>CM042414.1:4467041-5152041 GCA_023634145.1 Thymallus thymallus
TCAAAAGGTAACGAGGACCTTTGGGTGTCAGGGAAAATGTATGGAGTAAAAAGTACATTTTTGCCTGCTTCTTTTTGCCTGCTTTGTGGTATATCTGGAAGGGGGAGGGGGTAAAAAAGGAGGAAAAATAAAACCTGCCTAAAGACCTAGTCATGATTCCTGCATTTTCACAGACCCTGTAACCAAATACAGGTGTCAGGTCTGTGTGAATGGTTCTCTGCTTTGCTGCAGGTAAATTAATTAGCACTTCCATTGTTTAACACCTCCCTTATCAGAAATGCAACCAGCCTCCATGTTTTAACAACACCCCCCAGCCTTCCCAATTTTCCAGTTACCCACTGACGTATAAAAGGGGTATTTTTGTATTTATTTTTTATTTAACCTTTATTTAACTATGCAAGTCAGTTAAGAACAAATTCTTATTTACAATGACGGCATACCTACAGGGTCAGTCCCTGGAGCAAATTAGGGTTAAGTGCCTTGCTCAAGGACACATCAACAAGTTTTTCCACCTTGTCGGCTCGGGGATTCGAACCAGTGTCCTTTTCGGTTACTGTGCCAACGTTCTAACCACTAGCCTACCAGCCGCCCAAACGGGTATACCTGCAAGAAGGTGTTAAATAAGGGTCTGTTTGGAAGTGGGTCATATAAACATATTGTATATATTTTTTTAAATATTTGTGTATATATACGTACACCTAGACCACATATTTTGTCTGAAATGGGTATAAGTGACAAACGCGAAGAAGACACAAGGCTCTTTCTCAATTGTTTAAAAGTCTGTCCTTTCCTCGTCGTCTCTGCACTGACTGGAAGACTTGACAGAACTTGACAGGTGAAAAATCTATGGTGGAAGCTCATAATAAACCTAATTTTCCTGGTCAGTTCTTTCAGATCAGTGCGGTGAAGGAGAGGAGGCGAGAAGAGAAAGGCAGCCTACCTGTTCACCTGTGGCCATTCCTTGCGTCACTAAACAATGTCATCAAGTACTGTAGGTCTTCTCTATAAGACGCGTGTATTACAGTAGTTAGTGACATTGTGTTGTTTTTGAGATGGCCGTGTTCTGTTGTCCTTATCTGCTGTGTGTTGCTGTGATCTCTAATGTAAGAGGAAATGTCGTGTTCAAAACAGATTTGACTCCATTTTCTGCTGGTCTGGCAAACAGAAGCTCTCTGCAATGTATCTCTCTCTCTCTTCTCTCTCTCTTCTCTCTCTTTCTTTCTCTCTCTCCGTCTCTCTCTCTCTCTCTGTCGCTCTTTTTCTTTGAATGTCTTCGATTCTGTGATGGACTCACACATCTGAAGACACCATCGCTCCATATTGCAGCTGCCGCCCTCCCGCCCGCCCACACACACCCACAGACATGCTGCATTACTCACTATGGTATGCACAAATACACTCTGGTGCTCACACACACGTATGGTCACACACAACACACACACCACGCTACAGTCTGTGGCATGCCTTTAGAAACAGAACTGTGTATAGAGCAGATACTGTAACATCCAGTTTTATCTAACCACAACTATTTCCACACACGCTCTCTCTCTCACACACACACACACACTTTCACACTCTCTCTCACACACAGCCTAAATGTCCAGTCTGAATCTTGCTTGTCACTCTTATGACGTGCATTATAGCCTACAGGTCATATCATATTGAATTAATGACCAGCTGTAAATCAAGCTCACTGCTCTGCTCATGTCCAATAGTACTTTATGTCTATATCTATTCTAACGATATCTCTCTATATGATTTCAACCCATCAATGGAAAACCATTGTACTTTCCCAAAGGGATTCTTACTAGGTGCATAAAACCAGGTATACGGTGTCCATATTAGGACAGCCTCAATCCTAATATACACCGCACAGTTAGATACACAAAAGATACGGTAGGTAACTACTCAAAAAGTAGTTTGAAAAAGCTTACTTTGAACTGTAACACTGTATTCCCTGTGCCATGTTTAAGGAGGATTAACATTAGGGAAGACAATGGTGCAGAGCTAGACAATTCTGTCCAGGGATGAAAGGATGGATGCTTAGCTCTAGTGACATGTGAGAAGTTGCTGAGCTCGGTCCAGAAGTTTTTCTGCTCTCTGTCAGGCCTTTTTGGTTTGTTGTGTGTCCAGAAATGGACACACAACAATACTGCAACAATTCCTAAGGGAAAGCTGTCACGTAGCTAACTAGCCCACACAGCTAACTAACTAACTAGCTTACATTGCTAACTAGCTAACTAGCTTACACAGCTAACTAGCTTACACAACTAACAAGCTAACTAGCTTACACAGCTTACACAGCTTACACAGCTAACTAGCTAACACAGCTAACTAGCTAACTCGCTTACACAGCTAACTCACTTAAACAGCTAACTAGCCCACAAAGCTATCCTAGCTTACATAGTTAACTAGCTTACACAGCTAACTAGCTAGAGATTCCACATTGCTACAGTACACTTTAGTCAGCCAACCCAGGCCCTGTAACCTCAGTGTAGCTGTATTTACAGCATGAAGAACTCCCCACCATCACTAGGGCCCTCTGTGTGGCTGTAAAGTCATTCTGTATAGCTTATTAATAATACATGCAGACTGTTTGTGTGTTTTGGAATCTGTGAATAATATAGACGTCTACAAGTAATAGCATTGTGTAATCGACCGATCCGGTAATTTAGCTGTGTTTGGCATGGAAGTCTTGGTATACTCTGGGGTATTAGGCTTGGGTCTAGCTCTTGTGTGTGTGTGTGAGTGTATTGTATTCTACAGTATATGACTGTAATTGCTTGCAGTTAAGGGGGTTTTAAGTGGTGGTTGGCGCATGGACAGTCTCTGCATTTGGGAGCCATCATTAGCAGTACTGTGTGTGTGTGTGTGGGTGGGTGTGTGTGTGTGTCTGTGTGTGTTACTGTGTTAAGCTTCTCCCCAGCCTAGCACCAGATTTATCCTTCCCATCAATAAAAACATAATTTTCTGTTCATCGTGAAGATACATGTTATGATGATAAACTGTTCAGTCATTGTATAATATAATTTTGGATATACTTCATATTTAATAAGGGAGGCGTAAAAAGATAATTATTCCAGTTAGTGCCGAAACATGGTCACCTCTATCGCCACGGATACCGCTCTGACTACAGTGAGCATGCAGTATATACGTAGCCTTAAAGTTGCTAGTGAAAGATGACACACCCCTTGCACAGTTTTGCCTTAAAATGACATCTAAAAAGGGTTTCGATTGGATTTGTATCCTATCGATCTACACAATTTATAGAACATTTTCCAAATGACTAAGAATGTAAAATAAGGATGCCCTGATTGCGTATGTCTTCACATTAGAGTAGTATTTCTCTGCCATCGACCTGTATAGTTTAGTTAACCATGCAAATGTTCCTTATTTATCTATATCAACTTGCAATATTTTTATAATTTCTTCACCTAACACTCTGTAACAATGTATAGTGTACATATTCAGCCATTCACCGATACTATGCAATGCCTTTTTATAGCTTTTTGCACTCCAGACTTCTTGTATTTTTATACTTTTTCATACTGCTATGTATCTTGTATCGTGTATCTGTCTTTTGTGTATTTCATTCTGGCATTTTGCACCTGTCCTGTGTTTTTTCGTAGCTGCTTGACGAAGAAATTTCCCCTCGGGGATCAATAAAGTATCAATTTTAGGAATCTGGTGTAATGATGATGAGTGATGTAACTTGTGAGCTAATAATTTACTGGCTTTATCTCCTTGTTCTTAGTAAGTGCTCCTAGACTTGACAAGCAGTTCAGTAACCTGGTCTGTTAGTAATGTGTCAAATTCTGCTTGCAAAGTTAAACGCTCCTTAAAATAAATATCTGGAGATGGTGAAACAGCATAAATGTCATCTTATTGGGCAATACAGCGTGTTAACATAGATAGCCTATCCTTTTTCAGTTTGTTCTCATGTGTGGTGTAGGAAATAATTTCACCTCTGATATAAGCGTTCAGAGTTTCCCAGAGAGTAGACGCAGAGATGTTTCTGGTTCTGTTTGCACTCATAAAAAAGTTGATTTGACCCAAAACAAAATGGACAAAGTGTTCATTACTCAGCAGTTGAGTATTTAGCCGCCAAGGCGGTCGCAGGTTGTCAAAAGTTTGAAAGACCACTTCCATAGTAACAGGGGCGTGGTCAGATACAACAATTGGATTATATAAACATGAAGATATGGAATGGAGAAGTCTGTCATCTACAAGGAAGTAGTCTATGCGCGTAAAAGTGTGGTGAACCAATGAGAAAAAAGAGTATGCTTTTCCAGATGGATTGAACGTTCTCAGAGGGTCTTAAACTGCGAATTCTGACAACTCTAGCTGAGGTTGACAAGGTAGTAAATTTAGTGGAGGATCGATCCAAATGTGGGTCTAACCAACTAAAAAAAACATGGGAGGACATATCTGGGAGTGTAGAGAAAACCCATTTGAAAAAATCACCATTGTCCCAATTAGGTGAATAAATATTAACAAGAAGTACATTCGTATTGAACAGCCTACCACTGACAATTATGTATCTACCATGGAGATCTGCGATCACATTAGAACATGTAAAAGGTACCGATCTGATAAGTAAAATAGCCACCCCTCTTGCCTTACTCTGAAATGAGGAATGGAACACCTGACCCAGCCATCTGCACCGAAGACTTGACTTGATTGTTGTGATACCTTCAGATGAGTCTCTTGGAGAAAGATGTTGTGAGCTTTCAATTGACGAAGATGGTGGAGCACCTTACTATGTTTAACTGGGTTATTAATGCCCCTGCAATTCCAAGTAAGAAAATGTAAACCATTCCCTCCAGCTGGATGGGCTACACCAGTCATGTCTTAAGACAGAGAGGACGTGTAAAGGACGAGGTACAATGTAAACTAAAGATCTTGGTTGACCCTAATAGCACAAGTTTAAAAAACAGAGACAACATATAAAAACGATATACAAATAAATAGGGAAAAACCCCTTCCCTCACAACCTCCCTTGCCGAAGCATCTCCTCAACTGAGATGCAAGCAAGACCCTAAATACAAAAAAGGTTTAGAGCAAAGCATGATAACTCTTACTCTTTGTGACCATTGAACCAGAGTAAACCAAACAGGCATAAATTGGTCCCCAGTAGAGTCTTAAGTTAAGAGAGGTTTAAGAACAATAACAGTGCTACAATTGCGACTGAACCATGAAAACAGCCAGATATTGACATTATAGGAGGCTTAGATCAAAATAAACTAGTAATGATACAAATAAAAAGCAATAATGTGAATATGGGAATAAAGAAGATATATATGAGCAATGGACATTAGACCGGTGGAAATCTGTCCTTTGGTCTGATGAGTCCAAATCTGAGATGTTTGGTTCCAACCGCCGTGTCCTTGTGAGACGCAGAGTAGGTGAACGGATGATCTCCGCATGTGTGGTTCCCACCGTGAAGCATGGAGGAGGAGGTGTGATGGTTTTGGGGTGCTTTGCTGGTGACACTGTCAATGATTTATTTAGAATTAAAGGTACACTCTGCAGCGATGCACCATTCCATCTGGTTTGCACTTAGTGGGACTATCATATGTGGGAACTCTTTCAAAACTGTTGGATAAGCCTTCCAGGTGAAAATATCAAATGTAATCCCTTTTTAGATGTAATTTTAAGGCAGCAAAATGTGAAGACTGTGCAGGGGTGTATGTAGACTTCCACCCGGCAGTGTTTTCTTTAGCTGTATTAAAAGGGTTGCTATATACAGTATGCACAGTGCAGTACGTGCTTTCAGAAAGTATTCACATTAATTTACTTTTTTCACATTTTTGTTGTGTTACAGCCTGAATTTAAAATTGATTCAATTTGGATTTTTTTTGTCACTGGCCTACAGACAATTCCCCATAATGTCAAAGTGGATTATGATTTTGATTTTTTTTAACAAATTAATTATAATTGAAAGGCTGAAATGTCTTGTGTCAATAAGTATTAATTTCAACCCCTTTGTTATGGCAACCCTAAATAAGTTCAGGAGTAAACATTTGCTTAGCAAGTCATATAATAAGTTGCATGGACTCACTCTGTGTGCAATAATAGTGTTTAACATGATTTTTGAATGACTACAGTATGTACAGTAGAAAGGAAGACCCCTTCAGGTGATCCTGCCCGCTTGGTGTTTTCCTGTCTCTCACAGTGGCCCTTTTTCCCACAGTTAGAGGGTGTGTGTGTGTGTGTGTGTGCGCACATGTGCGATTCTGCCTGCATCTGGGCATGCACTCAAAAGAGCCAGCCATCCCATCACTCTATTTAAAAAGGAGAACGAGAGAGAGAGAGAGATCTATATTTCACTGGGATTGCTAGAGGCGGACTTCTTCCCAAATGAAATTGCTATTCAGTGCTCTTTATAATCTCTACTATGGGAGGTGCATTACCACCTGGAAGATTCTAGATTCAGTTCATTAGTGGGATGATAATATTGCCTTCCTCTATCTGGTCATGTCTTTGTTTCAGTTTGTATTCACCAGTTCAAGCCTCTTCAACTCTCAAACTAGCAGTTTCAAGCCTTCCAATAGCACATATTTTCCTACCATACTGACAATCTTCAGTTGTCCAGCGTAGAGTGCTTTTCTGTGTCGTGTCCAGATGGCGTGAAGCTATCGCCACGGTTACCTGGAGAAGGACGGATTACATTTTTATAAAGCTGTCGGGCAGAGAGAGAGAGAGAGAGAGAGAGAGAGAGAGAGAGAGAGAGAGAGAGAGAGAGAGAGAGCCTTTGGACATGGACAAGTCACCTTTAGACAGATCTTTACCCAGGAAAAGCTTTAGTGCTAAAACAAGTCCAGATTTCAACTTGATATCACTTTTTGTTTCTAATATTGAATCCCTATAACTTTTCTATTAAAGTAGCATGGAGCCACACTGCATTATATATCTGTTTCAGTATGTGCCAGTTCCGCTGCCAGCTTCCTACACGCACAGAATAGAGAATAGGGTGGCCAAACTTTTTTTGGCCTCGTGAATCGACTAACCTTTAGAATTTCCTAGTGACTAAACTATGTTTCTAGTAAGTAACCACTCAATCTTTACTGGCGCCCCAAGGGGGACTGGCTGCTATCAGCTGTTTGGAAAGCACTGGCATAATGTGGGTTTCAATGGCTCAATTGGTTAAAGAGAAAGCCATATGGTTGGAGCATGGTGTTTGCAACACCATTAGAGTTGTGGGAATGTTTCCTGCCTTGTACGGTATGACTTCATTGCAAGTGGCTTTCGATAAAGCGCCTGTTAAATTACCATATTACTCTACATACTGGGATACTGGTTCCTCTTCCTAGCACAGTGTGCTTTAAGACCCAGCAAGTCCTTAGCACCTTAGCTCATTCACCCACAAGCAGGTTACAGCTCTCCCAGTAGAGGTTACTATCATGTTACAGCTCTCCCAGTAGAGGTTACTATCAGGTTACAGCTCTCCCAGTAGAGGTTACTATCAGGTTACAGCTCTCCCAGTAGAGGTTACTGGCAGGTTACAGCTCTCCCAGTAGAGGTTACTGGCAGGTTACAGCTCTCCCAGTAGAGGTTACTAGCAGGTTACAGCTCTCCCAGTAGAGGTTACTGGCAGGTTACAGCTCTCCCAGTAGAGGTTACTATCAGGTTACAGCTCTCCCAGTAGAGGTTACTATCAGGTTACAGCTCTCCCAGTAGAGGTTACTGGCAGGTTACAGCTCACCCAGTAGAGGTTACTGGCAGGTTACAGTTCTCCCAGTAGAGGTTACTAGCAGGTTACAGCTCTCCCAGTAGAGGTTACTAGCAGGTTACAGCTCTCCCAGTAGAGGTTACTGGCAGGTTACAGCTCACCCAGTAGAGGTTACTGGCAGGTTACAGTTCTCCCAGTAGAGGTTACTAGCAGGTTACATCTCTCCCAGTAGAGGTTACTAGCAGGTTACAGCTCTCCCAGTAGAGGTTACTGGCAGGTTACAGCTCTCCCAGTAGAGGTTACTGGCAGGTTACAGCTCTCCCAGTAGAGGTTACTATCAGGTTACAGCTCTCCCAGTAGAGGTTACTATCAGGTTACAGCTCTCCCAGTAGAGGTTACTAGCAGGTTACTGCTCTCCCAGTATAGGTTACTAGCAGGTTACTGCTCTCCCAGTATAGGTTACTATCAGGTTACAGCTCTCCCAGTAGAGGTTACTATCAGGTTACAGTTCTCCCAGTAGAGGTTACTAGCAGGTTACAGCTCTCCCAGTAGAGGTTACTAGCAGGTTACTGCTCTCCCAGTAGAGGTTACTAGCAGGTTACTGCTCTCCCAGTAGAGGTTGCAGCTCTCCCAGTAGAGGTTACTAGCAGGTTAAAGCTCTCCCAGTAGAGGTTACTGGCAGGTTACAGCTCTCCCAGTAGAGGTTACTATCAGGTTACAGCTCTCCCAGTAGAGGTTACTGGCAGGTTACAGCTCTCCCAGTAGAGGTTACTATCAGGTTACAGCTCTCCCAGTAGAGGTTACTGGCAGGTTACAGCTCTCCCAGTAGAGGTTACTATCAGGTTACAGCTCTCCCAGTAGAGGTTACTGGCAGGTTACAGCTCTCCCAGTAGAGGTTACTATCAGGTTACAGCTCTCCCAGTAGAGGTTACTGGCAGGTTACAGCTCTCCCAGTAGAGGTTACTATCAGGTTACATCTCTCTCAGTAGAGGTTACTGGCAGGTTACAGCTCTCCCAGTAGAGGTTACTGGCAGGTTACAGCTCTCCCAGTAGAGGTTACTATCGGGTTAAAGCTCTCCCAGTAGAGGTTACTGGCAGGTTACAGCTCTCCCAGTAGAGGTTACTAGCAGGTTACAGCTCTCCCAGTAGAGGTTACTAGCAGGTTACAGCTCTCCCAGTAGAGGTTACTAGCAGGTTACAGCTCTCCCAGTAGAGGTTACTATCAGGTTACTGCTCTCCCAGTAGAGGTTGCAGCTCTCCCAGTAGAGGTTACTAGCAGGTTACAGCTCTCCCAGTAGAGGTTACTGGCAGGTTACAGCTCTCCCAGTAGAGGTTACTAGCAGGTTACAGCTCTCCCAGTAGAGGTTACTATAAGGTTGCAGCTCTCCCAGTAGAGGTTACTATCAGGTTACAGCTCAGGGGAGTAAGGACTTGGTCAGTGAGGTGACCATGAACCCGATGGTCACTCTGACAGAACTCTAGAGTTCTCTGTGGAGATGGGAGAACCTTCCAGAAGGAAAACCATCTCTGCAGCACTCCACCAATCAGGCCTTCATGGTAGAGTGGCCAGACGGAAGCCACTCCTCAGTAAAAGGCACATGACAGCCCACTTGGAGTTTGCCAAAAGGCAGCTAAAGACTCTCAGACCATGAAAAACAAGATTCTCTGGTCTGATGAAACTAAGATTTAACTCTTTGGCCTGAAAGCGAATGTCTGGAGGAAACCTGGCACCATCCCTACGGTGAAGTATGTGGGGATGTTTTTCAGCGGCAGGGACTAGTCAGGATCATGGCAAAAATGAACGGAGCAAAGTACAGAGAGATCCTTCATGAAAACCTGCTCCAAAGTGCTCAGGACCTCAGACTTTAGCGAAGGTTCACCTTCCAACAGGACAACGACCCTAAGCACACAGCCAAGACAAAGCAGGTGTGGCTTCAGGAAAAGTCTCTAAATGTCCTTGAGTGGCCCAGCCAGAGCCAAGTCTTGAACCCGATCTAACTTCTCTGGAGAGACCTGAAAATAGCTTTGCAGCGACGCTCCCCATCCAACCTGACGACACTTGAGAGGATCTGCAGAGAAGAATGGGAGAAACTCCCCAAATACAGGTATGCCAAGCTTTAGCGTCATATCCAAGAAGCCTCAAGGCTGTAATCGCTGCCAAAGGTGCTTCAACAAAGTACTGAGTAAAGGGTCTGAATATGTAACGTAAAAAAATGTGGAAAAGGTCAAGGGGTCTGAATACTTTTCGAATACTTTGGAGGGATGTTGAGACCATAGAGATACATTATATTACTGTACTACTGTGGTTGAGACAGAGACACACTCAACTCCTGACTCAGGCTGCAGACTTGGTGTAGGCCTCTCTCTCGCTCTCCCTTCAGTGTGTGTGAAGACAAAGTTAATTGGGTCGCGCAACAAGGGACGGACCCATAGGGAATAAGGCGGCTACCAGAGTAAGCCGATTAGAACGTGTTCCCATGATGAATTCCGTACTAACATCACTGACTAAAGCCTATTCAGATCCTCAATTACCTAATTTCCTGTTTCCCGTGTCCCCTTTCAGAGTGCCCACCTGGCGATGATGGACACGCTGATGATGGCGTACACAGTGGAGACGGTGAGCGTGGAGAAGGTGTTGGCATGCATCCTCCAGTACTCCTCCCACCACGATGAAGATGTAGACACGCCGTACGACACAGAGGACGCCGTGACCAGCTGGATCAACAAGGTAGGCACCTGCATTGCATTCTAATACACACACACAAGTAGGACCACAGTCTAAACCAGGTGGACATCATACATTTGTTCCCTTTTCACACTACTGAGCCGAGCCAAGCTGAGCCGAGCCAAGCTGAGCCGAGCCAAGCTGAGCCAAGCCAAGCTGAGCTGTACTGCACCGCTTCTTGCTACTTTGCTTCTGTCTGTCTCTTTCCCCATCTGCAGGACAGGCAACCCTCAGAAAATCTGTAGAATGTCTACTGAGAAGGGCCCAACTTTTTTTAATTGCAAAGTATTGTTTATAAGTGTACACTTGGTATTTTAAATGTTTATTTTTACCTGTATGAATAAATGAATCAAAGGGATGGGGCCAAAGGGCTAGGGGGTGAATTGGGACCGACTGTGCATGTTGTCCTGTGAGAGGGTGGTCTTGCCCTGGGCCTATCTATCTCTGTGCAGCTGGCTCTGCTGTGTGACAGTGGAGAGGAGTGTTAGGATGCGTCCCAAATGGCCCTGGGGATAGGGTGGCATTTGGGACGCAGGCTTAATGTTAGTGTGTGGTCCTGAGACAGCGAAGGGAGACGTTCCACCTCCTCATCCATAAGGGCCAGTACAGGCTGTACTGGGCTGTCTGTACTGGGCCTTACATTCCTCTGTACTGGGCCTTACATTCCTCTGTACTGGGCCTTACATTCCTCTGTACTGGGCCTTACATTCCTCTGTACTGGGCCTTACATTCCTTTGTACTGGGCCTTACATTCCTCTGTACTGGGCCTTACATTCCTCTGTATTGGGCCTTATATTCCTCTGTACTGGGCCTTACATTCCTCTGTACTGGGCCTTACATTCCGCTGTACTGGGCCTTACATTCCTCTGTACTGGGCCTTACATTCCTCTGTACTGGGCCTTACATTCCACTGTACTGGGCCTTACATTCCTCTGTACTGGGCCTTACATTCCTCTGTACTGGGCCTTACATTCCTCTGCACTGGGCCTTACATTCCGCTGTACTGGGCCTTACATTCCTCTGAACTGGGCCTTACATTCCTCTGTACTGGGCCTTACTTTCCTCTGTACTGGGCCTTACTTTCCTCTGTACTGGGCCTTACATTCCTCTGCACTGGGCCTTACATTCCTCTGTACTGGGCCTTACATTCCTCTGCACTGGGCCTTACATTCCTCCGCTGTACTGGGCCTTACATTCCTCTGAACTGGGCCTTACATTCCTCTGTACTGGGCCTTACTTTCCTCTGTACTGGGCCTTACATTCCTCTGTACTGGGCCTTACATTCCTCTGTGCTGGGCCTTACATTCCTCTGTGCTGGGCCTTACATTCCTCTGTGCTGGGCCTTACATTCCTCTGCTGGGAACACTGGGCCTTACATTCCTCTGCTGGGAACACTGGGCCCTACATTCCTCTGCTGGAACACTGGGCCCTACATTCCTCTGCTGGGAACACTGGGCCTTACATTCCTCTGCTGGGAACACTGGGCCTTACATTCCTCTGTACTGGGCCTTACATTCCTCTGCTGGGAACACTGGGCCTTATATTCCTCTGCTGGGAATACTGGACCTTACATTCCTCTGCTGGGGACACTGGGCCTTACATTCCTCTGCTGGGAACACTGGGCCTTACATTCCTCTGCTGGGAACACTGGGCGGCTGCCAGATCTAGCCTGCTGGAGACCCATACACTAAAACACACACAGTCTTAGATACTGTACTATTCATTTACACACAGACACTGCTACACACCTGTACACACACACACCGCTACACACCTGTACACACACACACCGCTACACACAAGTACACACACACCGCTACACACCTGTACACACACACCGCTACACACCTGTACACACACACCACTACACAACTGTACACAGACATAATCATATAGACACATGACACAACACACACACATGACACAACACACACACATGACACAACACACACACTCAATAACTGGTGTTGTCATGGAATCTTTCGGGGTATCATATGGCACACTGCAGACGTTGATAAACTGTGGGAGTCTCCAGGAAACTTTGAACTCCAATACTGTATCTTTCAACTACAGGAAATTGCTGGAAGGTTTGAAAGCATTGGAAGGGACTTTTGTAAACCTTTCTTAAATCATAGCTGTGACATTATTACATGACAATTAAAAAAGTTAAATACCATACATTTGATAACTCTCTCTTTAACCAGGTAAATGAGTATCTGAAGGATATCATCGGTCAGGAGCTGAGGAGAGAGACGCAGAGTGCTGAGCCTGTTGGAAAGCCAGGGGTGAGTGTCTCTCTCTCCACTCTCTCTATTAGTCCTTCTGTTCTACCCACTCCACTCCCTCTATTGATTCTGCTTTTAGGATTATCTTCCACATTTTAATGACCAGGTCTTAAAATTAGATATGCACTTGTTTCAAAGTCAATGTATGCATTTAATAATTTATTTTGTGCAATACAGATTCAAAATTATTGAATTCAAATTCATAGCAGCAACAGGCAAGCTCATTGTCAACAGGAACAGCATGATATTTCAATGCCCTTTCTCAATTTGGTCCCAGATCTGTTAGTGGTGTCCTACCAACTCCTCTATTTATTGTCACGCCCATTGATACAAACTGGTCTGGGACCAGGCTACTTTCTCTCCTGTACTTTCTTCACACCCCACACAGTGAAAAATGTTCCGTCAAGTCCTTTCAACTCTACTTACAAGAAAAGTCATTTAGTCTAGGGACACGCAGGTCAAACACTAAGCAGACTACCTATCTAGGAGTTGTTGTGCTTAGCTAGCCTGTTACATAAAACATGCTGCATGAGGCTTCTCTAATGCCTTATGACAGGTTGTTGTGCCCGTGTCTGTTGTGCCAGCTGAATCATGCTCTTTGGCTCTGAACGATCATGTCATCAGGCAGGCTGGTTCCGTTTCAGCCGGATTGACATGGTAACATGGCCTCTGACACAGCACAACTGGCAAGTAAGAGAGAGAGAGAGAGAGAGATGATGTCATCCTCTCCTCTTCCCTCATCTCCTTCCCTTCTCTCCCTCCTCTTCCCTCATCTCCTTCCCTTCTCTCCCTCCTCTTCCCTCATCTCCTTCCCTTCTCTCCCTCCTCTTCCCTCATCACCTTCCCTTCTCTCCCTCCTCTTCCCTCATCTCCTTCCCTTCTCTCCCTCCTCTTCCCTCATCTACTTTCCTTCTCTCCCTCCTCTTCCCACATCTCCTTCCCTTCTCTCCCTCCTCTTCCCTCATCTCCTTTCCTTCTCTCCCTTGTCTCGTCTCCTCTCATTTCCCCATCCCTCTCCTCTCTCTTCTCTCTTCTTTGTGTGCCATCTGTCCTGGTCTTAACCCTGTCATGTCAGCCTGTCCTGGTCTTAACCCTGTCATGTCAGCCTGTCCTGGTCTTGACCCTGTCATGTCAGCCTATCCTGGTCTTGACCCTGTCATGTCAGCCTATCCTGGTCTTAACCCTGTCATGTCAGCCTGTCCTGGTCTTAACCCTGTCATGTCAGCCTATCCTGGTCTTAACCCTGTCATGTTAGCCTGTCCTGGTCTTAACCCTGTCATGTTAGTGTGGCTGGGCCTCCCAGAACATCCAGAGGAGGGAACAGTCTGTGTCACAACCCAGTGATTCTGTTCTATGGAGAGAGAGATTACATCTCTAAAGGAGCCTTGAGATAGTTGGATAGTTCCCTGGAGGCAATGTCACTGCAAACCAGTTGTCCCACCAAAACGGACGTATAAGTGCCTGCAAAGACCTGGCATTAAGTGTCTGGCTGGCTGTGTGTGTATGCGTGCATATGGAAGTGTGTGTGTGTGTTCCCCACTCCACCATGTTCAGAGGCTAAGATAGCTGCTGTTTGATGCTGATGTGAGCTGTCAGTGTACAGAGGCAGTCTCCTGCTCCCCCGCATGCCTGAACTGAACACAACTGTCCCAGAGCTGGCCCGGGAATGGGACAGGGAATGGTAGGGGTCAACCATGGATCCTATAGCCTGGTCACAGATTTGTTTGTGCTGTCCTGTCAACTATGTCAACTATGGCCATAGGAGTTGTCAGTATAGCAGAAACAGATCTGGGACCAGGTTATAGGATCCTATGACTCCCTGAGGACTATCCTGCTTTGATAAAATAGATAACATGTTACACAGCAGCAGCAGAACACTGGTCTGTCCCTGGTCTTGACACCCATTGGGGACAGAAAGGACAACATTAAAGGCACGGACAGGGAGAAGGAGAAACAACATCATCAACAACAACATCAACAACTTCAACTGCTACTGCTAGGCTCTTACCACTGCTAGGCTCTTACCACTGCTAGGCTCTTACCACTGCTAGGCTCTTACCACTGCTAGGCTCTTACCACTGCTAGGCTCTTACCACTGCTAGGCTCTTACCACTGCTAGGCTCTTACCACTGCTAGGCTCTTACCACTGCTAGGCTCTTACCACTGCTAGGCTCGTACCACTGCTAGGCTCTTACCACTGCTAGGCTCTTACCATTGCTAGGCTCTTACCACTGCTAGGCTCTCTCTTCCCACTGCTAGGCTCTCTCTTACCACTGCTCGGCTCTCTCTTACCACTGCTAGGCTCTTCCCACTGCTAGGCTCCTGCCACTGCTAGGCTCCTGCCACTGCTAGGCTCCTGCCACTGCTAGGCTCTTACCACTGCTAGGCTCCTGCCACTGCTAGGCTCTTACCACTGCTAGGCTCTTACCACTGCTAGGCTCTTACCACTGCTAGGCTCCTGCCACTGCTAGGCTCTTACCACTGCTAGGCTCTTACCACTGCTAGGCTCCTGCCACTGCTAGGCTCCTCCCACTGCTAGGCTCCTGCCACTGCTAGGCTCTTACCACTGCTAGGCTCTTACCACTGCTAGGCTCCTGCCACTGCTAGGCTCTTACCACTGCTAGGCTCCTGCCACTGCTAGGCTCCTGCCACTGCTAGGCTCCTGCCACTGCTAGGCTCCTGCCACTGCTAGGCTCTTACCACTGCTAGGCTCTTACCACTGCTAGGCTCCTGCCACTGCTAGGCTCCTGCCACTGCTAGGCTCCTGCCACTGCTAGGCTCCTGCCACTGCTAGGCTCCTGCCACTGCTAGGCTCTTACCACTGCTAGGCTCCTGCCACTGCTAGGCTCCTGCCACTGCTAGGCTTCTGCCACTGTGTTAGTACTGGCTGAAGCTGGATGTGGATCAACTGAGTCTGTGCTTGTACTGGCTGATGATCCAGCATCTCCTCTACTGACAAACTAAAGCATAGCACCTGTAAATTATAGATAACAATACTATTATTAATGTTATCAGCTGCATCAGGCCCATTCAAACTGGCTCCCCCAGATTTCCATTTATACATTAACAAATATAAAATACTATTTATACTATGGCTTGGCTGAATACTTGATGGTTATTATTTACTGAGAGATGTGCATCATATTGCCCAGATAATCAACATTTTAAATTCAAAATATAAATCAATAGTCAATGTCAATCCATTACTTTCCATCTTGCATTAAAAGTCCAGAGTTGTAACTAAACCTTGACTAAGAGTCTAGATAATTATTGTCTTGTTTTATAATGATGTGCTCCTATGAGGAGTGCCATCAGGCCCATATATTGTCTGGACTGCTCCCCACAGAGGATGCTGCTGGAAAGTGCGAGTTTCATTTTGTGCACACGCATATGAACGCATGATGGGTGTGCACACATGTTCACGTGCGACTTTGTTATCTTTTCTGAGCTGCAGTTTATAAACACTAGTTAAACAAGGGTTTATATATGGACGTACATAAAACATGCATCTCTCTCTCTCTCTCTCTCTCTCTCTCTCTCTCTCTCTCTCTCTCTCTCTCTCTCTCTCTCTCTCTCTCTCTCTCTCTCTCTCTCTCTCTCTCTCTCTCTCTCTCTCTCTCTCTCTCTCTCTCTCTCTCTCTCTCTCTCTCTCTCTCTCTCTCTCTCTCTCTCTCTCTCTCTCTCTCTCTCTCTCTCTCTCTCTCTCTCTCTCTCTCTCTCTCTCTCTCTCTCTCTCTCTCTCTCTCCCACTCCCACTCCCACTCCCACTCCCACTGTGACCTACATACTAGCTCCAGTCACTCCCAACCTCTGTCCCGCTCTTTAAATTGCAGAGACAAAGAATCGCTGACTAGGGCGACCCAGGTTTTATTTTAAGCTGAAGCACAATATGCTGCGAAACCAAACAGACACCGGTGATCTATGCAATGGCAGGGCAGAGAAAAACACAGAAGTAATCATTTAAAGTTGCAAATCTGTGCAGATTGAATTTAACATTTCTGTTTGGAGAGGATGTGACTTGTCAGAGAGGGAGATTGATGTGGTGGATGGTTGGGATTAAGACCAAGCCTAAGCCCTCCTTAAAGGAGTATTAGTGGTCGTCTTGGCTAGCCCTATCTTTGCAGGATGTTAGACCTGCCATAGCCCTGCCCTATAGCCTTCTCTGCCGTAGTCCCACAACCTCAGACATTGCTGGGACATGCCTACTGGCATAACCATAACCCCCACCAAGCCCCCCACACACACACATTCCCCATCCTCCCGTTACCAACTGTTCAGCCTGTTTTTACGCTGGGTGAAAAAGCACAAGCAGAAAACCATCAAACCTTCCCTTCTAATTAGTATTTGGTCAGTAACATGGTTAGGGAGGCTTTTCAAGACCACCATAGATGTAGCTGAATAAGTTCTTCAGCCAATACTACCAAGGATCAGTGTGATCAACTGATTACCCTTTAATGAGATGTCTTCTAATCTTCTTCTTCTTCACTAAGTGAATGTACGAACGCACCCTAAGTGACTCGCATATCTCTTATTGTGAGCCTTTGATGTCAGTCTATGAATGACTGACATTAGCATTTCAAATAGTTAGTCTAGTCAATCAGTCCGGAATGCAACAAACTAACCTTTCCATCAACCTGGAAGTGCAACATTCAAAATGTACTGTAGCTTAATTGTTTTGCTACCGTTGACAGATGGTCTTTGAAGAAAGCAGTACTTACAAGCTTGTCTTTAAAGTTATCCACAGTAATACAGGAACAAAAAACAAATCAATGTCCACAGAAAATATGCAGTAGCTTCGGAGAGTATTCAGACCCTTTGACCTTTTCCACATTGTGTTACGTTACAGCCTTATTCTAAAATTGACTAAATAATAAAACAAATCTACACTCAATACCCCATAATGAAAAAGGGTTTTTTGACATTTTTAGCAAATGTAATATAAACTTTTAAAAACAAAAATACCTTATTTGCATGTGTTCAGACCCTTTTACTGGAAATTGAGCTCAGGTGCATCCTGTTTCCATTGATCATCCTTGAGAAGTTTCAACAACTCCATTGGAGTCCTCCTGTGTTATATTGAATTGAATGGACATGATTTGGAAAGGCACACACCTGTCTATATAAGGTCCCTCAGTTGACTGCATGTCAGAGCAAAAACCAAGCCATGAGGTCGAAGGAATTGTCCGTAGAATTCCGAGACAGGATTTGTTTTTCTTTTATTTTCTTTTATTTCTTTTATTTATTTAACCTTTAATTAACTAGGCAAGTCAGTTAAGAACAAATTCTTATTTACAACAACGGCCTAGGGGAAGGGTACCAAAACATTTCTGCAGCATTGAAGGTCCCCAAGAACAAAGTGGCCTCCATAATTTTTAAACAGAAGAAGTTTGGAACCACTAAGACTCTTTCTAGAGCTGGCCGCCCGGACAAACTGAGCAATCGGGGGAGAAGGGCCTTGGTCAGGGAGGTGACCAAGGTGACCAAGAACCCGATGGTCACTCTGACTGAGCTCTAGAATTCCTCTCTGGAGATAACCTTCCAGAAGGACAACCATCTCTGCAGCACTCCACCAATCAGGCCAGAGTGGACGGCCACTCCTCAGTAAAAGGCACATGACAGCCTGCTTGGAGTTTTCCAAAAGTCACCTAAAGACTCCCAAACCATGAGATGAGAAACAAGATTCTCTGGTCTGATGAAAACAAGATTGAACTCTTTGGCCTGAATGCCAAGCGTTACGTCTGGAGGAAACCTGGCACCATCCCTACGGTGAAGCATGGTGGTGGTAGCATCATGCTGTGGGGATGTTTTTCAGCATCAGGGACTGGGAGACTAGTCAGGATCGAGGCAAAGATTAACTTAGCAAATTACAAAGAGAAAAACTGCTCCAGACTGGGGCGAAGGTTCACCTTCCAACAGGACAACGACCCTAAGCACACAGCCAAGACAGCGCAGGAGTGGCTTCGGGACAAGTCACTGAATGTTCTTGAGTGGCCCAGCCAGAGCCCGGACTTGAACCCAATCTAACATCTCTGGAGAGACCTGAAAATAGCTGTGTAGGAACTCTCCCCATCCAACCTGACAGAGCTTGAGAGAATCTACAGAGAAGAATGCTGTAATCGCTGCCAAATGTGCTTCAACAAAGTACTGAGTACTTATGTAAATTATATTTCCATTTGTTCAATTAGCAAACATTTCTTAAAAACCTGTTTTTGCATTATGGGGTATTGAGTGTAGATTGATGAGGGGAAAAAAATATTTAATCAATTTTAGAATAAGGCTGTAACGTAACAAAATGTGGAAAAAGTCAAAGGGTCTGAATACTTCCCAAAATCACTGTACATACACTAACATGGTTTCTTCAACTGGGAGAGCAGTCACAATTTAGGCTTCACATCAAATCCTCCTGGTTTCTACACCCACAATAGCATCTGCTAAATGTGTATGTGACCAATACGATTTGATTTGATTTGCTAGTTAGCTGTCTAAAGGAAAAATGTCTGTTTGACATGCGAGGATCCTCTGTTTGGAAAAACAAACCCAAAGTCTAATGCGGACTGGATTATACCTCTCTTCCTGTCTCTCTCTTATCTCTTCTTGTCTCTCTCTTATCTCTTCTTGTCTCTCTCTTACCTGTGTCTCTGTATCTCTTTCTCTCTAGCTCTCTCTCTTTCTCTTTCTTTATCTCTCTCTCTTATCCGTCTCCATCTGTGTGTCTCTCTCTCTCTCTCTCTCTCTCTCGGCTCATGAAGTCTCCAACCAAATGGTACATGAAACTGTATACTGACCAGCGCTGGTCTTATTCCTCCCCTCCATCTGTCCATACTAACATACTGTATACTGCATACTTAATGAGTATATACTACATACTATATACTATTAGTTCATTTTAGGATACTGTAAACGAACGGTATCGTTTCAGTTAAGCATACTAGAGCTTTGCCTATCAACTGGAACTCTTGCTAGCTTGTTAGTATAACAAATGACTAGCTAAACATTTTACGATTTCAGGTGTAAATTCAATCAGAGTGCGCTCGGAGCGTTCAGAGCACACACTGGACACACTGGCCGAGGAGTAGGGTTGATCCGAGCTTTCAATGGCGGCAGTCAAGCACCCAAGCTAACTGGTTAACGTTGGCTAGCTACTTCCAGACACAAATGAGAGAACATTTTGAGAGAACCTCCCTCTGACCATTTTACTCGCAATAGCAGAGCTGGTTAGGCTGTTTTCATGTTATCCAGAGCGTTGGTGACTGTAACTGTGCTGCTGGCAACATTTTATTATGCTTTTTCCCCCCTATGTTTAGTGACACCGGCCATATTTAACGGGTGTTGATCATTCGTAAATTCATCAGTTATTCTGTGCGAGAAAGCTCTGAAATCGGAGTAGATAGCCAGAATTAACAATGTCCATTGAAACGCACAACAACTATACCACTTAGCTAAGAAGGGTGTGAATAATCAATCAATAAACGTTGGTTAGTTAGATAGCAGATAGTTATTATGCTGCCTGGCAAGTTTGATGTATTAGTAGCCAACTAACGTTAGGTAACATACCGGTACATACTGCTGTAATACTATGCGGTTCGTAAGGATAGCGTAGCTAACTAATTGTCAGACAACATAACGTGTACCGTTACTTATTTAAAAAGTCATTACTTTATTACAATGATCAACATTTTCTTAACATTTCTCATTAGTTGAGCAATGAATTTGTATTCACTCTCGTCAGACTTCATTCATTGTTACTTGGAGGTTACTGGACATGGTGCTTTTGTCTATTATATTGTCGATATGATTACATTATGTCATGTTTTGATGTCCGATTTAGTATTCTCATGGTGTGTGTGTCGGTAGTCACGGCAGAATTTCAGAATGATTTCACAATTTCATACCTCATCTATACGTTGAGGTGCATTCCTACATGTCTGTCTGTCTGTCTGTCTGTGTATTTCTTTGTCTTTCTGTGTGTGTGTGAGTGTCCCTTGCCCCATCTCTCCCTGCCCTGGCCCATTGTCAGTCTATTTGTCCCCTGGCGCTCCAGGCTCGCTACAGGATGGAGCAGCAGACTGTGGCCCAGCAGGTGCCCTGGATCCCCACTGTCAATAACCTGCTGAAGGACACCACTGACGGCTGCGCCCTGGCCGCTCTGCTGCACTTCTACTGCCCACAGCTAGTCAGACTGGAAGGTACACATCTACACGGCACATCACAGCACTACACAGTACTACACTGCACTACACTGCACTATGACCGTGGGGGTGTGGAAGGGGGGTATGGGTGTGTGTTGGAGAATGGTGAGAGGGGGTGATATTGTTATTTTTCTGCATTGTTGAGGGAGTCCTGAGTGACGCAGTGCTAGAGGCGTCACTACAGACAACCAGACGTGATTGGGAGTCCCATAGGCCGGCGCACATTTGGCCCAGCGTCGTCCGGGTTAGGGGAGGGTTTGGTCGGGGTTAGGCCGTCGTTGTAAATAAGAATTTGTTCTTAACTGACTTGCCTAGTTAAATATATAAAAATAAAAGAAGAGTTAGCAAGCAAGTGTTGCACTGTAGAAATAACTTTAATTTGATTTGATCAACACATGACCCTACCCAGGGGCCTAGCTGTCTGATGTATCCCATCACTTAGTCTTCCCTGGTTAGCCTTTCATGTCCCAGGAGGACTGATTGAGCCATCAGCCATCCAACCTCATAATCAACTCATCCTTTATCTCATTAACGTAATGATTAAGTGAATGGGGCACACACAAACTGCTCAGTACTCAACCCTACAATGATTGATTTAAAGATGATGTTTACATTGCAAAATGGCTTGAGTACCTTGTGCAAAACCTCCAGTATCCTGATCCCTGATTGGTCAATCCCAGACAAGGAAGGGGACAGATCATTTACAAATACCACTGCCTTAATCCTCACAGACATTCACTTCCTGATTCACTACCAAGCACTTGTCTCTCAGACCTCCTTGTCCTTGTCAGATATCTGTCTGAAGGAGAGTATGTCGCTGGCGGACAGCCTGCACAACCTGCAGCTGGTGCGGGTCTTCTGTCAGAAGAATCTGAACCGCTGCTGCCACTTTAGCCTGGAGGACATGCTGTACGCCTCCTCGTCTCTCAAAGTAAGTCTTTTAAAGGATTCACTGTAGTACACTTGACACATGAATAACCTTTTCTCACTACCATACTATGCCGGCTCAGATATGTTATTTTCAGATTGTTCTTTCAAGCGCAGTTCTTACAACTAGGCTGCATGCTTCACGATGCCAGCACAGTACAGCTCAACTCAGTAGTGTGAAAAGGGTATTACTGTACACAGAGTTTTTCATTTTTAAAGGGTGCCATGGGTGCCATGTTGGCACCAAAAGTTCCAAGAGACTTGATCATTATAGAAGGAATACAGTCCAAATAGCTAAGGACACTCGGTAAACCAGGCAGATGGACAGGCACCTCAAAATGTGGGCTTATAAAAAAATATATACAAAAATTAAATAAAAGGTTTTTTACTAAAAGGTAACAAAAAAAAAAAAGGCCGCTCATTTTGAAAATCACCAATCAGCGTTTTTGTCTCTAGTGGTTTTAAGCTGTGAATCTGCTTATGATATGCGCCTTGCTTCGTGCTTGTGTGTGTGTGTGTGTGTCCGTGTGTTTTACGCACAAGGTTTTGTATATAAATATTTTCAATATTATTACAGTCACTATTTAGATTAGTTGAAATTGACACTTTGTGCACTTGTCTATTTGCGTGATGTGTATATTGGCGTTTGTGTTGCTGTTTTTTGCTTATGGCTTGTATTGGCTGCGTGTTGTTGGTTTATTGTACGTTGAAAATAGAGGGGCGGCACAATTGTGTTTCGCCTAGAGCGGCGGAAATGCACGCACCGATACTTCTCCTGAGAGCCAGGTCTGCCTACGGCGGTCTTTCTCAATAGCAAGGCTATGCTCACTGAGTCTGTATATAGTCAAAGCTTTCCTTACGTTTAGGTCAGTCACAGTGGATAGGTATTCTGCCACTGTGTACTCACTGTTTAGGGCCAAATAGCATTCTGGTTTGCTGTTTTTTTGTTAATTCTTTCCAATGTGTCAAGTTATTATCTTTTTGTTTTCTTATGATTTGGTTGGGTCTAGTTGTGTTTGTGAACAAAGCCCCAGGACCAGCTTGCTTAGGGGACTCTTCTCCAGGTTCATCTCTCTGTAGGTGAAGGCTTTGTTATGGAAGGTTCGGGAATCGCTTCCTTTTAGGTGGTTGTAGAATTTAACGGCTCTTTTCTGGATTTTGATAATAAGCGGGTATCGTCTTAATTCCGCTCTGCATGCATTATTTGGTGTTTTACGTTGTACATTGTGATCTCATAAGTGACTGACTTGCCTAGTTAAATAAAGGTTAAATAAAAAATTAAAAAATAAGTACTGTACTGAAAACTGACTCTTTAGGCATGGGTTGTGGTAGAGCAGTGTGGGTTGTGGTAGAGCAGTATGGGTTGTGGTAGAGCAGTATGGGTTGTGGTAGAGCAGTATGGGTTGTGGTAGAGCAGTATGGGTTGTGGTAGAGCAGTACAGGTGTCATAGGAGAGGAAAGGTGAGTTTGGGGTTGAGTTCATAAGGGCTGGCACGGTAATTGTATGACTGTGAAACCAATGATTAAATGGATGAAGACTGTGAATAAATAAAAATATCCGTAAGGTCGCTGGTTCGAATACCCGAGCGACAAGGTGAAAAACCTGTCGATGTGTCCTTGAGCAAGGCACTTAACCCTAATTTGCTCCAGCGGCTGACCCTGTAGGTAGGCCGTCATTGTAAATAAGACATTTTTCTTAACTGACTTGCCTAGTTAAATAAATGTTCAATAAAAAAATATATATATATTTAAAATTCAGAAAATATTTTTTATAAATGAAATGCCAGTTTGCGCTTATCTGTGAAGGGAGTGGTACACAGTGTTGTATGAGATCTTCAGTTTCTTGGCAATTTCTCGCATGGAATAGCCTTAATTTCTCAGAACAAGAATAGACTGACGAGTTTCAGAATAAAGTTTTTTGTTTCTGGCCATTTTGAGCCTGTAATCGAACCCACAAATGCTGATGCTACAGATACTCAACTAGTCTAAAGAAGGCCAGTTTTATTGCTTCTTTAATCAGCACAACAGTTTTCAGCTGTGCTAACATAATTGCAAAAGGGTTTTCTAATGATCAATTAGCCTTTTAAAATGATAAACTTGGATTAGCTATCACAACGTGCCATTGGAACACAGGAGTGATGGTTGCTGATAATGGGCCTCTGTACGCCTATGTAGATATTCCATAAAAAATCTGCCGTTTTCAGCTACAAAAGTCATTTACAACATTAACAATGTCTACACTGTATTTCTGATCAATTTGATGTTATTTTAATGGACAAAAAATTTGCTTTTCTTTCAAAAACAAGGACATTTCTAACCCCAATGGCGATTTTCTGACCCCAAACTTTTGAACAGTAGTGTAAATCTGGTGAAATAGAAGTCATTATTGGTACCATGATTGTGTTTGAAAATGTTTTTTATATCCACGAATATTGACCACGAAGATCGCCAATTCTCCATTGACTATAAAGTCAATGTTTCCTGGAAACAATACCTGCAGTACTGCGGTTGGCCTTCAACTTGAAATCCTCATTGCAAGGAGGCAGTCGTTCTCCACTGGGCTAGCGAGATCCTATTGGCGCATTCTAGCATGTATTTGCATATTTCCCTTTCGGGACGCCTACTCTGTGAAATGCGCGTGTGCAATAATTCAATTCGCCCTTGCACTCCTTCTAAACAATGCCATTTTTAAAAACTTTGGCAAAGGGTAAAGTCTACAAAACTTTGTCCGCTCTGTTCGTAACATTTTAGTTTTGGGAACAGGAAACTGTATTGAGATCAAGTGTTTCATCGATGAGGAAAATTTGCAGAATATCGGCCAAAATCCAATCTCGGCCACTTGGCTTCCTCTCACTACCATATTTGGATTGCTTCACATTTGTACATCCGGTGAAATATCTGTCTCATTGTTTTGTGGCGCTCCTGCTGCTCCAGCTGCAGCAGACAGAAAGTAGAGGAGAAAATCTGTAACTGTGACTGTGGACATATAAAATCAAATCAAATGTTATTTGTCACGTACAACAGGTGTAGACCTTACCGTGAAATGCTTATTTACGAGCCCTTAACCAACAACGCAGAGCTTTTAAAAAGTAAGTAAGAAAAATTTGCTAAATAAACTAAAGAAAAAATAGTAACACAATAAAATAATAATAATGAGGCTGAATAAAAGGGTTCCGAGTCAATGTACGGGTTAGTCGAGGTAATTGAGGTAATATGTAGTTAGATAATAAGAGTAACAGCAGCGGGTGTGAAGGAATGTACGTGTGTGTGACGTCTATGCGCGTGTGTGTCCTTGCATCCGTGTGTGTGTGTGTGTGTGTTGGAGTGTCAGTGTAGTATTTGTGAGTGTGTGGTTAGAGTTCAGTGAGTGTATATCGAGCCTGTGCAAGAGAGTCAGTGGGGATGCAACCAATCAGAAAGCTCTCGATGGTGCAGCTGCATACATTTTTTTTTTGCGTGCATCGGCCCTGTCAGAGCAATAAGGATGGGAGTCTACCCGGCTGCCAGTTGTGCTGGTTCTTTCTGTGGTGAAGTGTCTCTTTGCTGTTAAACTACACAGTCACAAGCAGGGGAATAGTAGAGAGCTGGTATCAGCTGTATCTAACGTTGGGCAGCCCTTACGAAAAAAAGATTGCTGTCAGAGTGCAGTATAACGGCAGTAATTTTGCAGTATTACTTCAGTTACAGTGCAGTATAACGGCAGTAATTTTGCAGTGTTACTTCAGTTACAGTGCAGTATAACGGCAGTAATTTTGCAGTGTTACTTCAGTTACAGTGCAGTATAACGGCAGTAATTTTGCAGTATTACTTCAGTTACAGTGCAGTATAACAGCAGTCATTTTGCAGTATTACTTCAGTTACAGTGCAGTAGAACGGCAGTCATTTGAATGAATCCCAAAGCCGACTAGGTGAAAAGTCTGTCAATGTGCCCGGGTCGCCGTCAGTAATGGCTGATACCTGGCTGTGACCCCACTCTCCGAGGGTGTCTCTGGGGGAGTGAGATATGCAACAAAACTCCTTTCCAATTCACACTTCTGCATGTGTGAAATGGGACAAATGTAAGCACCCAGCTGATGATGATGATGGTGGTTAATATAAGGTGGCCTGTGGAGCAACCCCAGACACTGCTGGCAGATCTGGAACCAGATCCTGAATAAGTCACTTCACAGAAGGTTTGGAGATAATTTGATTCAGGCTGCGGGCAAGACAGAGACCTTGCGCTGAGCAGGCAGTTCCTTCTGTATCTAACATGGTACTGGGATTGGGTTTATGTTTACCACAATAAAAATTGATTTACAAAAACTACATTCCCATTCAAGTCAAAAGTTCTGTGTTGGGTGGCCCTGGACTGCAGGTATCTGTGTGGACAGTAGAATCCAGAGCTGGTTATGTGATGGAGCTAACCTTGACCCAGTTTTCTGTGGGCTCATCACACCCTAGTCGCCAGTACAGTACAGTTCCCATCATGCTGAGAGAGAGAGAGAGGGAGAGAGAGAGAGAGAGAGAGGGAGGAGCTGCTGTGCTGCGGTATGATGATGTAATGATCCCAATCGCTGTGGCTATGAGTCACATGGTGTCCCTGTACGCCCCCAAAAAAGTATGAACATGTATGCACTAACTGTAAGTCGCTCTGGATAAGAGCGTCTGCTAAAATGTAACATTTAAGAGGCGAAGGGACATACAAAGTGTGTCAGCATGTGTAAACAGTGTGTTGCTCCACTCAACCCCTCACTTGACACACACTAACATATCTCTGGGTACACAGAGACGTGAAAGCATGCCTTGGTACTAAATCATGTCAACCTCCTCACTTTGGTTCACACATTATATTTAATAAATTCACTGTTGATCTAAATTTCCATCTGCGGGTTGACAATTAAATTAACCCTAACACCTTAATCACAATTGTGTGGTTGTGCTATCTATTGAGGGTTCATATTTGAGTTTGCTCTGTGGAAGTCGGTTACAGTTTCACAGTTTTTATAAGCGACAGTCTTGCTTTTAACCTATTGGTCTATAAGAGGGAGGTGTTTTTCTGTCTTCCTATCAGCACCACAGATCTGTAGTCTAATCCCCCCTTGGCTACAGTAAGTGATTCATGGCATCACAGCCCTTGGTATCCTGTGTGTGGGCGCCCACCGAGGGGGGCGGGGTTGCCAGTGTGGTCCCTGAGATATCACTTGACAATCTAATGGGAGGCCCCTCGCAACAGACCTGGGGGAGGTAGGCTGGTTACTGTAGCTGAACAGATGACTACCAATTCTTCAACCCTTGTATTGGTCAGCCTGTTGTGTGCTTTGGTGTGTGTGTTCCCGAACAAGGACCAGTTGCGCTCTGAGTCGGCTGATGTTGGTGGGATTTGGAGGATGATGGAGGCAACCATGGAAAGAGCCTCAGATCCACAAAGTCCCTTCCACCAGGTGGCTATGTTGGCACGACTGCCATATTGCATCGCCATCCCAAAGCCCTTGCTTGGAAGTGTACTTTGCCAGACTGCTAAGAACCTTGCCCTCATCCAGGCCAAGGTGGCAAGACACGGTAGTGATGACACCATAGGCCTTTGATCTCTGCACCAGACAGGATGCTCTTGCCAGCATACTTGGGTCCAATATGTATGCTGCAGCGTGTATGGTCTTCAGGCAGAAGTCTTCACGCTTTTTGATATATTTCAGAACTGCAGTTTCCTCTGCTTGGAGCAACAGTGAAGTGGGCAGGGCAGTACGGATTTCTTCTCTTACATCTGCAAGCAGAGTCTGAACATCAGACAGGATAGCATTGTCTCCCTCAAATCGTACAATGGCTACTTCTATAGGTTTCAGGAGTTTCAAAATACATCATCCAGGAGGATCCTCTTGATGGGGCTGTCCATATCGGCAGACTGTGATATGGCCATTTCTTGGAGAGACTCCTTCCCCTCCAGGAGACTGTCAAACATGATGACAACATCACCCCAACGGGTGTTGCTGGGCAGCTTCAATGTGATGCTCTTATTCTTCTCACTTTGTTTGGTGAGGTAGATTGCTGCTATAACTTGATGACCCTTCACATACATAACCATTTCCTTGGCTCTCTTGTAGAGTGTATCCATTGTTTTCAGTGCCATGATGTCCTTGAGGAGCAGATTTAATGCATGGGCAGCACAGGCAATGGGTGTGATGTGAGGGTAGGACTCCTCCACTTTAGACAATGCTGCGAACATGAAGGCTGCTTGGTCTGTCACCAGTGCAAATATCTTCTGTGGTCCAAGGTCATTGATGACTGCCTTCAGCTCATCTGCAATGTAGAGACCGGTGTGTCTGTTGTCCCTTGTGTCTGTGCTCTTGTAGAATACTGGTTGAGGGGTGGAGATGATGTAGTTCATTATTCCTTGCCCACGA
Organism: Thymallus thymallus; assembly: GCA_023634145.1. Taxonomy (NCBI): domain Eukaryota; kingdom Metazoa; phylum Chordata; class Actinopteri; order Salmoniformes; family Salmonidae; genus Thymallus; species Thymallus thymallus. Next base: position 4,495,217 of record CM042414.1, read on the forward strand.
ATATTCGACCACCCATCAGAGATTATTGCAATACAGTCTGCTTTCGCTATGATTTGCTTGACTTGAACTCTGTTGAACTCTGCATCCAGCAAATTAGTAGATAAAGCATGTCTGGTTGGAGGGGTGTATGTTGAGCGAAGAACATTCAGAAATCTCTTCCAATACACATTGCCTGTGAGCATCAGAGGTTAACCAGTTGCATACACAGCTCGAGCAAGACATTCATCAGCATTTCTCTGACTACGTTCCTCCATTGAGTCAAAAACATTTTCAGGAGGACCATGAGCTGTTGCTATCGATAAAGTGTCTGATTCATCATTTTCAACTCGAATAGAAGTAGAGGGACTTTTGTCAGAGGTTGCTTGTTGTGAGCGCTGAGGGAACTTTATGCACTTGGCCAGATGATTCTGCATCTTTGTTGCATTCTTCACATATGATTTGGCACAGTATTTGCAAATGTACACAACTTTGCCTTCTACATCTCCGAACCTTAGAAATGATTTAAACACACTTTGCTGTAGGCTACTGTTTACCAGTTAACAAAAAATAATGTATGTCATATAAAATATATTCACCCACCCAGTATTGTAATCAAAACTTACCAGAAAGCATGAAGTCCTTAGCTCAGACAGTGTAGTAGTGTGGGCTCAATAGCATCTCATTAGTGTGCAAGATCTTAAGAATCAGCTGTACATGTGATGGAAGAATGCACTGTGCATGCAGAGGGTTGCAATTCCATTGAATTAGGATTAGTTTAACCAAAATATGCCACAAGACCTATAATTGCCTTATGTGTATCCCACAAAAAAGGTTCACTAACTTTTTTGATGAATTTAAGCAACAATCCCAAAATTCCCGGGCTTAACTTCACATGGAAAGGGTCGGAAACCGGAAAGTTTCCGACCGTTCCCAACCCTATATTGGAGTGATATGAGTGATTGTGGCCATTTACTATCATCCAAAATGAAATGACCTCACAGCCCTAGATATGTGGTTGTTTATCTACCGTAGTTGAATGCACTGACTGTAAGTCGCTCTGGATAAGTCTGCAAAATTACCTAAATGTTTACGTAAAAATAAACAATTGCAAAGCTCACTGGGTATTGTTACTGTCCTTATTTCAGGGGTGGAGCTCATTAGAATAATGCTTTGCAAGAGTTAATTTTACATTTACATTTTGATAATTTACCAGACACTCTTATCACACCATAGTGCCTTCAGACTTCTGATACCAAGGCAGGGGGAAAGGGGTCCACAAAAATAATAATACTACAGATCTATCTATCTACACACACATGCACACTCACTCACACACACAGACGCACACTCCTTTTGCGCTGAGTGGGGGACTGTTCCCTTTGTCTGAACCTGTGTTGCTGAGCTGATGAACACTGCGGATTCTCAAGGTCATATCTGAACAGTGAACACATTCTTGTGCCAGCCTCCTTGGGAAACCCTGGGTCATGTTCATTGGGGCACACTAGCAAAATGTTTAGCAATGTAAATGAGCGTTTGTTATTGGACAAGTGCAGGTAGTCCCTCCCTGTTGCAGTGTGTTTTCTTCCATTTGGTGGCTTATAAATGCTGGGCGAGGATGGCAAAAAAGGAATTATAATAATAAAACACCATGGTTGGTCATCTATCTCTCTGTGTACCAGCCCTATATTGGTTGATTTTCTATTTCAACATTTGAAAGTGTTTATTATTATTACTATTATTATTATTATTATTATTATTATTACTATTATTATTATTATTACTATTATTATTATTATTATTATTACTACTATTATTATTACTATTATTATTATTACTATTATTATTACTATTATTATTATTATTACTATTATTATTATTACTATTATTATTATTACTATTATTATTATTATTACTATTATTATTATTGCTATTATTATTATTATTATTACTATTATTATTATTATTACTATTATTATTATTACTATTATTATTATTATATTATTATTATTATTTGTGTCAGGATCAATATTTTTCCCAGACAGCTGGGCCCTGTGGATTTTCCTCTTCCACTCCTCTTTGTGACCTGTTTTTAGACCAGGATATGGGTTGAAGCGGTGTAACAGTCCTACAGGGACTGGTTTTAGACCAGGATATGGGTTGAAGCGGTGTAACAGTCCTACAGGGACTGGTTTTAGACCAGGATATGGGTTGAAGCGGTGTAACAGTCCTACAGGGACTGTTTTTAGACCAGGATATGGGTTGAAGCGGTGTAACAGTCCTACAGGGACTGGTTTTAGACCAGGATATGGGTTGAAGCGGTGTAACAGTCCTACAGGGACTGGTTTTAGACCAGGATATGGGTTGAAGCGGTGTAACAGTTCCCCTCTGTGTTCAGGTGATCTGACCATGCTTTCCCCTCTGTGTCCAGGTAATCTGGCCATGCAGATCCACAGAGGTCCTATTCATTTGGTTCTGTGCTCATCAGAACAATAGAAGAAACTAGGCTAATCCCTAGTTTTATTTCACTCATAGGTACATTTGAGTACCAAGGATACCACATATCATTATGTAGATGAGAGATTAAGTTAACACGAACACTGTTGTACTGCAAAGTAAAATAACGTGACAATTAAGAAATATGAAAACCCACCTTTGTTTTCAGTGTGATTGATTGAGGGGGAAATACTGTATATATTAGATGAGAGAAATAACTGAGGGAACTCACATTCTTACCCTAAACAGATCGGTGTATTTACTTTGGGTTTTTGTTAACTTCTGTTAACTGACTGTACTTAATTAAGTATTTATGATTGAGGAGGAGGTTGGTGGCACCTTAATAGGGGAGAATGGTCAGGTGGTAATGACTGGAGCGTACATCAAACATATTGTTTCCAGGTGTTTGATACCATTCCATTTGCTCCGTTCCGGACATTATTATGAGCCGTCCTCCCCTCAGCAGCCTCCACTGGTGTATTATGAGCCGTCCTCCCCTCAGCAGCCTCCACTGGTGTATTATGAGCCGTCCTCCCCTCAGCAGCCTCCACTGGTGTATTATGAGCCGTCCTCCCCTCAGCAGCCTCCACTGGTGTATTATGAGCCGTCCTCCCCTCAGCAGCCTCCACTGGTGTATTATGAGCCGTCCTCCCCTCAGCAGCCTCCACTGGTGTATTATGAGCCGTCCTCCCCTCAGCAGCCTCCACTGGTGTATTATGAGCCGTCCTCCCCTCAGCAGCCTCCACTGGTGTATTATGAGCCGTCCTCCCCTCAGCAGCCTCCACTGGTGCACTGACAGATAACAAAAAGTTTATTCAAGGTTTTTGTATTTTTAAAGTTAACAGAGACATCTTGTGGAAGCACAGGTATACTGCATTTGACGGTTTTGAACTGTCATGCTTTTTTTTAAGATTTCATGTTGCAGCATTATTTTGCCTGGTGTTCAATGTGAATGCTTTCTATTTGCTACCGCCTAAACCCCATATCCTGTATTTTGATATTTTCCAGAATAACTACCTTGTGTTCATGGCTGAGCTGTTCAGTTGGTTTGAAGAAGTGAAGCCCTCCTTTGTACAACCGAAAGTTCTGGACACTGAAGGTAAGACATGGGAAATATTTTTGTTGTACTTCAGAACAGTTTTTTTGTTTGTTTTCTAAAACCTTCAGACATCCCAGTGAAATAATTCCTGCTCTACGGATTGGTTTAAATGAGAGTAATGTCATTGTGTTTTCAGAGCCAGCCCTCACATCGTTGAGGAACATGCCATCTGTTCCCATCTCCAATGTCACCAAGAAGAGCTTCATGAAGAGACCGCCCAGCCCAGAACCGCCCAGCCCAGAACCGCCCAGGTTCTATTTGTTATTCATGGTTGATTCCCACTGGGGACACGCATATTCAAACCAAACCAAATGCTATTGGTCGTATACACATATTTAGCAGATGTTATTGTGGGTGTAGCGAAATGCTTGTGTTCCTAGCTCCAACAGTGCAGTAACCCTCAGAAGGCTGAACAGATTTGGCATGGGACATCAGATCCTCAAAAGGTTCTATAGCTGCACCATCGACTGGTCGAATCTCCGCTTGGTATGGCAACTGAGGGTAGTGCGTACAGCCAAGTACATCACTGGTGCCGAGCTCCCTGCCATCCAGGACCTCTATACCAGGCGGTGTCAGAGGAAGGCCCTAAAAATTGTCAAAGACTCCAGTCACCCTAGTCATAGACTGTTCTCTCTGCTAACGCACGGCAAGCGGTACCGGAGCGCCAAGTCTAGGACCAAAAGGCTTCTTAACAGCTTCTATCCCCAAGCCATAAGACTGCTGAACAATTAATCAAATGGCTACCTGGACTATTTACATCGACCCCCTTATTTTATTATTATTAATTGTTATCTTTTGCACTGACTGTCTTGCACATGCTCAGTGTACACTCACTGGGACAACAAAATAACAACACAGAGTTACACATGGGATAAACAAACATACAGTCAATAACACAATAGAAAATCTATATACAGTGTCTGCAAATGTAGTTAGATTAGGGAGGTAAGACAATAAATAGGCCATAGTGGAGAAATAATTACAATTTAGCATTAACACTGGAATGATAGATGTGCAGATGATGATGTGCAAATAGAGATACTGGGGTGCAAATGAGCAAAAATAATAATATGGGGATGAGGTAGTAGGGTGGGATATTTACAGGTACAGTGATTGGTAAGCTGCTCTGACAGCTGATGCTTAAAGTTAGTGAGGGAGATAGGAACCTCCAGCTTCAATCATTGGCATCATATGTAAACGCAACAATTTCAACAATTTTACTGAGTTACAGTTCATATAAGGAAATCAGTCCATTGAAATAAATACATTAGGCCCTAATCTATGGATTTCAAATGACTGGGCCTGGCTCAGACCTAGCCAATAAGAATGAGTTTCTCCCCACAAAAGGGCTTTAATACAGACAGAAATACTCCTCAGTTTCATCAGCGGCCCGGGTGACTGGTCTCACTCATATAATCTCGCAGGTGAAGAAGCCGGATGTGGAGGTCCTGGGCTGCCGTGTTTACACGTGGTCCGTGGTTGTGAGGCTGATTGGACGTACTGACAAATTCTTTAAAACGACGTTGGAAGCAGCTTATGGTAGAGAAATGAACATTCAATTCTCTGGCAACAGCTCTGGTGGACATTCCTGCAGTCAGCTTTCCAATTGCACCTCAAAACTGTGGAATGGTGTTGTATGACAAAACTGAGTGGCCTTTTATTATCCCCAGCACAAGGTGCATCTGTGTAATGCTGTTTAATCAGCTTCTTGATATGCCACACTTGTCAGGTGGATGGATTATCTTGGCAAAGGAGAAATGCTCACTGAAAGGGATCTAAATAAATTTGTGCTCCAAATCTTTTATTTTAGCTCATCAAACATTACATGTTGCGTTTATATTTTTGTTCAGTGTATATAAATACAGTATCAGTCAAAAGTTTGGACACAAATACTCATTCAAGGCATTTTCTTTATTTTTACTATTTTCTACATTGTAGAATAATAGTGAAGACATCAAAACTATGAAATAACACATGGAATCATGTTGAAACCAAAAAAGTGTTAAACAAATCAACATTTTGCATTTGAGATTTTTCAAAGTAGCCACCCTTTGCCTTGATGACAGCTTCGCACACTCTTGGCATTCTCTCAACCAACTTCACCTGGAATGCTTTTACAACAGTCTTGAAGGAGAAATGTATTTATCACCATCATTTAAACAGGTTGTTTATTTATTTCATTTGTTTTATTTTTTATTTAACCTTTATTTAACTAGGCAAGTCTATTAAGAAGTCTGGTCTCTCGCCAGACCTAAGGTGCGCTGCACGTTCCATTGTGACAAGAGACTAGTCATTATGAAGAACACATTGTCATGTACAATAATGACCTAATGGCTTCAATAGAACAGCAGTAGCACACATACTATTACTTAGGTCGGTTCAGTACAGTTCAGTTACGGGGCCAAAGCTTTAAAAAGCTTTCATTAAGTTTTCATGATTGTCAATTTCATTTTCCAAATGTCTCTCCCTCTAGTCTGCCTCTACGACCCCAACCTAGGAACTCGGGTAACTAGATCACTTCTAACTTTTGGATTTCAATAAACATTAGAATTTGAATCGAGTCAGTTGTATCTGACAGGATATGCTTATTTAGTTTATTCTCATCATCCAGGTGAAATTAAGAGATCGACCTTAATGTCCTTTGTGGATGGCTGCGTAGGAACCTGGCCCAAGGAGAAAAGGTGAGTGTCACGGACTACGTTAATAAATTGTTTGGTATATGAGTAGGATGTTTCTGATGTGAATTACACTGGTTAGTTGTGTCTTAGTCTTCGGTGTGGATGGACTGTTTGTTTTTTTCCAGGTCTGGGCCTTACGGGGTATCCTTCGACATTCCCTTCGACAAAGAGGACACCACCCAGACGTCCACTACCCCCGGCCATGACATGACTCGCTCTGCCAGCACAGAGGGCTTCAAGGTCCACCAAATGCCCCGGGGCATGAAGAGGAACCTGTCCTTCCAGCCCTTCAACAGGCAGGGCGTGGGCATTGAGGAGGAGGGCTGCCCTTATAGCCTGGCAGGTCCCGATCTGCCAAGACAGCCTGGCAGGGCTCAACCCCCTGGAGGCCTGCTGAGGTTCCCCAATGGCTCCTCAGCCCTGGATGGGCATGAAAATGGCGCAGCCATCCCCAGCATGGAGGAGGCCCTCCAGATCATCCACAACACCGGGAGGAAGCCCCCACAGTGCCCCCTGGCGGGGGACATCAACCGTGGCTTCTTCCTGCACAGTCAAAACCGAGGAATAGGCGTGGTCGGTCTGGACCCCAAGGCTCAACCGGAGAACATGGACCTGGACTCACTGAGCACCACTGAAACCACGGAGTTGGACATGGACATCCACGTGAGGACGGAGTACATCGCTGAAACGCTGGACGAGGACTCTTCGCTGATGGAAGCTACGAGCATGGAGCTGGACATGGACACACCCAGCCCCTGCCCCAGCAACTCAAGCTACGGCAAATCTCCCTCCACTAGCTCCGGCATCAAGATGACCAGCTTCGCAGAGCAGAGGTTCCGGAAGCTCAGCATCCCCGAATCAGGGAGAAGAAGCAGCAGCAGCGGGGTCGGCAGCTCCCTCAAGACCACCCCAGAGGGCTCGGAACTGGGCCTCCCCCTGTCCGTCTCCTGGGCACCCACCCCAGAGCACAGCCCCGTCCATCAACAGAGCATGCCCCTTACTCAAGCCCCTCCCACTGGGTCATCCCAGGCCATGGCAACGGAGATGGTGCAGCTGCGCGTGCGCCTGGAGGAGAAGCGAAAAGCCATCGAGACGCAGAAGAAGAAGGTGGAGGCGGCGTTTACGCGCCACCGCCAGAGGATGGGCCGCTCTGCCTTCCTGGAAGTGGTCAAGAGGAAGACCGACGGTGCCTCGGTGGGAGAAGGAGAAGAGGAAAGGGGGAAGATAATGGCGGAGAAGGAGAGGAAAACTGGGAGGAGCAAAGCAGACACGCCTGACGGGGCCGAGCAGGTACAGGCGCCCTCCGAGGTCTGCTGGCTGAAATCCCCAGGAGGAAACACGGGAGAAGAGGGAGGTCAAGGTCCCAGTGAGGTGGATCTAGCGAACTACACACACTCCATGGAGAAGCTCAACCACTCACTGGGCTTCCTGCAGATGGAGATGCAGCGCCTGGCTCAGCAGCAGGAGGTCATCATGGCCATGAGGGAACAACAGCAAGAACAGACCTGGGTTATCCCCCCTCCCCAGACCCAGCCCTCGCCCCAGAAATACGCTCACGCCTCTGTCCGCTCCTCCGACTCCCCCTCCCCGGCCGACTCGCCCCGCTCTGCCCACCGCTCGCCCACCAGCATCAAGAGGAAGTCCGCTTCCTTCCACTCGCGGAACCCCCGCACGCCGCGCCCCAGCGAGCTTAAGCTGGCCCCCTATAACCGCTGCCTGACGGCACCCCAGTCCGTGGACAACCTCCCCCGCCTGCGCCGTTTCTCCCCATGCCATCCCATGGCCTTCACCTACATGGGGGACAAACCCGCCGGGGAAACCACCGAGACCGGAGACAGGGACACTGAGCCTGTGCTGTCCCCAGAGAGAGAGGCTGTTAGTGCCTCGTCACCCTCCTCCCAAGCCAAAAACAACCAGAAAACACAACAAGGAACCCTAGAGATTTCCAAGAAGGATGAAGCGGAGGAAAAGCACAAGGACAAAATGGAGGAGATCAAACCCATAATAGTGTCGACCGTATCTGAAGTGCTGGCCCAGCCAGTGAAAGAGTCCTTTACGGTCACCCCCACAGAGACTCCCCTTATCTCAGACATGTTTGGCCAGGCCAGAAGCAACCTAATTGAGGTGCCTCTGTACGTGCTCAATCCCCTGGAGGGAGAGGGGATGGAGGAGAGTGAAGACACGCAGGGGACCTATGGCGATGATGAGAAAACGTGCTGTGGCTTTTTCTTTAAGGTAGGAAGTTAAAGATACACTATGGAAGTTTAGTTGCTAAGAGTTTTGGGCCACAGAAGGTTAGTGTTTCCTTAATTAGGGGGGGACGGGCTCATGGTAATGGCTGGAGCAGAATATGTGGAATGGTATCAAATACATTCCATTTGCTCTGTTCCACCCATTATTATGAGCCATCCTCCCTTCAGCAGCCTCCACTGTTTTGAGGTCATTTCGATATCTCTGTCCTTTTACGTAACGCCTTTTGGCCCAGAGGCTAACGTTCTGTATAGCCTCTAATACAGTTGCTATTTCAACTGTATTCACTCACAGTACAGCTGAATAATCTCCATAACAATAGCCATGTGTTATTTTATCCATGTAATCAGTGTGTAATTGACAGATTCTGGACATTTACTGTTTTTCTATGTAATTGAAGAGGAACCTGTGCCTCAGTTCTATGACAAAGCAATTTGCTTTGGTTCTGTTGGCAGCCATCTTTGTTTTTAGAAAGGAAACACTTCGTTTTTTAATATGAGATGATGAATGGCTCTTTAAAATAGGTTGGGCTGAGGACAACATGGTTCGTCCTATTGTGAGGACGGTAGCTAGCCAGTCGTCTGAGCGCTTCATCTAGGTCAGGAAACTGGAGCTTGTGAATTATTTAAATGCAGCTGCTGAGAAGTGGGTTGGCAGAGATGTTGAGCTAGTTCTAGGATGGTTGTGATGAGGTCATTGATGACATCAAATGATCAGTTTTTGCATTTGATATTGGATCTGGAGTGTGCCGTAGTAATACATATTGGTCAGTAGGGGGGGGCGTTGCTAATAGAAAGTCCACAGTTCACAGTTTAGTTGTAAAATGGCTTTAAATACACTCAACCAAAGGGCCGTTGCTCAGACTCTTAGACTAAAACCATGTCTAATTATATAGGCTTCATTGAAAGTGCAGATAGAAATACCATGAATAGAGCCAACGTTATTCCTTATTCTACATGTCAGAGAGGCATGTTTGTTCTACATACTGTAGCATATTTCTATCTGAAAGTTTACTGAATGCAAACCTGTAGCGGTTTCCAGGCTGTAACTGTCTCTGTCCCCAGGGTGATGGGAAGGGAGGAGACAATATGATGGCTCAGAAGAGGGCTGCTCTCCTGGAGAAGAAGCTGAGGAGGGACAAGGACTCACAGCAGAAGAAGCTGCAACAGGAGACGGAACTAGAGCAGCAGAAGGAGGAGTCACGGTAGGCTATGTATTCCCTTCCAGACCCTCGTCCAGAAATTAATCACATTGTATTGGTCAAAGTACATCATATTCTGATGCAATGGATCAAAGTACATTACTGCTGATTGTCTGGTCATCTGCCTCCATCAGGAGTCACATACTATGATCAATTACAAACCATAGTTTATGTATGATTATGTCCAGGTCATAGTTTGTTCTTTGTTCTTCATCTAGAATCATCTATTGTCTTCTATTGATGCTATGGTTATAAGTAACCGCTATGGTTATAAGTAACCGCTATGGTTATATGTAACCGCTATGGTTATATGTAACCGCTATGGTTATATGTAACCGCTATGGTTATAAGTAACCGCTATGGTTATAAGTAACCGCTATGGTTATAAGTAACCTTTCCTCTTTCTCTTAGTGTGAAAGCGGAGGAGGAGCACGTGAGGAAGGAGGAGGAGAAAGCCAGGCGGGAGTTAATCAAGCAGGAGTACCTGAGGAGGAAGCTCAAGCTCACGGAGGACATGGACACGGTGATCAAGCAGCGGCCGTCCGGTGTCAAGCAGCGGAGAGCTCGGCCCAAGTCTATCCACCGGGACAGCATGGACTCCCCCAGAATCCTGGCCAGGGCAGCAGGTAACCGTGGAGAAGACCTCTCTCAGGAGTCAGGGGTCAATGGTGATGTTGTGTTGGTGTGGTGAATGTGCCTGAGCATGCCACCACAGCTAGCTTTGTGCCACCTGTGATAAAACACTGCTTCTCAGCAGTTCAGTGCCTCCTGTGATAAAACTCAGTGTTTTATCACAGGAGGCACTGAACTGCTGGGAAGCAGTGTTTTATCACAGGAGTGGGTGAGCGGTGGGCAGAGCGGGGCGAGTCGACCGGGGAGGGTGTGTGTGTGTGTGTGTGTGTGTGTGTGTGTGTGTGTGTGTGTGTGTGTGTGTGTGTGTGTGTGGAACATCAGATGATGCTGCAGATAGCCGTGACAAGGTGGGCACAAAGTGGCACGTGTTGTGATCGTGGTGTAACTGTGTGGTCCCGTCTTACAGCCTGATGAAGACAGCTTGTCTGTCCAAACGTTGGTTATTAGGTTATTCAATTATGATCTGAGGTCCTAGAGTGACGTGTGTTTCACATCCAGGTTCACAACCTTGTGTTTTTTCAGTGTCCAGCTTGTCTCTGGCCTCTCTCAACCTGGGAGACAGCGACACTATGCACTCTGGGAAGAGAACACCAAGGTAAGACTAATTTCTGTTAACAGGAACATTATGCATGTACTGTATGTCCACTTGAATTTCATCTTAACATTTCTTCTACTTTAAGTGGTGAATCGTAACTTCCACTTGGGTTGAATTTTCACGTAGCCATGCATTGATGTCAATGGGAGACTAAGTGCAAATTTACCTGAAGTGGAAGTTAGGATTCACCCTAAAATTATACTATTGACACTTTTTATTGAACTTGAGTATCGTTTCTGACCTGCTTTGTTAACCCCTTTTTCTAGCCAACAGCTTTTAACCTAGCTAACACTTTCTATATTCTCTGCACTCTCTCTTTATACCTACCCTCTATGTCACCTACCCTCTATGTCACCTACCCTCTATGTCACCTACCCCCTTTATTACCTACCCTCTTTATACCTACCCTCTCTATTACCTACCCTCTTTATACCTACCCCCTTTATTACCTACCCTCTTTATTACCTACCCTCTTTATTACCTACCCTCTTTATACCTACCCTCTTTATTACCTACCCTCTTTATTACCTACCCTCTTTATTACCTACCCTCTTTATTACCTACCCTCTTTATACCTACCCTCTTTATTACCTACCCTCTTTATTACCTACCCTCTTTATACCTACCCTTTTTATACCTACCCTCTTTATACCTACCCTTTTTTTCTTACCTACCCTCTTTCTTACCTACCCTCTTACCTACCCTCTCTTACCTACCCTCTCTTACCTACCCTCTCTTTCTTACCTACCCTCTCTTTCTTACCTACCCTCTCTTACCTACCCTCTTAGTAACTATCCCCATAGAGCACTTGATGGCATCACATTGCTTCACTGCTGCTTGCATGACACTAGAGTTATACTCTTTTACTGTGCTGACCTGAACCAAACTGAGACTCAGATATTGGGTTTTCACATTGTCCTTTACAGCAACTAGGGTGGATGCATTACCAGTCCAGCTCAGTACAGCTTGATTTGGTTATGTTTGGTTCATAACCAGTCCGGGTCATTACAGCTTGGTTTGGTTCTGTTTGGTTCAGTTGTTTAAAAAAGCCCATAAGGGGTCTACACAGTCTATGAAAACGGAGCCGACGGAGGTCCATTTGAGTCGACTGTACTGTACATATGATGTAACAGAGGTGACCTAACTGTGTGTGTGTGTGTGTGTGTGTGTGTGTGTGTGTGCGTGCGTGTGCGTGCGTGTGTGTGTGTCAGGCCTGATTCTGCAGATGTTTTTCTGTCCCCTTGTCGATCTGGGAGCCGGAATGGGGAGGACGATTGGGAGAACGGCTCCACCACCTCATCTATGAAATCAAACACAGAGTACACCGGTGGGTGGTCACCTCATCACCACTAAGACATTTTTATTAGCTTTGTGAAGTTCTGAATACGGCGGGTCACTTCATGCTGTTTAGACATCTGATTTTGTGTCTGATTCATCCCTCCAAACTGCTATTATATTTTCATATTTAAAATTAGAATGCCACTAACAGCTTCAGTTATGTTTTTGTCACTCTGCACTAGGTTGGCAGAATTCTGGTCATTTTTCCAAAACGCCCTGGTTTTCCAGAAATCCAGGTTGAGGTTGGAGGTTTCCCACATGTTCTGCTTATTCCCTCTTGGTTCCAGGAATCTTCCAATTGGAATTTCTGGGAAATCAGGGAATTTTGGGAAAATTACTGGAGTTTTGCAATCCTCCTCTGCACATTGGTTGAGTAACATGTTGAATGATTGTTCTGCATTTTAATGATTGCACAACAGAGGAGTGAAATTAACTCAGCGGAATTTCAGTCAGAAATGATCAGATGATGATAGCATAGAAGGCCATTGGTCTAGAGATTCCATGATGAGGGATGTTAAGATGATGCCTATAAATTATTTGCTGACTTACTGCTGGCACAACCTCAGAGGCCCTAGATAGAGTGATTGCTATGACGATTGATCATCTTTCCCCTTGTGTGCACAGGGCCCAAACTGTACAAGGAGCCGAGTGCCAAATCGAACAAGCATATAATCCAGAACGCACTGGCCCACTGCTGCCTGGCGGGCAAGGTCAACGAAGGCCAGAAGAACAAGATTCTGGAGGTAATCTGGTCATTCTATTTCTACGGTGTTGGTCATCTTAATGTACAGCTCTTCAATACAATGAAGTAACTTCTCAGATTAATGATTTCTTAACATTATATTAATTTGATGATGGTGATGTTTACATGACTAAATTGCTTTGGATAAAATAGTCTACTAAATGGCATATTATAATAAATTATTTACTAAGAATATGCAGTGTTCATATTTTTGTGTTCATATGAAAGTGTTCATATTTTTGACAACTGACATTTTTACCTTAGAAGGCACTGTATTTTTAAAGCAGCTAGAGCCGGTCACAATGCAAATCATCATGGCAGGTCTGTTGTTTTGTACTATTATGTATGATGATGATCATTTATTTGCTTCGCTTTTGCAGGAAATTGAGAAATCAGAAGCCAACAACTTCCTGGTGTTGTTCAGGGACGGGGGTTGCCAGTTCCGCTCCCTGTACACATACTGCCCAGAGACGGACGAGGCCATCAAGCTGATCGGCATCGGGCCCAAGAGCATTATGAGCAAGATGATCGAGGGCCTCTACAAGTACAACTCAGACAGGAAGCAGTTCAGCCAGATCCCTGCCAAGACCATGTCGGCGAGTGTGGATGCCATCACGATCCACGGCCACCTATGGCAGACCAGGAAACCAACCACCCCCAAGAAAGTGTTACCTGCCAAGTCCTAATGGAACTTACTGTACACTCCCAGCCAACCCCGTCATTTTCCTTCAAATGGAACAGTCCACATTCAATTTGCACTTCACTGTACATATCCATGAGGGATTCAGTTCACTGCACATATCCATGAGGGATTCAGTTCACTGCACATATCCATGAGGGATTCAGTTCACTGCACATATCCATGAGGGATTCAGTTCACTGCACATATCCATGAGGATTCAGTTCACTGCACATATCCATGAAGATTCAGTTCACTGTACATATCCATGATGATTCAGTTCACTGCACATATCCATGAGGATTCAGTTCACTGTACATATCCATGAGGATTCAGTTCACTGCACATATCCATGAGGATTCAGTTCACTGCACATATCCATGAGGATTCAGTTCACTGCACATATCCATGAGGATTCAGTTCACTGTACATATCCATGAGGATTCAGTTCACTGTACATATCCATGAGGATTCAGTTCACTGTACATATCCATGAGGATTCAGCACCTGCAGCGTCAGTTGGATGAATGCATACTTCTTGTATTGTTTCTCTCTTTTCATTCCTGTCCATTTTCCTTAAATTCCAAACTGGACATGGGGACTCAGAGATATGCACAACTGGAATGTAAAACACTATTTAAGATGTGTAAATGGATGTCACTGATGTGTTTAGTGCAAGAGATTGTCTTATTTCGAGTAATTGTATTACAGCACGTGTGTGTATGTGGTTTTGTATCAAAAGAGAGACGGTATGATGATATGATGCGGAAGACTAGGGTTCCCCTTCCCTACCCAAACCATGTTTTATTTGGGACACTGAAGCACTGAATGTTGCTCATCTGTATAGACAGAATGTTGGTCATCTGTATAGACAGAATGTTGCTTATCTGTATAGACAGAATGTTGCTCATCTGTATAGACAGAATGTTGCTTATCTGTATAGACAGAATGTTGCTTATCTGTATAGACAGAATGTTGCTCATCTGTATAGACAGAATGTTGCTTATCTGTTAACTTGTGTGGCCTTACGCTTATTTGTATGTCAGTGCAGTAAGCTGATTGTAAAATTATACCTTAGAGAGACTTTTCTATGCTAAGGTGAGAATGTTTTTTCCATGTTTTCGGTTCAAATGCACCATGATAAGTCTGCATAAGCTATAGACAAGATTGAGGGTCAAAAAAGAAGAATACCTTGCAGCAAACATACAGCTAGTGTTATCAACACAATGCATCTATCAGTCTGATATAGTATTCCATGACTAAGCCAAGTGTTAGTTTGTATTTTTTTGTTTTTTTACAGCTTATTCCTCCTCTTAAAGTGTTTTTTTATTTTATTTTTTATAGAAAGCGTTGACAAGTTAGTTGCACATGTCTCTGGAAATGTAAAGATTATTCTAACGTTATTATGAAGTTCCAGGAATTTTGTATAAAGGGATATTACTGTTGGACTACTGTCACGGTTGTTGTATTTGGCTGTTTAAGGTCAATATTAATGGCTATTTTTCATTGTTTAAATGGGTACAAGTGGACATTGTACAGTGTTGTCGTAAGTTCATCTGTCCATCCTCCTGACGAAGCACTGCTTCCATTTTGTCATTCAACCTACTGCTGAACATTAAGTTGGGTTTGTTTCTCTTTTGCATTAAATAAAATGAAGCATGGCCTCAAGTGTTCGTTCCTCAATTGTCATATAAATAGTCTCCCTGATTCCAGAGTTTAGAATGGAATATGCAGGAAATCTGGTATCCTCCTTCTGGAAAACCTAGGAATCTGGGGAAAGTTACCGGGATTTTGCAACCCTAATAACCAGTCATAAGAAACCACGGTCACTGATTGTCCCCTGCCTTGCTGTCTCAGTGTTGTTGCTTTAATTATTATTATGCTTTGTGTTATGGAAATCGTGTCAGAAACAATTATATTTGGCTTGTTGGGTGAAGCATACTGCAATAACCCCAAAATCAACCCATATTTTACCCAAGTGGCCTTAAAAAAGATATGTACAATGGCTATAGACTATAAATGTATTATCAGACAATCTTATATTTTTCAGATTGAGGCTTTATAATTAAGTCTTAGCATTGAAGGCAGGGTATACTTTCTTATTCAGTTGTGCATTTTGGCAATCTAAAGAAATATTTGTTCGACAGACGGCACACCCTCCTATTGCCAAGGGATGCTATGCCCTGCCCTGCCATCGTCTTCTCCACTGAATCTAATGTCTGGAACATGCTACATGCACACACACTGTCTGGTAAAGCAATGGCCAGGGATGTAAACGGTTGTAATGCCGTTATTAAGGGACTAAATGACTATATATGAATTGCGTGAGCGTTAATCCTCTGCACAGCTGCCCTGGCTCGAGCTGAAAGTTGAGCGCACGGCGAGATGCGCGGTCGTAGGTGTGAACGGGCAGCATATCTCCACTTTCATTGGTGGTTTGCTGACGTGCATTTGGCAACCGGAGTGTGTGTATAGGCTACTAGAAATACGGTGGGAAAGCGACAAGACACAAAGATTTGTATGACATATCCTTGCTCAAATACATTGTAAAAAATACTCGTCTGCTGGCGAACCTGCGGATTACATTCGCAATTCATGTGACGTTATTTGTAGGGATAAACAGGTGAGAAGGTTCAATTTGTTGTTGGGTGGCGCCTGTTGTTGGTGGTTGATAGTGTTTTATTGCTTTAACTCAATCAATGCATGCTTTGTTAGCCGGCTCTTTAAACGTGATACATTCGAGTATCTAGCACGCTTATTTAATATTTTATTTAATCTGTCACTGCGTTGTTCCTCCTGGTGCTAGCCTCCTCGGCTATATTAACCATTGTACGTGCGCAGTGCGAATGTCTATGTCAGCGAAAAGTCAGGTAGCTCACATAAGGTAAACGTATTTACCTACTCAACCAGCAGCCATGTGTAGATTAGATGTTTGCAATGCAAATTAATCAACAGACAGTTTGGATATGGCCGATTACACTAATTGCAGATAGTATAGTGTAAACATGGGAGGTAGAGATAGGATGATGTACCAGTACTTACAACTTGTACTCTCATGTCGGGCCTAAACAAGGTGTTGCAGAATGTGGTTCTCCTTGCTACAGCATTGCATGTTGACCCGGTACTAGGCTAAATCCCCATTGAATGTCTTTTTCACTGTTTCGGTCCTTAATTTTGCCCTGGACAACATATTGATCTTTTCCCCTGACAATCCTCTGAGTTTGACACACCTATGCTTGTTTTTAATTAATCACACTATTGGTTATAACTACCACTTTTCCCAAAGTGCAATTTAGAACACATCACGGTAAAATTACTAACGGTGGCAAGAAGAAGCTCCCCCAAGATGAGTGTATGCCTATTAGGAAGAAACCTTATGACGGGGAGGCAACTATTGGGCCGGCAGCAGGGTTGCCAGGTGTAGCTAAAAAAAGATGTCCAATGACCTCTGAAAACCCGCCCACAAGGCCTGAAAAACAAACCTACAATAAACCCTTTTTCCATAAAGTTATCGAGTGAATTAAGGAATATCGACATCATTTATATATATATTGCCCTTAAACCTTAAACCATTCAGATCATTTGGCATCAATGGATGTCCATTTGAACTTGTCTTGACTTCTATGAGTAAGTAACAAGGCCCATTATAAACTTGGTGGTTCGAGCCCTGAATGCTGATTTGTGGAATTTCGGTCCTCATGAGAGCCAGTTTCATCATAGCGCTTGATGGTTTTTGCAACTGCAAATTTTCCGGATTGACTGACCTCATGTCTTAAAGAAATGATGGACTGTCATTCTCTCTTTATTTGAGCTGTTCTTGCCATAATATGGACTTGGTATTTTACCAAATAGGGCTATCTTCTGTATACCCCCCTACCTTGTCACAACACAACTGATTGGCTCAAAAGCATTAAGAAGGAAAGAAATTCCACAAATTACCTTTTAAGGAGGCACACTTGTTAATTGAAATGCATTCCAGGTGACTACCTCGTAAAGCTGGTTGAGAGAATGCCAAGAGTGTGCAAAGCTGTCATCAAGGCAAGGGGGACTACTTTGTAGAATCTCAAATATAAAATACACTTTTTTGGTTACTACATGATTCCATATGTGTTATTTCATAGTTTTGATGTCTTCACTATTATTCTACAATGTAGAAAATAGTAAAAATAAAGAAAAACCCTGGATGTGTCCAAACTTTTGACGGGTACTGTATATTTTTTAGGAGAAATACCATGGCGGCCGCGGTGCAGTTTAGAAGTAGCCCATAAACCCGCCACCCGCACATTTTTATCCGCTACATTGTTTTCAAAGTAGCTGAATTGCCGGTAAACTGCAAACATGGCAACACTTGCAATTCAACAGTTATCTTTCCTGACAGAGAATCTATCCCATTACGTGTCCTGACAGATTGTCTCTCCCTTTACCTGTCCTGACAGATTGTCTCTCCCTTTACCTGTCCTGACAGACAGTCGCCATGACAGCGGAGGAGACCATTAACATCAAGGAGGTGGAGGTGATCAAGCTGATCCTAGACTTCCTTAACTCCAGGAAGCTCCACATCAGCATGCTGGCTCTGGAGAAGGAGAGCGGCGTCATCAACGGCCTTTACTCTGACGACATGCTATTCCTTAGGTACAAACACAGTGTCATTGTAAAGTCTGTATGGGAACAACCCTAGCTAGGCATACCTCCATCAGGTGTAATCCTCTTCAGAATAAGGACTCTTTAAAGCTCTTCAATCCCTTTGTGCAGGTTTTTCCTCCAGCCCAGTTCTAATACACCTGAATTAACTAATCAACTAATCAGGCTTGATGACCTGACCACTGCATTAAATGGCTCTACTTTCTGCTCCACGACTCTGTAAATAAGTTTATGTCCCAGACCATCTGTTTTGTAAATCCAGCTAAACAAAAGTTAAGCACCATATTATCTCTAGATTTGCGGTGGTTATCTTTTCCATTAATTTGGGGTTGAGGCATAGAGCTGGAGCTACATAACTGATGGCGTGGGATGTGGACTCATTTTGAAATTAGACAACTTTTATATTCTGAAAACAGCGGACAAATGTTGATTTTGGAGTGAAATGTCCCTTTAAGTACACCGATAGTGTTGGCATATGTGAGGTCCGGAGCTCAAGCTCCATTCCTAGATCCCTTTTCCACATTATGTGTATTTCATGATGCACTTCACCGTGTACAGTGACATTCACATTAGCGTCAGTAAGTGGCTGAATACATAAACGTTTCACTATCATCGATTTTCAAAGTTGTTGTTATTAACCCCCTCTTTGTTTTCCATCAGGCCTATCACGTTAGGATGCTCTGTTGCAGTGCTACACACAAACACTATCACTTTACATTACATACTAACACACTTGGGCTTCCAAGTGGCGCAGTGGTCTAAGACACTGCATCTCAGTGCTAGATGCGTCACTACAGACAACCTGGCCGTGATTGGGAGTCCCATAGGGTGGCGCACAATTGGCCCAGCGTCGTCCGAGTTTGGCCGGTGTATGCCGTCATTGTAAATAAGAATTTGTTCTTAACTGACTTGCCTAGTTAAATAAGATAGATAGATAGATAGATAGATAGATAGATAGATAGATAGATAGATAGATAGATAGATAGGTACTTTATTGATCCCCGAGGGGAAATTACTTTGTCAAGCAGCAACGAAAAACACAGGGCAGATGCAAAATGCCAGAACGAAAATACACAAAAGACAGATACACGATACATGATACATAGAGCAGCAGTATGAAAAAGTATAAAAATACAAGAAGTCTGGGGTGCAAAAACGTATAAAAAGACATTGCATAGTATGGGTGGATGGCTGAATATGTACACTATACATTGTTACAGAGTTGATATAAATAAATAACATAATATTTGCATGGTTAACTATACTATACAGGTCGATGGCAGAAATGCTCTGTTGCTGTACTACACAAATACTATCACATTAGGATGCTCTGTTGCTGTACTACACAAATACGATCACATTAGGATGCTCTGTTGCTGTACTACACAAATACGATCACATTAGGATGCTCTGTTGCTGTACTACAAAGAAAATACTATCACATTAGGATGCTCTGTTGCTGTACTACAAAGAAAATACTATCACATTAGGATCCTCTGTTGCTGTACTACACAAATACTATCACATTAGGGTGCTCTGTTGCTATACTACACAAATACTATCACATTAGGATCCTCTGTTGCTGTACTACACACAACTACTAACAGCATTCAAGGGGGACTGTACAGTTTTTCATAAAACATCTGTAGCTAACAACTAGCTTTTTATTAATACCACCACACTGCTACCATAAGGTACAAGCATGGTGAATGGATCAAGGTCAAACAGAATTTCAGAACAACAGGGTCTTGTTCCCTACACACAACATGGAAGAAAATGACCCGAAACTATCTGAACAAAAAAAAATTAGTTTTTGTTTTATGTTGCAAAGCAGTGTACCCTAATGGACACGACCCAGGTTAACTCTACACCCTGAGAGTTGTTCCCAGTCCGACTCTGTTCTTCTCTCCACAGGCAGCTGATTCTAGATGGCCAGTGGGAAGAGGTCCTACAGTTCATTCAGCCGTTAGAGGGCATGGACAAGTTTGACAAAAAGAGGCGAGATAACCTTTTTTTTAATGCTTATTTGACTCAATGTCTGCCACCCAATTGTAAATCTTAACTCTTGCCAGACACACAGATCACATTAACTCTTCAGAGATTTGATTAGCCAGTCAAGAGTGAGGTCTCGAGACTGAGAGGTGAAATTAGGTCTTATCTTTGTACAGTCAACCTATTTTGTTCAATTACATGCGAAGCAATGCCAATTTTCCCTTTTAAATCTTGGCACATTGGCCGAAGGTTAATAGACAAACCCAGTTGACAGTGAGTTGTTTTTTACTGAATGTTATAAATGTGTGATCCTGCCTGGCTTGTCCAGGTTCCGCTACATCGTCCTGAAGCAGAAATTTCTGGAAGCCTTGTGTGTGAATAACGCCATGTCAGCTGCTGACGACCCTCAGAATGTGAGTGGGACAGCCAATCTATACCGCAAGCGTTGCATGCACTGCTGTATTCAAATAGACATGCTGAGATACTGGCAGCAAAAGCCATCCATCAGTTGAGCAAGATCCATTTCAAGTGTTTCTACAAGTCTCTGAAGCGATCAACTGATAAAATGGCTTATGATTATGAAATTAAGTAATTTGGAACTTCATGAAAAATAGGCACTTCTTAATTCATGAATGACATTTACATGATCTTAAATTGGCTTAGTATTAGTGTGATATACCATGAAATAGTAGTTCTATTTAGTATTACTCAGTAAATTGAATTAAGCTCCTCCCCCTTTCCTTGTGCTGCTGACAGCTGGAGCTGTCCATGCAGGAAGCGGTCAAGTGTCTCCACAGCCTGGAAGTGTTCTGTCCCTCTAAAGACGACTACAGTAAACTCTGCCTGCTCCTCACCCTGCCCTGCCTCACCCAACACGCTGAGTTCAAGGACTGGAACCCTAGCACGGCCCGGGTGCACTGTTTCGAGGAGGCCTGCGCCATGGTGGCTGAGTTTATCCCTGCCGACAGGAAGCTGAGCGAGGCCGGGTTCAGGGCCAGCGGCAACCGCCTATTCCAGCTGCTCATCAAAGGAGTGCTGTACGAGTGCTGCGTGGAGTTCTGTCAGGTAGGTGTGGGTTAATCAAATGTACACTACCGCTCAAAAGTTTGGGTTCACTTAGAAATGTCCTTGTTTTTGAAAGAAAACCTTTTTTTTTGTCCATTAAAATAACATCAAATTGATCAGAAATACAGTGTAGACACTGTTAATGTTGTAAATGACTATTGTAGCTGGAAACGGCTGATTTTTAATGGAATCTCTACGTAGGCGTACAGAGGCCCATTATCAGCAACCATCACTCCTGTGTTCCAATGGCAGAGTTGCAAAGAAAAAGCCATATCTTCCTCTGTCCAGTGTCTGTGTTATTTTGCCCTTCATCTTTTCTTTTTATTGGCCAGTCTGAGATATGGCTGTTTCTTTGCAACTCTGCCTAGAAGGACAGCACCCCAGAGTCACCTCTTCACTGCTGACGTTGAGACTAGTGTTTTGCAGGTACTATTTAATGAAGCTGCCATTTGAAGACTTTTGAGGCGTCTGTTTCTCAAACTAGACACTCTAATGTACTTGTCCTCTTGCTCAGTTGTGCACCGGGGCCTCCCACTCCTCTTTCTATTCTGGTTAGAGCCAGTTTGCGCTGTTCTGTGAAGGGAGTAGTACACAGCGTTGTACAAGATCTTCAGTTTCCTGGCAATTTCTCTCATGGAATAGCCTTCATTTCTCAGAACAAGAATAGACTGACGAGTTTCAGAAGAAAGTTCTTTGTTTCTGGCCATTTTAAGCCTATAATCGAACCCACAAATGCTGATGCTCCAGATACTCAACTAGTCTAAAGAAGGCCCGTTTTATTGCTGCTTTAATCAGCTGTGCTAACATAATTGCAAAAGGGTTTTCTAATGACCAATTAGCCTTTTAAAATGATAAACTTGGATTAGCTAACATAACGTGCCATTGGAACACAGGAGTGATGGTTGCTGATAATGGGCCTCTGTACGCCTATGTAGATATTCCATAAAAAAATCAGCCGTTTCCAGCTACTATAGTCATTTACAAAATTAACAATGTCTACACTGTATTTCTGATCAATTTGATGTTATTTTAATTAAAAAAATATTGCTTTTCTTTCAAAAACAAGGACATTTTCTGAGTGACCCCAAACTTTGGAACGGTAGTGTATTTATAAAGCCCTTTTTACATCAGCAGTTGTCACAAAGTGCTTTATATTAACAAGAGCCCCAACAACTAAGGAGGAGCAGAAGCACCGTGACCAGTTAACCCTCCCTAGAAGGTAGTAACCTAGAGAGGAATCAGGCTCAGTCAATATGGCCAATGTGAGACACCAATGTTCCCCGATTCCAAACCTACAGAGGTCCCAAGGATGAGGCGCTCCACCACGTACATAATGGTAGGGGAGCTTCACAGTACCTCAGTCTACCTCATCCTTGGTGATCTGAAAACACAGGATAGCTGAAGTTAATACAGAAATATGACTAGTTGTCTCTTGCCTAGGTAATACCAGTTCAGATGGAGGAAATGAGACAAAGAGAGAGCCATTATTAAATGTATCTATGTTATTGTCTTCCAGAGCAAAGCCACGGGGGAGGAGATCACGGAGGACGAGGTGCTCTTGGGCGTGGACGTGCTGTGCGGCAATGGCTGCGACGAACTCGACCTCTCCCTGCTCTCGTGGCTCCAGAACCTCTCGCCAGGCGCCTTCTCCTGTGCCTTCCAGCAGAAGACCCTGGCCATACACGTGGATCGCCTGGTCAAGCCCACCAAGGCCGGCGACGCTGACCTGCTCACCCCCCTCATCAGCCGGCTTTCCCCCTGTCCCTCCTCGCCCCTGCGGAGGCCCCAGTCGGCAGACACCTACATGTCGCGGTCCCTGAACCCGGCGCTGGACGGGCTGTCCCATGGCCTGGCATCCCAGGCACAGACCAAGAGGGGCACAGAGGGCAGCGGGAGGTCGGCACTCAGCCAAAGCATGGTGGAGAACAACGTCCACCAGCTGGACGACGACTCGCCAGAGAGGTATAACACCTTCAGGGTTAATAAAGATGTATTGAAATTAATAGGTACGGCATGACAATGCTATTACTGTATATAAGATACACTCCTTACCAGGATTCACTATGAACCCCAAACACCTTTCCTTAACCTTTAACCTTTCCTTACCCTTTAACCTTTCCTTACCCTTTAACCTTTCCTTTACACCTTAACATATTAAACACGTTTATACCCTCCTAGTCCTAGATCCATGTGGAGATATAAAGTGTATGGTGTTTGGATTAATGCAGACCTTATACCCTTCGGTATTAAATCCAAATAGTGGATCTCTGCATATGGCACTATGTTTAGCCTATTATTAGTAATCCGGTTAACATTGCTTTGACATACATTAGCTTTGCTGTACTGTCTGAGAGCTCCACCACTCTGCTCATCAAGGCTGGGTATGGAAACATGGTCACGTTCAGTACCCTGACACCTAATGGACAATGTGACTGTCTGTTTGGCGTTTATATTTGGTAAGATAGCTAGTATTTAAATATAGATTCCATTATGATTCCATTTGATTAAAGACCGACCACATAGGGAAGATAGTGGGGAAGTTTTGCACATGAGTATTATTAGGAGCTGTAACAGCATTAGTCATTCTATATTTTTGTGATGTAAGATGCACAAATCGACCCCTAGGTCTGAAAGGAATTTATAGGTAGGTCTTTACCTATACGCTCTACTGTATATGCGTTGTGTACCTGTCGACTGTTCTATAGCCCAACGGTGATGATGGTGACGGTCTATGCCTATACGCAATATGGTACTAGCCCTGCCACCACCTCCCCAGGGTGTAGGGGCCGATTTGGGATTGGTTGAAAGTGTGCTTGTTTTGCAGTGTATGCAGTTTTGGAGAGGACACTGTAAATGTGTTCCTGCCAAGCCTATAGTCATGTGGGTATTTTGTCCCTGTGTCAACAGGATTTTCCACCCGGTTCTGGCCTCCAGTGGACCAAATGTCATGTGCACCCCTCTTTCCCCCGGGACGGACGTTGGGCCACCAAACGAAAAAGAGGTAATTTCCCCCCTTGTTTCACGCAAGACATTTCCTGTGATGATAAAATTTCTGTACATGCCAATTTCCTGCAAACCTTTGTGAAAGATGGCGCCCCCATATGGCCATTTAGAAAACAACATTAGGACATACATTATAAAAGGGAATACATCTTGTGATCATTCTCTCTCTCTCTCTCTCTCTCTCTGTCTCTCTCTCTCTCTGTCTCTCTCATGGTCCCCCCCATCCCCCTCTCTCTCTCTCGCTGTCTCTCTCTCTCTCTCTCTGTCTCTCTGTCATGGCCTCCCCCATCCCCCTCTCTCTCTGTCTCTATGTCATGGCCTCCCCCCCATCCCTCTCTCTCTCTCTCTCTCTCTCTCTGTCTCATGGCCTCCCCATCCCCCTCTCTCTCTCTGTCTCTCTCATGCCCCCCCCCCCACACACACACACTCCCATCTCCTCACCCACTGACTCTAGTTACCCATAAATCCACCTCAACGACCTCGTCCACAGGGGAGTCGACCCCACAGACACCCTGTCACCTGACGGGGGAGTCTATGAGCTACTGCCAACCGCGGCCACCTCATCTTCTGTGGCGGCTATAATTTGATGACACAGGTCATGGACAGCGGTGTAGAATCTGCTTTGATGGCTGGTCTCCACACAGCCAGCCTGCTGCCGCACTCATTGCTCATTTTAATGCATCGCTAAAGCCCAGCAGGTTTAGATTGGATTTTTCTGTGCATGCATAGAGTCACGTTAGAGTGATGAAGAGTCTGCCCATTGTGTGTCTGATGGGGTCCTTGGTAACTTTTTTATGGGGATGAGCTTTGAGGCCTTGAAATTGTAGAGTTGGCTGTACAGTAGTTTGCCGTGTGTTTAGGAAGTAACCTCATGACCTGACATAATGGTGTGTAGGTCTATCTTTCTAAATGTGCCCCCCCTCAACAGCATGACAGTGAGCAGGTCCAGGAGTACTACAGACAGAGGAAGCGTGTTCAGCAGCACCTGGAGCAGAAGCAGCACCAGAGACAGCTGTACCAGCAGATGCTCTTGGAGGGAGGGGTTCACACACAGGAGGGGCCAGATGCCCAGCACAACCTCACTGAGAAGTTCCTCAACAGGTTAGAGACAACCCACGCCACAACTTTAAGCTTGTCTCTCAATAAAAAAAAAAAGTGTCAATACTTTTCCCCTTGATAATCAGCGCACTTCTGCATGTTGTTACATGGTCGCAGCCCATATCATTGCATAATGCAGAAAATACATGAGAGTTCAGGGGCCTTGCTTTAACAAAGTTAACCATTTTGACTGTAGTGTCCAAAACGGCTTTCAAGCTGTCAGGCATTCCCTTGGCAGCAAGAGCCTCTCGGTAGATGCTGCAGTGTACCCAAGTGGCGTCGGAGCAACTGCTTGCACGCTCGTTACCACTCCACTATGTCTCCCTGTCATGGCTTTTGCGCCATCAGTACAGATACCAAAACATCTTGACCACCAAAGTCCATTTGATGTCACAAAGCTGTCCAGTTCTTTAAAAATATCCTTTCCTGTTGTCCTGGGTTCCAGTGGTTTCCAGAAGAGGATGTCTTCCTTAATTGACCCCCCATAAACGTAACGGACATATACCAGGAGCTGTGCCAGGCCCGCCATGTCTGTTGACTCATCCAGCTGTAACGCATAGAATTCACTGGCTTGTATGCAAAGCAGTAATTTTGTTTCAAAACATCTCCTGCCATGTCACTGATGCATCGTGAAACAGTGTTGTTTGATGAAGGCATTGTCTGTAGTTTTTTTTTGCCTTTTCCCCCAGCATTGTCCCAGCCATATCCGCGGCAGCAGGAAGAATTAGGTCCTCCACAATAGTATGGGGCTTGCCTGTCCTAGCCACTCGGTAGCTCACCATATAAGACGCTTCTAGCCCCTTCTTATTAATGGTATCTGTTGCTTTTATACATGTCTTACTACTCGAAAGTCCTCTTAATTCTCCCTCCAAAAACTTCTGTGGCTTATTTTTCAAATTGGCATGTTTCGTTTCGAAATGTCTGAGTGAAGGTTTCATCGAGTTATGAGTAATTTTGCACATATAACACACTGTGGCTGAGGAAAGGCACTACTCCCAATATAAGTGAACCCCAAATCAATGTAGTTCTCATCATATTTGCGCCTCTTCGATGGTCCAACGTCTTTGTCTGTTGTTCGGTGCTTTCCCGGGTAAGGGGGCAGTAGCTCTTCGGCTGCATCAGATTCACAGCTGTCAGTGTCCATGCTAGCTGAGCTAGAAACAAAATGTAGAATTACTGATGCTAGCGTTGGATGTGCTCGTGGAAGCAGAACAACTTGTGAAACGAGGCTACTCAGGCAAGAAAAAAACATCACACTGTTTGAAAATGTGAATCACATTTGTATTTGGCGTACCCCCTTTTGGGAATAGCCGGTCTATACACACCATCATATATAACTTCTGCTGTTCACACCTTTTCTATTCATATACTATCCCTATTGTCTATACACACTATTTATATACTCAGTTGCCCATCTAGCACCGGGTCTGACCCCCTTTGCCTCCAGAACAGCCTGAATTTTTCAGGGCATGAAAACATTGCTTAATTGGTATCAAGGGACCTAACGTGTGCCAGGAAAACACTCCCCACACCATTACACCCCCAGCCTGTACCGTTGAACACCAGGCAGGATGGGGCCATGGACTAACGCTGCTTACGCCAAATCCTGACTGCCATCAGCATGACGCAACAGGAACCAGGATTCGTCAGAACAGGCAATGTTTTTCCACTCTTCAATTGTCTAGTGTTGGTGATCGCGTGCCGACTGGAGCCGTGTGGTCGTCTGCTGCAATAGCCCATCCGTGACAAGGATCGACGAGTTGTGCTTTCAGATGCTGTTCTGCACACCACTGTTGTACTGCACCGTTATTTGTCTGTTTGTGTCCCGCATTTTAGCTTGCACCATTCTTGCCATTCTCCTTCGACCTCTCATCAACGAGCTGTTTTCGCCAAAGGGCTGCCGCTGACTGGATGTTTTTTATTGCACCATTCTCAGTAAACCGTAGATACTGTCGCGCCTGGCACCAATGATCATACCACGCTCAAAGTCACTTAGGTCACTAGTTTTGCCCATTCTAACGTTCAATCGAACAGTAACTGAATGCCTCGATGCCAGTCTGCCTGCTTTATATAGCAAGCCACAGCCACGTTTTTGTGAATGGGGTGGTGTACATAATAAAGTGCCAAGCGGTTAACACTCTTAACTGCTAGGCAGGCAGTATGGAGGGGTTCAGACTAAGGGCCGTGAGCTTAGTGATGAGCTTGGAGGGCACTATGGTGTCAATGAACAGCATTCTCACTCTGTCCAGGTGGGATAGGGCACTGTGCAGTGCAATGGCGACAGTTGCAAATGAGAGTTTCTATGTATGTTTATCCCCGTTTTGGTTCCGGTTAAGAAACGTTTTTCAACAGAATCGGCGGAATGAATACACCCCTGATTACACGCAAACACAATATTATGGAGGATCAATATGATGTTGTCTATGTTTGTTTCTGTTGAACTCAATGTTTTTCTTTGTTTTCTTGAAATGTTTCTCTGTTTTTGTATGTTTTGAGATCTTTCTTCTCCAAAATGTCTGTCTGTGTGTCTAAATTATACACGTTAACATGTTTACACAGGGCACAGCCGCAAAAGAGATCTAGGTCTCAGTCTGTTTAAAGTTTAAATAAAAAAATAATAAATTTCAACATTCCGGAACCAGAGAATCACTTTTGTTGTGTCATAAAGTGTTTGTAGCCTTTCCACTCTAATGGTATTACATTCTAAAGATTCTAAAGGTCTAAAGAGATGCAGTGCCTTAGAATCTGTAGAACGCTACATCTGTTGGAGGCTTGAAACACTAAGCGTCCAGATCTACTCTTATCATATATCTGTATTTTTTATTATTGTTTGTAATGAAAAGCACTATAGAAGTTAAATTATAGCTACTTTCAGCCCTCCACCCTATATATTATATATATATATATTTTATCCCTCCATTATCTTTCTTTATCCCTCCAAGCATACATTCTTTCTTTAATCCATACATCCATTATTCTACTCGTCATTTTATTTGTAGATACTTTATTTACTTTTTGACACGCTCAAAAATGTATTTGATCAATTACCATTGTGTTAATAACAATGCTAGAGGGATACGTGTATTTGATTTGTGGTTTTCGGGGCAAGTGATCTAATAGTATTTTATTTGTGTCACAGTAGTTCAATGAGCTTATGTTTAAATTAGTGTGGAAGAATGTATAATCTCTCAGCTGCTTCATTGACTCCCATCCCTGGTGTGTGTGTGTGTGTGTGCGCAGGTCCATCCAGAAGCTGGAGGAGATGAACTTGGGGACAATGGACAATGTGGGGGGGGTCCAGTCTGTGAGCCAGCAGTGTAACGGGACCCCTGGACCCGACTCCTCCAGGACCCAGACCCCAGAAACAGGCCCCCTCAGGGACAAGCCGGGGGGGGTCAGCAGCACCCCTCTCATGGCAGGGTCTCAGGGCATGCCCTCCTTCGACGAGTCCCCCGTCCAGAACACTCAGAGGTGAGAGGTCACTGTTCTAAACAATAGCCATACAGCTTGGTCCCCTTGTTTGGGATGATTTTAAGTAAGTCCACTGGTATACAATAACATAAACTCTGTGTGTTTTGATTCCCTCAGTGCTCAGAGGAACAGGACCACTCTTCCTACGCTTCAGGATGACTCGGGCGGCTCCCCGATGCGCAACAATTCTCAGAAGGTAGGCTTCCAGTGGATTGAGAGACTCAACCCTGAGTGGACCTCCCCTCTGAACCTGGTTCCTCTGAGTGGACCTCCCCTCTGAACCTGGTTCCTCTGAGTGGACCTCCCCTCTGAACCTGGTTCCTCTGAGTGGACCTCCCCTCTGAACCTGGTTCCTCTGAGTGGACCTCCCCTCTGAACCTGGTTCCTCTCTAGGTGTCTTCATCCTAGGGAGTTTTTCCTGCCCACTGTTCTTCTCCTACTGCCTGCTCTTTGGAGTGTAGTCCAGGTTACTGAAAATAACTTTGTGACAACTACTTCTACAGTGCCTTCAGAAAGTATACACCCCTTGACTTTTTCCCATTGTTGTATTACAGCAGTGAATTTCAAACACAGATTCAACCTCAAATACCAGGGAGGTTTTCCAATGCCTCGCAAAGAAGGGCACCTATTTGCAAAATGAAGGCAGTTATACAATTTTAAAAACATTACAATGCATTCATTTCAGAATTCACAACACACTAAGTGTGTGACTCAGGCCCATACTCCACTACCACATGTCTACAACACAAAATCCATGTGTGTGTTTAGTGCGTATGTTATCATGTGTGTGTATGCATGTGTCTGTGCCTATGTTTGTGTTGCTTCACAGTCCCCGCTGTTCCATAAGGTGTATTTTTAAATCTGACCTTTTACTGCTTGCATCAGTTACTTGATGTGGAATAGAGTTCCATGTAGTCATGGCTCTATGTAGAACTGTGTTCCTCCCAGAGTCTGTTATGGACTTGGGGACTGTGAAGAGACCTCTGGTGGCATGTCTTGTGGTTGAATGGCTGTGAGGAGAAAACTGAGGCTTGATCAACAACATTGTAGTTACTCCACAATACTAACCTAAATGTCAGAGTGAAAAGAAGGAAGCCTGTACAGAATACAAATATTACAAAACATGCATCCTGTTTGCAACAAGGCACTAAAGTAATAGTGCAAAAAATGTGGCAAAGCAATTCACTTTTGTTTGTGTTTGTTTTGTGCAAATCCAAAACAACACGTTACTGAGGACCACTCCATACTTCCAAGCATAGGGGTGGCTCCATCATATTATGGGTATGCTTGTAATCGTTAAGGACTGGGGAGTTTTTCAGGATAAAAAAGAAACTGAATGGAGCTAAGTACAGGCAAAATCCTAGAGGAAAACCTGGTTCAGTCTGCTTTCCACCAGACACTGGGAGATGAATTCACCTTTCAGCAGGACAATAACCTAAAACACAAGGCCAAATCTACACTGGAGTTGCTTACCAAGAGGACAGTGAATATTCCTAAATGGCTGAGTTAGTTTTTACTTAAAAAATACTTGAAAATCTATGGCAAGACCTAAACAACCAATTTGACAGTTGAAGAATTTTGAAAAGATTAATGGGCAAATGTTGTACATCCAGGTGTGGAAAGCTCTTAGAGACTTAGCCAGTAAGTCTGTAATCTCTGCGAACGTTGCTCCTACAAAGTATTGACTCAGGGGTGTGAATACTTATGTAAATTCCAAAAAACTTGGGGTATTGTGTGTCTATGGGTAACATTCAATCCGTTTTGAATTCGGGCTGTAACACAACAAAATGTGGTATGAATACTTTCTGAAGGCACTGTATAAAAAGGGCTTTAAAGATCTATTTAATTCACAATGGATTGATGTGTGTTCAGATGGAGAAGTCCAAAGCCCAGTTTGTGGTGGTGAACAGTCTGGAGGACACACAGGCGTTGCGCGCTGTTGCCTTCCACCCCACTGGGGCGCTGTACGCCGTGGGCTCCAACTCCAAAACCCTGCGAGTCTGTGCTTACCCAGACACACTCAACACAAGGTAACTAACTACCTGGACTCAGACCGGTACCAAAACTAACAAAGCTCCTACCCCAGTGTTCACAAATCCCTGGTTCTGGAGAACTACAGGGTTTCGCAGGTGTTTGGTCCCAGTGTTGACGCCTGATTCACAGATTAGGTGTATCAGTGCTGGGCTGGAGCAAATGCCTGCTACACACTGTTGCTCTCAAAGACCACGGGTGTTTGGATTTAACCAGGTTAAAGCAATACAGATGAAGCTTCCTGAAGCCCATTGGCTATTAATTGTTGTATGGTTTCTCATTTCATTGGTCTCCCTCTAGTAGGCCAAGCCCAGTCAAGCAGCCGGTGGTGCGCTTCAGAAGGAACAAGCACCACAAGGGTTCCATCTACTGTGTGGCCTGGAGTCACTGTGGACAACTGCTGGCCACAGGCTCTAATGATAAATATGTCAAAGTGCTGCCCTTCAACGCAGAAACCTGCAATGCCACAGGTGTGTGTGTGTTTGTGCGCGTGTGAGTGTTATATTTAATATGTCTGCATTTGTCATCCGTTTTGTGTGTGTGTGTGTGTGTGTGTGTGTGTGTGTGTGTGTGTGCAGGGCCAGACCTGGAGTTTTGTCTGAGGGTTTGTGTGTGTGTGTGTGTGTGCAGGGCCAGACCTGGAGTTTTGTCTGAGGGTGTGTGTGTGTGTGTGTGTGTGTGTGTGTGTGCAGGGCCAGACCTGGAGTTTTGTCTGAGGGTTTGTTTGTGTGTGTGTGTGTGTGTGTGCAGGGCCAGACCTGGAGTTTTGTCTGAGGGTTTGTGTGTGTGTGTGTGCAGGGCCAGACCTGGAGTTTTGTCTGAGGGTTTGTGTGTGTGTGTGTGCAGGGCCAGACCTGGAGTTCAGTATGCATGACGGCACCATCAGAGACCTGGCGTTCATGGAGGGTCCTGAGAGTGGAGGGTCCATCCTGATCAGTGCCGGGGCTGGAGACTGTAACATCTACACCACTGACTGCCAGAGAGGACAGGGGCTACACGCTCTCAGTGGGCATACAGGTGTACACACACACACACACACACACACACACACACACACACACACACACACACACACACACACACACACAGTCCACTTGAACAAGCACTAAAATGTGGGTTTGTGTTCTCAACTATTAACACTTACCAGAGAGACTATAATGTATTAATATCAGACTGATCACATTCCAAATACTTAATTTAGACAGTGTCCAACATGACGTTTATACTGTACCCATGTGTCCTTCTGCCAGGCCACATCCTGTCTCTGTACACGTGGGGTGGCTGGATGATCGCCACAGGCTCCCAGGATAAGACTGTCCGCTTCTGGGACCTGAGAGTGCCCAGCTGTGTGAGGGTGGTGGGGACAGCCCTGCATGGCTCTGGTAGGGATCCTATTAGTCCCTGTCAATATGACTGACACACCAGGCAACTGGACCGACTGAAGAAGAGTTGGAGATGACATGGTGATAAGCATCTGTTTTAAAACTCGGTTTCTGCCTGGACAAGACTGAGCCGAAGGCTGCAAAATATGTATGTGTAATGATGCAGTTTACCCACAAGGGGGCACTAATAGTATTGTCAGTGGATTTACATTCACCTGTAGGGTGAAGAGGTTGAGCTTATAACTGAACTTGTCCAATAAGAACACATGTGTTTCCTGTTGCAAAGGGTTTTGCTACATCATGCCCTACTGAACAGACCCTTGTTGTTTATTCTCAGGCAGTGCAGTGGCCTCGGTGGCTGTGGACCCCAGCGCTCGTCTCTTGGCAACGGGCCAGGAGGACTGCAGCTGCATGCTCTATGACATCAGAGGAGGCCGTATGGTACAGACGTACCACCCACACACCAGCGACGTGCGCTCTGTCCGTTTCTCTCCCGGGGCACACTATCTGCTCACGGGTTCCTACGACAACAAAGTCATCATCACTGACCTGCAAGGTAACGCCTGGTCCACACACACACACACACACACACATACATAAACCCAACACATAAACCTAAACCTAGCTTTCTACGTGTTTCATATACTTTGTAACACAACAGCATTCTCTATTATGAAAACTTTTTTGTTTTGTCTTGACTGCTTCGCTCATGTAGTCTGATGTCAGACGTAGACATCATCCTCATCCTGACTGGCACCCGCCCCCCTCCTAGATCTCACTAAGGCTCTGTCCCAATTCTCCTGACTGGCATCCCCCCCCTAGATCTCACTAAGGCTCTGTCCCAATTCTCCTGACTGGCATCCCCCCCCTAGATCTCACTAAGGCTCTGTCCCAATTCTCCTGACTGGCATCCCCCCCCTAGATCTCACTAAGGCTCTGTCCCAATTCTCCTGACTGGCATCCCCCCCCCTAGATCTCACTAAGGCTCTGTCCCAATTCTCCTGACTGGCACCCCCCCCCCTAGATCTCACTAAGGCTCTGTCCCAATTCTCCTGACTGGCATCCCCCCTAGATCTCACTAAGGCTCTGTCCCAATTCTCCTGACTGGCATCCCCCCCCTAGATCTCACTAAGGCTCTGTCCCAATTCTCCTGACTGGCATCCCCCCTAGATCTCACTAAGGCTCTGTCCCAATTCTCCATTGTCCTGAAGTTTCTACTTTCCCACTCACTCTCGTGGATTTGACAAGGGTGGAATCTCCCTTTAGCCAATGCTAACGCCAGTTGAAATAATATGTGCCAGTGCACACTTCAGAAGGGTGGAGAATAGTGATGTAGCCTTCCACTTAGGGGGGAGTCCACTCGCCTCATGGTTTGTTTGTGTTAATGAATCACCAGGTGACCTGACGAAGCAGCTTCCTGTGGCCGCGGCGGCGGAGCACGAGGACAAGGTCATCCAGTGTAGGTGGCACACACACGACCTCTCCTTCCTGTCCTCATCCGCAGACCGTACAGTCAAACTCTGGGCCCAGTGTCCATGACACTGCTGGCTGGCACTGGGAACACTGGAAACCACCGTAGAAACTAGCTCCTAAATCTGGTGTTACTGGGAACACTGGAAACCACCGTGGAAACTATAGCTTCTAAATCTGGTGTTACTGGAAACCACTGGAAACTATAGCTTCTAAATCTGGTGTTACTGGAAACCACTGGAAACTATAGCTTCTAAATCTGGTGTTACTGGGAAACCTGGCCACCACAACAAGCACAACACACAGTCCACATCCTTGGACATACTGCCCCTGTACCTCTGTGTTCTATGTATAGTCATGCTGTGTGTTTGAACTGGATATCACTGCTGTGTCATTTATGGCAATGCTTTTAGCCTTTTCTTTAGCATCTGTGCCTCTTGCTAGCTGTGGAGCTATTATCTAAGCTATACAAAACCACCTTCATTTGACTGTAGTGATAAGGTGACACCTTTAGTAGTCCTGTTGAAAATATACTCATCAAATGCATGTTAGCATCATAGTCTACACTTGCTTAAAGCACACACCAGTTCCTCCTGTTTCCATATAGTCTAGCTGTTCTCACGGATGCAAAATGGCTTATTTAGTCCATTCAAACCACATTATGTGAATCATATGGTGCCTTGGGTAACAGTTTGGAATTTTGAATGTGCGGTGTACATTTTCAGTTTCAAGATGGATGCAAGAAAGGAGACCTTCATATTTTAAGCTTTATCCTGACATGTTATCTTTTAACAGCTTGTAAATGTTTTAGGATTCAAATAATCTTAACAGAAGTTGTTGTTGGTAGTACTATGCCGCTTATCAAACAAAGATCTCAAACTTGGGAAGACATGGAGTTCTTGAAGTATGAGATAATTATATTTGTTGTTGGAGGATTATGTTTGGGATTTCATCTGCGTGTGGATTTTTGTAAATTAATTGTATAAATATTTAATGGGGATCTTTTCTGTAATATTGTAACAATTGTTAATTAAATTCTAATTAGCAGTATTTGAGTTGGGCTGAAGCTTGCTTGTATGGTAAATTATAGTGACTGACTGTTTATGGTTGTTTTTGGAGAGCAATTATGACAATGATAAAAAAAAGCACTTGCCCATCTGTGGATGGGAATATATGGAGTGATATTAGTGGATGGGAATATATGGAGAGATATTAGTGGATGGGAATATATGGAGTGATATTAGTGGATGGGAATATATGGAGATATATTAGTGGATGGGAATATATGGAGTGATATTAGTGGATGGGAATATATGGAGAGATATTAGTGGATGGGAATATATGGAGAGATATTAGTGGATGGGAATATATGGAGAGATATTAGTGGATGGGAATATATGGAGAGATATTAGTGGATGGGAATATATGGAGAGACATTAGTGGATGGGAATATATGGAGAGATATTAGTGGATGGGAATATATGGAGCGACATTAGTGTATGGGAATATATGGAGCGATATTAGTGCTAGCAGAAATTAAATCAATTTAATCTCGATACATTTTTTTGTGGCACTAATAATATCACTCCATGGGAATACCTTTCAGCTGAAGACAGGTTTTAACAGCACTGTAATGTACTTTGTCAGATGTGAAGCTTTTGCCTAGGCTGAAGGGTTTTTATACACATACATATTTGTGGAAATTGACTTTGTCGTACCGTATTAGATTAAAGAGAGTATCCACACTGCACATTGGAGCACTTAGCTGTATGATGTTTACTCAAGATAAAATAAAGGTAACTACGACATCAACTTTTCTCTCTTGCATTGATTGCAGTTCAGTTAATTAGTAACGTGACATCTACACTTGCCTCCAGAAAGTATTCACACTCCTTGACTTTTTTCACATTTTGTTGTGTTACAGCCTGAATTTTAAATGTATTACATTTAGATTTTTTCACTGGCCTAAACAACACCCCATAATGTCAAAGTGGAAATTTGTACAATATAATTCCAAATGAAAAGATAATGTCTTGAGTCAATAAGTACTCAAACCCTTTGTTATGGCAAGCCTAAATACGTTAATTGTGTAAAACTTTGCTTTACAAGTCACATAAATTACAGACAACCTGGTTTGAATCCAGACTCTAACACAACTGGCCGTGATTGGGAGTCCCGCAGGGCGGTGCACAATTGGCCCAGCGTTGTCCGAGTTTGGCCGGTGTAGGCAGTCATTGTAAATAAGAATTTGTTCTTAACTGACTTGCCTAGATAAATAAAGGTTACATTTAAATAAAAATATAAAAAATAAGTTGCATGGACTCACTCTGTGTGCAATAATAGTGTTTAACATGATTTTTAAATGACTACCTCATCTCTGTACCCCACACATACAATTACATACAAGGTCCCTTAGTTAAGCAGTGAATTTCAGCCACAAAGTCCAGGGAGGTTATCAATGCCTTGCAAAGAAGGACACCTATTGGTAGATGGGTAAAAAAAATAAAAAAATACATTTAATATCCCTTTTGAGCATGGTGAAGTTATTAATTACACTTTGGATGGTGTATCAATACACCCAGTCACTACAAAGATACAAGCGTCCTTCCTAACTCAGTTGCCGGAGAGGAAGGAAACCGCTCAAGGATTTCACCAACAGGCCAATGGTGACTTTATTACAATTATGCATCCATCCGTGAGTAACTCTGGTCCGTCAGCACTCATCCACTCAGGACCTATTTATTCATACAGGTCTGTATTTACATACTCATGTACAGTTGTTATATTATATCACATGCAATATTGTAAGTAATTATTGGACGTAGGCATTCACTCAGGAATGCATATTAGTATCCTGCCAGTTGCACCTTTTCTCATTGCTTTTAGTATATCGAATGTGCAGTTGTCTGTAATTAAACCCTGCACACTAAGGACTGTATTTTAAGGGAATTACTATTATTACCCCAAATGATATCATACACACATTTAGCTATTAAAGTATCTCTTCCTGTCATTTACCTGTACAGTTTGTGTAAACATGCAAGTATTCACTTATCTGTAAATATAACTGTATACCTAACTGTACAGCTAATTTAACCATGCAAAATTTGCACTTACTTGTTCATTTACCCAGTCTGTCTATTAAGTAAACTATTATTACCCTCGCTCATATCATACGCATTTTTAGCTACTGAAGTATTTCTCTGCCATCGATCGACCTGTATAGTATAGTTAACCATCCAACATCCACCAATGTATAGTGTACATATTCAGCCAACCACTCATACTATGCAATGTCCTTTTATAGCTTTTTTTTGCACTCCAGATATCTTGTATTTCTATACTTTTTCATACTGCCGCTCTATGTATCATGTACCGTGTATCTGTCTTTTGTGTACTTTCGTTGTGGCATTTTGCACCTGCCCTGTGTTTTTGTTGTAGCTGCTTGACAATGAAATTTCCCCCCCGGGGGATAAATAAAGTACCTATCTATCTATCTTATATATATTTCGTAATATCCAATTGGTAGTTCCAGTCTTGTCCCATCGCAACTCCCGTACAGACTCAGGAGAGGTGAAGGTCGAGAGCCGTGCTTCCTTCGAAACACAACACTGCTCACTGAAACCGGAAGCCACCAATGTGTCGGAGGAAACGCAGTACTACTGGCAACCGAAGTCAGCGCGCATGCGCCTGGCCCGGCACAGGAGTCGCTAGAGCGCGAGACAAGGACATCCCAGCCGGCCAAACCCACCTCTAACCCGGACGACTCTGGGCCAATTGTGCACCGCCTCATGGGTCTCCCGGTCGCGACTCGGGTCTGTAGTGACGCCTCAAGCACTGTGATGCAGTGCCTTAGACCGCTGCACCACTCGGGAGGCCCGCCAATGGTGACTTTAAAACAGTTAGAGAGTTTAATGGCTGTTATAGGGGAAAACTATGAATGGATCAACAACATTGTAGTTACTCCACAATACTAACCTATATTAGAAGCCTGTACAGAATAAAACATATTCCAAAATATGCTTCCTGTTTGCAATAAGGCACTAAAGTAAAACAGCAAAAAAAAAATGAATTTGGGATATGACATGCCTCTTTAATTATTGGTGGGAATACAGCTGTAATCGCTGCCAAAGGTGATTCTAACATGTATTGACTCAGGGGGTTGAATTCTTATCTAATCAAGATATTAGTTTTATTTGTATTATTATTTTTTATTTTATTTTTACACTTTTTAGAATTTATCTTCCACTTTGACATTAGTTTTTTTGTAGCTCGTTGACAAAATTACACATCTATTTTAATCCCACTTTGTAACACAACAATACTTTCTGAACGCGCCGTACGCAACAACGACTATCTTAGTCATGCATTTTTTATTTATCTTTACAAAAAAAAAAAAAATCTTCCCCTTTAACATTATATAGTATTTTGTGTAGATTATTGAAAAAGTCAAATAAATGTTAATCCCATTTATGTAACAATAAAATGTGAAGAAATCCAAGGGGTCTGAATACTTTTGCAAGGCACTGTATCTGTTAAAACGGCTTGCCATACCCCACAACAATAGAGCTCTTAACAAGATAACCTAGCAAGCAAGAGACAATAACTAAACACCATTTTGTCATTACACACAATCTTGCACAAATCTAGAGCATCTCAGGGTAGTTGTCACAGTCTGTCAAAGTTGTGTATAAAATGCCACAACATGATGGATGACTTGACGCCGGGTAAAAATGTGCAACATTTTCTAACAATGAACCTGTCAACTGCATGGAGGGATTTGGTCCCTAAATCCCTCAATGGAAGCATAACGTTTCAGCCAGCAGCATGAGGTCAATATCCTTCCAGGATACCCGGGCCAGATCGATTAGAAAGGCCTGCTCACTGAAGTGTTTTAGGGATCGTTTGACCGCGGACCCATTATGGACGCAGGCAATGAGGCAGTGATTGCTGAGATCCTGGTTGAAAACAGAGGAGGTATATTTGGTATCTATGATGGTACCCTTATTTACGGATTTAGGGTTGTACCTGGTAGGTTCCTTGATAATTTGTGTGAGATTGAGGGCATCTAGCTTAAATTTCAGAATTTTTGGTGGCCTTCCTAAACCATGATTCAGACACAGCTAGGACATCAGGGTTGGCGGAGTGTGCCAAAGCAGTGAATAAATCAAATTTAGGGAGGAGGCTTCTGATGTTAACATGCATGAAACCAAGGCTTTTACGGTTACAGAAGTCAACAAATGAGAGCGCCTGGGGAATAGGTGTAGTACTGAGGGCTACAGGACCTGGGTTTACCTCTACATCACCAGAGGAACAGAGGAGGAGTCGGATAAGGGTACGGCTAAAGGCTTTAAGAACTGGTCGTCTAGTGTGTTGGGTACAGAGAATAAAAGGAGCAGGTTTCTGGGCGTGATAGAATAGATTGAGGGCATAATGTACAGACAGGGATATGGTAGGATGTGATTTCAGTGGAGGTAAACCTAGGTGTTGGGTAACGATGAGGTTGCATCTCTGCAGACAACAGTTAAGCCAGTCTTCATCTATACGTGTTGTTCGTTGATTGAAGGCTATTTGAGAAAGAACACAGGAAGAATGATAGATATACCGTTGTTTATAAATAATAGAATGCTTGATCGATAGTGTGACCATGAAAGACAAAATGGTTCTTAGATGTGATTTACCCAAGAGATGGTACATCACACTTCATCATAGGCTACTGCAACTGTTGGTTTTGGTTATTCCAGGAAAGGCATGTAGTGTGTTGAATAGTAGAGATTACTTTTTGTCAATGTAATACAGCAATGGGCTATTCCTATAGGTAACAACACATATCAGCAGTCATGTTCACTGCTCACAGTCAATTGTTGCCATACTGTTAGAAAAACAAATTATACCTAGAAACAAATGTGACACGGCGGGTGATTTTATGTGACCCCCCCAAAAAAAACATTTGTTAAATAATTGTTGGACATAAAATACTGTAAAAATCACCAGGAAAACGTCTCAGTGATTTTAATTTAGGATATATTTTCTCAAGTATTCCCACACATAAATAAAGAGGCATATCATATCCCAACGTAGCCTAATCAAGGTTTGAAATTATTCTGTTTTTGTCAAATACTATATCAGTTTGGGATTCATGCAGTCAATTTGTAGTGTACAAATAATTATTTAGAACTATATTCCTGCCCCAACATCTGCACAAGGACACAGCAACCCATGGCTGAATGTAATTGGGGACCCCTGGTGTTTTCAGAAATGTGCAATGTCTCTTTTCTTCACAGTAAAGGTTGGTACACTTAAGCGCCCACACCAGTAGAAATCCACTTTTTTGCGCTGAAAGACAATGGCCAGAGCTTACCCAATGATGTTGCACAACGATGTAAGTCAAAGTATGATATTTGGGGCGTGACAAATCCGAAATGCCCACTTCAAGCAAATCTGTGTATCGCGTTTGAAGGTAAGAGCCAGGCGCAGACCACGTCGGAATAACAAATGTTTATTATCACAGCAGGGACAGGCAGAAGACAGGTCAGGGGCAAGCAGAGTTCAGTAATCCAGAGTAGTGGGGCAAAGGTACAAGACGGCAGGCAGGAGGGGTCAAACTGGGGAAATCTAGGAGATGGTAACAAATAGCAAGGCACGAGCAAAGGGGAAAACCGCTGGTAGGATTCACCAAGCAAAACGATCTGGCAACAGCCGATCATAGAACACAGGTTAAAGTACCCAGGGGATAATGAGGAAGATGGGCGACACCTGGAGGGGCGTGGAGACAAGCACACAGACAGGTGAAACAGATCAGGGTGTGACACTGTGTGAATGCGTGTGTTTTCCTGATATGACATTGAAATTATTTTCATCCTCCATTTAGTTTCAGGGCTGGGTTTTATTTGAATGTTGCCACCCACCAGCATAGACAACCATTTTCAGGCCTTGCCATAGATTTTCAAGAAGATTTATGTCAAAACTGTAACTCGGCCACTTAGGAAAATGCACTGTCTTCTTGGTAAGCAACTCCAGTGTAGTTTAGGCCTTGTGTTTTAGGTTATTTTCCTGCTAAAACATGAATTAATCTCCCAGTGTCTGGTGGAAAGAGTTTTTTTCTAGGATTTTGCCTGTGCTTAACACTGTATTCAGGACAAAAAGTAGATAGCTTTGCCAATTTTTTTGCAGTATTACTTTAGTGTCTTGTTGCAAACAGGATGCATGTTTTGGAATATTTTTTTATTCTGTACAGGCTTCCTTCTTTTCACTGTAAATTAAATCTCCTATCACAGCCATTAACTGTTTTAAAATTCACCATTGGCCTCATGGTGAAATCCCTGAAAAATGTCCTTTCTCTCCGGCAACTGAGTTAGGAAGGATGTCTGTATCTCTATCATTGTAGTGACTGGGTGTATTGATAAACCATCCAAAGTGTAATTAATAACTTCACCATGCTCAAAGGGATATTCAACCTCCCTGGACTTTGTGGTTGAATCTGTGTTTGAGATTCACTGCTCGACTGAGGGACCTTACATATAATAGTATGTGTGGGGTACAGAGTTGAGGTAGTCATAAAAAAATCATGCAGCTTATTATTTGACTTGTTAAGCACATAATTTTTACTCCTGAATTTATTCAGGCTTGCCATAACAAAGGGGTTGAATACTTATTCACTCAAGACATTTCAAAAAACATAATTCCACTTTGACATTATGGGGCGTGTAGGCCAGTGACATAAAACTTTTTTAAATCTGTTTTAAATTATGTCTGTAACACAACAAAATTTGGAAAAAGTCAAGGGGTGTGAATACTTTCTGAAGGCACTGTAAGTATTCAGCCCCTTTTTTTAGGCAAGCCTAAATCAGTTCTTGAGTTCTTGAGTATTTCTGAATGACTAACCTTTCCTCCGGCCCCCATACATACAACATCTGTAAGGTCCCTCAGTCAGTTTAACATGGAAATAGCTGTTCTATCATTCAGCCTACAGTAGAAGCCAATTTGTGGTGTTCAATGTAGGCCTACATTCCATGAGACTTTTGAAAAAAAAAAAAAAAACATGCAGGTCTTGACATTAACCTGTTTATCCAATAGTCCTTCAGACAAGGAGACTGATGTGTTGTTTGATGCAAGAACTACTGCAGCTCTGATTGTTTATGTTGCACAGGTCTGTGTAGAGTATGGGCTGAGTAGTGCGTTCTGCCTACAACAACATCTTGCATAGTTTGTTTTTTATTCAGTATGTTGTATTGAAAGTGGCTAATATTGTGTGGATTCGATCACAATTGCCACAGTAAAGGGAAACATGTATAGTGTTAACAGGAAAAACTTGAGAACAGTCGTCACCAACCTTTTCTGAGTCAAGATCACTTTGAGTCAAAATGCAAGCTGAGATCTACCGCAGACTTAAAAAGACGTAAGCCTATGCAACATTAACCAATTAAAAACAGTACTGTAGCAATGAGGTTTGTGCAGTAAGCTATAGGCCCAATACATTATCACCACATATAGCTTTGCTTGAATTGCCCTGACAATTAATGCATTGTTGTTGGGGCCAATTTGTAAAAGGTATGGCTATATGATCACTCCGTTAATATATGTGTTGTTGTATACATACATTTAAATAATTCGCTTTTATTTGTTATTTTACTGGGCTGACAGTGCCTGCATCTGATGACAGTCTCAGCGGAGGATGAGAGCAGCAGGTCCGCCTCTCAACATCCCTCCTCTGTCTTTCCTCCACTGACACAGACCAAAAAGGAACACCGTCTTCCAGCTGATGGCGAAACTCGAGTCGCACAGCATTATTTCTGCCTCATGCACAAATTCATGCTGTTACTCCTATGAACAGAGCAAGTGAAATATTCCTCAATATTAATAATAACAATAAAGCAAGCCTATAGATACACTTTCCTACTCATTAATTACTGCCGCAGTGCTCGTTGTAACGCTGAGTGGAATTAGGAAGAACGCGTATTTTATGGCTTATACAAGTGTTAAATACAAAGTGTTGACAGTGCTGAGTAAGAACTGAAACACATAAAACTCACTCATAAAAACAGCATATCTTTGCTGTATTCATTGTCTCTCTCATGGTTTTAAGCGTTTTGAAATGTCAGTATCTTTGCTGTAGCTTCCTTTAACGCCTGCTGTAGCTTTCTTTAACCGCAGACACGGTCATCTGAGCCATCTGATTGGCCAGCGGTAAGCCTATAGTGCACTTGATTTGCTCTCTGGGCCCGCCAGGAAGGCAATTCGCCTACCCGGCGCACAGGGCAGTTGAATTGGGTGCACCTACCGCTAACAGCCAGATACAAAAAACAAACGTGTTGGTGACCACTGCTCTAGAAAGTCGAGTGAAGTTCAATCGTGCTCCTCTCTGTGGG
Organism: Thymallus thymallus; assembly: GCA_023634145.1. Lineage (NCBI taxonomy): Eukaryota > Metazoa > Chordata > Actinopteri > Salmoniformes > Salmonidae > Thymallus > Thymallus thymallus. Next base: position 4,538,425 of record CM042414.1, read on the forward strand.
CTGATATTTCTGGGGGGAAATCCCTGGGAGCTGGACGGCAGAGCCATTATCCTCACTAGGTGACGTATTGAAAACAGGTGTGCCACTAATTGTAATAATTTTTAGCCCTATCTTTTAGAGATTTTGTTTTAACTAAAGCTGTTTCTCTGAGCAATTTTATTGGTAGAAAATATAAATTCACACATTTTTTGAGCATATAATATAGTTCAGTATTTGTCCATTTTGTTAATCTTTCATAAAATGTTTCATAAAATAAATACTTTGAAAGTTTCTCTCATTTTTTGCGGTTTATTATTTCTTACAAAATATTATTTTAAAAACAAAAATGAAATGATGAAATTGACAAAGGACATACTGTGGAGTGTGGACACTGCAAAAGCTGATTCAAAGTAACTTGTTGCTATGCATAAGCACCTCAAATCATCTGACCTACTCATTTGAAAAATCATATGGCCTTCAACCCGGCACAGACATTATGCACAGTATGACAGAACGCCAACATAACATTTTGAAAAGAGCACAAATCACCAATGAAAAGCTTACAGTGGTCATGGTTCATTGCTTTGGGAGTGTTAAGATATGACATAGCGCATGTAGAACCTTAAACCGGAGTTCCCACAGATCATCAGAGAAAATCTAGACTCATGTCAGCTGGATGGGTTCAAATGTTGTCAGTTGTGTTCAGATTTTAGAGCACTGGAACCTGTCCACACAGAAAATGGGACAAATCTGACATAGAACAGGATTTGGTCAGTCGTTCTCAGTCACACTTCCAGGCTGATGGAATCAAGTCAAGTTTAAATTAGTCTACATTTTATCAGATGGTCCGTCTGCTAAAGGTAGACTCAGCAATATGACATTATCATGCAGAACAGGATGATGCCCCACATTACGATGATGTCATATTACTGAGTGTACCTTTTACTACTAAGGTGCACCTGCAGACTCCACATGGATTCAAATGCATTGGATTGGTATAAGCATTGGCTGGAGGGCTTTTCCACCATTATTAAGAAGGGAAAACTCTTATTGCTTCCCTTAAACCCCTCAGGCTTGAGGACCATTGGGTCACTCTTTGCCAGGATACTGGGCGGCACTCTGAAACCACCTCCTCTCCACCTCCTCCTTGCCCAGTTCCCATAGCCGGCAAAGATGGTGGATGCCTGTCTTGGCGGTGATCATGAGGTAATCCCTGTTCTGCGGCTGCTGGGCCACAGCTTTGCGAGCCAGAACCAGGGACTGGCAGAAGCGACAGAGCACCAGCAGGTAGAGGGCGTCCCTCTCGGCCTCGTTGAGGGGAACAACACTCTCCCAGCCGGCCAGCACCGGTCTCCCCACATCCATAGGCGTGGGGTTCTCGATCATCATGTACATGATGGTGATGGCCAGCTCGTACACGTAGTAGCCGCTGCTCATGTCCCCAAAGTCCAGGATGCCAGAGATTTTGTAGGCGGCTGAATCGTCTGGTTGCACCAAGACGTTGTGGTCATTGAAGTCTCCGTGGTTGATACCTACATAGAGACAAATGCATGTTTACTGACTTATAAAATATGCACGCGCAATAGTACCAGACCTGTGCTCAAATAGTAATTCAAATCATTCAAATGCTTTGAGCGTTTGCTTGAGTCTACCTGGAGTACCAGATGGGCGTGGTTTGCACTTTTGGGCCTATTCCATTGGACCATTGAGTAAGCTCAATCATGCCCAGTGAAAGTATTTGAAAGACAACCAATACTATTTGACCCCAGGTCTGCTTTCACCGCTCAGTTATAAACTTTTCATTTTCCACCTGTATCAGTACCTGACCTGTCAATCATTACGACAGACTGGTTACTGGTTGCATTGTTAATAAAAGGGTCATGTTCACTGTGGCATGCAACGGAAAACATTTTAAAACATTTCACAAATGAAAGCAAAAATGTGCCTTTCTTGATGAACTAGTCCACCTAGTCAGTCCTTCCCTGTTCCAGTCCGTTTTCTTCCATTTGAACCAGGTCTATCAAAGAGACCTGACAGAACAGATATGAAGGGACACTCACACTTGCGGAAGGAGCCGAGTTTGGGCTGTACACAAGTCTTGTATTGCTGGATGACTGACTTGATCACCTGCTGCACAGGATCCCCGTCCATTAGAGGGAGGTATGATTCCAGGAGAGGGATGTTGGACAGACTCCAGATGAACTTATCCCTCTGAAGTACATGGAGTTGAGGATGCTCCATCTGTGAAAACAGACTTATGTCATCAGCCAGGAGTTAAGTTAACTACTCGTGATCAGATTATTTCAGCAATAAAAACATACCGTTGTACAGCTATGAGAAATTATGTATTATGTTTTTTCCGCTAAAATATTTGTTCTCCAATAACCCTTTATATGAATCAAAAGTTCTTAAAATCATATGATCACGCATAGCAGACGGCTCATAGAGCACGCTAGAAAATCGGAGAAAACCACAACAGTATTTTGTTAGCTCCACATCAGAGGTGCGTTCAAAACTCATACATCCAAAGCGAACAAGACTGAAACAATACAGCATAAAAAAATTAAAAAAACGGTCTCCAGTATTACACTTCTATGTCCAATGCATATTTCAATCCATTGTAATTATTTCAATTTACTGAAACTATTTTCATGCCCTCTATATTCAGGATACAGAATAAGCATCAGCCTCCTAGAATAGTATGTATTGTGATGGTTTTTCAATAGTATGTATTGTGATGGTTTTTCAATAGTATGTATTGTGATGGTTTTTCAATAGTATGTATTGATGGTTTTTCAATAGTATGTATTGTGATGGTTTTTCAATAGTATGTATTGTGATGGTTTTTCAATAGTATGTATTGTGATGGTTTTTCAATAGTATGTATTGTGATGTTTTTCAATAGTATGTATTGTGATGGTTTTTCAATAGTATGTATTGTGATGGTTTTCAATAGTATGTATTGTGATGTTTTTTCAATAGTATGTATTGTGATGTTTTTTCAATAGTATGTATTGTGATGTTTTTCAATAGTATGTATTGTGATGTTTTTCAATAGTATGCATTGTGATAGTTTTTCAATAGTATGCATTGTGATGGTTTTTCAATAGTATGCATTGTGATGGTTTTTCAATAGTATGTATTGTGATGGTTTTTCAATAGTATGTATTGTGATGGTTTTTCAATAGTATGTATTGTGATGGTTTTTCAATAGTATGTATTGTGATGGTTTTTCAATAGTATGTATTGTGATGGTTTTTCAATAGTATGTATTGTGATAGTTTTTCATTAGTATGTATTTTGATGGTTTTTCAATAGTATGTATTGTGATGGTTTTTCAATAGTATGTATTGTGATGGTTTTTCAATAGTATGTATTGTGATGGTTTTTCAATAGTATGTATTGTGATGGTTTTTCAATAGTATGTATTGTGATGGTTTTTCAATAGCTTGCTACCTTTGTTTGCCCTAAGCCAAACCTAACAAACATAAAAGGTAACACTTGCCTTTTGTGTATCCCCTTCAAGTAGTTCTGTCATGAAAAAGGGTATTTTATTTCCTCATGAATGATGCTGAATAAATGTGTTATAAAGGTTGTTATGAATGATACTACAATACTCATAAGGGGGTTATGCAGTGCTTCATTTGTGGTGGGAGCAAAAAGTGAGCGCAAAAAGGCGGTGACCTGTCGGCTCCGAGGTACCGGAATGCATGAAAAAGAAAATGACCTTTATCAGAAAGCATTCCATGCATATCTATGCATTTGCGTCGTGGCATAAAGAGCAGTAGAGTAGAAGACGTTACACACATGGGGAACAATTTTAGTAGCCTTGGGTCTGACAAAATGTGGCCTTTATAAAAACATTTCATGCATCATTTTACATGAGTGGAGACTAGCAGAACATGCATCATTTTACATGAGTGGAGACTAGCAGAACATGCATCATTTTACATGAGTGGAGACTAGCAGAACATGTATCATTTCACATGAGTGGAGACTAGCAGAACATGTATCATTTCACATGAGTGGAGACTAGCAGAACATGTATCATTTCACATGAGTGGAGACTAGCAGAACATGTATCATTTCACATGAGTGGAGACTAGCAGAACATGTATCATTTCACATGAGTGGAGACTAGCAGAATCTTTTCTTAACACAGCAGTGATCAAAATGACTGGCTACTGACAAAGTAAGAATCTGAGATCAATAAAAAACACCTTGTCCTGAATCCATCAATAGCCTAGGCCTACGTCTGTGGAGACACACATATTGTACAATATGAGGAGGAAATTGTAGTCCTAAAAAAGCTTTCCAGTTTCACTGACTCACCCATTTATGCACAGCTCACAGCTCACCTACCTCTCGTTTTAGTTAGTTAAACAATACTGTTTCCACTATAGACCTATGTGGAAGTTGATACAATATATTTTGGTCTCCTACAAACAGACTAGTCTTCTCTTTTCAGCAGGAGCCATTTGCTTTCCAACCTGTTTTTCCCCACGATTGTTTTTGAAATATTGCAAAAGGCTTGTTTTTTCTGCATGCTGTTCACTCTCACCACAGCAAGTGAAAATCGTTTGATGTCACAAGAGATAACGGTTATGACTGTTTATATTATGGTGTTATGAATGTCTTACCCCCTTCAAGTTAAATGATTACACTTTAAATAGAAACATGTGTAAACATTAGCCTACTTGAACGCACTTTAGGCAAACTATTTTAAGTTAATCATACTTCCTGCAGGATTGTGTCCATCTTGGCGGCCATTTTGCCGGCTTCATACAGGATCTGTGGAGAGCAGGGCACTTTGGCGATGGTGGTCCCCGGTAAATAGGTCAGCAGTCTCACCAGGTACTTCTGCCTGCCAAAGCCGCAGTCTAACAGAAGAAAATATTAATTTCAAGAGATCTGCAGCTCTCTGGGGGAAATTGGAATAGAAACTCATCCTGTTGCACCCCCTTCTTGTCAACAAAGATCAAATTAACTCTGCCAAGCATCTAGAGGCAATGTAGATAAAAAGCAGCTCTGACTCTGTTACCTAGCCAGAGGTACTAATACTCAGACTGTTACCTAGCCAGAGGTACTAATACTCAGACTGTTACCTAGCCAGGGGTACTAATACTCAGACTGTTACCTAGCCAGGGGTACTAATACTCAGACTGTTACCTAGCCAGGGGTACTAATACTCAGACTGTTACCTAGCCAGGGGTACTAATACTCAGACTGTTACCTAGCCAGGGGTACTAATACTCAGACTGTTACCTAGCCAGGGGTACTAATACTCAGACTGTTACCTAGCCAGGGGTACTAATACTCAGACTGTTACCTAGCCAGGGGTACTAATACTCAGACTGTTACCTAGCCAGGGGTACTAATACTCAGACTGTTACCTAGCCAGGGGTACTAATACTCAGACTGTTACCTAGCCAGGGGTACTAATACTCAGACTGTTACCTAGCCAGGGGTACTAATACTCAGACTGTTACCTAGCCAGGGGTACTAATACTCAGACTGTTACCTAGCCAGGGGTACTAATACACAGACTGTTACCTAGCCAGGGGTACTAATACTCAGACTGTTACCTAGCCAGGGGTACTAATACTCAGACTGTTACCTAGCCAGGGGTACTAATACTCAGACTGTTACCTAGCCAGGGGTACTAATACTCAGACTGTTACCTAGCCAGAGGTACTAATACTCAGCTAAACTAGCTTGACTGCTCTGATTTCAGTTTAATCTCTCATTGATGGTTTCTCCAGGTCGGATCCTCTAGTGCTGCAGTGTTGTTATTTATATAACCAGCAACTGAATGGATCTTTTACACCAGGGATGTCAAACTCAATTACTGGACGGCCAAGTGTCTGTACGCAAGTTTTGGATCCTGCCTTATACTTGAAAGATCAATTAAGGTCACTGATTGGTCATGAACTGCCCTAACCTGGTTGTCTGGGTCTTAAGGTCACTGATTGGTTATAAACAGCCCTAACCTGGTTGTCTGGGTCTTAAGGTCACTGATTGGTCATGAACTGCCCTAACCTGGTTGTCTGGGTCTTAAGGTCACTGATTGGTTATGAACTGCCCTAACCTGGTTGTCTGGGTCTTAAGGTCACTGATTGGTTATAAACAGCCCTAACCTGGTTGTCTGGGTATTAAGGTCACTGATTGGTTATGAACTTCCCTAACCTGGTTGTCTGGGTCTTCATTGGACAGACTGAAAGGAAGTAAAGAAGACACACATCCCTCCAGGAAAGGAGTTTGACAACCCTGTTTCAAACCAAGTGAGGTTTGTTGATCACTAATAGTAGTGATATCGATAATTTGGTATAATTGTATAATCAATATGAGCACGGTATATCCTGATATCAGCTTATACTTCCTGTTGATCAACATTATTATGCAAAAAAGCACAACTGTTTCTGTATGCACAAAACGCTCTCACAGACCGTGAACTTAGCATGAGTCATCACCAGTAGATGGGCTTCCCGAATATTGTATTCAGACTAGTTGGGTAGGTTTTAGACTCCCAGAACAATCACACCTGGCCAAATAGCATTCAGCAAGCAGTTGTCTGGACTTCCCAGACCCCGAGACAGTTGTAATTGTATTTTCAAACAGATATACAGTGCCTTCAGAAAGTATTCATACCCCTTGACTTATTCCATATTTTGTTGCGTTACAGCCTGAATTCTAAATTGATCTATTTTTTTCCAACCCATTTACAGACAGAACATAATGACAGAGTGAAAACATGTTTTTAGAAATGTAGGCAAATGTATTCAAAATTTAAAACAGAAATGTCTCATTTACATAAATATTCACACCCGAGTCAAAACTTTGTAGAAGCCCCTTTGGCAGCGATTACAGCTGTGTCTTTCTGGCTAAGTCTCTAAGAGCTCTGCACACCTGGATTTTGCAACATTTGCCCATTATTCTTTTCAAAATTCTTAAATTCTTGTTGATCAAAGAAAGACAACCATTTTCATATATTTTCAAATAGATTTACGTAAAATCTGTAAAATCGGCCACTCAGGAACATTCACTGTCTTCTTGGTAAGCAACTCCAGTATAGATTTGGCCTTGTGTTTTAGGTTATTGTCCTGTTGAAAGGTGAATTAATCTCCCAATGTCTGTCGGGAAGCAGACTGAACCAGGTTTTCCTCTAGGATTTTGCCTGTGCTTAGCTCCATTCCGTTTCTTTTTTATCCTGAAAAACTCCCCAGTCCTTAACGATGATAAGCATACCCATAACATGATGCAGCCAACACTATGCTTGAAATTATGTAGTGGTACTCAGTAATGTGTTGTATTGGATTTGCCCCAAACATAACACACAGGATGCATGTTTTGAGATATTTGTATTCTTTACAGGCTTCCTTTTCGCTCTGTCAATTAGGTTAGTATTGTGGAGTAACTACAACGTTGTTGATTCTTCTTCAGTTCTGATTGAACATCTCTGGAGAGACCTGAAAATAGCTCTGCAGCAACGCTCCCCATCCACACCTGTATTTGGGGAGTTTCTCCCATTCTTCTCTGCAGATCCTCTCAAGCTCTGTCAGGTTGGGAAGCGTTGCTGCAGAGCTATTTTCAGGTCTCTCCAGAGATGTTCGATCGCTATTATAAACTGGTTACCAACGTAACTAGAGCAGTAAAAATGAATGTTTTGTCATACCCGTGGTATACGATCTGATATAAGTTGAATATATTTAGGCTTTTGTTAAATATTTTTAGGCCTATGATCCAAAGAACAGAATTGGAAGGTTACAACAGACGTTTGTGAGATTTTCCACTGTTTAAATTAGAAACCACAATAGGTTATTCAGTAAACAATAGAGTAGCAACAGAGGGCAGCAGAATGATAAAAGGTTATTCAATAACCCATAGGATAGCAACAGAATAGAGGTCAGAGCAGTCAGCAAAGCCCAACGGTTAGAGCAGTCAGTGAATATATTATCATATGGCTCAGTAGAGTGCACTTAGACCAAGCCATAATATATGCATGGCCATATTATTGTTTTTGCTATTACTATGGTTTCAAATATGTTGGATAATTTTCAAGGTATATATTCACTTACATTTTATTATGCATATGCATTATTAGAACATATTGCCTTATATTGTATATAAGCTTGAAGCAGTGTCTGAGACAATAACCTTTTCTCAGTTCTGTACAGACACTCCTGAGGCCTTGAAACACCCTGGTCGAGTTGACGGGTTGAAACTATGTATCATCTCCTCTGAGCCCTGTGTGTTTGCGCCTTTGAGACCGGTTTGTAAGTCAATGCTAAAGATTGTTTCGAGCTGTGCCTGCAGAAACTTATTAGACGGAAGACAGACCCATGCATCTACTCCTCTCAGACCACCTTACTCTTTATCAATGTGGTTCTTTGGGAGTATGAGCAGGTGCAGTCCTGAGAGTAAATTGTTTGTACTATTGCTAGGGTTTCGCCACTCAGTACCAAGGGGGCGTAGACAACTCAGGACCAAAGGTTGAAACAATAGTGGGAGAAAGTCAGAAGGAGTGACTCATTTACATATGAGGGAAGGAACATGCATGTTAAATATTGTATATGAGAAGTGTACTGAGGCTGGTAGAACAGTATGCTCTGCAGACCGTCCTCAGACTATATTTCTTCTGTAAATAAAGTCTATATTACTTTTACAAAGTCTGAATGTGTCTTACTTTAAAGAAAAGAAGGGAAGATTTTCCACAACATATACCACCGCTGTCAGCGTTCAGGGCTTGAACCACCCAGTTTCTAAATGCAATCATACCATGATCACACTGTAACATCTGGTGATTCCCAGAGCATATCCCATGGCTCAGTGTTGTGCAGGCTTCATACATACCTATGTCCTCCAGGCTCATGACTTGTCCTGAGGTGGTGGGGAGGACGGTCTGGGCAGGAATCCCCCTCTGGTGCAGGAAGGTCATGGCGTGAGTCTGCAGCTCCAGCAGAGTGGGGTTCTGACTGTCCTCAGAGTTCATTACCTTCAGAACGTACTCGCTGCCCTCACTGACCACCAAGTGGAAGTTCTGGTCATCGTAGCTGGGCAGCGGGTGAATCTGGGACGGCGTCAAGCCAAAGAGCTTCTTCACTAACTCAGACACCTGTAGATGGCTGAGGTTTGGTTTAGAGTCTGCAACTGACATTGATGCTACGGAGAAGGAATGCAAAGAAAAAAGGTCACAACAGGGGTGTAATCATTAGTCCAAATTAGTTTAAAACAAGAGTTTCTATTGGACCAATTCAGGTAGGTCCCTCCCTCTTTTGTTCTGTTTGATTCAGTTTAAGAAACCTTTTGCAATAGAATTGGCCTAATGAATATACCCAAGAAAAAGCATAGACTGAAAAATACACATTAATATACAATAACATATAAAGAAATCAGTATTGAAATAGTCAATGTTGTTTACAAGTCACAAAGTGCTTTCTAATCTAGAACAACTAGCTAACTGTTTTGTAATTTTCTGGTCACACATTTAATAAAGATTGTACTGGATAATCCTAGCTATCAAGATAGTTGACATGCCAAGGCACATTGAGACAGCCACATTATCTTCGCTGCAACCTGAACCTCGAGACTTTGGACATTGTCTCGTGTCTACACTTGACAATTACATGCGACTTCTGATATCAGAATACACAGATCGCGTTGAAAATAAAGGTCTAGACGCACAAACGTCGCTTTGTGATCCGATTGTGTTCAGATTTCTCTTCTAGTCTCCAGAAAACGTGTGTTTTGGGACCGTTTGTCACCGTTTCATTATAACCGTTTCACTAGCCTGAGGGGGAACGTGTTTGCTGGCCTCATAAATGCCAGCTAGCGAATATTTACAACCACTTTGTCTAGACTAATGATAACCCGTCTGCAATCCCTCTAGCGTTGCATGCTAGCTACATAGGTCAGCTGGCTACATAGCTACATAGGTCAGCTGGCTACATAGCTACATAGGTCAGCTGGCTACTTAGCTACATAGGTCAGCTGGCTACTTAGCTACATAGGTCAGCTGGCTACTTAGCTACATAGGTCAGCTGGCTACTTAGCTACATAGGTCAGCTGGCTACTTAGCTACATAGGTCAGCTGGCTACTTAGCTACATAGGTCAGCTGGCTACTTAGCTACATAGGTCAGCTGGCTACTTAGCTACATAGGTCAGCTGGCTACATAGGTCAGCTGGCTACTTAGCTACATAGGTCAGCTGGCTACTTAGCTACATAGGTCAGCTGGCTACTTAGCTACATTGGTCAGCTGGCTACTTAGCTACATAGGTCAGCTGGCTACATAGGTCAGCTGGCTACTTAGCTACATAGGTCAGCTGGCTACTTAGGTCAGCTGGCTACTTAGCTACATAGGTCAGCTGGCTACTTAGCTACATAGGTCAGCTGGCTACTTAGCTACATAGGTCAGCTGGCTACTTAGGTCAGCTGGCTACTTAGCTACATAGGTCAGCTGGCTACTTAGCTACATAGGTCAGCTGGCTACTTAGCTACATAGGTCAGCTGGCTACTTAGCTACATAGGTCAGCTGGCTACTTAGCTACATAGGTCAGCTGGCTACTTAGGTCAGCTGGCTACTTAGCTACATAGGTCAGCTGGCTACTTAGCTACATAGGTCAGCTGGCTACTTAGCTACATAGGTCAGCTGGCTACTTAGCTACATAGGTCAGCTGGCTACATAGGTCAGCTGGCTACTTAGCTACATAGGTCAGCTGGCTACTTAGGTCAGCTGGCTACTTAGCTACATAGGTCAGCTGGCTACTTAGCTACATAGGTCAGCTGGCTACTTAGCTACATAGGTCAGCTGGCTACTTAGGTCAGCTGGCTACTTAGCTACATAGGTCAGCTGGCTACTTAGCTACATAGGTCAGCTGGCTACTTAGCTACATAGGTCAGCTGGCTACTTAGCTACAGCCATCAGTAGTTGTTGTGTTATCATATTTTGCCACGGTAGACACATTTAAATGTAGGTGTAGATGCAAGCCTCTGTGATTTACATGTAGGTGTAGATGCAAGTCTCTGTTATTTACATGTAGGTGTAGATGCAAGCCTCTGTGATTTACATGTAGGTGTAGATGCAAGCCTCTGTGATTTACATTTAGGTGTAGATGCAAGTCTCTGTGATTTACATGTAGGTGTAGATGCAAGCCTCTGTGATTTACATGTAGGTGTAGATGCAAGCCTCTGTGATTTACATGTAGGTGTAGATGCAAGTCTCTGTGATTTACATGTAGGTGTAGATGCAAGCCTCTGTGATTTACATGTAGGTGTAGATGCAAGCCTCTGTGATTTACATGTAGGTGTAGATGCAAGCCTCTGTGATTTACATGTAGGTGTAGATGCAAGCCTCTGTGATTTACATGTAGGTGTAGATGCAAGCCTCTGTGATTTACATGTAGGTGTAGATGCAAGCCTCTGTGATTTACATGTAGGTGTAGATGCAAGCCTCTGTGATTTACATGTAGGTGTAGATGCAAGCCTCTGTGATTTACATGTAGGTGTAGATGCAAGCCTCTGTGATTTACATGTAGGTGTAGATGCAAGCCTCTGTGATTTACATGTAGGTGTAGATGCAAGTCTCTGTGATTTACATGTAGGTGTAGATGCAAGCCTCTGTGATTTACATGTAGGTGTAGATGCAAGCCTCTGTGATTTACATGTAGGTGTAGATGCAAGCCTCTGTGATTTACATGTAGGTGTAGATGCAAGCCTCTGTGATTTACATGTAGGTGTAGATGCAAGCCTCTGTGATTTACATGTAGGTGTAGATGCAAGCCTCTGTGATTTACATGTAGGTGTAGATGCAAGCCTCTGTGATTTACATGTAGGTGTAGATGCAAGCCTCTGTGATTTACATGTAGGTGTAGATGCAAGCCTCTGTGATTTACATGTAGGTGTAGATGCAAGCCTCTGTGATTTACATGTAGGTGTAGATGCAAGTCTCTGTGATTTACATGTAGGTGTAGATGCAAGCCTCTGTGATTTACATGTAGGTGTAGATGCAAGCCTCTGTGATTTACATGTAGGTGTAGATGCAAGCCTCTGTGATTTACATGTAGGTGTAGATGCAAGCCTCTGTGATTTACATGTAGGTGTAGATGCAAGCCTCTGTGATTTACATGTAGGTGTAGATGCAAGCCTCTGTGATTTACATGTAGGTGTAGATGCAAGCCTCTGTGATTTACATGTAGGTGTAGATGCAAGCCTCTGTGATTTACATGTAGGTGTAGATGCAAGCCTCGGTGATCAGATCACTAAAACTGCATGAACTGTTAAATCTTGGCCACATATGCTTCCACGCAGCTGCTGTTGTGTGGGCAGAACATTTACACAAATGTAGACGTGGCTGTAATGTAAAGGAATAGTGGGACCTAGTTAGTCTTACTGCCGTGTCTGCTAATAATAATTATCTAGGTAACGTTAGCTAGCAATAACTGGTGATCAAAATGAGTCGCCTCTGGATAGCATTACTTTCACACAACGCATTTGACTTCACATTGCCGAAGTTAAATCACTCACCTGCGAGCGATACAAAGTAGCAAGTGTAGTTTAAGGATAATCAGAGCAGTAGCGTTCGATTGTACAATCTCCATACAGTTTAGATGACGCACACGTGACAGAACCATGAGTATGGCGTGGTGGTGTCACATCCGACCCCCAAAAATATAGTTCAACAAGTTCATCAAGACCCACGGTGTTTTGCAACGTTATGAACTAGTCAGTAAACCAATCAGAATGTAAGACAATTTGTAATGATTTACAAGAGATACATTATTTTGAGAAATGTTTATTCAAGTGCTTTGAACCATAAACTAAAAGTATCATGCTTGTAAACAAATTATAGTGTTCAAAAACCATATTAATAGATTGCTTTTTATAAAATATGTTTTGTTGTTACATTTAACTGCCGAGAATACTGTTATCGAGGGCGTTACCTTAGTAGGTGACGTCAGAGGTCAGCGTGTGGCACGAGTCGAAGTTGCAGGGGCATGTGTGGGGCATGTGGTAAATACCACCTTCCCACTTGAAAATACATATGGGATTTGCCAAATCGTTACTGCAGGCAAGTCTAGGTTACAGGCAGAGATGTGCAGTATTTATGTTGCATGTATTTGAAATATGTATTTAAATTACTTCTGAGTATTTAGTCATTTGAATTATATTGGGCTGAACTACACTCCAATGTATTTTGTAAAAATACACTTTTCAGGCCGAGACAATAAGAAGACACAGTGGCAGAATAAATTCAACCACACATTTGTTTCATCACAAAACCTAAGAGCAACATTTGTTCCTGTGAAGTCTGCAAAACATATTGCATGTAACAAACAGTTACATTACCTACAGCATGGTCAAGCAAATTAATGTTTCTGATATTTGCGGACTAATAAACAACTATTGGTTTAGAGTTAAAGCAAGTCGCAAAGAAAACAGGAGCTGCCACTATTCCAGCACCTCTGCTTAGTCTAATACATTGACAACTAAAAGATACCCAAAAAATTATTTAGTCCAATCAACGGAAGCTAAATATGTGAATGGTACTGATATCTGTGTGTGTGTGTGTGTGTGTGTGTGTGTGTGTGTGTGTGTGTGTGTGTGTGTGTGTGTGTGTGTGTGTGTGTGTGTGTGTGTGTGTGTGTGTGTGTGTGTGTGTGTATAAGAAAAAACATGTTGACTCAGGTCTGACTCTGTCATACAGTACACACTTTCAGTCTGTGTTGTTCTAGGCTACCTGGCTAAAATGCTTGCTTGCTTGCTAGCCTAACTTCCTTTCATGGGCAACAATGCGCCAGGCCAGCCAGTTAACATTAACGTTAGCCAGCCAACTACATCTAGCTACATGTTGAACTTCCATCTTCTCCGGCCAGGAGCACAATATATTAATTAATGGTTAGATCAGAATCGCTGTTATAATCATTGGCCAGTACGGAGAATTAAGTAAAACCACAAGTCCAAATCCCTGTCTCCATCCATGGCTAATTTAGGAAAGGGCCAATAATAGCTAGCTAGTCACCGGAGGACAAGTTGTTTCTGACAATGACGTATGACGTACAACTGTGAAGAGACACACACACACACAGGAACAGACACGTACACGCACTCTACACACACGTATATTGTAATATTATTGTATGGTGGTATAATACGTTTTGTATTGTAAATATGTAGTGGTGTAATAATGTTATATGATGTACTGTTTTATATTTTGGTTTATGTGTGATGTAAGTGCCTTAATGTGTTCGGACCCCAGGAAGAGTAGCAGCTGATAATGGGGATCCCTAATAAATACAAATACCAAGGATGGGCAAAATTACAAAATACAATTACAAAATACAATTACAAAATACCATAAAGATCAATGTATCAAAATACATAAATACATTTGCAAGTAGCCCGAACAGCAACAACATTCTCAGGAAGAGTTTACATAAACTTTTAACTTGCTATGACTGTGATATGTTGTTGTTTATCTACCTTAGTTGAATTTACTGACTGGAAGTCACTCTGGATAAGAGCGTCTGCTAAATGACCAGAATGTAAATGTACTTTGGAAAGTATTCAGACCAATTTACTTTTTCCACATTTTGTTATGTTACAGCCTTTTTCTAAAATTGATTACATTGTTTTTCCCCACTCATCAATCTACACACAATACCCTATAATGACAAAGCAAAAACCGGTTTTTAGAAAATGTTTGCTAATTTATTTAAAATGAAAAACAGAAATATCACATTTACATAAATATTCAGACCCTTTACTCAGTACTTCGTTGAAACACCTTTGGCAGTGATTACAGCCTTGATTATTCTTGGGTATGATGCTACAAGCTTGGCACACCTGTATTTGGGGAGTTTCTCCCATTCTTTGCAGATCCTCTCAAGCTCTGGCAGGTTGGATGGGGAGCGTCGCTGCACAGCTATTTTCAGGTCTCTCCAGAGATGTTCGATTGGGTTCAAGTCCGGGCTCTGGCTGGGCCATTCAAGGACATTTAGAGACGTGTACTGAAGCCACTACTGTGTTGTCTTGGCTGTGTGCTTATGGTCGTTGTCCTGTTGGAAGTTGAACTTTCGCCCCAGTCTGAGGTCCTGAGTGCTCTGGAGCAGGTTTTCATCAAGGATCTCTCTGTACTTTGCTCCTTTCATCTTTCACTCCTTTCGTCTCCCAGTCCCTGCTGCTGATAAACATCCCCACAGCATGATGCTGCCACCACCATGCTTCACCGTAGTGATGGTGCCAGGTTTCCTCCAGACTTGAATAAATCTATGCGATAAAAAATGTATAAAATAATAGCCAATCAGCGTTGAGCTAAACTGTGTGAGCGCAGCTGTAAATGGTACTGGCGCACCAAAAAAAAAGTGTCAAGGGAAGGTTTTTTGGATTTGACTTCACACCAATCACATCACATTACAAGCTAAACGTCATTGACAGAAAACTTTAATAGTTTCATCTCGTTGTGTCGTTGTCCCTCTGGTGGCTAGCTAGCTAACGAAGTACTGAGAAATTAACATTTAATTCTCTGGCAACAGCTCTGGTGGACATTCTTGCATTCAGCATGCCAATTGCACGCTCCCTCAAAACTTGAGACATCTGTGGCATTATGTTGTGTGACATACTGCATATTTTAGAATGGCCTTTAATTCTCCCCAGCACAAGGTGCATCTGTGTAATGATCATGCTGTTTAATCAGCTTCTTGATATGCCACACCTGTCAGATGGATGGATTATCTTGGCAAAGGAGAATTTGAGCAAAATAAGCTTTTTGTACGTATGGAACATTACTTGGATGTTTTATTTCAGATCATGAAACCAACAGTTTACATGTTGCATTATATACGTTTATATTTTTGTTCAGTATACTTTGTAAAATGAATGGATTCACATACAAGGCATAAAGCTTAAGTTTCAAGGCAATACTGACATTAACAAAGCATTTTTCTAAGCATGGTCTGAGAGAGAGAGAGAAAAAGGGCCCATAGCTCATAGGAGAGGGTGAGATGAATAAACCATGTCTTGAGCCTTGGCCCATAGCTCATAGGAGAGGTATAGAGATGAAGAAACCATGGCCCATAGCTCATAGGAGAGGTATGGAGATAAATAAAGTGTATTTATCTCACCAGCGCAGCGCAGGAACACAAAAATCTGAATCTAAGACCTTTTATAACATCTGCATTGTTTGGATTCAAAATCTGAGTTGTTGACCAATAGCATTGCTGTAAAGTTAACCTCCAGTTATCAGACCTACATGATGCAATCAAAACAGAACCTTTGCTTCTCAGAGCTGTGACAGAATGGGTGTTGGAGAGAACACAGAGAACGCTGAATTCCTGAGAAGACAATAAAACCTTTTGCATAGAGTGTTGGTAAGAAGAGTCACTTCAATTAAACCATTACACTGTTAATCTATGGCAAAGAGACTTACAGTTTTTGTTTCCCCTTTCATCTGTGTCTGGTGTTAGTTACTGGCTAGCTAGTCATTTACCTCATTGATGCAATTTCAAAGTTGTTTGAGTTGCTTTGTGTATCACCAAATTTGCTTGAGATTATTTTACTGCAACACACCCTGCTCACCGCATCCATGTTTCTTGACATACTGTAGGTTTTTCGAAGAGCTGTCAGTCAAGGCGAGCTCGTGGATATAAGTTCCCCACCCACTCAGCCTGTCTTTTCAAACTACCTGGTACAGTGCCTTCAGAAAGCATTCACACCCCTTGACGTTTTGAATGTTTTGTTGTTTTTGGTCACTGGCCTAGACACAATATCCCAAAATGTTGAAGTGGAATATATATATTTTTTTAACATTTTTACAAATTAATTAAAAATGTAAGCTGAAATGTCTTATGTATTCAACCCCTTTCATATATCAAGCCTAAATAAGTTCATGGGTAAATATTTGCTTAACAAGTCACATAATAAGTTGCATGGACTCACTCTGTGTGCAATAATAGTGTTTAACATGATTTTTGAATGAATACCTCATCTCTGTACCCCACACATACAATTATCTTTGAGCACGGTGAAGTTATTAATTACACTTTGGATGGTGTATCAATACACCCAGTCATTACAAAGGTACAGGCGTCATTCCTAACTCAGTTACCGGAGAGGAAGGAAACTGCTCAGGGACTTCACCATTAGGCCAATGGTGACTTGAAAACAGTTACAGAGTTTAATAACTGTGACAGGAGAAAACTGAGAATGGATCAACAACATTGTAGTTACTCCACAATACTAACCTAATTTACAGCGTGAAAAGAAGGACGTCTGTACAGAATACAAATATTACAAAACATGCATCCTGTTTGCAACAAGCCACTAAAGTAATACTGCTAAACAATTGGCAAAGCAATTCACTTTTTGTCCTGAATACAAAGTGTTACAGTATGTTTTGTGCAAATCCAACACAACATATTACTGAGTACCGCTCTCCATATTTTCATGCATAGTGTTGGCTGCATCATATTATGGGTATGCTTGTAATCGTTAAAGACTGGGGAGCTTTCTGGATAAAAAAATAAATGGAATGGAGCTATGCACATGCACAATCCTAGAGGAAAACCTGTTTCAGTCTGCTTTCCACCAGACACAGATTAAATCACCTTTCAGCAGGACAATAACCTAAAACACAAGGCCAAATCTACACTTGGTTGTTTACCAAGAAGACAGTGAATGTCCCTGAGAGCTGAGTTACAGTTTTACTTAATCTAATTGGAAATCTATGGTAAGACCTGAAATGGTTATCTAGCAATGATCAACAACCAATTTGACAAAACTTGAATAATTTTCTAAATAAATATGGGCAATTGTTGCACAATCCAGGTGTGGAAAGCTCTTTGAGATTTACCTAGAAAGACCCAGCTGTAATCCCTGCCAAATGTTGCTTTTACAAAGTATTGACTCATTCATTTGAAATAAATTAGCAAAAATGTCTAAAAACATGTTTTCACTTATTTTGAATTCAGTCTGTAACAACAAAATGTGGAATATGAATACTTTCTTAAGGCACTGTATTTAGCCTTGAGAGAAAAAGTAGTTTTTCAAAAAACATTAGCATTTCTATTCCCAGAAAAGTTTATGGGTGATATTTTAGTCACTATAAAGGCTATTTTATATGGGAATCAGAATGACTGTTTGGGACCCTGTTTGGGTGGGGGAATAAATTATTACAATAGATATAATAACAGATAATAACAGTATTACATTTAACACTGGGCCAGTGTCTATACGTATCCACACTTATTCAGTGTTAAATTAACACTGTGCTTAGTGCTGATGCTGTTACAATCTGTCAGTGTTAGGGAATTAACACTATTAGTGTTATGCAATAATATCTCAACGTAAAAAAAATAAAAATACTAGGACAAATTTATATAGTTTACACCAATGGTGTTATGCTGGGCTAGCCTGTGTTGGCCTGATGTGGGATTGCTGTAGGTAAGCCCGCAACCACCTGGCCCACCAAATACCCACATGGGGGCAATATGGGTAGTGTTTGCTTGATCCCTGTATAGTTTTGTTTATTGGTCAGGTTGAGACTGTTGAGTAACAGCGGCTTAGTTAGAGGACTGCAATGTTACTTGACAGTTGTCATGACAGCATGTTGTATAACCGAGTCAAACACGGTGTGCCTGGTATCCTTTAACCCTCATTTAATTCGCCACAGGTGTAAGTGTGTGGGTAAAGTGTTTATTTATTTTGGTCGGGGGCCTCCTAGCGTCCGTGAGGCCCTAAACTGTCTCTTAGTTTGCTTAGTGGCTAGGGCCGGCCCTGGTCCGGGTGTTTATCTCAGGTTCCACATGGAGCTGTCTGTGTAGCTTGAGCCCGAGGACTCACGGCTGGGTGTTGACCCAGGCCATTCCTAGCTGCCTGTCACAAGCCATTCCCCTTGACTGACAGAGGCAAAGAGAAAATGTCAACTGGTCAGCCACCTTTGGAGTCGCTAAACTACCCTCTCTGTCCTTCCTATAGCCGCCGACACTGCAGACAGAGTCCAGCAGGTCGGAGTTAACAGGTCCAATCGAACATTGAACTCATTTGTAATAGGAACAAAGACAAGCAGTGATATATAGTGTTCCAGTCTGAACACACACAGAGGAGGTTACACAATGTATCTAGGTGATATATAAGGTGGTAGTCTGAACACACACCGAGGAGGTTGCACAATGTATCTAGACATTAATGACAAAAGACTCTATAGCTCAGAAACAAAATAGTCCTCATCCAGCAGTCATTACCTCATTCTCTTAGGTTTACAATAAAATAGTCCTCATCCGGCAGTCATTACCTCATTCTCTTAGGTTTACAATAAAATAGTCCTCATCCGGCAGTCATTACCTCATTCTCTTAGGTTTACAATAAAATAGTCCTCATCCGGCAGTCATTACCTCATTCTCTTAGGTTTACAAAAAAATAGTCCTCATCCGGCAGTCATTACCTCATCCTCTTTACAATTAAATTACAAATGAGTTGAGATAATGGAAATGTCACATTGAATTATTCTGTGTCAAATTCCTTCCATGAATTAACTTTTGTTTCCCATATAGACATGACTGCATGCAGTATTAATTCCTTCTTCCTAATGGGAGCAGGGCTCTGCCCCAGATGACTTACAGTGGAGAACAGGTTCAGAATATAGGCTATATGATGCAGGTGTATGGTCCTCATTAGCACCAAGGCCTACAACAGCCTTATACTGTTGATGTTACCTCTCATTATATAAGACTTCTAGACACCACTCAAGGTCTAGTTTATGCCAATAAGTCAGGTTTTTAATACTCTCGCAAGATTCGCTCAGTGTGGTCATTAACGAGTGGTTTCAGCAAATTAAAGCATGCAAAAATGGATCTGCATCAGATTAATGTATGGCTGTCTGTATACCCAATACCCAGACCCGTACACCCAATACCCAGACCCATGCACCGAATACCCAGACCCGTACACCCAATACCCAGACCCATGCACCGAATACCCAGACCCGTACACCCAATACCCAGACCCATGCACCGAATACCCAGACCCATGCACCCAATACCCAGACCCGTACACCCAATACCCAGACCCGTACACCCAATACCCAGACCCATGCACCGAATACCCAGACCCGTACACCCAATACCCAGACCCATGCACCGAATACCCAGACCCATGCACCCAATACCCAGACCCGTACACCCAATACCCAGACCCGTACACCCAATACCCAGACCCATGCACCCAATACCAAGACCCATGCACCGAATACCCAATACCCATGCACCCAATACCCAATACCCATGCACCCAATACCCAATACCCATGCACCCAATACCCAGACCCATGCACCCAATACCCAGACCCATGCACCCAATACCCAGACCCATGCACCGAATACCCAGACCCATGCACCGAATACCCAGACCCATGCACTGAATACCCAGACCCATGCACCCAATACCAAGACCCATGCACCGAATACCCAATACCCATGCACCCAATACCCAATACCCATGCACCCAATACCCAATACCCATGCACCCAATACCCAGACCCATGCACCCAATACCCAGACCCATGCACCCAATACCCAGACACCCAATACCCAGACCCATGCACCCAATACCCAGACCCATGCACCCAATACCCAGACCCATGCACCCAATACCCAGACCCATGCACCCAATACCCAGACCCATGCACCCAATACCCAGACCCATGCACCCAATACCCAGACCCATGCACCCAATACCCAGACCCATGCACCCAATACCCAGACCCATGCACCCAATACCAAGACCCATGCACCGAATACCCAGACCCATGCACCCAATACCCAGACCCATGCACTGAATACCCAGACACCCAATACCCAGACCCATGCACCCAATACCCAGACCCATGCACTGAATACCCAGACACCCAATACCCAGACTCATGCACCCAATACCCCATCCAGGGAGTAAAGGAACCAGGTGAAAGCCTCCCTCCTGTTATTTTACTGCTGCTCTTTAATTATTAGTTATTTTTATGATGTACTTTTCTAATCTAATTTTTACTTAAAACTGCATTGTTGGTTAAGGGCTTGTAAGCATTTCACTGTAAGGTCTACACCTGTTGTACTGTTGGTTAAGGGCTTGTAAGCATTTCACTGTAAGGTCTACACCTGTTGTACTCGGTGCATGTGACAAATACAATTTGATATGATTTGATTGTTAATGGTGAGCTTCCATCATATTGTTTTCACCTGTCAAGTCTTTACCAATCAGTTTAGGTGAAGGGGAGGAGACAAGGTCTTTTTAGACCAGGGGTGTCAAACTCATTCCATGGAGGACATAGTGCAGGGGTATTCATCTCTTAACCTAAGAGGTCCGGAGTCTGCTGGTTTTCACGTCTACCTGGTAATGAATTGCACCGACCTGGTCTAAATCAGTCCCTGATTAGAGGGGAACGGTGGGAAAAAAAACGCAGTGGAGCTGGCTTCGATGTCTAGAGTTGAGTTTGAGGGGCCTAGTGTCTTTTTTTCCTTTCAATTAAGACCTAGACAAGCAGGTGAGAGGAGTTCCTTGCTAATTAGTGACCTTAATTCATCAATCGAGTCCACAGACCCTCGGCCCTCTGTGGAATGAGTTTGAGATCAAGCCCAAGAATCTCTAGCTGTCAATCTCGATCTTACCAGATTGCACCAGTGCTAAATATTCAAAAGAGCAAAAATGTTGGAAATGAATTAGGAAGTTCATCTTTCAATATTTCCACATTTAATAGCAAGTTTTGTGTTTATTTCTTACGCAATACATTCTAGTTCTAGTTGCATTAAAGTATAGAACAATATTGAATATTCTAAGCATTCTATCATGAATAAAAGACACTGTATAAGATAATGCTAACCTGGTGAGGCCCCTGCAGCTGTCACTGATCGTTCCGTTTATGAATATGGTGAAAGGGAGGAACACATCACATCATCCGTGACACGTACACCCCTCAACGTTAGGCAATGTACATCACCCTAAGGTTATGATCTCATCAAATTATTTATCACATGTCAATATAAAGGCTTTTTCAATCTGATCTCTTTGTCCTGTGTAGACGTGTGATGATAGGTCAATACACTTGTAAACCACCCTCCACTTCAGCGCCACTCCATCCATACAGTGGGTCACACTCTCTTTCCATCTAATTATGAATTCCAAATCCATCACAATAGCCCTTACACCCTATAGACAGCTCCTTTTGATCTGACAGGATTAGGTAGATTATAGATTGGCTGGGAGGATATGTTGCCATATTGCTTTCACCTTTCCAATCCTCTCAGATCTAGTTCACCTTTCCAATCGTCTCGGCTCTAGGGGTGGCAGGTAGCCGAGTGTTGACCCTGTAACCAAAAGGGTAACACAAATCCCTGAACTGACAAGGTAGAAATCTGTCAGTTAACCCATTGTTCCTAGACTGTCATTGTAAATATGTGTTCTTAACTGACTTGCCTGGTTAAATAAAAATAGTCTACATGAGTTGCTATGAGGTAGGTATGGGTTAAACGGTGAATTCAGATCACATGACATAAAGGGCGCTTCAGGGAAAGAGTGGTTCTTTATTTTCTGAACCTCCAGATGGGAGTTGCTCAGTCATCTCCTTTACTCAATGTTAAAATCATGGAAACGTTGCATACATGGCATTAACAAATGAGCAGCCTTGTACTACATTTGTACACTGTGACATTTTAATTGAGTGCATATTTGGTTCAGCTGTTACAGTAATTTAACTGTCAGAAGTTTGCATTAAAATCCTACAGTGCTTTTAATATTTAATGTTTGCTTGTACCAAAGGATATAACAGGTGTTCAAAAGACCACCATAAGCGTAACACCATTTGACATGAATGAAAAAGACATGACCGTTTTATATCTAACAAGTAATATCTAGCAATTTTACAACATATACCCAATACATATAAACCTAAGTAAGGAATGGAATTAAGAATATATACATATATGGACGAGAGATGTCAGAGCGGCATGGACTAAGATACAGTAGAATAGTATAGAATACAGTATATACATATGAGATGAGTAATGCAAGATTTGTAAACATTATTAAAGTGACTTGACAGCGTTCAATAGTGGCCCTGTTTGAAAAATACCCATAAAGGGGTTAACTTTTCCCACAATGCATTGGTGCTGAATGTATTACCATGCAATGCATTCAATGTTTAAATGGAATTCTCTGAAGTTTGCATCATATCAACAGTACCTCAGTGTTTAATATGTGATGTAGATTTCTTCACATTGCAATACATTCACAGGTTTTTGACACTAACCATTACCTGAAGACCTATGGTCATAACTAATGAAGTGATGACATTCTATAGCACATCAATGATCTTTTGGTTCATAAAGATGATGAATGGGTTAATCACACATGTTGTGTGATATGTACAGCCTTATTGTTACGCAGTGTACATCACCCTTCTGATTCATGATACTAGCACTTATTTGTAAATACTGAGGAACATAATTTAAACAGAGATTTCCCACAACTGTGGCAACCATGTGGAACACAAGTTCTCGCCAGAGGCCTTCACAGGTTAATTGAAGACCTAAGAATGATGAACTGTACAGGAAAAACTCATGAAAAGGAAGCCCTTTCAGAGTATCCTTTAGAATCGGGACTATTTCTCAGTAATCTGTTTTGGCTTCCACGTGTCCTGTCCTCCTGTTCTCTTCATAACTCCTTTTCAAAATGTTAGTGTTTTCCTCTCCTCGAATCCTAGACGCCATTGCCTTTACATTTCTGAAGTTCAATTAGAAACTCTTGTTTTCCCACCTCATTACCCAAATGAAATTGCTTTTCAAACCAACGCAACAAACCCTGCCATTTATGTTCTAGATGCTCAAAGATCCAATGTTCATCAAGCATAACATTAGCGAAGGACACATTGAGCCATTAAATAGATTCAGGCAATAACATCTGTTTTATTTATTGTCAGTTCATGAATATGATGAATGGGTCAAGCTGTGACACCCTTGTTGTTAGAAAATGTACACTAGCATTAAAAAGTCCTTGTTTTTTAATGAACAGCACATTTTTGTCCATTAAAATAACATAAAATTGATCAGAAATACAGTGTAATTATTGTTAATGTTGTAAATGACTATTGTTGCTGGAAACTGCTAATTTTTATGGAATATCTACATAGGCGTACAGAGGCCCATTATCAGCAACCCTCACTCCTGTGTTCCAATGTCACGCTGTGTTAGCTAATCCAAGTTTATCATTTTAAAAGGCTAATTGATCATTAGAAAACCCTTTTTCAATTATGTTAGCACAGCTGAAAACTGTTGTGCTGGTTAAAGAAGCAGTAAAACTGGCCTTCTCCACACTCAAAATGGCCAGAAACAAAGAACTTTCTTCTGGATGAGAACTTGTTTTTAATCTAGGACAAAATAATTTATAACATTATTTTTCCAACATAACATAGGTACAGCAGATCCCCTTGTTGTATGGGATACTTTTAAATGTGCCTTTAGAGGCCATGCAACTCAGTACTCACCTCTAAAACAAAAGCAATTCAGGTCAAAAGAGTCCATATTAACAAAATAACTTGAAGGATTAATAATACTGATCGATAGCATTAAAACTGTACCATAGAGGTTCAGAGTAAGTTAGAGGAAAAATAAATGGAGGAACTTATTCAAGAAAGATCCAGTGTAATATATTATAAAAAATAAAGCCAACTGGATGGAATATGGAGAAAAATGCCAAACATAAATGTTTCAATCTTCAACATAGAAATGCTACCAAAACAAAGATGTTGAAAGAGGAAGTAAAGTTCTTGAAGCATATGTTCTCGTTTCAGTCTCCTCTATCTCCACTAACCAAAACTAATTGTATGGATTTGTATCCTATTTATAATGTAAAATTAATATCTGTACAGAAAGACTCATGTGAAGGCAAAATTACAGAGGAGGATCTTCTTGATGCTTTCAATGCCTTTAATTCTGGGAAAACTCCAGGGCTGGATGACATACCAGTGGATGAATACCAAACTTTTATTAACTTTTACACTATTAGCATGTTTTAACCACTCTTATATAAATGGTAGATTATCGGACACTCAACATTAAGGTCTAATTTCGTTATTACTGAATCAGGATCCAAGCGGTATACAGATGAAGTCGTATGTTTACATACACCTTAGCCAAATACATTTAAATTCAGTTTTTCACAATTCCTGACATTTAATCCTAGTAAAAATGCCCTGTCTTAGGTCAGTTAGGATCACCACTTTATTTTAAGAATGTGAAATGTCAGAATAATAGTAGAGAGAATTATTTATTTCAGCTTTTATTTCATTCATCACATGCCCAGTGGGTCAGAAGTTTACATACACTAAATTAGTATTTGGTAGCATTGCTTTTAAATTGGGTGAATTTGGCCCATTCCTCCTGACAAAACTGGTGTAAATGAGTCAGGTTTGTAGGCCTCCTTGCTCGCACATGCTTTTTCAGTTCTGCCCACAAATGTTCTATAGGATTGAGGTCAGTGCTTTGTGATGGCCACTCCAATACCTTGACTTTGTTGCCCTTAAGCCATTTTGCCACAACTTTGGAAGTATGCTTGGGGTCATTGTCCATTTGGAAGACCCATTTGCGACCAAGCTTTAACTTCCTGACTGATGTTGCTTCAATATATCCACATAATTTTCCTTCCTCATGATGCCATCTACTTTGTGAAGTGCACCAGACCCTCATGCAGCAAAGCACCCCCACAACATGATGCTGGCAACACCATGCTTCACGGTTGGGATGGTGTTCTTCGGCTTGCAAGCCTCCCCCTTTTTCCTCCAAACATAACGATGGTCATTATGGCCAAACAGTTCTATTTTTGTTTCATCAGACCAGAGGACATTTCTCCAAAAAGTAAGATCTTTGTCCCCATGTGCAGTTGCATTATTTGTTTTATTAGTTGTTAATAGTTATGCCATTCTGATCATTTTTTAGACCGCAAATAATCAAACTATGTAAATTCAGTTGAACCACAAAAAATAAAAAAGCTTTTCCCACAATGCATTGGTGATTAAAATATTTCCATGCAATATGTTCAAAGACTTGAAATGGAACTCTCAGAAGTTTGCATTAAAATCCTACAGTGCTTTTAATATTTAATGTTTGCTTGTACCAAAGGATATAACAGGTGTTCAAAAGACCACCATAAGTGTAACACCATTTGACATTAATGAAAAAGACATGACCGTTTCATCAACATTACTGAGTTTTCGGGTCATAGAAGTTATGAATGTGTTAATCACATATGTTGTGTGGTATGTGCACCACCCTTCTGATTACGACATGTATTCTTCTGGCTATAATATAGCTTCTGACTTAGTTGTAAATGAATGACTTGTTACAGAAATGCATGAATTTAGCTGAACTTAAGGAAGGAACTGTCACCTTACTGCTGGCTCTTGGACAGTAGAAATTATACATGCTCTCCAATTAGCAATTATACACGCCCTCCAAGTAGAAATTATACAGGCTTTTTTATAATTTGACTTTGGGAAGTCTCCATTTACATTTTTATTTTTATTTTTATTATGCATAAGAGGTAAACATTGTAAATAATTGTTAACAGATGACTTGCAATAGCAAGAGGTGAATGTTGACATATTTGAGTAAAGTGAATTTGGCTCAGCAGTGGTGATAAAAGAACATACGTTTATAGTCAAGTTGTTGACTCAGAAGACCTCAACCAAGGTAGTAATTTCCTCTGAGAAATATAAAGAGATTCTATTCTATAAACTCTCTCCCATAGATTCAAAAACAATGAACTGGTGTGAAGAAATGGATCAAACTCCCTCCAGCCATGCTTGTGCCAATGCTTTTAAATGCGTGAGGGGTGAACAGGTGTAAACTTCTGGGTGAAGGGTACGCAACAGGACACAACCTGGGGTGCGTTCAGCAGGACACAATGTTTTGGAACATTTAGATAGAAATATATATATATAGAACATGTAGAGCACGGGATCACGTCATCTCTATTCATGACATTTCTATCTAAAACACTTCAAATCAAATCAATTCCAATGTTATTGGTCACATACGTGTTTAGCAGATGTTATTGCGTGTGTAGTGAAATACTTGTGCTTCTAGCAGAAATATCTAACAATTTTACAACATATGCCCAATACACACAAACCTAAGTAAGGAATGGAATTAAGAATATATACATATATGGACGAGAGATGTCAGAGCGGCATGGACTAAGATACAGTAGAATAGTATAGAATACAGTATATACATATGAGATGAGTAATGCAAGATTTGTAAACATTATTAAAGTGACTTGACAGCGTTCAATAGTGGCCCTGTTTGAAAAATACCCATGAAGCGGTTAACTTTTCCCACAATGCATTGGTGCTGAATGTATTACCATGCAATGCATTCAATGTTGAAATGTAACTCTCTGAAGTTTGCATCATATCAACAGTACCTCAGTGTTTAATATGTGATGTAGATTTCTTCACATTGCAATACATTCACAGGTTTTTGACACTAACCATTACCTGAAGACCTATGGTCATAACTAATGAAGTGATGACATTCCACAGAACATCAATGATCTTTTGGTTCATAAAAATGATGAATGGGTTAATCACACATGCTGTGTGATATGTACAGCCTTATTGTTACGCAGTGTACATCACCCTTCTGATTCATGATACCAGAATCATGACTTGTTCAATATTATATTTATAATGTTTTTAAATATGTTTTTTTTTACCAGGAGGGTCCTTTCAGATGAACTCTCTTTTACAATGGAGTCCTGGCTAAGAAGGCACCAGTTAAAAGAACATGAAATCAGCACAATAACATGTCATCATAAGCCAGTGTTAGTCACTGGCTTACCCGCAAATAGTAACACTGTCCTAAGACATCCAGGAAACAGTTACACTCCTCCTGAACAGAGTAACAGTAACAATATACTGTATATTTTCATGTGATCAATGAAAGATTGTTTCTTTCAAGTACTAATGTTTTTCCAAACTCCAATTCCGATCTTTATTTCACTAATTGGTATTTTTGACCAATCAGATCAGCTCTGAAAAAGATCTGATGTGAAAAGATCTGATATGATATGTAAAAAATACCTATTATTGTAGGCGTGTTTTTAGTTTTTCCTTTCAACTAAGACCCAGACAACCAGGTGAGGGGAGACTTTTACCAATTAGTGACGATAATTCGTCAATCAAGTACAAGAGAGGAGCGAAACCCCACAGACACACGGCCCTCCGTGGAATGAGTTTGACACATTAATTAGTGGAAGAAATATCAGAATTTCCCTGCCTGTGTAAACGTAGCCTTAGAACAGATTTTCTGTACTACAGGGCCTGTATTCACAAAGTATCTTAGAGTAGGAGTGCTAATCTACGATCAGATTTTCCTTGATTATAATGAATAGACAGGGAGATCCTGATCCCAGATCAGCACTCCGATACCCTTTATGAATACAGACCTAAAAAATGTATTCATGTTTCACAATTGCCTTAGGATGCACTTCAAGTCCTCCAAAAAGTCCCTTGCTAGGTGAGCTTATCTGCTGCCAAAGAGGAAATACTGTATATCATTGAGGGATAAAGCCTGTGTCTGTTAGAGGTGATCCCTGGGGGTTTCATTTGACTGGCGTCCATTCATCAGAATATCAATTATACAGTATGTTAACAACATTTCAACTCCAAAGGAGGCCAATTTCATATGAACGCTAATGCCTCTGTCGTGCAGAGGACCACGAAGGAGGCAGACACAGCCTCTGAGTGGGAGTGAGCAGATAAAGGAAACTAATACGATGGCTTTGGCACGACAGTATTACCAAAGTTAATACATATGTTCAGCAGTTTGTTGCAGGTTTCTTCCTGAAACTGTTGTTTGATTTCTAACCTGCCTCCTTTCCTGAAAACTTTACTTTCATGAGCTTTTATGCGCATCAGCTTGTGAAACAATATGCGTCGGATTGGAATCTCATAATTGCATATGAGTTTGTGACCAAAGAGGTTTCATTTCTTTGTAACGGACATTATGAAAATGACAGTGAGATGATGGGCATAGAGGGAGGGAGTAATTTGTTCATAGATTTCCTTTCGTGATGTAGAGGTAATTTTCTTTTAAGTAAAATTATCTTGGTCTGCTGGCTGAAAATAAATGCCTGTCTCTGTAAGATGTGTACACTGTACAATATTCACGCAAGGTGTTGTAGTTGAAGGCAGTCAAAGAGGGTGCCATTTTTGAGTCAGGCAATATAATAAATACCTTTGTTGTTTGTAAACAGCACCCTTTCTGGTAAACATACAACATTCAATCAAAGCTGTGATACTTTCTCTATCATAGTCATAAAGTATGTTGTACGCTAGAGCAGTGGTCACCAAACAGTCGTGATCTGCAAGACATTCCTAGTCGATCACCAAACATTTCTGTAAAAAAACAACAACGCTAAAGCCTTGGGTTCCTATTCTTTTTTCATTTGTTTTGCACTGTTGGGTGCACTTGATTCAGCAGCCCTAGCTCCAGGAAGACAAAGTGTTCCCATTTTGAACCATTTCATATGTCTGAAGGTAGAACAACACCTAACCCGGCAGGCCCAGAGAGCAATCTAGTGCACCTATTAGCTTCGAACGCACATCCAAAATACTGAAAACCATGACTAGAGAGAGACACGTAATACAACAAAGAACTGTAGTTTTTATGAGGAAGTTAATGTTTAAGTTGTTATTCAGCACTGTCAACACTTAGTTCAACACTTTTATAGCCATAAAATGCACGTTCTCACTACTTCTACTCACGCTACAACCAGCACTGCAGCTGCAATGAATGAGTATAGCAAAATGTTTCGATAAGCTTGCGTTGTTATTATTTGCGGCTTGCGTCTTATTTGAATATCGAGGAATATTTAACTTTCTCTGGTCAGGAGTAACAACATGAATTGGTGCATGAGACAGAAATAATTCAGTCTCACCATCAGCTGGAAGACTGTGTAACCTTTTCTCAGTGGAGGGAGGGAGAGAGGAGGGGCGCCGCTGCTCCCATCCTCCGCTCAGACTGACCATCAGATGCAGGCAATTAGTCCAGTAGAAAAAAGATTATGCTCACTAAGCTGTGCCTCAAGCAATACACCAAATGATCTATTAACAGTGTGATCATAGATTTTCAATATAATTTCAAAATGGTTGAGAAGAACAACATTGGCAGGGCAATTCAAGCATAGACAATAGTCAGTGATTAATGTATTGGTTCTATAACTTACTGCACAAACCTCATTACTACAGAACTGGTTTTAACTGGTTAATGTTGCATAGGCTTACGTGTTTTAAACAAATCTGAGCTGTGGATCTCGGCTTGCATTTTGACTCAGAAAGGGATCTTGACTCAGAAAAGGTTGGCGATCCCTACGCTAGAGGATATTTCTCTCTCCAGGGATAACATGACACAAAAAAATATCTCATCATCCGAAACAGAAAGGCTTAGAAAATGCAAAATTAGGAGCGACCTCTGCGGTTTACTGTAGAGTTCATAATCATATACTGTGAACCACAGGAGATCCCAAGGGAATGAAAAGAAAACACCTGTGCAAAAATGGTTAAGATGCAATCTATACTAAGGGGCACACAAGGTGAAAAATAACCCAAGACCAGCTCTTCCCCTCCAAATGAACAGCTGTGTTTATTTCTGAATACTGATCCCTCTGGTGCAGTCGTGCAGACAGTGGCTGCTGTTATGGCTGCTGTGAGGATAGCGGCCCTCTAGGCAATCGCCAGGGTCTTGATGATGATGCAAGCTCCGACTAGAAGCCAGCTGGGTGATATGGGAGAACTTAGGAAGGTTGAACACCAGGCGGGTGTCTTTAACTCAGATTACTGTTAGGAATGTCTGTCACCTTACCTACATTTTAGCACAACTGAACAGGACATTTGATTCAAGAAATGTTTTCAATAGTGTGGTGTTGTTGATGTTACTCATATCTGTTAACTCTCTGAGTGAAAAAGATGTGGGCGAGGCCTTGTTATCATATTTCCCAGCATACTTTGTTTTGCAGGTTGCTTTTTAGATTAGTTGTTTTTAATATCCACTGTATGTTTCCTCATGCACATTGATTGCTTAATTGATGTTATACTATACAAAGATTTTTTTTAAATACATTATTTTTACTAATCCAATCTGTAAGGAGTTAAATGTATTGCACCTGTTACTGAGATAGTTGTTCCAGTTAAGATGCTTTATAAAAATCTTGTCATCAACTTGACCCAATACCCCATAATGACAAAGTAAAAGCAGGTTTTCAATTTTTTGGGGGGCAGATTTACTGCAAATAAATATTCAGACACTTTACTCAGTACTTTGTTGAAGCACCTTGGGCAGCGATTACAGCCTAGAGTCTCTGAATATCCTTGAGTGGCCAAGCCAGAGCCCAGACTTGAACCCAATCGAACATCTCTGGAGAAACCTGAAAATAGCTGAGCAGTGACTCTCCCCATCCAACCTGACAGAGCTTGAGAGGATCTGCAGAGAAGAATGGGAGAAACTCTCCAAATAAAGGTGTGCCAAGCTTGTAGCATCATACCTAAGTATACTAGAGTAAAGGGTCTGAATACTTAAGTAAAAGTAATATTTCCATTATTTATTTTTTTATATAAATTTGTCTACATTTCTAAAAAACTGTTTTTGCTTTGTCATTGTGGGATATTGTGTGTAGATTTATGAAGAAAAAGAAAACAATTGAATACAATTTAGTATAAGGCTTTAAAATAACCAAATGTGGACAAAGTCAAGGGATCTGAATACTTTCCGAATGCACTGTTTAAGTAAATGAGTGTGCCATGAGTGTGCAAAGGGTGGCTACTTTGAAGAATCTCAAATATAAAATATATTTAGATTTGTTTACCACTTTTTTGGTTACTACATGATTCCATATGTGTTATGTCATAGTTTTGATGTCTTCACCTTTATTCTACAATGTAAAAAATAGTGCAAATAAAGAAAAAACCTTGAATGAGTAATATTCCAAACTTTTGGCCCCCAGTCTATATATAAATATATTTTATTTTTGCCTTTCTATTATCAGGGACCTGAGCCCTGAATTACATAAATTACAGAAAATATAAATACTAAACGCAAGTAGAAAGAAAAACATGGTCATTAAAAACAAACACATTCATCAGTAATTAAGGTCCTCAATCAGTATAAATTTTGCTTACCTGTTGAGCAAAATCAAAGCTGAACTGCATCCTGTCTTTGCTTGCTGGTTCAGTAGGGCCTCCCAGAGACAACTGCAGGTCTTGACAGGTGGTCTGTCAAGTATTAGCATGATGATTTCAAGTGTTTTTACGCCCTCAGTGTGAGACAAGGGGCACTAGAGATAACTAAGCCTAACCCTTGTTGAGGTTTTGCCAAAAAGGTGACGATGGCAAACGAGGATCACGATAGATTACCTTTAAAATAATACAAGTTGAATGAAAACACATTGTAATGTACTGAAGTGACACTGGATCAAATGTTCTCATAAATTAGCCCCACTCATAAATTAGCCCCACTCATAAATTAGCCCCACTCATAAATTAGCCCCACTCATAAATTAGCCCCACTCATAAATTAGCCCCACTCATAAATTAGCCCCACTCATAAATTAGTCCCACTCATAAATTAGCCCCACTCATAAATTAGCCCCTCTCATAAATTAGCCCCTCTCATAAATTAGCCCCACTCATAAATTAGCCCCACTCATAAATTAGCCCCACTCATAAATTAGCCCCACTCATAAATTAGCCCCACTCATAAATTAGCCCTACTCATAAATTAGCCCCACTCATAAATTAGCCCCACTCACAAACTGTTACAGCCCTATATCCATCCTGCCCTGCCTTTCTAAAGTCTTCGAAAGCCAAGTTAACAAACAGATCACCGACCATTTCGAATTCCACCGTACCTTCTCCGCTATGCAATCTGGTTTCCGAGCTGGTCATGGGTGCACCTCAGCCACGCTCAAGGTCCTAAACGATATCATAATCACCATCGATAAAAGACAGTACTGTGCAGCCGTCTTCATCGACCTGACCAAGGCCTTCGACTCTGTCAATCACTGCATTCTTATCGGCAGACTCAATAGCCTTGGTTTCTCAAATGACTGCCTCGCCTGGTTCACCAACTACTTCTCAGATAGAGTTCAGTGTGTCAAATCGGAGTGCCTGCTGTCCGGTCCTCTGGCAGTCTCTATGGGGGTGCCACAGGGTTCAATTCTTGGCCCGACTCTATTCTCTGTATATATCAATGATGTCACTCTTGCTGCTGGTGACTCTCTGATCCACCTCTATGCAGACGACACCATTCGGTATACATCTGGCGCTTCTTTGGACACTGTGTTAACAAACCTCCAAACGAGCTTCAATGTCATACAACACTGCTTCCGTGGCCTCCAACTGCTCTTAAATGCTAGTAAAACCAAATGCATGCTTTTCAGTCGAACGCTGCCCGCACCCACCCGCCAGACTATCATCACTACTCTCGACGGGTCTGACTTAGAATACGTGGACACCTACAAATACCTAGGTGTCTGGTTAGACTGTAAACTCTCCTTCCAGACTCACATTAAGCATCTCCAATCCAAAATGAAATCTAGAATCGGCTTCCTATTTCGCAACAAAGCCTCCTTCACTCCTGCTGCCAGGAGTAGTCTTACAAGGGCAAACATGCCCTTGTAAGACTATACTACCGATCCTTGATTTCGGCTATGTTATTTACAAAATAGCCTCCAGCACTCTACTCAGCAAATTGGATGTAGTCTATCACAGTGCCATCCGTTTTGTTACCAAAGCCCCATATACTACCCACCACTGCGACCTGTATTCTCTCGTTGGCTGGCCCTCACTACATATTCGTTGCCAAACCCACTGGCTCCAGGTCATCTATAAGTCTTTATTAGGTAAATCCCCGCATTATCTCAGCTCTCTGGTCACCATAGCAACACCCACCCGTAGCATGCGCTCCAGCAGGTATATTTCACTGGTCATCCCCAAAGCCAACACCTCCTTTGGCCGCCATTCCTTCCAGTTCTCTGCTGCCAATGACTGGATCGAATTGCAAAAATCATTGAAGCTGGAGACTACCATCTCCCTCACTAACTTTAAGCATCAGCTGTCAGAGCAGCTTACCAATCACTGTACCTGTATTCAAATATCCCACCCTACTACCTCATCCCCATATAGTTTTTTTTGCTCATTTGCACCCCAGTATCTCTATTTGCACATCATCATCTGCACATCTATCACTCCAGTGTTAATGCTAAATTGTAATTATTTCGCCACTATGGCCTATTTATTTCCTAATCTTACTATTTACTACTGTACATAGATTTTCTATTGTGTTATTGACTGTACATTTGTGTATCCCATGTGTAACTCTGTGTTGTTGTTGTTTTTTGTCGCACTGCTTTGCTTTATCTTGGCCAGGTCACATTTGTAAATGAGAACTTGTTCTCAACTGGCCTACCTACCTTAAAAAAAAAAAAAACATCCCAAATCGACAGAGTGCAATCAGTACAATCTGTTATTCAAATGAGTCTGCTCTTGTTATTTGAGTATTATGATAGTGTCATTCATTAAAGCCTCTCATAAACAAAGTAACAATCGTCTGTCTTTTCTTTTACCCCCCCAATATTCCCTTCTCTGGGAGCACTGCTAGAGGCCAGTACACAGAAATACATTCTGTCTGGGAGTTCTGTGTCACTCATAGGGTTCTGGTGAATTGGTCTGACATTTGAGAGTGGTGAAAAGAGAAGGGTAACTTGTTGGGGGTGGAGGGTCTTGAAAAGAAGAATTTGTTCTTAACTGACTTGCCTAGTTAAATAAAGGTTAAATAAAAAAAATAAAAAAAGGTTTGTCCCTTGAGTTGATCTGAACTCAAGGACACTACATGATTCTGAACCATTGAATCCTGTAGTGACTGCTGCCTGGTACAACCAGCCAGATGCTGTATGGTTAGACAACTTTACTCTATTTACAAATAAGATGACACAATATGACAATGATAGACATTGTGCAAGTCAACCTCCAAAATAAAAATGTGCAAAATACGTAGATTTTGCAAACAGAAAAAAAAAATGGATTTCTAAATGTTCAATAGCATGACTGACAACCATTCTTTCTTCACATTGAATCTTTGATACCCATTTTATTTTAGTTTTGAAAAAAGACCGTTCTGGAATACGTTTTCATGGAAACCTGTTTGATTGAGGTGCATGTTCTGTCGTCAGGGTGTAGTGATATTCATTGCATGATTAAAACCCCATAAAACCCCATAGTTCCTAGTATGCTCTATTGCAGGTACATTTTGACTATGTTTTTGCATGTACATAGATTGATTATGTACACACAGCCTACATCGTTGTCACCATAGTAGCTAACGACATAGTCAACATAGTTACTAGAACTAACGCATTAGTTAACCCGCTACAATCATGCAGTTCAACATAGTCAGCAAGCAGTTTAGCAGTTATACCGGCAGACCCCAGTGTTCTTCTTCTTCCTCCTCTGAGAAGCCTCCACTGGCCCCTTTATCTACTTATCTTTACCCCTTTCCTGCAGTCAAATGACAAAATCTCCCTCTACTGGCCTCATGGGTGGAATGTTATTAATATTTTTTTATATTATCAGGCAATTACCACGTTTCCATCCACAGTTTGTATGCGGATCCACAGTTTTTATGCGAGTAATGTCATGCCATATAAAAAAAAATAATGACAGCTGAGATACAAACAGGATGTTTTGGTATAATTTTATAACTGCTTACAGATAATTTGTTCGTTCGACATGGTGGGATCTTTTTGTGTCTGTAAAATGAATTATGTAAGGAATAACTCTCACACACTCACATCCACATTTAAACAAAACAAATATACATAATATTTTTTAGACAGAATGATCCAGGCGGTGAAGCAGCCCGGCAGAATGCTCTCAATTGTGCATCTGTAGAAGTTTGTGAGGGTTTTAGGTGATAAGCCAAATTTCTTTAGCCTCCTGAGGTTGAAGAGGCGCTGTTGCACCTTCTTCCCCACACTGTCTGTGTGGCTGAACCATTTCAGTTTGTCAGTGATGTGTATGTCGAGGAACTTTCCACCTTCTCCATTGCGGTCCCGTCGATGTGGATAGGGGGGTGCTCACTCTGCTGTTTGCTGAAGTCCACGATCATCTTCTTAGTTTTGTTGACGTTGAGTGAGAGGTTATTTTCCTTGCACCACACTCCCAGAGCCCTCACCTCCTCCCTGTAGGCTGTCTTGATCGTTGTTGGTAATCAAGCCTACTACTGTTGTGTCGTCTGCAAACTTGATGATTGAGTTGGAGGTGTGCTTGGCCACGCAGTCATGGGTGAACAGGGAGTACAGGAGGGGGCTGATCACACAGTGTCGCAGTCATGGGTGAACAGGGAGTACAGGAGGGGGCTGATCACACAGTGTCGCAGTCATGGGTGAACAGGGAGTACAGGAGGGGGCTGATCACACAGTG
The DNA here is from genome assembly GCA_023634145.1 of Thymallus thymallus. Lineage (NCBI taxonomy): Eukaryota > Metazoa > Chordata > Actinopteri > Salmoniformes > Salmonidae > Thymallus > Thymallus thymallus. The sequence continues at coordinate 4,574,913 of CM042414.1, forward strand.
TCGCAGTCATGGGTGAATGAATGATGCTAATGTTTTCTTGCTAACCGGTTCATGGTCCTGGGTACCTGGACAAACTTCTAATATTGCAGTGCATCAGGTGTGACCAAAGCTGGACAATAACCATACACTCTTCAAAATAAAGGTGCAAGTAGAACAAAAAATTTGGTTCTTGACAGCGATGCCATAGGGCAGTGGTATTCAAACCTTTTCAGAGGGACCCAGAATTTTTTTCCAGAAGAATTTCATGCTACACCATCCTACTACAAATCTAATGACACAACCTTAAATACATTTACTCAATACAATTGTATTTTTCAAATTATTAATTATTACAGGTTAGACAAGGTAATTTGTAAAGTGACTATGCATAGATAATAAACAGTGAGCAGCAGTGTGTTGTCAGCAAACTTAATGATGATGTTGGAGTTGTGCTTGGCCATGCAGCTTTGGGTGAACAGGGAGTACAGGAGGGGACTGAGCACGCACCCCTGAGGGGCCCCAGTGTTGAGGATCACCTGGGAGGTGGTAAGAGGGAGGTGTTTACACTTCGAACACACCGACAGCGTCATTGCATTTTGGTTCACTAGAAGTACATTCATTTGCAATGGACCGCTGCGTTTACCTTTTTTGTAGCAGAAGGTGCACGTTGAATTTTTGTTGCACACATATCTAGATGATGCTGCGTACTGTTTTGCGTAATGACGTTGCGTAATGACGTTCCTTTTGTCCAGGTGGGAAAGGGCAGTGTGGAGTGCGATTGAGATTGCGTCATCTGTGAATCCGTTGGGTCGTTATGCGAATTGGAGTGGGTCTATGGTTTCCGGCATGATGGTGTTGATGTGAGCCATGACCAGCCTTTCAAAGCACTTCATGGCTACCAACGTGAGGGCTACGGGGCGGTAATAATTTAGGCAGGTTACTTTTGCTTTCTTGTGCACAGGGACTATGGTGGTTTGTTTGAAACATGTAGGTATTACAGACTCACTAATGCTCTTGTGGCTGAATGGAAGAAAGTCCCAGCAGCAATGTTCCAACTTGATAGTAATGACCATGAATTTGGAATGAGATGTTCGACGAGCAGGTGTCCGCATAGTTTTGGTCATGTAGCTGAGTGGTTAGAGCGTTGGGCCCGTAACTGAAAGGTTGTTGGATTGAATCCCTGAGCTGACAAGGTAAAAATCTGTCGTTCTGCCCCTGAACAAGGCAGTTAACCCACTGTTCCTAGGCCATCATTGTAAATAAGAATTTGTTCTTAACTGACTTGCCTAGTTAAATAAAGGTAAAATGTAAGTCGTGGTGGTTTACTTACTCGTCTGTGAATTCTCACAAGGCCCTCCTCCCCCCTTTTCTTCACACGGATGTAAAGCAAAATAGCACAGTTGGTTAGGAGCGTGTAAAAACGGCATCCATCCCCTCCAGCACCATTGTCCAACATTTGGAATAGTTCTGAAAAATGTATGTTCTTTATATTTGAATAGCATAGGATGAACGAATCAATGTACTATCCATGCAAAAACAAAGACATTTTTAAAAAATCTACCCGCATTAGAGCATGTTGGGAAATATGATAATGATGGGCGTGGTTGTGGTTAAACTCTGGTTATTAAAACTAACACTGGGGTTCTTTTATACACTTGAGTGTTTATTTAACTCTTTAAACAAGACCAGAAATGTTACACTGAAAACACTGGCACAATGTGTGCTATGAAAGGGACACATCTGCAGACAGAACCTTGTAGAATTCTGAATAACCCAAGATGCCACGTCAAGATCCCCACCCTTAACTCAAAGGTTCTTTCTTGGGCAAGAGTTTTTCAAGGAACCTTAAGAACTGAGGACGAACCATTTAAGAACCTTTTATTTTTGTGTGAAGGAGAAGCCATAACCCATTATCTCCTCCAGTGATAGAGGTACAGTTAAGTGAAGCGGTCCTGAAGGGTCACTGGGCTTTTTGACAGAGATGGTTGTGTTTTGCTGGTTGTGATAAGGAATGAGTGTGTGAGCGTTATCTGCTGGTTGGTGTGTTGCTGTGGAGCTATACTAAATGGACCAGGACTCAGATAAGCAGAGGTGGGGTTTGCTGATTGTGTAAAAGGCCACAGCACCAAGCTACTCACTGCCACACACACACACACACACACACACACACACACACGTTTTAACATAACATTTTAATTTTATTTTTAATAAACCAATGTCTTAGATCTCCGCAGATTACAGTTCTCCTCTCAGGTTAGACCTAGATCTGCTTCCTTCATCTTTCTGCTACAGATTTATTTTCCGGAGCCACATGCTGGGCGAAGAGATTTATGAAGGTGGTGTCAACGCCAGGAGGTCAAAGTGAGATCCAGACCTCTTTCCTCCCGTTCCTCCCAATCTTCGTGGCTCCATAGTGAATGTCCCTTCTGATTCTCCTTGCTTTGTCATTTAGACCTCTGCATTTAAAATTGATTGATCATTTTGACAGGTGGATAATTGTCTTGTCAAAACTGATTCACAACTGTCTCTGGTTCTGTTGTTGTTAGCCCTTATTTCTTTATCATTCTCTTTATTCATAGGCACTCAGCACTTTATGGAGGATAATAATATCAGCCATATTCTTACAGCCCCAGATGATTATTATTATGACAGGAACTCACATAAAATACAGTCGGCTCAGGCACCGTTGTTTAGTACCAGTCAACTGATTGGCTCAAACACATTAAGAAGGAACGAAATTCACCTGTTAATTGAAATGACTACCTCATTAAGCTGGTTGAGAGAATGCCAAGAGTGTGCAAAGTTGTCATCATTTCAAAGGCTGGCAACTTTGAAGAATCTAAAATATAAAATATATTTGGATTTGTTAAAAACTTTTTGGGTTACTACATGATTCCTTATGTGTTATTTCATAGTTTTGATGTCTTCGCCATTATTCTACAATGTAGAAAATAGTAAAATGACAGAAAAACCCTTGTAACTTTTGACTGGTACTGTACGTATTCTAGCTTTAAGTCTAACATATATTGGATGGACTACATTAGACTTTAGGTGTGGTTTTATACTGTATGTCCAATTTCAAATGCTACGCGAGTGACTGAAGCAGAATGTAATTAATTCAGACGTCCAAAAGGGAATATACAGTATTCTGCCGAATCTTAGACCATATCAAAATGTATATAGCTTTTTTGAAGGCTTAATTAACGTTAAATGTATATAATTAACTGCCGTATAAAATGAACATTCAAAATAGTCATCAACATTCAAAATAGTCATCAACATTCAAAATAGTCATCAACATTCAAAACAGTCATCAACATTCAATGGTTTGAATGACTTGTGAAATGCTGGTAGAACAAAAAAAATACAATCACTTGTGGCTGACAGATAATGGACCGATTCCTGGTATACTGGACAAAACAATCTGGTATATGAGTTTTGCAAGTTTACTAGTGAATTATCAGGTCACACTTTCGGGAGACCCTGCCAGTGGCTGTTTACATTGTTTTGGCAGCTGCTCAAATCACAAATTGTCCAAAGCCATCACAAACACAAACTGTCGACAGATGAATCTGAAAGGAGAGAGACTGACCAGAGCAGAATATGTGTCTGGAAAGCGAGATTAGTAACTGGAATCCCTATACAAATAATACTGAGGTGAGGGGAGGCTGCGAGAAAAATAATTACTTTGAATCACAACAGTGTTTGTTTTTCTCTGCCGTAAAAAAAACACAGCAGCAAGAGCTATACTGCCCTCCCTTGTCACTCGATGCTAGCCATCACAAACAGATATGTCACGCTCCTGTGGCACTAGCAGAACACAGAGACTCCCTTCCTAAGCGACATTGTTATGCTGCTCATTTCTTCAGCCGCACTGAATGATACTGTCTGCACAATATGCAATTATTGACTGCCAGTCATAGTTAGTATGATGGGAGAAGTATTTTAGTTATCTATTACAATTAACACATTTCAGCAAAGGATTTGTATTAAATAATTTACGCACCAATGCTCAATGTTCCCAGTTAGAATGCTTTAAAGTAATGCCCAAATCATCTCAAAGTCATTTCAAACCAAGCCACTGAGCAACACCACCCCTTTAATGATTTGGATATGGAATGAAAATTGAATGCCAAAATTATCTAAAAGTAACTTCAAAACAAGTCATTGAGCTACACACTATCCCACTCAAGGTTTAGATATGTCATTTATTAATAATTATGGTATGCTAACTTGGGGACATTGACTTACATTGACTTTTCGTTCGAAAATACTAAAATAAGCAGTTGGTGAACTAGTTTTATTCAGACATGGGTTCAAATACTGAGCGTTTCCTCTAGCCTACCACCAGTTTTGGGATGATTCAATATGTCCATTTAGCCGGCCAAGCTCATTCGAGCAAAAATTAAGCATTTGAAAATATTGAAAATAGTATATGAACCCAGGTCTGATAATGGAACAGGCTTGGGGATCTAATACATTCATAAAGGTATCAATGTGGGATTAGATGTATGTCCATGCAGCTATGGAGGTTTTCTTGAGTATTACATGACGTTGAGTACAGGTATGCAATTCATTTGGGAACTGACAGGCCAGAATGTCATGTTAGTTGTATTGTACTGATGAATCCATTTCAACAAACTGATTGCTTCTTTTCATAAATCCCCCTTCTGCCTGTGGTAATGTGTTGATAATGCTTTCTAATTTCCATTTAGTAGTAGGCCAGTCAATCCCAGGGTCCTGCGGGAGAAAGAATTTGGTCAGACACAGGATTAATGACAGTGTTTCACAGTATTACTTACCCGTGTTGTGATTGGCTGTGATATTCGCAGACTGATTGTGTCAAAATGAGAAAGCTGTTCTGACTTAGTGGCTGTGTTATCTAGTGGAAATCGCTCTGCCATTTCCTGGTTGACAAAATTCTACCCTCAATTTGAGTTAATGTGAGGAAACAAGCACCATCTAAATCGCTGTGAAATATCTTTACAGATCCAGACAGATCTTTTGAGTTCAATATCATATTATTATTTTATTTTTTTGTACAATCAATTTGACTTTTACTAATCTAACTACATGACAACATAATGGTAATAATGTATTTGAATGATACATGTCACTCTCCCATGTTCACTAACCAGTTGGTATTGTTCTTGTGTATCGGCGTTCTGTCTCATGTCATTTTCTCGTTCGTGTTTTATTTATTTTTTAAGTTAAAGTTTTCACCTGCACCTGCTTCAGTCTCACCGACCCATCATTACAGAATACCAACTCACCTTCATGACAGTAGCAACTTCCAGTGGATGGAATAATCCGGCGCTCCGCACGCTATTTAGAAGAGGTCTGTGTGAGGAGGTCCAAATGGAACTGGCCTGCCGAGATGACAACCTCACCCTGGATGCTCTCATTGCCATGGCCATCCGTCTGGATAACCTTCTCCGGGAGATTCGACATCATCATCGCCTCTCTCCCTCCTTTGTGTTCAGAATGTTCAGAATCAGAGCCTGAACCCATGGAGGAGGGTGTGGGGGTAGTTATGTCACAGAGACAGGGTGAGCCATTAAAATTATATCCTTGTGCTTTCTTTTCCAAGAAACTGTCCCCTGCAGAGAGGAATTATGACGTCGGCGATCGGGAGCTCCTGGCGGTGAAGTTGGCATTGGAGGAGTGGAGACACTGGCTGGAGGGCGCCAAGGAACCTTTCGTACATACTGACAGTGAGGAATCTGCCAGGTGGGCCCTTCTTTACCAGATTTGACTTCACGCTGACCTATCGACCAGGTTCCAAGAACATCAAGATCGATGCCCTGTCCTGCATCTACGATTCGGGAGAGGTTCCGGTCCAGAGGGAACCCATAATCCCAGCCTCCCGAGTCGTGGGTCCAGTGGTTTGGGACATAGATGCGGACATCTGTCAGGCTGGGGGTCGGCTCCAGTATCTGGTGTTCTGGGAGGGGTACGGCCCAGAGGAGCGGTGTTGGGTTCTGGTGGAGGACATTCTGGACCCCAACATCATCCGTGATTTCCACCTTCGCCGCCCGGACCGACCTGCTCCTTGTCCTCGGGGTTGTCCCTCTGGTCGGTGTCGTCCTGTGGCTGGAGCCGCACGTCAGAGGCTGTCTACTACTGCTCGTCCTCCCCAGCGCACGACGTCGCCGGAATACTAACCATCGGTCCTGGGATTTATCATTAAGCACACCTGTCTCAATCACCTCCATCATTTCCTCTTCTTTATATATCACTCTCCCATGTTCACTCACCAGCTGTTATTGTTTCTTGTGTATCGGCGTTCTGCCTCAAGTCTATGTCTTGTTCGTTGTTTTGTTGATTTATTAAAGTTTTCACCTGCTTCTGACTCACCGACTCACCACAGCTATAGCCTAGGCCTATTCACAATACCTGTGAATGCATATTCAATAGAAGTGTTTGCACATATTGAGTTATTGATCTTGTTTTGGTGGAATTCATGGGTCTACAGATGAAAAACAAACAATCTGTTTCCCGTCCATTTCTGAACTTTTTTTATTTTACTGATTAACAACATTTGCATAGAAGAAGCAATCTCTTCACACACACAGTGGTTGAACAAAGATGATCTTGACTCAGAGAAATGTGCAGCGGGGGAGACAAAGTGAATGATTAACGTTTTTAGTGACAGTAAGCTTTGAAATCAGCAATATTTTGCATTATCAATTGCATATTATCACAAACAAGGTACTGTGAATTGACTTTAGCCATAAGTTAGCAAGGAAAGTTAGCCTACACAGCTGGAAGCTACCAGTATCTTCATGCATTGTAAAGTGTTCTAGCCTGTATGGACATTGTTTTGTGAACAGTAATGAACAGTTTCAACATTAACTTAATTACCACAAAAATTCCATGAAAAACAACAGAATGACAAACCGAATAAGTATGTATAGCAGCCTACAGATGGGTAAATAGTGGTTTCTTCCCTGTCTTCTCTCTGGCGGTGGCCAGAATGACGAATAACTATATAGGCTATGTTAGAGGCCTTCACAGGTCCAAAAAGTTGGATCTTTCCCATCCAGACCACATATGCATAAATACATTTTTTAAATATAGAGACCCGTTCCGCACGGACCCGAGGACAACTAGACCCGTTCCATATAGACTTGGTCGGATCTAAATCAAATCACATTTTATTTGTCACATGCTTAGTAAACAACAGTTGTAGACTAACTTAAAAAAAATAAAATAAGAATATGAGGAATAAATACACAATGAGTAATGATAACTTGTCTATATACACAGGGGACCAGTACTGAGTTGATGTGTAGGGGTACGAGGTAATTGAGGTAGATACTGTATGTACATATACACTACCGTTCACTTAGAAATGTCTTTGTTTTAAAAAGAAAAGCACATTTTTTCCATTAAAATAACATCAAATTGATCAGAAATACAGTGTAGACATTGCTAATGAAGTAAATGACTATTGTAGCTGGAAACGGCTGATTTACAGAGGCCCATTTTCAGCAACCATCACTCCTGTGTTCCAATGGCACGTTGTGTTAGCTAATCCAAGTGTATCAATTATGTTAGCACATCTGAAAACTGTTGTGCTGATTAAAGAAGCAATAAAACTGGCCTTCTTTATACTAGTTGAGTATCTGTAGCATCAGCATTTGTGGGTTCGATTATAGGCTCAAAATGGCCAGAAACAAATAACTTTCTTCTGAAACTCGTCAGTCTATTCTTGTTCTGAGAAATGAGCCATATCCAATGACTCTCAGTGAAGGTGATAGTTACTCTCTGCTTGTGTCAGGGTGCGGGAGCCATATCCAATGACTCTCAGTTTGCCACTTTGTCGTTAGGATAACGCACCTCCCTCTTCAGAGGCATCAACGTGCAAGATAAAAGAGTCTTGGAAATCTGGGTAAGCAAGCACAGGTAGATTAGTCAACACACTCACCTAGTGTTCTAACACACTCACCAAGCATCCTCCCATATAACTTTCTGGTGGGCTGGAGCCTGTCTGGTGAGCATCCTCCCATATAACTTTCTGGTGGGCTGGAGCCTGTCTGGTGAGCATCCTCCCATATAACTTTCTGGTGGGCTGGAGTCTGTCTGGTGAGCATCCTCCCATATAACTTTCTGGTGGGCTGGAGCATCCTCCCATATAACTTTCTGGTGGGCTGGAGCCTGTCTGGTGAGCATCCTCCCATATAACTTTCTGGTGGGCTGGAGCCTGTCTGATGAGCATCCTCCCATATAACTTTCTGGTGGGCTGGAGTCTGTCTGATGAGCATCCTCCCATATAACTTTCTGGTGGGCTGGAGCATCCTCCCATATAACTTTCTGGTGGGCTGGAGCATCCTCCCATATAACTTTCTGGTGGGCTGGAGCCTGTCTGGTGAGCATCCTCCCATATAACCTTCTGGTGTTCTTTCGTTTCCCGGATGCTGAGGTCTCCACTTCTCTGCTAGTAATTCATAGAGACATTTTGCATGTTGTGAGAAGTTCTGTACATAACCCCAGTAGTACCCTAGAAACCCCAGTAGTACCCTAGAAACCCCAGTAGTTCCCTCAGCTTTCTCACATTTGTTGGTGACCTGTTTACCAGTTCCTGCACTACTACTATTTCTTTAACATCCAGTCTGTAACCATCAGTCAAAAGTTTTCCTAAATATCACACCTCATTGTTGAATAGGTCACACTTATCATCCCTGAGTGTAATACTCCATTTATTTTAATGTCTGAGTACCTGACAAACATCTTCCACATGTTGTTCAAATGGCTGACTAAAAATAAGCACATCATCCAAATATCTATCTTATACCCACTAGACTTTCCTCCATGCTTCATTGGAAGGCAGAGGGACTGTTTGATAAGCCAAAGGGAATTCTGTTCCATTCATATAAGGCCCAAGGAGTGCTGAAGGCAGTGTATTTTCTGGACTCCACTCCTACAAGGCCTTGGTGGTATACTTTTCTTGATCTAAAACTATAAACCATGAGTTTCCTCCCAAACCATCAAGTATTTTCTGTATATGGGGTATGGGATGCCTGTCCAGCACAGTCGTCTTGTTCAATCCCCTTTAATCAACACAAAGTTTTAAACTCCCAACCGTCTGATGAAGTTGACTTCCTGATTAAGTTTTTGTTCAGGAACCCCTGGAGGTGGCTTTTCATCTCAGCATACAAGGGGCATGGCACTCCATTGTATCTCTTTACCACTTGTATGTTATCAGTCAATGTTATCTCCATTTGGAGATGTTCAATGCACACTATGTCCATGTCATCTTTGGCAAAAATGGCTGATTCCTCTCTAGCATCTGTTTGACTAATGCTTGTTGTTCTTGGCTTAAGTGCTGTACATCTATAGGTGTATCCCACCAGTCTATGTGACCGGTGTCAGGGCCAGGCTCCGGTGGGGATCTGTCATGTTCCTGTTCTACAGTAACCTTTTCTCCACTGGGCACAGGAACCTGGTGACACGCTTCCACTCTCTGTAATGTCCCTATGACTGTTTGTCTTGGCAAGGTAATGTAATGTTTGGTATTAATCATTACTGCAATGTCAACTTCTCGAGATTGGCGTTTTGATGTTTTCACTACCTGACTTAGTAGGTCCAGGCCCCAGATCATTCTCACATCCCGTTCAAATAACACCATTCCATCATTGAAGGGAGCCTCTCTTGGGATACAGGGACGAATCCATTTTGTTTGTCCACCTGGAATGTCACATCTGTCTGCTGTAAGCAAGCATTCCTCAGTGCTGAAGCAGATTGAGTAGAGTCTCTGGCTTAAGTGCATTTCTTAGCATCTTTACTGTATACATCAGCTCTGAGGTCTCATTGTTACTCTTTATTTTGACTAACTGCATTAAAACCCAATGATTGGTTTCTCCCGTCTTTCATTTGTGACTAATATAGGAATCCTCAATTATGTTCCTGCAATGACATCAGCTTTAGGATCAAGAAAACTAAAACAAATCTCCATCCAACTCAGATAGGGAATTTCAGTGCCACTGGCCCTCAGATCCAGTTTCTCTTTATTTGATTTCTGCCAGCGGTCTAATTTGTGTGCGTGGCAAATGCCGTTTTCTCCATTCCTCACTTATGATGGATACATGAGCCTTTGTCCCATAGTACTTGCGTCTTTACGCCTTCCATATAAAACAACACTTCAAATGTATTTCAAATGAGCTGTGTTACATGACCATGTCCTGGAGTAGCAGTATTAGTGGACCCCCACTCTCTTTGTGTCATGGGACCAGATGAGTTGTGTTCTTTCGTTTTGCGGGCCGTCTTACATGTAGGTGGTTGACCAGTCTGTTGATGACCAGTCTGTTGATGACCAGTCTGATGACCCGTCTGTTGACCCGTCTGTTGACCGGTCTGTTGACCAGTCTGTTGACCAGTCTGTTGACCAGTCTGATGACTAGTCTGATGACTAGTCTGTTGACCAGTCTGATGACCAGTCTGTTGACCAGTCTGATGACCAGTCTGATAACAACTTTTGCCATTTTCTTTCTCTCTGTTGGTTGTACTTGGTTTTCTGTTGGAGCGATTCCTAACTGAACTGTCACCCTGGCCCTCCTACCTGACAGGTCACTTCTTTGATTGCTTCATTGCTCTCATCAATTTTACTTGTTTTCGGACTGTGGTCTGTGGGGGCTCTGCCTGTGCACATTCCTCTCCACTATGCCTGTTATTCTCACTCTGTACTGCGTTCATTCGTGTGGATGTGAACTTAGGTGAAATCCTGGCCTTCGCTTTAATTTCCCGGGGCAATTAGCATTTTGCCAAGCAACAGTTCATCACTGCTGTTAATATTCTGGAGATGCACTCTCATCTCTGCCCTGACGGTATAATTTGCTAATCCAGTAACAATGGCCTGCAAGCATTTGCTCTTGACTTGACTAGGCTCTTGACTTGACTTTGTTCCATATTTTAGTCCTGATTGGGCAAGAGCTGACGCTGATAACACTTTCTGTCTCAGGTCGAAGACTCGGGCTAGGAAGTCCAAGGCGGACTCCCCCGTCTCTTGTGTTGCCTTAGTCAACTTGTGACACAGTTCAGTGGCGTCCTATGCATAATGTGTCCTCAAGATTTGCGTAGAGTGTCATGTCTGTTTTTCCCTCCAGATAGCTCCCCATCTTAAGCTCTGGGCTCACAGCTCTGATTAATGCTTCTAGGATTTCTATATAACAGCATATTTTTCTTCGTCCATTTTCAATCTGATGTTCTAGAATGTTGAAGCTGAACTTTTCTTTCTGATTCTCTCCTATCAGTCCATGGATTTTAAAGTCTTTATGGCTGGACATACCCATCTACTCTCTCTCTGTGGTGTGTGCCTTTCTGGAGCTGGGCCCACCTCTCTGCTGGGCTGAGGAGCCCCTCCCTCCTCTTTTCGTCCTGCCACCGCTCCTGTCTCTCCTCTGGGTTCGCTGTCCACTTGCGTCGTTTGGTGCTGACTGGCTGGGACTCGTAGGCAGACTTTTTGCAGCATCCTTCGAGTCCGATATTGCTTTGATTTCATCTTTCAGTTGAAGTAGCCAAGACATTCCCTGATCCTCTGATTCCATTGAATCCTCCTTCCCACCGTAATCCTCAAACAGTTTGCGCCGCAATGCGCGACGGCTCTTTCCTTTTACTTTAGAATCATCTACACCTCCTATTCTGTTAGATTTTATCCAACATAGCTGCCCTCTCTCAACTCAGTGGATCTTAACGCACACACCTTGGGCCTGTAGGAAGTGTTCTTTAACTCATGACCTGGGTCAGCTGAGAATGTGTCCTGGATGCATAGATAATCTTTGGAATATCAGAATATCATCTTTGGAATATCTTTGGAATATCCTACTCACGTGGCAACAATGACAATGCAGGCAACGGCAAGATCGTTAGTCCGCTAACGTTAGCTAGCTAGCTAGCTACTCTTCCAATGTCTCTCGCTCATTGTCCGTTTGAGGAATATGGGCCGCTGCTCACATGAAAATAGCTAAAATAGCTCATGTTAGCTAGGTGTCTAGAAAAGAAAATATACATATATTTGAAGCTATATTTTAAACACTTGTTACTGACCTTTGAACACTACTTCATTCCACTGCCTTTTTATTGATTAATTGGTGACAGAAAAAGTGACCCTCCGAATTTCACTGCAAATAGACTATTAGGCTGGTCGGGTATCATTTGGATGACGTGCACATTTACGTGATTGTTTAATTAGACTAGTTAGCCAAGTTACTGACGGACTGGGCTTATTATTATTCATTTTTGTTGTTTTTGCATTTCAGGTAGAGAGGGAGGAAGATCAGTAGAAAGCAGCATTCTGCCAGACTACCACAGGACCCTAGAGGTATTACAGAGGATATTGTATTTGAATTGCCCATTTATATCAATGACACTAAGAAAACGGTTGGGTTGTTCAGCAACGTGCAGTACATGCTAACACAGCTTTGGTGGTAAAACGTAAATCATGTATTCATTGTAATCTCCCTATCAGGCCACTGCATGCTGTGACAAGGATGGGGACACAGACCTGCTTCAAGCTGGCTGCTTCAATACTGGGGCCTTCAGTGGTACCTTCACTTTGATTACAGCAAGTGTCTCCTTACCTGTCTCATAGCCATTTAACATGTACTGTATGCAACCATTGAAATTCATAGAAACTGCTACGGACACAATAACTGACTTATTCACTTATATTCACTTGTCCCTGGCTGCGTTTAGACAGGCAGTCCAATTTTCTTTCCACTAATTGGTATTTTGAACAATCACATCAGATCTTTTCACATCAGATCTTCTTCAGACCAATTTGTGACAAAGATCAGACCTGTCTAAACGCAGCCTATTTGTCCTATTCTTCAGTCTTGTCTGGCATTTCTATTTTAGCTGGCGCACCATGTATTCACCCTGGATATGAGACTTTCATTTGGTTTTAGACCTTTTTGAATCATAGGCTCTAACTGTTGTCTTGATGGATAACATCTGTATGTTGTCAAATGTTTAAGTTACCATAGTAATTAGTTAAAATGAGAACAGTTGTTGTTTTGTAACTTATTTAAAAAAATGAATGAGTAGTTTATATAAAACTCTATTGCATTTGGTGGTCATCCCCCAAACGTGATAATTTAAAGCATTTACAGTTGCATCCTTCCCCAGGGAACTGTAGATAGCTGACAAAATGGTGGCAGGTTTGTTGATGTTCTGCTCTTGAGTTCCATGGCCCAGCAGACTCACCTGGTAAAAGAGGGATGGACACGTACGTTTTTATAAAAGTCTGGGATACTTTTACTGGGAGGAGAGAGAGCCATGAATTTTGGAGTGAGTACAGTAAATTCAATCCAACCAGTGGCCCTGGATAATATGCTATATGTCATCACACAGACAGACAGCCATAGTGAAGGAGGTTTACATTATGCATAAAGTATATTACCACCGACAGAGGTTACTTCTCTGTGCTCTGGAGAGATCGCAGGTATTTGTTTTGAAGGCTCTGGAGTTCCTTGGAATATTCTGTGTCTAGCACCTGTATAGAGATGGATAGAAGTACTGAATGAGAGAGAGAGAGCAAGAGTTAACCTTTACATTATTGAGAACTATAAGGGTGCCTTCCAATAAGTCAAATGGATGAGTAAAAGACGGAGGAGTGTAACCCCTAAACCCAGATCCCTGATCTCCCAATGGCCCAGGGCCTCCGGCAAAACCTTCTAATCATTCTCTCTGACAGGGAGTTACTCCAGGAGCAGACAGGTTTATGGTGGATAGGGCTTCTCCACTCCTCATATGAGTGAGGTATTAGCTATATATAAATAAAAAATATGCATGACTTACTGACTGTATTTAGTCATTTGAAGTCATAACAGCCATAAGAGTGTACAGGATTTTTTCTTCAGCACTTCACTAACACCTCCTTCAACTAATTGTGGTCTAATTTGAACAAAAACTTGCACACAGTTCAGTCCCCTGGGACAGAAATCACACACGTCTGTATTATTGAATGAGCTTCCCAAGTTACAAGCTCAGCTACCATTCTGCATGATAGAGAACAACATGTGTGGATCTATTTCTGTCTAACGTTGTGAATAAACTCCTAGAACAATGATGATTTTCCTGGTGGCTGGGAGGTTCCCAAGTTCTTTCCATCTGTCTGGGTGTTAGGAGTGTGCTTCAACCTGAGGACAAGAGCAGAGAGGGGGGAGAAATTAACCTCACTGCTCACATTTCATTGCTGAGAAAGAAACACTCAACAGGGCTCACTGACCTCTGACCTCTGTTCTGAATTCCTGGTGAGGCCTGATCACCCTCACTAGAAAGACTGGAGACATTGAGAATTAAATGGTCTATGTAAACATAAATAATTAGAAAAGTTTATAATTGATCAATAGTCCCATGTTTGATTCAGACCAGGAGAAGGACATAGAGAGTGCTGCCCCTGAATGAGGGACACCTGTCTCTAGTCTATTTTACCATTGCCTTATGGGATACAATTACTTCCTTATGGAGTTACCAAGAGTTGTAATTATAATTTGCTTTGTTATTCTAATTTGTTTATTTTTGATTTAACAGCAGTGTTGTTATTTTTTGGACGCATGAATCATGATGTGAGTCATGTGTCCAAAGGGGGAATTACCAGTCCCCTGGGTTCCTTTGGTAAATACGCAAATTGATTTTGTTCACATGCCTACCTATAAAAGGAAAAAATGTATGTTGACAGTTATGGATTGAAGTTTTCCCACCTCAAGTGATATGTGTGTTTTGCTGTTACTGTTTTCTTTTCTTTGTTTTTGTCTTGCTTCAATAACAAATCTGATTGGGTCTGCTGGATGGTCAGACTGGGTCTGCTGGATGGTCAGACGGTCTGCTGGATGGTCAGATTGGGTCTGCTGGATGGTCAGACGGTCTGCTGGATGGTCAGATTGGGTCTGCTGGATGGTCAGACGGTCTGCTGGATGGTCAGACGGTCTGCTGGATGGTCAGACGGTCTGCTGGATGGTCAGACGGTCTGCTGGATGGTCAGACTGGTTCTGCTGGATGGTCAGACTGGTTCTGCTGGATGGTCAGACTGGTTCTGCTGGATGGTCAGACTGGGTCTGCTGGATGGTCAGACTGGGTCTGCTGGATGGTCAGATTGGGTCTGCTGGATGGTCAGACGGTCTGCTGGATGGTCAGACTGGTTCTGCTGGATGGTCAGACTGGGTCTGCTGGATGGTCAGACTGGGTCTGCTGGATGGTCAGACTGGTTCTGCTGGATGGTCAGACTGGGTCTGCTGGATGGTCAGACTGGGTCTGCTGGATGGTCAGACTGGGTCTGCTGGATGGTCAGACTGGGTCTGCTGGATGGTCAGACTGGGTCTGCTGGATGGTCAGACTGGTTCTGCTGGATGGTCAGACTGGGTCTGCTGGATGGTCAGACTGGGTCTGCTGGATGGTCAGACTGGGTCTGCTGGATGGTCAGACTGGGTCTGCTGGATGGTCAGACTGGTTCTGCTGGATGGTCAGACTGGTTCTGCTGGATGGTCAGACTGGTTCTGCTGGATGGTCAGACTGGGTCTGCTGGATGGTCAGGATTTCTCCCTAAGGATTAGTCCTCTAACTCCCTGACCTGTAACTCTGCAGTGAGATCACCAGGAAGGTAGGGGAGTATTCGCCAATTTGGGGGATTTTTTTTATTCAAATGTGTGTTGTTATTTTTTTTGACATTTGTTTTAGAAATCCGCATGAATAATATTGGTAGTAGTAAGTAACATTAAATCTTATTAAAATCTGTTAATTCCCAGGAAGAATATAAGACTTAAAAAAAAAAATCTGACAAGCGACCACTTAAGGTGTGTTCATAAATTCAATCTGTAGTGCCAGAGTGCGTTCAGAGTGTGCTCTGGGCGTTCGTAAATTCAGAGCGTTGTCAGATTGTCCGTTTGTAGATTAAGAGCGTTTCACTCTCGGGTTGAACCAAGTGTTCTGAACTCACAACGGCAGTCAAGCACCCAAGCTAACTGACTAAAGTTAGCTAGCTTGCAAGCTACTTCCAGACACAAATGAGAGAACACCTCACTCTGACCATTTTACTCGCTCTATCAGAGCTGGTTATGCTGTTTTCATGTTATTCAGAGCGTTGGTGACTATAACTGTGCTTCTGGCAACAATTTAATGAAAACATTTTGAAGAGGTAGGCTCTCTTTCCCTCAGATATGCACATCAACAACAACAACAACAAGAAGATCAACAACTTATGCTAACCAGAGCAAGATGATTTAAGATCTAACAAAGGAACATTAGATAGAATAAACCCTATCAACCGTTTTCAGATAGTTGGCCGTCAAAATTGCAATGATAAACAATGGGGAATTGTAGCCTCCTCATCCTTCTGCAGCTTGCCTGCCAATGCATGCTTGTCTCAACCAAGCACCCAAGCTAACTGGCTAAAGTTGGCTAGATTACTAGCTAGCTACTTCCAGACACAAATGAGAGAACACCTCACTCTGACCATTTTACTCACCCTAGCAGAGCTGGTTAGGCTAGTTACATGTTATCTAGAGCGTGCTTGACTAACAATTACTTTTCTTGCCTACATTTACTGATACCTGTCATATTCAGCAGGTGTTGCGTGTTTCGTAAATTCATCATTTGCTCTGGCACACAGACGAGATGGTTTGTGTTTTTGTATTCTTATGACTGGGACCTATAGGCTTATTATGTCTGTGTTTATGGACTGCTGATCCTTTAACATCATGCTGTGTGAGACTGCTGTCTTTCCATCGGCCCTATGCAGTGGTGTAGTGGTGCCTGGAGAAGTGGTGTAGTGGTGCCTGGAGAAGTGGTGTAGTGGTGCCTGGAGAAGTGGTGTAGTGGTGCCTGGAGAAGTGGTGTAGTGGTGCCTGGAGAAGTGGTGTAGTGGTGCCTGGAGAAGTGGTGTAGTGGTGCCTGGAGAAGTGGTGTAGCGCTGCACCACTCGGGCTGAAGCAAACCAAATGTTTGCATACCCATTGTTGCCTTAGTTGGCATTTAATGGTAGATATCATAAGATGAAAAGTCTTTCCTACCCTATCAGCTACCGATGTCCTTCTTCTGTGAGCTGTTCCTTACCAAAACCAGTTGAGAGCTGCTCCATGTCAAAACCAGTTGAGAGCTGCTCCATGTCAAAACCAGTTGAGAGCTGCTCCATGTCAAAACCAGTTGAGAGCTGCTCCATGCCAAAACCAGTTGAGAGCTGCTCCATGTCAAAACCAGTTGAGAGCTGCTCCATGTCAAAACCAGTTGAGAGCTGTTCCTTACCAAAACCAGTTGAGAGCTGCTCCATGTCAAAACCAGTTGAGAGCTGCTCCATGTCAAAACCAGTTGAGAGCTGCTCCATGTCAAAACCAGTTGAGAGCTGCTCCATGCCAAAACCAGTTGAGAGCTGCTCCATGTCAAAACCAGTTGAGAGCTGCTCCATGCCAAAACCAGTTGAGAGCTGCTCCATGCCAAAACCAGTTGAGAACTTCTCCATGTCAAAACCAGTTGAGAGCTGCTCCATGTCAAAACCAGTTGAGAGCTGCTCCATGTCAAAACCAGTTGAGAACTGCTCCATGTCAAAACCAGTTGAGAACTGCTCCATGTCAAAACCAGTTGAGAACTGCTCCATGTCAAAACCAGTTGAGAACTGCTCCATGTCAAAACCAGTTGAGAGCTGCTCCATGTCAAAACCAGTTGAGAGCTGCTCCATGTCAAAACCAGTTGAGAACTGCTCCATGTCAAAACCAGTTGAGAACTGCTCCATGTCAAAACCAGTTGAGAGCTGCTCCATGTCAAAACCAGTTGAGAACTGCTCCATGTCAAAACCAGTTGAGAGCTGCAGAGTCTTGCTGCTTGCAGATGATATTCCGCTGAAACTAGGCTGTGCAGTGCACATGTGAATATACAGTATTTCACATGCTTTGTGATTGTGTAGGCTACTTTGTGCATGATTTCTCTATTGTACTACATACTTGATAAGTCGTAAACCACTATACTACTTTGATACGCATCAGTAGGGATTAAGAAGTGAGTAGAAGCAATGCAGCAATACAGCTCTCCACTACACCACTGGCCCTTACTGTTTTACAATTCCCTCTCTTACGTGAGTGCGCTGGTATTACGGTTTCTGTCCTTTCAGAATCACAAACCTGTCACACACTGAAAGCCTATAGGTTCACCACTGTGCAAACATGTCTATAATAGATAAGGCTGTTAAGATATTAATGTTTCAAAAAAAGGAGTGTACATATTTGGCCTGACGAAGCGGTTTTATGCGCTGACTGAATGGAAGCTGAGTTTTTTACTCAGCTGGTCTCAGCTGGTTTCGGGAAGAGTAAAGACTGAGTAAAGACCAAGTAAAAATGTATCCGACACCCAGACAAGACCGAGACACTTAATATATGATCTCAAGACTGGACTCTACAACACTGAAAAGATCCAAATGCATATGAGATCAATGAAATGACTGGCATTACATTATTCTAAAATGGATTAAATACATTATATTTCTCATCAATCTACACACAGTACCTGTCAGACTCTGACCACAGGGAAGCCTTTGGGCTTATTCAATGGTTTATGGTCAGGGCCTGACAGGGTTATCTAGAATAGTCTATGGAGGTTTTGTGTTGGTTCCCAATTAGAGGCATCTGCATTGTGTTACCTCTAATTGGGAACCCTATTTATGTTGTTCATTTTCTTGTGATGTGGTTGATTGTTGGGGGTGAGTTCATGTGTTTCATGTTTGTTGATTTTAATGTTCGTATATAAATAAAATATACAGGACTTAAGTAGTACTGCGCCTTGATCAATTATTGGACGGATCCGTAACAGTACATCCATGTATAAAAACAGAAACACGTTATTTACATAAGTATTCAGATCCTTTGCTTTGAACTCAAAAATATCTAAAAAACTGTTATTGCTTTGTCATTATGGGGTATTGTGTGTAGATTGATTAGGAGGAAAAACTATTTTATCCATTTTAGAATGAGGCTGTAACGCCACAAAATGTGGAAAAGGTCAAGGGGTCTGAATACTTTCTGAATGTACTGTATGTCCACTACACCACCCTATATCCACTACACCACCCTATATCCACTACACCACCCTATATCCACTACACCACCCTATATCCACTACACCACCCTATATCCACTACACCACCCTATATCCACTACACCACCCTATATCCACTACACCACCCTATGTCTACTACACCACCCTATATCCACTACACCACCCTATATCCACTACACCACCCTATATCCACTACACCACCCTATATCCACTACACCACCCTATATCCACTACACCACCCTATATCCACTACACCACCATGTTCCATTTCTTATTTCCTTTATTAACAAAAAACTAATATTACATTTTTATTTTAGCTTATTGTTTTAAAATACCTAAACTTCTTATAATCTTTCTGTTTTAGCTTATTAAAGTGATGTTGGGAGATAATTTAGATGATTGACCCATTGTTACGTTCTAGCTCCCAAAGGGAGGGGAGCCTGACAACCCACTGCTCGGGCCCACCGATGCCAACAAGGGAGGTACGGAGTCGTGGTGTGATAAAAGGACACAAACACCAAATACCGTACAAAACAGGGTTTATTTAGTCACGGTAATAATAATAACTTTCTGGGGAAAAGGGGAGGGCTGGACGGACCAAAGCAAAGAAATAAACAAAATTCCCCCACCCCTAATCTGTACTAACCCGGCCCCAAATAGAATATACAATCCCTACACTGGCACACAGTCGAGGCGCCCTAACCAAACTTACAGTTGGTGGTCCGCCCAGGTCTAGCTGGTGTTTCTAGACAAGGAAGTATACCTACGGGTGATGTATACCCCGGGGTAGCTCTAAATCTACTCCCCAATTCCCTGTGAACAAAAGAAGGGGAACAAATAATAATTAACCCAAAATTATTAAGATCCCAAGGATCCACAAACAAACATTTTGTTACCTAAGTTGCTACCAGTTAAAACCATGGAACACAACTTAGTTTTAACACACACACAAAAACAGTTAAAGACCATCAAAACATTTGTATCTAACTGTTATTTAACATATCCCCACACAGGGTACAAACCAAAACCAGCAGCAACTCTCTAGCTAGTCCCAATCTGGGCTTTTTAAAGAGAGCAGCCAGCTGTAGCCACTGACGAGTGGGCGGAGTTCCAATTCCCAATCAGCCGTTGAACCACCAATCAGCTGCCGGGACAGTCAAACAGCCATCTTGCCTGATAGGGAAAAAACACAAACAATACCAGACCAAAAATGACACTAAAACGAACCCAGAATTCTGGGGACGTAACACCCATGAGCACCCACTAATGCACCCTTAATACCAAGCCTTGAGTAAACCTGCTCTAAAGAGATGATGGATGGATAGAAAAGAGCAGAAGCTCTGAACTATCCTACAGGTAATGGAAATTCTGGGAATACAGATATGCATCTGTTGGTCATAGATACCTTTAAAGAAAAGTAGAGGCGTGGATCAGAAAGCCAGTCAGTATCTGGTGTGACCACCATTTGTCTCATGCAGCACAACATCTCCTTCTCCTTCGATTGTGGCCTGTGATCCTTGTGATGTGGGGCCATGTATTATCATTATGAAACATGAAGTGATGGCGGCGGATGAATGGCACAATAATGCAATTGTGCTAGTTCACCGTAGCTTATGCCTGCCCATACCATAACCCCATCGCCACCATGGGGCACTCTGTTCACAACGTTGATATCAGCAAACCGCTCGCCCACACGGCGCCATACACGCTGCCTGCCATCTGCCATCTGCCCAGTACAGATGAAAGCGAGATTTCTCCCTGCAAAGCACACTTCTCCAGCGTGCCAGTGGCCACCGAAGATGAGCATTTGTCCACTGACGTCGGTTACAACGCCAAACTGCAGTCAGAACAAGACCCTGGTGAGGACGGCAAGCATGCAGATGAGCTTCCCTGAGACAGTTTCTGACTGTTTGTGCAGAAATTCTTTGGTTGTGCAAACCCACAGTTTCATCAGCTGTCCGGGTGGCTGGTCTCCGATGATACCGCAGTTGAAGAAGCCGGATGTGGAGGTTCTGGACTGGCAAGGTTAGACGTGGCTGCGGTTGTGAGGCCGGTTGGACGTACTTCCAAATTCTCTATAATGACATTGGAGGCGGCTTATGGTAGATAAATTAACATTAATTAATTTCTATGGCAACAGCTCTGGTGGAAAATCCTGCAGTCAGCATGCCAATTGCACGCTCCCTCAAAACTTGAGACATCTGTGGCATTGTGTTGTGTGACAAAACATGATCATGCTGTTTATTTGGCTTCTTGATATGCCACACCTGTCAGGTGGATGGATTATCCTGCCAAAGGAGAAATGCTCACTAACAGGAATGTAAAAGAATGTGTGCACAAAATCTGTGAGAAATACTTTTGTGCGTATGGAACATTTTCTGGGATCTTTTATTTCAGCTCTTGAAATATTGGACCAACACTTTTTTGTCAGTATAAAAGGCAAACACTTTTAGGATACAAATTGTCAATAGAGCTGTGGGAAATCTCATCCCTGGCAAATAACACAGGGTGATGGTCTCAGATGGGGAGTAACAAACACAATATTAATTCTACCTTTTTTAACCATTTTCCCTTGGCAAACAACAAACCTGGTGTCACAGTGTAATGTCATTGCATTACTTTTGCTTCTAGCTATTTCACATTAGGTTGCCCCCGACCCTTGAGATCAGCTTTTGCCAACACAAATGGCCTATAGGTGACACATACAGGCATGTAAATACCACATGTCATACGACTACTATCATGGGAATGAGAAAGTCATAACAGATCTTAAAACGTGCTACTCAGCTAATGTTTATCATTCAACATCAGTTATCTTTCAACCTTTATGTGGTGTTAATGATGTATGTTGTCATGATTGTATATGTGTTTGTACAGCACTTTGTTCAATGACAAGTTGTGTAAAAGTGCTTAATAAATAAAATCAATCAAACAAACAAACAAACAAACAAACAAACAAACAAACCCCTGTTGATGCCTTGATATAATACTGCACACTGCTGTACAATGTAGTAAGAACACCAGTCCTTGTTTACTGTTACATAGCTGTACACTGTAGAAATGGCCAATCAGTGTAATTCTTTGAGTTTAAATTGATTCAACTTACAGCTGATTTCTAGTTTGCTCAACACTAGATTCTAGTTTTTGTACCGTATGTGAGTTGCACTTTTGAAAAAGCTTGTTGAAAAACATTTACAAATAATCCATTCAATAGAGCCCAAAAACATATTGAACAGTGTGCCATCGCTTATCTATTGAACAGTGTGCAATCACTTTTCTATTGAACAGTGCGCCATCGCTTTTCTATTGAACAGTGCGCCATCGCTTATCTATTGAACAGTGCGCCATCACTTTTCTATTGAACAGTGCGCCATCACTTATCTATTGAACAGTGCGCCATCGCTTATCTTTTGAACAGTGCCCCATCGCTTATCTATTGAACAGTGCGCCATCGCTTATCTATTGAACAGTGTGCCATCGCTTATCTATTGAACAGTGTGACATCGCTTATCTATTGAACAGTGCGCCATCGCTTATCTTTTGAACAGTGCGCCATCGCTTATCTTTTGAACAGTGCGCCATCGCTTATCTTTTGAACAGTGTGCCATCGCTTATCTATTGAACAGTGCGCCATCGCTTATCTTTTGAACAGTGCGCCATCGCTTTTCTATTGAACAGTGTGCCATCGCTTTTCTATTGAACAGTGTGCCATCGCTTATCTATTGAACAGTGTGCCATCGCTTATCTATTGAACAGTGTGCCATCACTTTTCTATTGAACAGTGCGCCATCACTTATCTATTGAACAGTGCGCCATCGCTTATCTATTGAACAGTGTGCCATCGCTTATCTATTGAACAGTGTGCCATCGCTTATCTTTTGAACAGTGTGCCATCACTTTTCTATTGTTCGCTGATATACACTGAGTTGTCGAAAGCATGACATACTGACCAGGTGAATCCAGGTGAAAGCTATGATCCCTTATTGATGCCACTTGTTAAATCCACTTCAATCCGCGTAGATGAAGAGGAGGAGACCAGTTAAAGACAAAGTCTAAGCCTTGTGTATGTGTTCCATTCAGAGGTTGGGCAAGACAAAATATTTGAACAGGGTATGGTAGTAGGTGCCAGGCGCACCGGTTTGAGTGTGTCAAGAACTGAAACGCTACTGGGTTTTTCACGCTCAACAGTATCAAGAATGGTCTGCCACCCAAAGGACATTCAGCCAACTTGACACAACTGTTGGCAGCATTGGAGTCCATGCCCAACGAATTGAGGCTGTTCTGAAGGCGAAAGGGGGTGCAACTCAATAGTAGGAAGGTGTTCCCAATGTTTTGTACACTCAGTGTATGTAATGTATTGTCACAAAGAGATACATTTTAAAGATAACATATTCACTTAGACACTCACTTGTTGAAAGCTACAGGACCAAAAACCATTGTATGCAACAATAATGTCTCTGTCGCTAACAAAATACATACATAGGAGGTAACTACAATTCACTTGAAAGGCACACTGGGAAATATGCAAATAGGGTAGAACAAATTATCATCTAAAATTCAACTTGAGAGCGTATGTTGGTTCAGCTAAAATGCCAAATGTTGAGCAAACTAGAAATCGTATTGCAGCTAGTTGCCAGGATATTGTGATAACGAAAATGTGAAGGTTTTCGTAGTTGACAAACAAGATATGTTTGAGATATCTCACTCAATGGTGTGATTCCCACATATGCAATATGAATTCAAAATCCCAAAATTTTTGTAAATACATCATTCACCACCAACAACATCAACTGGTGTTTTGTGGAGGAAAACTGAGCAGGTCGCAACACACTGTCCTCAGACCCCTACTTTAACACTACCACATATCTACAGTAAAAAGTCCATGTGTACGTGTGTGTATAGTACATATGTTATCGTGTGTGAATGCATGTGTCTGTGCCTATGTTCGTGTCGCTTCACAGTCCCCGCTGTTCCATAAGGTGTATTTTTAAATCTGACCTTTTACTGCTTGCATCAGTTACCTGATGTGGAATAGAGTTCCATGTAGTCATGGCTCTATGTAGTACTGTGTTCCTCCCAGAGTCTGTTCTGGACTTGGGGATTGTGAAGAGACCTCTGGTGGCATGTCTTGTGGGGTATTCATGGGTGTCTGAGCTGTGTGCTAGTAGTTTAAACAGACACCTCGGTGCATTCAACATGTCAACACCTCTCATAAATACAAGTAGTGATGAAGTCAATCTCACCTCCACTTTGAGCCCAGAGAGATTGACATGCATATTATTGTTGTTAGCTCTCTGTGTACATCCAAGGGCCAGCCATGCTGCCCTATTCTGAGCCAATTGCAATTTTCCTAAGTCCCTTTTTGTGGCACCTGACCACACCTGACCACAGATGTTACAGACTTTTCATCAGATGTGGAAGACAGACAATGTATTGAGACGCAGCCCATGCAAAACAAGATCTCTAGCTTAAACAGACAGATATCTATGGGCATTTTTTTATTTATGCTAATTCGATTGACATGCAGTTGGGTCAATTGACTCTAGGGGGTTTGCGGAGTGCCGAGCAGAAAGGTATCAGGTCCCATTTTTACGTTCTTTGGTATGACTTGACCGGGGATTGAACACCCAACTTTCCAATCTCAAGGCAGACAACAAAGCCACTTAGTTGGTTTGTAATACTGCTTTCAGACAGGTTTCATGGTATGTTGCCTGTAAAAACAATTGTGCAATGTTTCTATAAAAAAAGGTGATGCCGACAAAAAAGAGGTAAAAATAGGACATTGCTAGAAAGAAGCAAGAGAATTCAACTTTGACCCTGTTGTTGAGACTGTTGTCATGGTAACCTGACAGCTGCATGTTTTTAATTCCTCAGTTTAAATTCAGACCTTCCACTGCTTTAATTTCTTCACATTCACAACAGTAAGTTACCAGCTTGACGTAGTCTACTTGTAAATAATTACCTCAAAACGTTGTCAGATATGTTCTGGTAATTATGAGCTGTCTAGACAAAGACAATACATTTGTTTATGCAGGTCCTAAGAAACATAAGATGTATTTTCCAAAGAATAGAATAGCATATTTTATAAGCTACTGGTCTGTTCAGCCCATGGTTGCAACATGCAAATGAAACCAATGGTTCTTATTTTGTTCATTAAACAGACGAGACACACTTAGCCTACATTTCCCTGACCTGATCAGTGAACACACATGGGGCCTATATTTTATAGTAAGAATTAATATAATGGAATATAACAGAAAAAAATAAAAATAATATTTGTCACGAAAGTGTGGAAACGCTGTCATATGAAAGTTGTATTTTAAAACAGAGCCCATGTCCTCTTTTATTTTGCTATAGAAACATTAGAATCTTCTCTTTCTAATCATGTAAAGAAATAAAGAATTTGATCTGTATTAACCTCTGTAGGATGAGTTTAGAAAGTCGTTTTTTTAATCCACATTGGATGTGATTACACACACTTTCTCTTCTTGAATACAGATTCGCCTACTAGCGATATTGCATATTAACCCATCTTTTATTAGCTAAATATAAGATCCTATAAATATTTACCTGTCTAAGTCAATAGAAAATATGTAATGGCAGTGTCATTCTCCCAGGCTAAGTGTGACAATAGACAAGAACAGCTTAAGGACAGAACTACATACATGAATGCATTATAAGCTTCTCTGTCAGCCTTTGTGATTGACAAGTACGATGTCTGACAACAATTAGAACGTTCATGATTTAATTCGTGCCAAAGACGGTAAGATTAAATACGACATTTATACTGAGGGGTTGGCGGGACTTACATTACCGCAATCATGATCATGTCGTTTGGCAGAAATAAAAGTAGTCCTACAGGCTTTGTTGCCGGCAATACCTTTCCTATATAAAGAAAAGGCGGAATGTTCAAGTTGGTGGGAAAACATCTTGGTATGAAAGGTATATTACATCCAAAATCATAACGCAAACTAACTACTTGTTTATTTTTCCTAACGATAGAGTTATGATCCAATTCCTCTGAAATCATTCCAGAGTGTTCAGGAAATGACGATGATTTACGCACAGTTTAGAGCCCAATTTATGTTGAGTCGAGTCAAACTGAATAGAAATTAAGAGCGGCCTGGTGCGGTTGAGAGCTTTGTATTTGTATATGTATTTATTATGGATCCCCATTATTTTCTGCCAAGGCAGCAGCTACTCTTCCTGGGGTCCAGCAAAATTAAGGCGGTTATACAATTTTAAAAACATTGCAATACATTCACAACAGATTTCACAACACATTAAGTCTGTGCCCTTAGGCTTTGCTTGACGTACTGATTGGTTTCATACAATCATTCTCAAACATTGCAGCAGACTTCATCGTTGGTCTTGGATCGAGTTCAGGCATAACAGTGACCTCTCACAGAAGTCCTCCACTGGCAAATCTGAGAATCTCAATGGCATACTCCTCACGTCCTCTCTACACGCCTCCTTTCCAAAACCCATAGGAGGAGAAGGTGAGAGGGGCGGGACGTCTGGCTTTCTCATCCAGTGGCGAAGAATAGGCAATTAAGATTCTCCTCATGATTGTGCTTCCGTTATGGGTGTGGCCAAGCAACTTTTATTTGCATGTAATTAACGTATACAGTTGAAGTCGGAAGTTTACATACAGTTAGGTTGTTGTCATTAAAACTAATTTTACAACCACTCCACAGATTGCATGTTAACAAACTATAGTTTTGGCAAGTTGGTTAAGACATCTACTTTGTGCATGACACAAGTAATTCTTCCAACAATTGTTTACAGACAGATTATGTCACTTATAATTCACTATATCACAATTCCAGTGGGTCAGAGGTTTACATACACTAAGTTGACTGTGCCTTTAAACAGCTTGGAAAATTCCAGAATGTGATATCATGGCTTTAGAAGCTTCTGGTAGGCTAATTGACATGATTTGAGTCAATTGGAGGTGTACCTGTGGATGTCTTTCAAGGCCTACCTTCAAACTCAGTGCCTCTTTGCTCGACATCATGGGAAAATCAAAAGAAATCAGCCAAGACCTCAGAAAAACATTTGTGGACCTCCACAAGTCTGGTTCATCCTTGGGTGCAATTTCCAAATGCCTGAAGGTACCACGTTCATCTGTACAAACAATAGTACGCAAGTATAAACACCATGGGACCACGCAGCCGCCATACCGCTCAGGAAGGAGACGCGTTCTGTCTCCTAGAGATGAACTTACTTTGGTGAGAAAAGTCCAAATCAATCCAAAATCAAAACCGCATACAAAAGCCAGACTACGGTTTGCAACTGCACATGGGGACAAAGATCACATTTTTGAAATGTCCTCTGGTCTGATGAAACAAAAATAGAACTGTTTGACCATAATGACCATCGTTATGTTTGGAGGAAAAAGGGGGAGGCTTGCAAGCCGAAGAACACCATCCCAACCGTGAAGCACGGGGGTGGCAGCATCATGTTGTGGGGGTTGCTTTACTGCAGGAGGGTCTGGTGCACTTCACAAAATAGATGGCATCATGAGGAAGGAAACTTATGTGGATATATTGAAGCAACATCTCAAGACATCAGTCAGGAAGTTAAAGCTTGGTCGCAAATGGGTCTTCCAAATGGACAATGACCACAAGCATTCTTCCAAAGTTGTGGCAAAATGGCTTAAGGACAATAAAGTCAAGGTATTGGAGTGGCCATCACAAAGCCCTGACCACTATCCTATAGAACATTTGTGGGCAGAACTGAAAAAGTGTATGCGAGCAAGGAGGCCTACAAACCTGACTCAGGCTTCCCACCCAACTTATTGTGGGAAGCTTGTGGAAGGCTACCCGAAACATTTGACCCAAGTTAAACAATTTAAAGGCAATGCTACCAAATACTAATTGAGTGTACTGTATGTAAACTTCTGACCCACTGGAAATGTAATGAAATAAATAAAAGCTGAAATAAATAATTCTCTCTACTATTATTCTGACATTTCACATTCTTAAAATAAAGTGTTGATCCTAATTTTTACTAGGATTAAATGTCAGGAATTGTAAAAAAAAAAACGGAGTTTAAATGTATTTGGCTAAGGTGTATGTCAACTTCTGACTTCAACTGTATTAATCTGCATGACCATTTCACCAACAGTGGAAGAACTGCTCTGGTGAGCAACTTGAAATAGTGGCATGATTTATCACTATCCTCAAAAGTCTGCAAGGTTTCAGACTGCACTATATCCCTGCTCTTCTGTATTTTTTGTTTGGTGTGGTGATAGAGCAGCGTTTGAACTAGGGCATACTCACATATGATACAGGCCTGAACATATGGTTTAGAGATGCTCAAGCCATCAACTATGCAACAACCTCTTAGGGTTATTTGACTTCAGGTTTGATCTACATGTGGAGCAAACATGCCGTCATCCACATTCTACTTTGAGCCTCCTGCCATTTTAGGTTTGGAAACGTTGGGGAAAACGCCAACTCAGGAGGGAGTAGCCTACGGAAGGGGCAGTATCCTGTCAGAAACAATGGATTTCATGTCATCACCACCACAGCAGGGTGACAGAAGTCACCATCCTGTCAAGTCCGTGGTGAGGCCAGAGCAGAGACAAGGGCATGAGGAAGGAGAATGTCACCAGCCCCACTGCCTTTACCAAAATAAAACCAGGTTTAGAATACTTCATAACCAAAGTATTAGACTTTTCCTTATATATATGAAATATACCTCAAATACATTTTTTGATACAAATAAGTACATTTTGTATTTTTGTTTACATTTATTCACATAACTAGTATATTGTGTCCTTACATTACTTTATTTTAATAATTAAATTATCTCACTTACCTTGTGTAACTGGCAGTATGAGGATATAACAGCAGCCTACTTTTTCAAGAAGTTCCAGGGTCCTCATTTATCAATCATGTCTAAATGTTTGACTAAATTCTGGCGTACATGGAGATTGAATTATTTGGGATTCATCAAACTGTGGCACTCAACATATATGCATGTTTTCATTGATAAATCAGAGCAACATATTTGTGCACTCGTGAATGAGCGCACAGCCAGGGATTCGCAAAATGACAAAATAAATAATTGTATTTTGTAATGTATTTAATTAAAATTTGTATTTAAAAAAAAAAAATACATTCGCAAGTAGCCGACCGAACAGCAACAACATTTACATAAACGTTTAACTTGCTATGACTGTGATATGTTGTTGTTAATCTATTTTAGTTATTAAAGGTGTCTATCCTGGGGAGTGGTTGAAAAATGCACTGACTGGAAGTCACTCTGGATAAGAGTGTCTGCTAAAGGACCAGAATGTAAATGTATATGTGAAAATAAACATACCCAAATGAACTGCAAAGCACACTGGATATTATCATTGGCCTTATTTCAGGGTGGAGCTTATTAGAATAATACTCAGCATGCTTTGTAATTGTTAATTTTTACATACCCTTTTTAATTTAGTTAATTTAGCAGACGCTCTTATCACACCATAGTGCCATCAGACTTCTGATACCAATGCAAGGTGAAAGGGAGACACAAAATGTGAACCACTATAAAAAAAATGGTAGAGAAAAGTGTTTTGTATTTTCTAAATACAAATTACAGCTCTCGAATGTATCTTGTTACAAAATACATTTGAGTGTAGTTCAGTCCAATGTAATTCAAATTACCAAAAACTGTTACAGAAGTAACTGTAACAGTAACCTACCTGGTTAAATAAAGGTGAAATGATTTATTTTCACATTTCTGTAGAGGTGTGGGCAGAAGGTTTTAATCTTTCGGAGATACTTTTTCCAACAAAAAATAAATGCTGCCTATAGCGTACACTGGCAGTGCATTTTGCAAGATTGATTGTCTATTGAACTTTTAAAAGTAAATGCTGCCTACAGCCCACACTTCTATGCAAAATATATAGCATTTTGTTAATCAATACATGGTTGTGTTTCTATCTCCTGCCTTGAATCATCATTCCACTGCTCCAGAGTCCAATGGCGGCGAGCTTTACACCACTTCAGCCAACACTTGGCATTGCACATGGTGATCTTAGGCTTGTGTGCGGCTGCTCGGCCATGGAAACCCATTTCATGAAGCTCCCGACTAACCGTTATTGTGCTGACATTGCTTCCAGAGGCAGTTTGGAACTCGGTAGTAAGTGTTGCAACCGAGGAGAGACAATTTTTACGTGCTACACGCCTCAGGACTCGATACTACTGATCAACCAATAGAAGTTGTGCATTTGCATGGCCTGAGATTTGCATGGAGATACACGCACTTTCTTGTCAAAGTAAATACCAACCTCCTGTCAAGTTAAATACCAACCTTTGCGGAAAAACTGGCACACGCGACATTGTGTTTTTTTGTGCACACGCACCTTTAACAAATTAGACTCCAGGAGAAACACCTTTGATAAATGAGGCCCCATGAGAGACACCTTTGATAAATGAGGCCCCAGGAGAGACACCTTTGATAAATGAGGCCCCAGGAGAGACACGTTTGATAAATGAGGCCCCATGAGAGATACCTTTGATAAATGAGGCCCCATGAGAGATACCTTTGATAAATGAGGCCCCATGAGAGACACCTTTGATAAATGAGGCCCCAGGAGAGACACTTTTGATAAATGAGGCCCCAGGAGAGACACGTTTGATAAATGAGGCCCCAGGAGAGATACCTTTGATAAATGAGGCCCCAGGAGAGACACTTTTGATAAATGAAGCCCCAGGTGAGACACATTATATTTCTATGTATTCTGGAGTATTTTTGTCCTGGAATTGTCCTGGAATCACTCAACCAACCTCAGACGTGACACATTACCTCTTCAATGAGAAGTGTTTTCCTCCCATGCTCAAGTTGAATGTGAAGTGACGGAAGTTGTCAAGAGGTGGGATTTTTGTTGTTTGTCATTCATAACATGTTTACACTCTTAGCTCACACTCAATAACAATAATCATCTTACAATAGCTTGTTTCTAAAAGGTAGGATGTGCATTCAGCAAGGGCATCTGACTGAGCTGCACATTACACAAGTCAATTAAGCAAAGCCTCCAAACCCACTTGTGTGTAATTGGTTGTATTTCTGCTTAGGAGCCAACGGTTACCTCCCACAGGCGGGAGAGAGAAAATAATTTATGAAATTTGAAAGATGTAGTCATTGAATGCATTTTGTGCCAAAGCAATGAAAAATGAACCACAGTTTAGCCCACAGACTGCCTGCTGTTGTGCTCACTGTGTGAAGAGCTTTGAAAAAGTGACCTAAGTATTGAGAAATGGGTCCTAGCGATTGTAAAAAACTGTAACGCTGTATGGTGTAAAGACTAATTTGCATATTTCCCAGGGTGCCTTTTCATTTATGGTAAATTGTAGAGTTACCACCCATGAGTCTATTTGTTAATGACAGAGACATGGTTATTGACTGTTTTTTCTATTGAAAGGGCTGTGGCTTTTGCCAAGTGAGTACCTAGAATTCAACTCTATGAGTATGACAATACATATACCTTAAGGCCTTCATTTGATGGCCTAGTTTTACGTAGTGATGTTACAGTTGATGCTGGAGCTCAGAGGCATGTGTCAAAATTGCTAAGCAGTCTACTTCAATGCAGTGTGTCAATGCCTGCATCACTTTATCAGAAGCATATGATCAACGAAGTCCAAACCTGATTGGTTTGGCATTGGTTTGGAACTCTCTACATAGACACAAGAGTCGGTGTGTTGCAATGTCGTTTTTCATCCCAAAGAGGCAGATCCTTTACGACCTGAAAATATAGACACACCATATCATTAATTCCGCAGCTGTGGGGACAGTGTGGTCAGCTGTGGCCACCTAAAAAGGTATTTTGTATAGAAGTAATAACTAGTGATTACAGGCTATTGTGAAATGGTAGAACCTGTTGTAGACAACTAGCCAAGTGCTTTTTTCTGTGACCAAAACATTATGTTCTATTTTTAGCTGATATGGGAATGAATACACAAGCACTATATCAAACTGGGATAATGTTTTAGGTTCACCGGCAAGTATAAGAATATTTGCCAGGGCATATTTTTTTATTATAAATCGTATTATTTCACGTTTCATGCTGCCAGCTAGCTAATACTAGCAAGGGATGGCGACTCTTCCTTGATTTCATAAAAGGAAAAAACAAAAATAATAAACGTTGCTATCTCCCCCTTGTGAATGGGAATGGGACTGGCGTGGATATCATGTTACCAAAAGGTGTGCGCTACTCCAAAAATCCCACTACTCCCACGTGCACGTAGATCAGTGAAGCTTGTGGTAACCTTTACAGCAGGGCCGGAGCAATAGTCTGTAACTCTCTCGGAGGGTTGGCCAATGGCTCTTAATGAATGCATTATGCTTTGCCATATAAATGACAAATGGTCATGTCATGTACTGGCCCAAGAAGAGAAACCTTTGATAAATGTGGCCCCAGGAGAGACATCTTTAATAAATGTGGCCCCAGGAGAGACCCCTTTGATAAATGTGGCCCCAGGAGAGACACCTTTGATAAATGAACATGTCAACATACTGTTTCATAGGTTCACCTTACTTGGCTCCAAGCATGCAATGTTAGTTGAGACAAATGGAGCCATAAAAAGAACAGCATGATACCCATTAACATTGAACAGTCCAGGAGGGCTGAGAACACCTGTTGGACGTGAACATATTATTATTCATCAAGAGGATCTAGACTACAGGACAGTATCACAAAAGGACAACTTCTCCTCAAATGAGAAAACTGTGTGTATAACAGACACCCGCTGCCTTTAAATTATGCACAGTGTTTAAACGTTATATAATTGGCAGATCACTGAACAGGTAATCAACATCCCCATTGTCATTTTTGATACAACAATTAGGTCTGCTTTGTGGACCACAGACCACACTCAGACAGCTACGAAGGGTATGATTAGCAATTATCGTGCTATACCCACATGAAAAAAATACTATAGTATACTTAAGTAATAAGGCCCGAGGGGGTATGGTATATGGCCAATATACCACGGTTCTTATGCACAACGCAACATGTGCTTGGCCATATATCACAAACCCTGAGGTGCCTTATTGCTATTATAAACTGATTACCAACGTAATTAGAACAGCCAATCAGCATTCAGAACCACCCAGTATATAATATGGTATAAAATACTGTCATAATACTATATGTATATATTATAGCATTCACTGAAGTGTACTAGCTGACTTTTCTGTATTTATTGTGGTATGTTTACAGTTGTATACTGTACGCAGTGTTTTCGTTCTACTGTCTTTGGGAAAATATTTGGCTTTTTCCTTGAGGAAACCAGTTGGACAAATACTAAAAGAGCAAATGTCCTATAACCTGTGGGTGGGGTGGTGTTGGGTTGGGTTTGTTTGATTTGGACTGGAGTCTGAGCGGACCGAACAGAAAAATCATTGAAGCTGGAGACTACCATCTCCCTCACTGACTTTAAGCATCAGCTGTCAGAGCAGCTTTCCGATCACTGCACCTGTATACAGCCCATCTGTAAATAGCCCACCCCACTACCTCATCCCCATATTTGTTATTTTTGCTAATTTGCACCCCAGTATCTCTATTTGCACATCTATCACTCCAGTGTTAATGCAAATTTGTAACTATTTAGCCACTATGGCCTATTTATTGTCTTACCTTCCTAATCTTACTACATTTGCACACACTGTACATAGATTTTCTATTGTGTTATTGACTGTACATTTGTTTATCCCATGTGTAACTCTGTGTTGATGTTTTTGTCACACTGCTTTGCTTTATCTTGGTCAGGTCGCAGTTGTAAATGAGAACTTATTCTTTCTTTTTTTTTTTTTTTTTTTATAAGCATGGAGAACACAATATATGCTTTAGACTTGGCATGTAGGTTTCTCACTCATGGATGGCACACATTGGGATATGGGGGAGGAGAATTTGTAGGGTATATGCAAATTAAATACTGTAGTATTCACTGTAAACCCCAAGGCATTTTTA
Organism: Thymallus thymallus; assembly: GCA_023634145.1. Taxonomy (NCBI): domain Eukaryota; kingdom Metazoa; phylum Chordata; class Actinopteri; order Salmoniformes; family Salmonidae; genus Thymallus; species Thymallus thymallus. The sequence goes on from CM042414.1 coordinate 4,608,898, forward strand.
ACTCAAATACTTTTAGTAAGTTGAACTCAAAGTCAATGAAAAGTAATTATTACTTAAAATGTATGTCGTACTGACTCAAAACTAAAATGTTTAAGTTATGATAACAAATTAACGTTTTTCCCAGCATGCTCTACTGCAGATTGATTGTTTTGGAATTGTTTTAAATATCTGTGTTTTTACATGTACATTGAGTGATTGATTAATTGATTAATATTATGCTACACAAAGATACAAAAAAAAAAAATTCTAAACTAATCCAAGCATTTAGTTAGATTTTTTGCACCCTTTACTGAAATGGTTGTTCCGGTTTAGGTAATCTCCTGATACTGTTCCCAAACCTGACAGTTATTAAGAATGCAGGTTGTGGGTGAACACACATTTTAACTGTAGTAAAATGTATCTCTGGCAGGGTTCCAATTGGAATTACACATCACTTCGCAAGCCATTTCAGATGCTCACTTTCAATGACCACTGGCATGCCGGAGAAGTTGGATCTTCATGGATGAATCCTGAAAATGTTGCAGTTTCTGCTATGGCCTGTATACTCACTAGACATGTCACCCATTGAGCGTGTATCTGATGCTCTGGATCAACAGCGTGTTCCAGTTCCCGCCAATATCCAGCAACTTCATTGAAGAGGAGTAGGACAACATTCCACAGGCCACAATCAACAGCCTGATTAACTCTAAGCAAAGGAGATGTGTCTCGCTGCATGAATGGTGGGCACACCAGATCATGACTGGTTTTCTGATCCATGCCCCTACCTTTTTTTAAAGGTATCTGTGACCAACAGTTGCGTAACTGTATTCCAGTCGTGAAATCCATAGATTAGGGACTCATTAATTAATTTCAATTGAATTGTTTCCTTATATGAACTGTAAAACGTTTAAATTATATATTTATTTCAGTGTCGCTTTAGATTATTTTCTTAGGTAGTTTGTTTAGACCAAAAAGCAATTGTATTTAATAATGTTCCCATCATGTGAAGCCAAACATTTATATATTCATTGACATTAGAATATTCAATGTTTTCTCCCCTCTGTGAACGAGTGTTGGTGTTTGTGTGTGTGTGAAAGAGAGAGAGACAAACAATTTTTATTGTTTATTTCACTTTTGCTTATTATCTATTTCACTTGCTTTGACAATGTAAACATGTGTTTCCCATGCCAACAAAGCCCTTTGAATTTAATTGAGAGACAGAGAGACAGAGAGAGAAAGTGAGCAAGAGCGAGAGCAAGAGAGAGAGAGAGAGCGAAAGAGAGAGAAAGAGGGAGAGGGAGCGAGAGAGAGAGAAGGTGAGAGAGAGGGTGAGACAGAGAGGGTGAGACAGAGAGGGTGAGAGAGCGAAAGAGAGACCCTGCACACTAATTGACAAACAAACCAAAACAAAGGCAAAGTCTTCTCATGCTTTGTTGATTTGGGGTGAGGCAGGGATGCAGCTTAAGCCCTTCAACATATACAGCGGGTGAAATAAGTATTGAACACGTCACCATTTTTCTCAGTAAATATATTTCCAAAGGTGCTATTGACATTCAATTTTCACCAGATGTTGGTAACAACCCAAGTAATCCATACATACAAAGGAACCAAAACAAATAAGTTCAGAAATTAAGTTATGTGTAATAATGTGAAATGACACAGGGAAAAAGTATTGAACACATGAAGAAAGGGAGGTGCAAAAAGGCATGGAAAGCCAAGACAACAGCTGAAAACTATCAGTAATTAAAAAGCAATCCAGCCCCCTGTCAGTGCAAATTAATATCAGCTGGTTCAGTCCCAACTGATGGCCTACAAAAAGGTCTCATTGCCAAGGTGTCACACAAGACACATCTCATGATGGGTAAAAGCAAAGCGCTGTCTCAAGACCTTCGCAACCTAATTGTTGCAAAACATAATGATGGCATTGGTTATAGGCGCATTTCTAAGCTTCTGAATGTTCCAGTGAGCACTGTTGGGGCCATAATACGGAAGTGGAAAGACAATAATTTCACCATAAATTTGCCTCGACCAGGTGCTCCTCGCAAGATTTCTGACAGAGGAGTGAAAAGAATAATCAGAAGAGTTGTCCAAGAGCCAAGGACCACTTGTGGAGAGCTTCAAAAAGACCTGCAATTAGCAGGTACTGTTGTCTCAAAGAAAACAGTAAGTAATGCACTCCACCGCCATGGCCTGTATGCACGCTCACGACGCAAGACTCCATTGCTGAAAAAAAAGCATGTTGAAGCTTGTTTAAAGTTTGCTGCACAACATTTGGAAAAGCCAGTGAAATACTGGGAGAATATAGTGTGGTCAGATGAGAGGAAAATTGGATGTCATAATACACACCATGTTTGGAGGAGAAATGGCACTGCACATCACCCTAAAAACACCATACCAACAGTGAAGTTTGGAGGTGGGAACATCATGGTGTGGGGCTGCTTTTCAGCAAATGGTACTGGCAAACTTCACATAATTGAAGGAAGGATGAATGGGCAAATTTACCGAGACATTCTTGACAAAAATCTGCTGCCATCTACCAGGATGATGAAGATGAAACGAGGGTGGACATTTCAGCAAGACAATGATCCCAAACACACAGCCAAGGAAACTCTCAATTGGTTTCAAAGAAAGAAAATAAAGCTGCTAGAATGGCCCAGCCAATCACCTGACTTAAATCCCATTGAAAATCTATGGAAAGAACTGAAGATCAAGATTCATAGAAGAGGCCCACGGAACCTTCAAGATTTGAAGACTGTTTGTGTGGAAGAATGGGCCAAAATCACACCAGAACAATGCATGCGACTAGTTTCTCCATACAGGAGGCATCTTGAAGCTGTCATTACCAACAACGGCTTTTGTACAAAGTATTAAATAAATAACAGTAAGTGTGTTCAATACTTTTTCCCTGTGTCATTTCACATTATTACACATAACTTAATTTCTGAACTTATTTGTTTTGGTTTCTTTGTATGTATGGATTACTTGGGTTATTACCAAACCCAAAAATGTCATGTCAATAGCTCCTTTGGAAATATATTTACTGAGAAAAATGGTGACGTGTTCAATACTTATTTCACCCGCTGTATATCAACGAATTGGTGAGGGCACTAGAACAGTCTGCAGCACCTGGCCTCACCCTACTAGAATTTGAAGTCAAATGTCTACTGTTTACTGATGATCTGGTGCTTCTGTCACCAACCAAGGAGGGCCTACAGCAGCACCTAGATCTTCTGCACAGATTCTGTCAGACCTGGGCCCTGTCAGTAAAAATAATGTGTTCCAAAAAAGGTCCAGTTGCTAGGACCACAAATACAAATTCCATCTAGACACAGTTGCCCTAGAGCACACAAAAAAATGATACATACCTCAGCCTAAACATCAGCGCCACAGGTAACTTCCACAAATCTGTGAACGATCTGAGAGACAAGGCAAGAAGGGCCTTCTATGCCATCAAAAGGAACAACAACCCATATTTATGTTTATTTATTTTCCCTTTTGTACTTTAACTATTTGCACATTGTTACAACACTGTATATATAGTGCATTCAGAAATTATTGACTTTTTCCACATTTTGTTACATTAGAGCCTTATTCTAAAATTGTTTAAATAGTTTATATTCAATCCACACAGATTATGACAAAGAAAAACAGGTAAAAAAAAAAAGTATAAACTGAAATATCACATTTCCATAAGTATTCAGACCCTTTACTCAGTACTTTGTTGAAGCACCTTTGGCAGCGATTACAACCTTGAGTCTTCTTGGGTATGACTCTACAAGCTTGGCACACCTGTATTTGGGGAATTTCTCCCATTCCTCTCTGCAGATCCTCTCAAGAGGTGTCAGGTTGGATGGGGAGTATTGCTGCGCAGCTAATTTCAGGTCTCTCCAGAGATGTTTGAATGGTTACAAGATGGGCTCTGGAGGGGCCACTCACGGACATTCAGAGACTTGTCCCGAAGCCACTCCTGCGTTCTTGGCTGTGTGCTTAGGATCATTGTCCTGTTGGAATGTGAACCCCTCGCCCCAGTCTGAGGTCCTCTGAGTGCTCTGGAGCAGGTTTTCATCAAGGATCTCTCTGTACTTTGCTCCGTTCATCTTTACCCCGATCCTGACTAGTCTCCCAGTCCCTGCCGCTGAAAGACATCCCCACAACATGATGCTGCCACCACCATGCTTCACCGTAGGGATGGTGCCAGGTTTCCTCCAGACGTGACACTTGGCATTCAGGCCAAAGAGTTCAATCTAGGTTTCATCAGACCAGATAATCTTGTTTCTCATGTTCTGAGAGTATTTAGGTGTCTTTTGGCAAACTCCAAGCGGGCTGTCTCGTACCTTTTACTGAGGAGTGGCTTCCGTCTGGCCACTCTACCATAAAGGCCTGATTGGTGGAATGCTGCAGAGATGGTTGTCCTTCTGGAACATTCTACCAACTCCACAGAGGAACTCTGGAGCTCTGTCAGAGTGACTATCGGGTTCTTGGTCACCTCCCTGACCAAGGCCTTTCTCCCCCGATTGCTCAGTTTGGCTGGGCGGCCAGCTCTAGGAAGAGTCTTGGTGGTTCCAACTTCTTCCATTTAGGAATGATGGAGGCCATTGTGCTCTGACATGCACTTTCAACTGTGGGACCTTATATAGACAGGTGTGTGCCTTTACAAATCATTTCCAATCAATTGAATTTACCCCAAGTGGACTCCAATCAAGTTGTAGAAAACATCTCAAGGATGATCAAAGGAAACAGAATGCACCTAAGCTCAAGTCTCTTAGCAAAGGGTCTGAATAAGGTATTTCTGTTTTTTGTTTTGCATAAATTAGCAAAAAATTCTGAAACCCTGTTTTCGCTTCGTCATTATGGGGTATTGTGTGTATTTATTTGATCAATTTTAGAATAAGGCTGTAACGTAACAAAATGTGGAAAATGTCTGAATACTTTCTGAAGGCACTGAAGGCACTGCAGACATAATATGACATTTGAAATGTCTTTATTCTTTTGGAACTTTTGTGAGTGAAATGATTACTGTTCATTTTTTATTATCTATTTCACTTGCTTTGGCAATGTAAACATATTTCCCATGCTAATAAAGCCCCTTAAATTGAAATTTCATTGAAATTTGAAATGTATTTGAGAGAGAGGGAGAGGGAGAGACAGGGATGGTATTTTTGTATTTGTATTTATTAGGCAGCTGCTACTCTTCCTGGGGTCAAAACACATTAAGGCACTTACATCACACATAAAACAAAATATAAAACAGTAGATCATATAACAGTAATACACCACTAAATATCTACAATACAAAATGTACAATACCACCATACAACAATATTACAATGTACGTGTGTGTAGAGTGCATGTGCTAGCGTGTGTGCCTTTATGTGTGTGTCTGTTCCTGTGTGTCCAGATCGTCACTGAGTCACTAAGGCTACATTATCACAGGCAGCCCAATTCTGATCTTTTTTCACTAATTGGTATTTTGACCAATCAGATTAGCTCTGAGAAAGCTCTGTTAAAATATCTGATGTCATTGGTCAAAACTATCAGAATTGGGCTGCCTGTGTAACGTAGCCTTAGTGATAAGAAGTGACCCTTACTTCAGCGCATTATACAAACCACATCAGGGGAAGAGAGAGAGAGAGAGAGAGAGAGAGAGAGCACAGGGCGAGTATCTTCACCGCATAGCAGACTGAAACGACAGTTTCTGAAAGAGCGCTCACAGCAAGGGACTCAAAACCGACTGACCAGCAGGAATTCACTCTAGGAAATGACTGAATAAGAACTGTAGAGTCTTTACTCAAGAAGATACTTGTGTGACAGAGGAATATAAACGGGGGGGAAGCTGAAAAATTAGGAGGTAAGACTACATAGATGTACTTCTTAGATTTTGTTGATGTATGTAGAAGTAATTACAGTATGATGTCAGCATGTAGATATAAGTATTGTACATTAATAGTGTAAATATAGTCATGTTTACTGTGATACAAACAATATATTTCATACATTACTCAAAGCTTTAATTGTATACCATATAAAACGATGACGAAAGAAAACGACTTATATATTACATTATTCATTCCGTTACGTTACACATTCATTACGTGATTTTATCAGAGCTTTAATAAGACCAGTCATGGCATTCGGATGAATAAATTATGGCATCGTGTTGCGATCTCATGCCCTTTACAAACTGACAACAGTTTCTTCAAGGATAAAAAAAAAAAAACATTGCCTTGCCTTGATCTGAACTCCGAATCTGAATGGTTTTTGCTGATTTTGTTTGTGAGGGCTCTATCTCCTTCAATTAGTCAACCGTTCACCCCAGGGTACAGTACAGTTAAGTCAAGCTCACTATGACAACTACTGTATGATTACTGGTAGATGTGAAATTATGTTTTCCAACCAAGTCAGCAGTCTGTGACTTCACTTGATCTTTGGCACTCACACAAAGTGTTGAACGCAATGTTACTATGTCACCTTTCTCACCAGTTATTTTAGTCCCAGAATTCAGGGTTTTACTGCTCTTAGACTGGATTGCATTTCAGCCTAGTTCAAAACTTCTGATGATCAAACCCTTCAGTGATGTCTGAACTATTCTGCTAATTTAGGAGCCAAAAGTATCTATAGCCCCCCTGAACACTGCACTACAGCACTTGTTGACAAATATGGCAGAGATGTTCCTATGTTTAAACAGCAGAACAAATGTGAGGAGAAACAATTCAGACTACAGGGATTGGATGATGGGACTGTCACATGAATTCCTTTCCTATTGACCAGTTATTAGAAGTGACCGATAAACAAAGGAGAACAAAGTTATGTCCATAAAGGCTCTTCTTTCGCAGTAGTGTCTGACATTGTGGAGTGGATTCCTTGGGCATTTGGCTGATATTATTAGGGTGTGTAGCCCAGTGGTTAGAGTGTTGGGCCCATAACCGCAAGGTTATTGGATCAAATCCCTGAGCTGACAAGGTAAAAATTGTGGAGTGGATTCCTTGGGCCGTTGGCTGATATTGTGGAGTGGATTCCTTGGGCCGTTGGCTGATATTGTGGAGTGGATTCCTTGGGCCGTTGGCTGATATTGTGGAGTGGATTCCTTGGGCCGTTGGCTGATATTGTGGAGTGGATTCCTTGGGCCGTTGGCTGATATTGTGGAGTGGATTCCTTGGGCCGTTGGCTGATATTGTGGAGTGGATTCCTTGGGCCGTTGGCTGACATTGTGGAGTGGATTCCTTGGGCCGTTGGCTGACATTGTGGAGTGGATTCCTTGGGCCGTTGGCTGATATTGTGGAGTGGATTCCTTGGGCCGTTGGCTGATATTGTGGAGTGGATTCCTTGGGCCGTTGGCTGATATTGTGGAGTGGATTCCTTGGGCCGTTGGCTGACATTGTGGAGTGGATTCCTTGGGCCGTTGGCTGATATTGTGGAGTGGATTCCTTGGGCCGTTGGCTGATATTGTGGAGTGGATTCCTTGGGCCGTTGGCTGATATTGTGGAGTGGATTCCTTGGGCCGTTGGCTGACATTGTGGAGTGGATTCCTTGGGCCGTTGGCTGATATTGTGGAGTGGATTCCTTGGGCCGTTGGCTGATATTGTGGAGTGGATTCCTTGGGCCGTTGGCTGATATTGTGGAGTGGATTCCTTGGGCCGTTGGCTGACATTGTGTGTCTTAGGGGGTTTCCTGTGAATAAAAGGGGTAGTTCAGATAAAGTATGCTATCACTTTACATTTCCCTCATGTTTGAAAAGGGCAATCAACTCTAAAAAGTATTGATTCTTGGCTTGGGTGGTGTAAGCATTGATTTACTATTTTTTTAGTAGGTTAACCTTCTAACTGACTCTGTGGCGGAAACACATTTTCACATTCAAATACAAGTTTGTTTCTAAGTCTGATTTAAAATCTAAGAACCGTCTTGAATGAAACTAGATTCAGGTAACTGTCCAGTGTTTCCAGATGTCTATGAAATATGGCTGAAATAATTAGTTTTCCTTCCCAAAAATGCTTTAACTGTTTTAAAAAGCAGCTTTTCTGTGTTGTAATCAGAGGATGTGAGCGGAGTGGAGCTGGAGTGTGGTGAGGAGTGGAGCCTGCATAATTTGGCTGGTGTGGAGCGGATTTGGAGCGGATTGAAAATATGTTTGCGTGTCAGCCTTCTCTCCTGCTCCAACTTCGCTCCAGTACCACTCAGCCACAAGCTCTGGCAATGCTCTGGCCAGCATTATTCATTTCCTTCATCACTGTTCTTTTAATTAGGCCTGCATTTGGAAAGTGTTCAGACCCCTTGACGTTTTCCGCATTTTTTCCGTTACAGCCTTATTCTAAAATGTATTTAAAGGAAATGTTTCCTCATCAATCGCCACACAATACCCCATAGTGACAAAGCGAAAACAGAAATACCTTATTTACGTAAGTATTCAGACTCTTTGCTATGAGACTCGAAATTGAGCTCAGGTGCATCCTTTTTCCATTGATCATCCTTGAGATGTTTCTACAACTTGATTGGAGTCCACCTGTGGTAAATTCAATTGAATGGACATGAGTTGACAGTGCATGTCAGAGCAAAAACCATGCCATGAGGTCGAAGGGATTGTCTGTAAAGCTCAGAGACAGGATTGTGTCGAGGCACAGATCTAGGGAAGGGTACCAAAATTTCATTTTTTCATAAAGCTGGCCGTCAGGCCAAACTAAGCAATCGGGGAGAAGGACTTTGGTCGGGGAGAAGAACCCTGATGGCCACTCTGACAGAGCTCCAGAGTTCCTCTGTGGAGATGAGAAAACCAGAAGGACAACCATTTCTGCAGCACTCCACCAATCAGGCCTTTATGGTAGAGTGGCCAGACAGAAGCCACTCCTCAGTAAAAGGCACATGACAGCCCGCTTGGAGTTTGCCAAAAGGCACCTAAAGGACTCACAGACCATGAGAAACAAGATTCTCTGGTCTGATGAAACCAAGATTGAACTCTTTGGATTGAATGCCAAGCGTCATTTCTGGAGGAAACCAGGCACTGCTCATCACCTGACCAATACCATCCCTATGGTGAAGCATGGTGGTGGCAGCATCATGCTGTGGGGATGTTTTTCAGCGGCAGGGACTGGGAGTCTAGTCAGGATAGAGGGAAAGATTAAGGAGCAAAGTACAGAGAGATCCTTGAGGAAAACCTGCTCCAGAGCAAAGGTTCACCTTCCAACAGGATAACGACCGTAAGCACACAGCCAAGACAACGCAGGAGTGGCTTTGGGACAAGTCTCTGAATGTCCTTGAGTGGCCCAGCCAGAGCCCGGACTTAAACCCGATCGAACATCTTTGGAGAGACCTAAAAATAGCTGTGCAGCGACACTCCCCATCCAACCTGACAGCTCTTGAGTGGGTCTGCAGAGAAGAATGGGAGAAACTCCCCAAATACAGGTGTGCCAAGCTTGTAGCGTCTTACCCAGGAAGACTTGAGGCTGTAATCGCACTGAGTAAAGAGTCTGAATCCCACCACTAATGTGCAGAGATGTTGATATGAGTCGACCAAGTAATAGGTCACACATCCTGTGTAATTTATGGCAATGCAACAAATGAGGCCATGCAGAAGCACCAGAGACATATTGGTTTCTATATAGGCTATTGTTTAACATAGAGGAGTCTAAGTTTGTAACAGTGCTAAAGTTGTCTATCATCTGTAAAATATGAGCGCAACAATTAAAATTGAACTATCTGATCATCAATAGCTATTTGTTTTCTAACAAAGTGGCCACATATCCTATCACCTAGGTACACTATATATGCAAATGTATGTGGACACCCCTTCAAATGAGTGGATTCGGCTATTCATACCAGTTTATGACAGTCATGCAATCTCCATAGACAAACATCGGCAGTGGAATGGCCTGTACTGAAGAGCTCAGTGACTTTCAACGTCATAGAATGCCACCTTTCCAACAAGTCAGTTTGTCAGATTTCTACCACGCTAGAACTGCCCCGTTCAACTGTAAGTGCTGCTATTTTGAATTGAAAACATCTAGATGCAACAATGGCTCAGCTGTTAAGTGGTCGGCCACACAAGCTCACAGAATGTAAAAAACATATAAATAACCTGTCCTCGGTTGCAACACTCCCTACTAGTTCCAAACTACCTCTGGAAGCAACGTCGGCACAAGAACTGTTAGTCGGGAGCTTCTTGAAATGGGTCACCATACGCAATGCCAAGCGTCGGCTGGAGTGGTGTAAAGCCCGCTGCCATTGGACTCTGGAGCAGTGGACACGCGTTCTCTGGAGTGATGAATCACACTTCACCATCTGGCGGATGCCAGGAGAACATCTAGTGGAAAGCCTTCCCAGAAGAGTGGAGGCTGTTATAGCAGCAAAGGAGGAACCGACTCCATATTGATGCCCATAATTTTGGTATGAGATGTTCGACGAGCAGGTGTCCACATACTTTTGTTCATGTAAAGTATGTGGATGCCATGTGGTTGAAATGTTGAAGCTTCTTACGATAGCCTACTTCAAAACCAAATGGTACTCAGTCACAAAAGTAGATGGGGTGTTTCTTAAAACATCTGTTTAAAATCAAAAATGATTAGAGCGCATTTCTAGCTGAGCATGAGAAAGGATGTTGAGCGCTGGAGTGGTGCACAAAGACGCTCCATGAGCGATGAGTGGGATCTCCAACTGCTCAACTCTGCTCACACACTCTGGAATGGAATGGTGTAGCCATACCCCAACAACAGAATGGTGTGGGCGTATACCAGTCATTAAAAATATTCACACCAGTAGACCACTGATTGGCCAGCTCAGTCAATGATCCAACATGACATCATGTTCTATGAGGAAATGGCAAGCATTTTTTTAAACTGTCTTTTTTGAGATACATGTTTGAGGTGGGTTTTTTTTTAAGTGTTTTTTTTTTTAAGTGTTTTTATTTGGGTATGAGTTAACATAGTATGAACTTTTCAGTGGACAGCTACTTTAAATAGTAAAGATAAAGATGTTAAGGTGAATGAAAGACACCAGAAACTTTAATGGAATAATACATGGGACAGGCGTGGTCAGATGTGTCATCTCTCATCATCAAAGCCTTTAGGATACAACCCACAGAACATACTGTACATATTTATGAAAAGATGGTCAGTTATTCCTCAGAACCTTGTTTGCGCTGAGTTTCGCTCGGCTTGGAGTTTGTAGTGAGGCGGTCGAGCATCTCTTCTTAGTGTTCTGTCTACTAAGACAGTAATGTCAACGGATTTACATGATGAAATATGAAACATGAAGACATCACTCTTTTATGATGCTGGATTCTCCAGACACACTAAGTGAAACATCTGGTACTCTTTTCTGCTGTCTCCTCTGTTGTTTCTGTGGCTCCCAGGCAGTCTTGTGTCAAGTAACAAGTAATAAGTGCTTGTTAGACACATGATGCAAATGCTTTAATGTAATTGAAATGCCAAGGAGAATTGACATGGCCATGGTTTGGCTGATTTGGCAGCCAGCTAACTTCCTGTCTCCAGCCTAGTTCCACCAATGCACTGCTGATAGAAAAACGTATTAGGCGTTTTTCTCAAACTCCTAATACGAAATCATTCATGTCTAATTGGATGTTTATAGATGTTTTAATGGGGTCGTGGACATGTGGACTCTCTTCTACGTCTCTTCACCACGTCCTTAATCTTCCTCTGTTTATACCCGTCTCTTCCCTCTCTTTGATGTCGTCTTCTTTAAGCATCGCTCAAACGCATTGGATTCACTTCCTTTGGGTTGTCATTTCAAAGGGGCTTGATGATGGAATTTCATTGATCAGATATGAGTCACTGCAGGGGATCTTATGTTTGATCAGATATGAGTCACTGCAGGGGATCTTATGTTTGATCAGATATGAGTCACTGCAGGGGATCTTATGTTTGATCAGATATGAGTCACTGCAGGGGATCTTATGTTTGATCAGATATGAGTCACTGCAGGGGATCTTATGTTTGATCAGATATGAGTCACTGCAGGGGATCTTATGTTTGATCAGATATGAGTCACTGCAGGGGATCTTATGTTTGATCAGATATGAGTCACTGCAGGGGATCTTATGTTTGATCAGATATGAGTCACTGCAGGGGATCTTATGTTTGATCAGATATGAGTCACTGCAGGGGATCTTATGTTTGATCAGATATGAGTCACTGCAGGGGATCTTACGTTTGTTTTACTTCTTTGAAAAGCTGGTCTTCCTCTGACATTGTGCTTCCTCTGACGTTGTGCTTCCTCTGACGTTGTGCTTCCTCAGACGTTGTGCTTCCTCTGACGTTGTGCTTCCTCTGACGTTGTGCTTCCTCTGACGCTGTGCTTCCTCTGACGTTGTGCTTCCTCTGACATTGTGCTTCCTCTGACATTGTGCTTCCTCTGACATTGTGCTTCCTCTGATGTTGTGCTTCCTCTGACATTGTGCTTCCTCTGACATTGTGCTCTGACTTGTCAATATGGAGCCACTCCAAACACCCCCAGCTATTAACAAATGCATTATATATTGTAGATTGGCCGGCTCCTAGATGGAGCAACTCTCCATAACCCTTTCTAGAGTGTCAAATGACATCTATTGCCTGGCACTGCCATCAGATGACGTTCAGAGACACCCCTGAGTGACGTTAACGTTAGTGGTTTATGCTCATCTGACAGCAGATCAAAACCAATATACCAGGGAAGAGTAGTGAAAAACCTGGGGTGAGTGTCAGGTGCATGGCTCCGGGATCACAGTCACACTCCGATGGGATTCCATCATTGACACAGATGAGGCTTGGTTAGGTGTTGTTGTCCTAGCAGTTGATTGTGAGTAGTTGGCCTGACCATCCGAACACTTACAGCTCATTTGTATCCAGTGAACTCACATCCTGGTAATGTAGTGCACTGACTAATAGACTTTAATGCCAGGCCTGGTTTGGATCAAAGCACCTTGTTATCCTTGCACTCTAAAAAAAGATGGGTCAAAAACAACCCAGCACTGGGTAAATAGTGGGCTAAATAGTGGGCATATCAAACATTGGGTTATTTTTTAACTAGCCAGTTGGACCACTTAGTTGGGTTATTGAGCTGTGATCCACCGGGTCAGATCAGAAGACTGGTGTGGATTAGTAGAGGTGTGCCTTTTAGATCGTTATTTTTGGGCACTCGTGAGAGTTACATTTGCAGAGTACAAACATAACATGAACAGGAAAGACATTTACTCTCATAGGTGGACTAACATACCAATCTGAAAGCCACACCCCACATTTTAATATAAATGTAATAACATTATTATTTAAATATTATAACAAAGTGGTAACATTGGGATATCTATAGTCACTTAAGGAACTTATACTCTTGTATAAGCCTTACTAAAGCTACAAAAGAGTGTCAGTGTTCAACCTTAACATGTGTTGACAACGCAACAGAACAGAATAACCGGAATTACATTTACTATCACGGGGGGCCAAAAATAATTATCTGAAAGCTACGCTAATCACACATTCAGACATTATCAACAGAGGGCAGTGGAAAGACACAGTAGAGTGCCGCTTACGCTTCACTTATACTACCGAAATATTAGTTTTTAAATCCATTTATGATCCTGCATCTTTTATTATACTAACTTACTTTCTGCTTAGTGCAGGGAGTCTGACTTATACTATCACTACAAAAACACATTTTTTCTTGCCTCTGTAGGCTTCCTATTTAAACAGGATGACATCCAAGCACAACTGCTCCTTCGCTGACAGCTGGGACTGCCCACAGGAGGGGCTGTGTGACAACCTGACCTCTGACCTAAACGGCAGCACTGGGCTGGTAGATACATGCCTAACCCAGGACGAGTACCTAGAGAAGTACCTGGGCCCTCTGCGCTCCTCCATCTTCCTCCCCGTCTGCCTCACCTACCTGCTCATCTTCCTTGTGGGCGCATTTGGCAACTTGCTAACCTGCGTCGTTATTGCTCGCAACAAGGTGATGCGCACGCCCACCAACTACTACCTGTTTAGCCTTGCTGTGTCTGACCTGCTGGTGCTGCTACTGGGCATGCCTCTGGAGCTCTATGAGATGTGGCAGAACTACCCTTTCCTCCTGGGAAAGGGCGGCTGCTACTTTAAGACTTTCCTGTTCGAGACGGTCTGCTTCGCCTCCATCCTCAATGTGACGGCGCTCAGCGTGGAACGCTACATCGCTGTGGTGCACCCCCTGCGTGCCAAGTACGTTGTGACGCACACACACGCCAAACGAGTCATTATGACTGTGTGGGGGATCTCAGTGCTATGTGCAATGCCCAACACCAGCCTGCACGGCATTTTTACCCTGCAGTCAGCAGCAGGGGGCACCACCAGGAAGGAAATCCCAGAGTCAGCCATCTGTACGCTGGTCAAGCCCCGCTGGATGTACAACTTGACCATCCAGGTGACCACCCTGCTTTTCTTCATGCTTCCCATGCTGACCATCAGCGCTCTCTACCTGCTCATCGGCCTGCAGCTCAAACGTGAGAAGATGCTCCAGGTGATGGATGCTGAGACAGGCCTGGGGCGCAACAGCTACTGCAACGTCCGCAGCCAGCAGCAGAAAGCCCGGCGTCGCCAGGTAACCAAGATGCTGTGTGAGTATTGCTGCCACCTCTTCCCTCCTCCATCCCCCCAGCCCTCCTGACATCCACATAAACTCTGTAGATTTATTTATGCTCATCCACCATAGCAGAGGCATGTGTCTTGAATTCATTGATCCCAGTTAAGTTTAAAGGGTGACTCCTGTGTGTTTCTTGGGATGTGATTTATAACATACTTTTGAGGTGTTTTTGTGATATATTTGAAGACCGTGAAAAAGCGACAAGCAGGGATATACTGTATATATTCAGGATTCTAAGCACAACACAGTGTACATTAGCTGTGAGTCCCATATTGTCCCTTCAATGAATCAATTAATTAAGGCCAGGATTCAATCCAAGGAGTCTTGGAGGAACGCACTGGACAGCCGACAATGCAACTTTTTAAGGTAATTTACGCTTGAGCCAACATGCACAGAGTTAACCGTGAACGTGAACTCCATGAATGTCTAGGCAATTGTTAGTGTTTCAGTTGCTCCATAATGTGCTTTGGATTTAACCTGATCCTAAATTCATTAAGGTGAGACATAGCCATTATGGCTAGACTACTGCCATAAACCCTCACACTAGACTACTGCCATAAACCCTCACACTAGACTACTGCCATAAACCCTCACACTAGACTACTGCCATAAACCCTCACACTAGACTACTGCCATAAACCCTCACACTAGACTACTGCCATAAACCCTCACACTAGACTACTGCCATAAACCCTCACGCTAGACTACTGCCATAAACCCTCACACTAGACCACTGCAACAACAACAAAAAGTCAGTAGCACGTAACAAAAGAGCCATCTTCCCAGGGGTGTAATGTGGATTAAATTAAATTAGAAAAAATCTATAAAACTCCCAAAACAGAAAACTAACTATTGAAAGACAGAGTGGACATGGCAGAGAATTATTCCCGCCTCTCAAACATAAGGATTATTGCAAATATACCAGAAGGACCAATTAAGTTTATCACCTCGTTTTATGAGGAGGTCCTGGGTAAAGAATTATTCGACACACCCTTGGTTTGCTTCTACTCTGATCGAAGCTTGAGTATGTCAAAGAAAAAGGCTGCCTTCAATGAGGAGAAAACACAGCTTTACAAGAGGCATTTTTAAATTTTCATTTATTTATTCAACCTTTATTTAACTATTAAAGTTAGGACAACCATTCCTGCCTGGCTGTGGGTGGAGTACGAGGGGAAAACACACTCCTTCAACTCCATAGCAGACGCCTAGAGCTTCATTGACCACCAGCTCAGCCGCAAAGTGGTAGGCCACACAAGCTCACAGAACGGGACCATCTTTCCTCGGTTGCAACATTTACTATAGAGTTCCAAACTGCCTCGGGAAGCAATGTCAGCACAAGAACTGTTCTGGGAGCGTCATGAAATGGGTTTCCATGGTCGAGCAGCCGCACACAAGCCTAAGGTCAACATGCGCGATGCCAAGCGTCGGCTGGAGTGGTTTAAAGCTTGCCGCCATTGGACTCTGGACCAGTGGAAATGCGCTCCACCATCTGGCAGTCCGACGGACGAATCTGGGTTTGGTGGATGCCAGGAGAACGCTACCTACCCCAATGCATAGTGCCAACTGTAAAGTTTGGTGGAGGAGGAATAATGGTCTGGGAATGTATTTCATGGTTTGGGCTAGGCCCCCTAGTTCCAATGAAGGCAGATCTTAATGCTACAGCATACAATGGCATTGTAGACGATTCTGTGCCTCCAACTTTGTGGCAAAAGTTTGGGGAAGGCCCTTCTCTGTTTCAGCATGACAATGCCCCAGGGCACAAAGCGAGGTCCATTCGGAAATGGAAACAGTTAGTGCAGAAGAAAGATCGGTATGGAAGAACTTGACTGGCATGCACAGAGCCCTGACCTCAACCCTATTGAACACCTTTGGGATGAATTGGAACAACGACTACGAGCCAGGCCTAATCGCCCAACATCAGTGCCCGACCTCACTAATGCTCTTGTGGCTGAATGGAATGGAGCAAGTCTCAGCAGCAATGTTCCAGCATCTAGTGTAAAGCCTTCCCAGAGGAGTGGAATCTGTTATAGCAGCAAAGGGGGGACCAACTCCCATATTAATGCCAATGCAGGTGTCCACATACTTTTGGTCATGTAGTGTATATATATATATATATATATATATATAGTATATACATTTGCTTTGTGCTTCTCCGAGCATACTCTTCGTATAGCCTAGGCCTAGAGCCTATAGTATAGGCTTTGCATCATTTGATTGAGACCACAAAAGGTGCACTCGATACGCGCCCAGCAGAGAATCAAGGATGAGGGGAAGCATTGGGCGCACATGGAGCTATAATCAGCAACTTATTCCCAAACACTCAGCAATACCACATCTAATCGATTACAAATTACCCGACCTTCCCCTGACTGAAATTACCCGACCTTCCCCTGACTGAAATTGAAAAAACATGACCCTCCCCCATTTTCTTCTGTGTAATAACTGTGTTCATTTTAACCGCTCCCTTATTGATTATTGATTTGGACACTTCAAAACGGTGTTTTGACATTGGGCTATTTATCAACGGGAAGCAGCGATAGCATCGTTTTCAACTTGTGTTTTAAGAATATAAATGGAACTTTCAACATTCATTTCCAACAGTATTCATCTTAATTTGGTCAAAACTGCTGAATGAGTCCAAAAAGGTGATGTTATTGGTTGACTATGATGATATACCAGAAATCATGAAAACAGGGTTGACTTGCTTATAATAAGGCACATATATTTAGCGATAACAAAGAAAAAACATTTATCATCTGCTATAACAATACAGTGGCTCAAAAACAACATACACATGGCTACCCCTTAGCTAGCTAGCTAGTCAGCTGACAGGCAAAACGTAGCCTACAGGACTTTTTTAGCTAACATAAAACAACATACACATGGCTACCCCTTAGCTAGCTAGCTAGTCAGCTGACAGGCAAAACGTAGCCTACAGGACTTTTTTAGCTAGCATAAAACAACATACACATGGCTACCCCTTAGCTAGCTAGCTAGTCAGCTGACAGGCAAAACGTAGCCTACAGGACTTTTTTAGCTAGCATAAAACTTTGTGCATAAAATGCTGTACCATGACAAAAATATGACAAAAACATTGACAACTTTGTCAGGAAGCATAAGAAGCATTCACACACACAGTGAAGGATACTGTATTCACAGTTCTAGCATTCACACACACAGTGAAGGATACTGTATTCACAGTTCTAGCATTCACACACACAGTGAAGGATACTCTATTCACAGTTCTAGCATTCACACACAGTGAAGGATAACAAAGTTAGAATAATAATGTTAGAAAACCTGAGATTTTCTGTAAAGTCACAGATGTTAAGCTGAATTTTGGGATTTAGGCAAATTAAGTTTTAATGTCACTTGCACAAGTACAGTGAAATGCTTCTCTTGCAAACTCAAAACCAAGCAATGTATCACAACGTGATTGGGAGTCCCATAGGGCGACGCACAATTGGCCCATCGTTGTCCGTGTTTGGCCGGTGTAAATATGAATAAGGCTCGCTAGGCCCTCAATTGTCCCTATTAGAAGACAATTTGTGATTGGTTGATTCTACTGTCATTCCAAAATGCTGCTCTAATTGAAGTCAATGTCAATGACGTTGGCTGGTGCCTTCCATTCAAAGCCTGAGGGCCTAGCCAATGAGCTTTGAGCCCAGCTAGATTATTTCTACCAAGAGACAACCAAAGAAATTCTGATTGGATATTTTTTTCTCTTGGATATTAACCCTTCTTTTTCCAACACAAACTGAAAAATTCAATTACAAGATCATTACAATTAAGACAAAAAAAAATGAAATAAATGAAAACAAAATTACAAACTATAATATATAAACAGATTTGTATCTATTCTTAGGTCCCTGACAGTTCACTAGTTAACCCCTGTGGATTTCATCAGGAGCCTATAATACCTCTAGATGCATTGTGTGACAAAGACAGACATTTCTTTATTTAACCTTTATTTACCTAGCCAGTTAAGAACAAATTATTATTTACAATGACAGCCTACCTACAGGGTCAGCCCCAGGAGGAAATTAGGGGTAAGTGCCTTGTTCAAGGACACATCGACAGGTTTTTCACCTTGTCGGCTCGGGTATTCGAACCAGCAACCCTTTCGGTTACTGGCCCAACGCTCTAACCGCTAGGCTACCTGCCACCCAAAAAGAAAACAAAGGGAAGATTTTTGTTGTCCTCGCCAATGCTATAATACCAAATTATTTAAAAAAATGTATGGACCATTGAATCATATTTGACTGGGGTCCATCTCGGGGTAATTTTAGTTTACTTTAGATGTTTGCATTTAGTCACAGCAACCAGGGATTTCACTTGAATGTGTGTGAACCTGGATAAGCCCAGAAGCTTTGTTAGTAAATACTTCAAGATGTTTAGGGAATGTAAGCAGATGGTCTCTCTTAAAGCAGTGGAGGCTGTTGTTGAAAGCTTCCCACTTATTCCAGTTATTACCAAGTGCCCGTCCTCCCCAATTAAGGTGCCACCAACCTCCTGTGGGTTAAACATAGGTTACTGTGACAAACTCATTCACCCTCTCTCTCTCTCTCCCTCTCTCTCTTTCTCCGCATTCAGTTGTTCTGGTGGTGGTTTTCGGGATCTGTTGGGCTCCGTTCCACACTGACAGACTCATGTGGAGCTTCATCGACGAGTGGACCAGCATCCAGCTGGAGGTCTACAAGTACGTCCACATCGTGTCTGGCGTCTTCTTCTACCTCAGCTCGGCCGTGAACCCCATCCTCTACAACCTCATGTCCACCCGCTTCCGAGAGATGTTCAAGGAAGTGATGTGTCATCGGCCACGGCACCCAGTGCCCAGGAAGCAGTCACTCAGTGTTACCCGAGTAACGCTCCGCAGCATTCTCAGTGAGGCCGCGCCCATTAATGGCATTGCGGGCCTACACGAAGACAAGGAGCATGAGACCACCTTTCCTTGAAATAACTTCCTAGGAGAGGAGGGAGCTGAATACATTAACCTGATCAGATGGATGATGATTCAGATAGGGCTCCCATGCAGATAGGGCTCCCAAGTGGCACAGTGGTCTAAGACACTGCATCTAAGTGCTAGAGGGGTCACTACAGACAACCTGGTTCAAATCCAGACTGCATCACAACTGGCTGTGATTGGGAGTACCATAGGGCGGTGCACAATTGGCCCAGCGTTCTCTGAGTTTGGCTGGTGTAGGCTGTCATTGTAAATACGAATTTGTTCTTAACTGACTTGCCTAGTCAAATTCAAAAGGATGCACTTATTACAATCTATTTTATTGCAATCTTTGGTCACCAAACCACAGTGGAATTTGCCTGTCACTAAATTCCCTAAACACAAGAAAACAAAACACATTTAAACCTGATGCTTTGACGTATTATTTGAGCAATTCTATGTACAAAAAAAAAAAAAAAAAAACATATCTCAGAAGGTACAGACTAATCGATAATTCTCAGCTAGAAAACCTGCCAGATTCTGCATCACTGCTTTTCCACTCCTATGTATCAGTTCATGTTCAACAGCACAAACTTTTGGACATCCAGTCCCAAGAGAAAAGCTGTTTTTCCTTACAGCTCAGATTGAAAACAGGCAGAGATGCCCTGTCAAAGCTCCTTCAAAGATGATGTCCAACCTGGTTGTTTTTGGCGAATGTACAGTATATAACTCTCAAATCACTGAGTGCTTTATTATAGTGCAAAGGATTTGCAGTACGTACTAAATAGAACTTGAGATGGGCAGCTTTCTAGGCATTAGAATGCAGATCTGGGCAATAAGTCAACCTGTGCTGGAGCACAGTAAAAAACAATGGCTTCAAAATAGATGTAGCTGAACCGTCAGCTGTATGTCATTGCATGGGTCGTTGGATATTGCTATTGAACTTGTCTCCTCCCTTCAAGAGAGTCTGTCACGTCATTAACAGATGTATCCTGCTGCAGATTGGCATTTTGAAAAAGTTGCTTTTACATTTCCAGCACTGTATGTCTCCATCACCAATCTGATCTCTGATGATCTATTTCACTGATGTGAAAGGTATTTGGCCTCATGAAATAAAGCATCTCGTGCTTTATTTTTATGACTAATTTCAAACTCAAACATTTTGGCCTTTACATTCAAATTTTTCACATTTAGCAGACACTCTTGTCCAGAGTGACTTAGTCAGTGCATTAACCTATGACTTTGATTTGCCTTTATCTGAAACTATTAAATCCATATCATAAGTCTTAAAGGGATTTTGGTAAGGAGGTCCTCTATCTACTTTCCCAGAGTCA
Organism: Thymallus thymallus; assembly: GCA_023634145.1. Lineage (NCBI taxonomy): Eukaryota > Metazoa > Chordata > Actinopteri > Salmoniformes > Salmonidae > Thymallus > Thymallus thymallus. The sequence goes on from CM042414.1 coordinate 4,629,745, forward strand.
GACGAACTCATAGATACAATGTTTATGTCTCTGCATCCAGTATGAAGGAAATTAGAGGTAGTTTCGCGAACCAATGCAAACTAGCATTAGCACAATGACTGGAACTCTATGGTATCTACTAGCGAGCTAGCAGTTACCATAGACTTCAAGTAATTGCGCTAAGGCTAGTTAGAAATTGCACTAATGCTAATTAGCAATTTCCTCGAAACTGAACGTAGAGATATAAAAATGGTATCCACGAGTTCATGACTCTGGGGAAGTAGATCAAGGGCTTCATTGCCAAAATACTGAAGTATCCCTTTAAGAGCTTAAGCTTTAGATGAATACTAAGCTTCTTTACAGTAGACATTTCCCCACCCTGACTCTGTTCTTGTGTCCATAAAGTGTGAACTGCTCCATGTCCCACCTCTTTATTTCTGGTTCTCTTTACATACTGTGTTCCATCTGGATGGGTTAGCTGACAACATCACCAAAACAATGTGTGCGCTTCAATGGGGCAGAAGTCTGTGTGTTGTTGTGATTCTGGGTGGCCAGATGACAAGAAACTGCGAAGTGGGGACTCGTAGGAGCTCATTTCAGCTATTTTTATCTTGTTCTTGACACCATGACCTGTTTTAAGGTGTTTTGACTGATGTCACTTCTATGCTAACATGGCAAAAAATTTGCTAGCTAGCTAACCAACAACTGTAACAATGTATTTGAGAGAGAACAAGTGCTCATTGTTCAACTTTATTTTTGTTTTCAATCGACATTCGAGACGAAATCTAGTTTACATGTTATCAACAATCTAAAAAATCCCTGTCTATTTTGCCCCGTATTTGCACACGTGTTGGTTTTGTTGCTAAACAATCAATGTTTATATTAAGGAGAAGACCCCTCCATTGAAATTGTTAAGATGTACAGGATAGCCAATAACAGGTCTGTTTTTAAATTATCCTTGAAACGGGTATTGATTTTCTAAGGTTGTACACTACCTAATGGGCGCTCCAACAGAGCTGTGAAAAGGTTGGCCTTCTGAAGATGTGCAGTTTTCCCTGTGGGGGAAAACATGAAATCTTCTGAACGCAATATCACCAACAAACTTTTATAGAGGTTGGCCTCATTTAACTACAATCCTAGCAGCTGCTAATTTCCATCTACACTTGGAGGTGGTATGTGAGCCAGCAATGTGTAAATCTGCCAATCCTTCTGCAAGGAGCCTCATGTTCTCATCCATCATCGCCCGAGCCCCAACAAGTGTGTCAGGCACAGTAATGGCCATTTTACTGCTCTGCCAAACATCGACTGTACATGCAAGCAGTCAGTTACAGCTAACAAACTGATTAATCTAACCAACTGATTCATCTAACCAACTGATTCATCTAACCAACTGATTCATCTAACAAACTGATTAATCTAACCAACTGATTCATCTAACAAACTGATTCATCCCCCTGACCACACTACCTGATTTGGGGGAGTGGTGTACATTTTTACACAAGAGAAAGGAGAGTGACCATCTGGTCAACAGTGGGTACAGACTGATCAACAGTCTGTACAGACTCTCACTGTGGAGATTCTGACTGCATGTAACTGCATGATTCCAGCTCTTTGTTTTTCCCCTTGTAAAAGTATACCTGTGTGTTTTCCCCCTTGTAAAAGTATACCTGTGTTTTTTCCCCTTGTAAAAGAACCTGTGTTTTTCCCCCTTGTAAAAGTATACCTGTGTTTTTCCCCCCTTGTAAAAGTATACCTGTGTTTTTTCCCCTTGTAAAAGTATACCTGTGTTTTTCCCCCTTGTAAAAGTATACCTGTGTTTTTTCCCCCTTGTAAAAGTATACCTGTGTTTTCCCCCCTTGTAAGAGTATACCTGTGTTTTTTTCCCCTTGTAAGAGTATACCTGTGTTTTTTCCAAGCTCTAAACTGTACCAATTTTTATAACCCAAGCTCTTACAAGGGGGAGCCTACACGGAGGACCATGCTTCAGGACCACCTGCCCTGATGACTCCTAGCTGTCCCCAGTCCACCTGGTCGTGCTGCTGCACCGGTTTCAACTCTTCTGCCTGCTGTTCATTGGACGTGCCACCTTGTCCCAGACCTGCTGTTTTCATCTCGCTCTACCGCACCTGCGCTCTATTGCACTGAAAAACCAAGTGACGTTCACTCCTGATGTATTTACCTGTTGCATCATCCACAACCACTATGATTATTATTTGACCCTGCTGGTCATCTATGAACATTTGAACATCTTGGAGAAAGAACTGGCCTTAATGGCCATGAATTGTTATAATCTCCACCCGGCACAGCCAGAAGAGGACTGGCCACCCCTCAGAGCCTGGTTCCTCTCTAGGTTTCTTCCTAGGTTTTGCCTTTCTAGGGAGTTTTTCCTAGCCACCCTGCTTCTACATCAGCATTGCTTGCTGTTTGGGGTTTTAGGCTGGGTTTCTGTATAGCATTTTGTGACATCGGCTGATGTAAAAAGGGCTTTATAAATACATTTGATTAGATTTGATTTGATCTAAACTGTCCACAAGGGAAATATTTAAATCAATGTTAAAGGGCACGGAGAAAGGTTGCCTCTTTTTCTTTTTTCAAACAAATGTCGGGGTTGTTTTATTTTAGACAATGACTCAAGCTTCCACCATGTTTCTATTTTAGGTGGGCTGATGACGAGGTCAAAGCAATGGTGTACTAACCACTGGAGCTTCATACTGCAATACATGTAATGGTTCACTAACAACATTTTATCTAAAGTGGGTGTGACCATCTCATCTTCTACTCTCTCATTGGACAAAGATAACTCAGGCCCAATGTAATGAAACAAAAGCTAATTCTTGAAAAGCGTTAATAAAAGTCTACAGAGACTGAGAAGTACTGTCTGTTTAATATATTTTATTGGAAAATAAGCCTTACATATGAGGAGCCACTGTCAGAAAAACTATTAGGGCAAGATTCGCGCACAGTGTGCCATACTCGGAAAAGGTACAGTATTTCAACAAACCACCTTAGACTGCGGAACCTTGGCAGTCACGTAGACCGTGTCCAAATGAAGGTCTATCCTTGGGGATTCTTCCTGTTTTCTATTCCTATACAAAAGATTGCTAAATCCCCGTCACCCCGGGTTTCCTTTCAGGCACAAATCAGTTAGTCATCCACTGGTGATAACTAGGCAAATACATTAGCACAACATGTCCATTCAATATCCCGCAGCACATATACAACATTCTCAACAGTGGCAACTGCTACAAGCCTAGTGGCAGAATATTAGCCAGAATACACGTGGCAACAATAACCTTCACTTGATTCTCACAATGTCAGGTCAAGGTTCATAGCTTTTCCCCCATCATATTTGCCATGGGTTGTAGGCTACCCAACGGCCCCAAAGACTGTCCTCTCTCTCTGAATTGTATCCTACTAAGAACTGTCCTTGTAAAGTGCAAGTTTCAGTTCACACCAGCAGAAATTGAATGAGTAATTAACTTTTCAAGCATTGAATGAGTAATTAACTAACCCCAGCAGCTGCTAATTTCCATCTACACTTGGAGGTGGTATGTGAGCCAGCAATGTGTAAATCTGCCAATCCTTCTGCAAGGAGCCTCATGTTCTCATCCATCATCGCCCGAGCCCCAACAAGTGTGTCAGGCACAGTAATGGCCATTTTACTGCTCTGCCAAACATCGACTGTACATGCAAGCAGTCAGTTACAGCTAACAAACTGATTAATCTAACCAACTGATTCATCTAACCAACTGATTCATCTAACCAACTGATTCATCTAACAAACTGATTAATCTAACCAACTGATTCATCTAACAAACTGATTAATCTAACCAACTGATTCATCTAACAAACTGATTCATCTAACCAACTGATTCATCTAACCAACTGATTCATCTAACCAACTGATTCATCTAACAAACTGATTCATCTAACAAACTGATTCATCCCCCTGACCACACTACCTGATTTGGGGGAGTGGTGTACATTTTTACACAAGAGAAAGGAGAGTGACCATCTGGTCAACAGTGGGTACAGACTGATCAACAGTCTGTACAGACTCTCACTGTGGAGATTCTGACTGGATGTAACTGCATGATTCCAGCTATTTGTTTTTCCCCTTGTAAAAGTATACCTGTGTGTTTTCCCCCTTGTAAAAGTATACCTGTGTGTTTTCCCCCGTGTAAAAGTATACCTGTGTTTTTCCCCCTTGTAAAAGTATACCTGTGTTTTTTCCCCCTTGTAAAAGTATACCTGTGTTTTTCCCCCTTGTAAAAGTATACCTGTGTTTTCCCCCTTGTAAAAGTATACCTGTGTTTTTTCCCCCTTGTAAAAGTATACCTGTGTTTTTTCCCCCTTGTAAAAGTATACCTGTTTTTTTTCCCCCTTGTAAAAGTATACCTGTGTGTTTTCCCCTTGTAAAAGTATACCTGTGTGATTGTTTCAGTACAGAAGAGTTTCCAGGGGGAAACTAATCTCCAGTGGGGCGGAGCTTTATGGCCCAATTACTTTGTTTGTCTTAAATGTTTTGTGCTGTAGTGCCACTAAGGTATAAAGCTGCAAGAGAGGAATAGTATACATTGGAAAATAATGGGTGAATTTGGGGATTTATTTTTTATTATGAAGTGCTTGACTTGGGCAGGAGCTCACCGGAGCTGAGTACCGGCGAACTGCTTGAGCTTATAGAATATTAGCACCAATGTCTTGTGGCGCTCCTGAACCTAAATATAAACACTACTTGCACCCAAAACGTCAAGCACTGCATGAAACATAGGTTTTTGACAACTCAGTTATTGTGTCCAACAGGGTATTTAATGAGGATGAGGGGAATGAATCATTTTTGCTTGATATATTTGTGTTGTGCTTATGTTTTGTATATTAAATATGTAATGGGAAACTGGAACATGTGGTGGAAAACTTTGCAAATGTAAAGCTTTACTTCAATTGTGTGTTTGCCCATTTTACTTTCTTTCTTCCTACCAAAACAGGTTATGCCAAAAATAACTTAAAATCATACAATGCAATGTCACATTTGTAAGATAAGTTCTGTGTTTGAATGTATTATAAAAGTGATTTTGATCTAGTGGTAACATCAGCAACTCCTGAGAACACATCCCCAAACAATAATCATTACATTAATTGTCAGTAAAATCGATACCTGCTTTGACACAGTTTTGTTAAAAAGTTGTTTTGTTCATGTCGAAACTAATCTACAAACAATGTGTAGGTTGATTTTAACTGGATTTTAGGATTCAAATTTCAGAGGTTATAATCTACCATAAAGAAACAAAACTGTATTTATGTATTAAAAGTATTTATTCTTCTGTCTGGAAAATAAAATAAATATACCCAAGCATTCCTCTAATCCCTTTGATTGAAATACATTTTAATTGTAAAAACTGTAAAAGACCAACACGCCATTATTTTACTGATGACCAAAAATTATCAATTTTACAGACAGTTAAATATGCATCTCTCCTGTAAGGACATTTTTGTCTCAGCAGTGATAGTTCAGCTATTTTTATGACCCAAGCTCTAAACTGTACCTATTTTTATGACCCAAGCTCTAAACTCTACCTATTTTTATGACCCAAGCTCTAAACTCTACCTATTTGTATGACCCAAGCTCTAAACTCTACCTATTTTTATGACCCAAGCTCTAAACTCTACCTATTTTTATGACCCAAGCTCTAAACTGTACCTATTTTTATGACCCAAGCTCTAAACTGTACCTATTTTTATGACCCAAGCTCTAATCTGTACCTATTTTTATGACCCAAGCTCTAAACTGTACCTATTTTTATGACCCAAGCTCTAAACTGTACCTATTTTTATGACCCAAGCTCTAAACTGTACCTATTTTTATGACCCAAGCTCTAAACTGTACCTATTTTTATGACCCAAGCTCTAAACCGTACCTATTTTTATGACCCAAGCTCTAATCTGTACCTATTTTTATGACCCAAGCTCTAAACTGTACCTATTTTTATGACCCAAGCTCTAAACTGTACCTATTTTTATGACCCAAGCTCTAAACTCTACCTATTTTTATGACCCAAGCTCTAAACTCTACCTATTTTTATGACCCAAGCTCTAAACTATGTGCAATATTTATGTAATAATCATAAATGGATTAAAGCATCTGCTAATATTATATATTACAGTAATCATATACTGTATTTAGATCATCTGATTTCGATATCAGAAAGCATTCATGGAGGATGCATCACGTTGTCACTGTGATAGATACTGAATAATGTAAGCTGCTAAAGATGAAGGGGTTCAGTCAAGTGCTTTGCCAACATTTTCTGTGATATTTGCAGCATATTGAAGATTAATCCACCATTGAAAGCCGCCCTCCTGGCTACACCATAAAAAACTAACCTCCTGTGATGGACAACAAAAAAACACGAGTTGCATGCGACGCGTGAAGTGAATTAATGAGAAGGGATGTGAGCTAAGGACCACTCTTGTGGTTTTCTATTTTTCAATAACAGGTTTTATAGTAGTACATTGTCCAGGGATAAATAAAACTTGAAGCCATATGAGAAGTGAACACAGCATGCCCTTCATTTATCAGCTTTTTCATGCAATGATTCTTCCCAGACCAAATTAATGGGTCGTTTTTCCCCTTTTGTGTAATGTCAATGATTATGGCAATGTGAGAGAGGGCTGGCCGATTCCCTTCACATAAAGGGTTTAACGAAAATAATTAGACCAGTTTCAATAATACAGAAATACAGTTAAAAACAAGGACTAGAATGTTGAGACCAAGAATCATCTTTTCCGGTTTATCCCGGCTTTACAACCGTTCCCACTGGCACTCGCCCGCAAACACAGCCGTAGCTCATTATCTCATTTAGGGGCAGGGGCCTACAATTACCTCTTTAGCCAATACCAATTCATATACAAACACTCAATTACTAGACACTTAACTAATTCAGGTGAAATGGAATCACAACTATGGCATGGTATGAATAACGTAAGTTAAGCAGGAACCTGGAATAAAATATATGTACATCAAAATAAACACAATATCAATAAGTGGCAACGTTGAAAGGATTGTGTTCACAGCACACTTCCTTCCCTTCAAAGGTGTCAAGCTCCTCTTAGCATGTAACAAACAAGCCACACAGTTACAGCTCTTGCCATTGATGGTATATGGTGGTGATGACACGGGCCTCTCCTGACGCACGTTGAGCATGACAACTACATTGTCCTGCGTCAGGCAGCTTCTCACTCCAGACGATGAGTGTCAGTCCCACCAGCTCGCACTCTGCAGAATTAACTGGGGTTCCCCAAGCTGGGCCTCTAGACTAGACAATTAGGCTGCCACCCTCTGGATCCCCGGGAAACTGGCCCCCATGGACCTTTGAGCATCACCTGATGAAGCCACGGCAGCAGCTCTCCTCCTAGCTCGCTTTAGCACCAGTGGACTCATGAACTGCTCCACCTTGGGCTCTGGCCACACTCCACCCTCCAGGCAAACTCCTCAGGTCCAGCATCCTCCTGGATGAAGTCCTGTCACTCACCATATTGCTTTTCACCGTCGAATAGCACACTGTTCCTTAAAAACCTCTTCTTCTAAAAATGTTAAGTCGTTGGTCTTCTAAACGGGCACTAGGGAACCTATCCCACCGCTGGCACCACATGTGAGAGGGCCCTTCACATAGAAAGGGTTTTATTAAAACAACTGGATCAATTTCTTCCAAATGTCTAAATAATTTAAAACAAGGACAAAAAGATGAAGACCAAGAATAAAATAATGATCTTCGCTGGTCTTTATTTCATCATTACTATGTGTTGTGTTAATGATTTGTGTTAATGTGTTGTGTTAATGTGTTGTGTTAATGTGTTGTGTACTGTTTTATTGTATGTAACTACCTTGGCAGCAGCTAATGGGGATCCAGAATAACATACACATGACAATGACAGCCTTCCCCATGTGAAAGTTGCCCTTCAATCCAATAACTGTCCTTATACGGTTCCTGACGTACAGATGTCCTATCTTAATTTGATAACTGCAAATTGTAGTGTATTCAAGGTTTAAAAAGGCGTGCACTATAACATTTCAGACTTGATTTTCCCTAACTAAAAATGTATCAACCCTTTACAAAAATGTCCAGTAATTATGATCCACATAATAATTCACATTTCCTGTTGCTGCGGAATTATTTTCCTTCAGTGAGAAACTAGTCTAAATAAGATAGGATATCTGTAGGTTTGTCCGCGCAGCATTGAGACTCTGGAGTATTACTTCAAAGAGACCCAGGCTTGACCAACCTTCACCCCCTCCAAACCAAGTCAACTGTTAGTGCTTCAGTGAGGGATTAGATGTATCTCCACTTTCTCCAAGGTCGGTCCAAGGTCAGCAGCAGCAGCAGCAGCTCAGAGGGTCATCTGGGATGACAACCTACAGACAGAGACTTAGGAGCTTCAGGCGGCAAGGTGTCAGCCAGGTCAACCTTCACCAAACATTCCCTGCTGTCACTGCAGAATCTACCCTTACGCCCCCTAGCTGGAGAAACTGTAAAGTATGCAACTATGCCCTCATGAATGCAGACACATAGTGCTGAATGGGGTTTGTCAGTAAAAAAAAAAAGAAAAAGGGAACAATATTAGCATTTGGGACGCTAGGGACAGCCATCTTCCAGAGATCTCAGGAGTGCAACTACAAAGTATACAAACCATGTTGGTTACATGCTTGAAAACGGTATGGCCTAAAAAGTAACCACAAATATTCTGTTTTATGAACGAATTACACCCCAGCTGTCTGAAACTGTTCTTATTTCTATGCACATTGGCCACTGACTTTCCAAATAAATACCAATACATCGTTATCATTGTGCTCACACTACTTAACATACTGTAGAATACCTTACTCTGGGAAAAATGTATTTGCCATAGGCAACAATTCATAAATGCAATGCACATTAAGATGGCAGCTTGTTGCAGTAAGAAGTTAGGAGTGAGTAAAACATACAGAGGGCTGGGTGAGTCCAAAGGGGAAAGAAATAAAAAGTGACACAGATGAGGTCACCACATGAGCGGTCTCCGATTCGTCACAGCAAAAATGTGCTAACAATCTGGCAACACAATGAAGGCATAAGCCGATATGTGTTGGTGTATTCAGGCTCCCCAGGGGCTCAGCTGTCTAAAGTGCTGCATCTCAGTGCTAGGGGCATCGGTACCCTGGTTCAAATCCAGGCTGTATCACAACTGACCATGATTGGGAGTACCATAGGTCGGTGCACAACTGGCCCAGCGTTGTTCTGAGTTTGGCCAGTTTTTTGCTTATCTGATTGGTGTGAAGCCAGTTCCAAACTTGGGGGGCATTTTTCTGCGCCAGGACAACCCACAACTGAGCTCAGCTCAACACTGATCGACTAATTATTTTATATATTTTTTTATCAAGGGAGGCCAAACGCTTGCTGGCATCAATCAATCAAATGCAACGGCGGCAACATGTAATACTCTTTTGTTTCAGACAGAATCAGATACATGGGACACACATGCATCCATAAATACACTCCACTGGATTCTACAAGTTTTTCGTTCACGTCGTTGACCATAAGGAGCTAATTGGAGTAATTTGTGACTGCGACTTGTAAAAGCGTTCTTTAAAACAATGTACATTTTTTGATTGTTAGGCATACAAATAATATTATTTATACATTTGAAACAACGTTTAGTTGGGGCCACAACTGGACCAGATCGTGAACGACTCTTGGTTCGTTTGAACTGTAGCACTCCAAATGATTTCCTTCTGGAGTTTGAGTTTGTTGAGCACTGGCTGTGTATGTTTTGGTTCTACAAAGCTGTGTACATCATAACATTCAATGTTCTGATGGCTGTATATCTATCGCTTAGGGCCCCCGGCCACTAGAGAACTCAGTTAGCTAATGTGTGCTAACTAATCGTCATAGAGAATACATTGGGTGTTAGCATGTTAGCTATCTTTTCGACATGCAAATTAACTTTATAATGTATCTGGCTAATGTGCGTGCCTAGGTATCTTAATGTTACAAGATTATTCCATTGTAATTATGTTGTATGTGAAAATAACTTGTGTGTTGGTTATTTTAGTTATTTTGTGGCACTTTTCTTGTGAAGTAATTTCTGTTGTACTGGCTAGCTAGGTCCTATTGTTAGCTCGTGATGGTAGCTACATGTATGGAGTCATGCTATTCTTTATTCCTGTGCATTTGAGTATGAATGTGTGCAGAACATTTTGGAAGTTGTTTTCTCTTTACTGTATTTGACAGTTTTACAAAAAATTATATCTCAATAAAGATTCAATACGATACTCCATCACGTCTTTATTGGGAGTTGTAAGCTGTCTGCTTTTACTTACGGTACACATATTGAAGGAAGAACATTTGATAATCAATTCATTGCATTCATTCTTGCACAATCCGATCAATGATCAGTTCTAAACATGTATTCTTCTCTATGTTGCCTGCAGGATGGTCTATTTTCCTGCACGCATACAGTATATGACAGAGCATGTCTCCTCAGGCACTGGAGGAGCCCGTATTAATCCTGCTGTAGAATTCATATATGACAGATAGTTGTTGGTCGGATCACTTCTCCTCAGGCACTGGAGGAGCCCGGATTAATCCTGCTGTAGAATTCATATATGACAGATAGTTGTTGGTCGGATCACTTCTCCTCAGGCACTGGAGGAGCCCGTATTAATCCTGCTGTAGAATTCATATATGACAGATAGTTGTTGGTCGGATCACTTCTCCTCAGGCACTGGAGGAGCCCGTATTAATCCTGCTGTAGAATTCATATATGGCCACCAGGTCAAACAAATTACTAAAATGAACAACTGACTCAGAAAAACAAATCATGACTCAAGGCAGTAAAAAGTACAATCATAAAAAATCATTGGCTAACTGCACATCATAAGAAACTAGCCCTGCAAAATAAGGCCTTATTAATTATATCGTTGAGATTTCAATGCAACATGGCCACTTTGGCATTCACTTGGTTAAAGTCACAGGACTGAAAATTAACCATGTCTCTGTCATTAGCAAACAGAGTCATGGGTGGTACTGGTCATTCTAAAATTCACTCAAAAGGCATCCTGGGAAATATGCAAATAAGGCTTTAAACCCTACAGCAAGGCTACTCCATTCTGGTCCTGGAGGGCAAAACATTTCTGGTTTTGGATTTTTGTGTTTCTTCAAAGAACCATCCCATGTATGTCCCTAAAACGGTTCCCCTATGGCATCGCTCTCAAGAACCATATTTGGTTCCAACTTGCACCCTTATTTTTAAGTGTAAAGTAAACCTGCTCAACAAAATAATTGGAAAGTGTACAGAATGGATGTTTGTTTGGTGCGTATATGTATTCAGATTTGTTTTGACTGGAGGAGGGACACTAGCAGCTATTGCTGTGACTTGTCTGTGGATGTGTATACTTGTAGCCAGGAGTTATGGGCACTAGGATGGTATATATGAATATATTGAATGACTGTGCAGGGACACCTGTGCCCAGCCACTCAGTAGTCAGAGAACAAGAGCCCACTTATTCCCACTGGCAGAATAAAAAACACATTATAGTGTTCCTCAATCACAAAGTGATGCTTTCACCCACTCTGCAGGAACAGACAGGCAGAGTAGGCAGGTGTCATTAATAATCTCTTTAATCCATAAGGATTATCAGACAGCACAGGGAGCAGGATAATTGATGGATTGAACAAACTTCAGAAGAGCGGATGGCCAACATGAAAAAATGCTACAGTTTACTATAGAATTCTACAATACTTACTATAGAGTATTCTAGTCTACTGTAGTATCCCTCTATCATGTGTAGAACGCTACAGTCAATACTACAGTATACTACAGACAGCAAAAACACTACAATAAATACTACAGTATACTACAGACAGCAAAAACACTACAGTCAATATTACAGTATACTACAGACAGCAAAAACACTACAGTCAATACTACAGTATACTACAGACAGCAAAAACACTACAATACATACTACAGTATACTACAGACAGCAAAAACACTACAGTAACTTCTGCAAAAACACTACAGTAATTACAATAGTATGTGCAACAGTATTTAGTTCGCATACAACCTGCCCATTCCCCTCTCTATATCCCAATTTGTGGCACCCATAAGTGAGAAATCTACAGTGCCTTCAGAAAGTATTCACACCCCTTGAATTTTTTCACATGTAGTTCTTAGACTGAATTTAAAATGTATTAAATTCAGATTTATATTTGGCATAACATTGTAGGGCTTTGGCTGTCATTGTGAATAAGAATATGTTCTTAACTGACTTGCCTAGTTAAATAAAAACATACAATTACCACAAAGACCACAAGGGAGGTTTTCCAATGCCTTGCAAAGAAGTGCACCTATGGGTAAACATTAAAAAAAGTAGGCAACAGATGTTGAATGTCCCTTTGAGCACGGTGAAGTTATTAATTACACTTTGGATGGTGTATCAATACACCCAGTCACTACAAAGATACAGACGTCCTTCTTAACTCAGTTGCCGGAGAGGAAGGAAACTGCTCAGAGATTTAATCATGAGGACAATTGTGACTTTAATGGCTGTGAGGAGAAAACTGAGAATGGATCAACAACATTGTAGTTACTCAACAATACTAACATAATTGATAGAGTGAAAAGAAAGAAGCCTGTACAGAATTAAAATATTCCAAAATATGCATCCTGTTTGCAACAAGACAATAAAGAAATACTGCAGAAAATGTGGCAAAGCAATTAACTAATACAAAATGGTATGTCTGGGACAAATCAAATACAACTAAGATTTACCAATCTCCATATTTTAGAGCATAGGGGTGGCTGCATCATGTTATGGGTATGCTTATAATCGTTAAGGACTGGGGAGTTTTTCAGGATGAAAACATGGAATGGAGTTAAGTACAGGCAAAATCCTAGAGGAAAACCTGGTTCAGTCTGCTTTCAACCAGACACTGGGAGATGAATTAACTTTTCAGCAGGACAATAATCTTAAACACAAGGCCAAATATACACTGGAGTTGCTTAAGTTAAGAACAAATTCTTATTTACAATGACGGTCTACCAAAAGGCAAAATACCTCCTGCAGGGACGGGGGCTGGGATTAAAAATATAAATAAATTAAATAAAAATATAGGACAAAACACACTAAGACAACAACATATCATGGTATCAACACAACATGACAACAGCATGGTAGCAACACAACATGACAACAGCATGGTAGCAACACAACATGACAACAACATGGTAGCAACACAACATGGTAGCAGCACAAAACAGGGTACAAACATTATTGGGCACAGACAACAGCACAAAGGTAGTAAGAGTGCCCATGATTGAGTCTTTGAAGATTGGCTGAGTTGTCGTTATGGGATACAGAAAGAAACCTGTCAATATGGCACTTAACCCTAACCTTAATTTGCTCCAGGGGCACTGTACTACTATGGCTGTCCCTGTAGGTAGGCAAAAATGCCAGAATGAAGTGAACAGAAGACTTGACTTCTTTAGTTTAAATGCCACATGCTTAGAATATCTTACTTTGAAAAGAAGGTTTACACATTATCTTGGGGAGAGTGTCTGCCATTTTAGTTAATTGAGGGGAATTCCATCGATCTCAGTGGGGACCATGTGCCTTATGTAAATAATGCCAAGCAAGGTCCACATTCATCAACTAACAGATATTTACATAAAATGTAAATGGGCTGTCACTAACCAGGTTTCCAACCTTTTTATGCAAGTAAAGTACACTACATTACCTAAAGTATGTGGACACCTGCTCGTCGAACATCTCATTCCAAAACCGTGGGCATTAATATGGAGTTGGTCCTTCTTTCCTGCTACAGTGGGGAGAACAAGTATTTGATACACTGCAGATTTTGCAGGTTTTCCCACTTACAAAGCATGTAGAAGTCTGTAATTTTTATCATAGGTACTCTTCAACTGTGAGTGACGGAATCTAAAACAAAAATCCAGAAAATCACACTGTATGATCTGTATGAATTGTTTGCAATTACAGAGATCATACGTTTCCTGTAGTTCTTGACCAGGTTTGCACACACTGCAGCAGGGACTTTGGCCCACTCCTCCATACAGACCTTCTCCAGATCCTTCAGGTTTCATGGCTGTCGCTGGGTAATACGGACTTTCAGCTCCCTCCAAAGATTTTCTATTGGGTTCAGATCTGGAGACTGGCTAGGCCACTCCAGGACCTTGAGATGCTTCTTACGGAGCCACTCCTTAGTTGCCCTGGCTGTGTGTTTCGGGTCGTTGTCATGCTGGAAGACCCAGCCACGACCCTTACTGAGGGAAGGAGGTTGTTGGCCAAGATCTCGCGATACATGGCCCCATCCATCCTCCCCTCAATACGGTGCAGTCGTCCTGTCCCCTTTGCAGAAAAGCATCCCCAAAGAATTATGTTTCCACCTCCATGCTTCACGGTTGGGATGGTGTTCTTGGGGTTGTACTCATCCTTCTTCTTCCTCCAAACACGGCGAGTGGAGTTTAGACCAAAAAGCTCTATTTTTGTCTCATCAGACCACATGACCTTCTCCCATTCCTCCTCTGGATCATCCAGATGGTCATAGGCAAACTTCAGACGGGCCTGGACATGCGCTGGCTGAGCAGGGGGACCTTGCGTGCGCTGCAGGATTTTAATCCATGACGGCGTAGTGTGTTACTAATGGTTTTCTTTGAGACTGTGGTCCCAGCTCTCTTCAGGTCATTGACCAGGTCCTGCCGTGTAGTTCTGGGCTGATCCCTCACCTTCCTCATGATCATTGATGCCCCACAAGGTGAGATCTTGCATGGTGCCCCAGACCGAGGGAGATTGACCGTCATCTTGAACTTCTTCCATTTTCTAATAATTGCGCCAACAGTTGTTGCATTCTCACCAAGCTGCTTGCCTATTGTCCTGTAGCCCATCCCAGCCTTGTGCAGGTCTACAATTTTATCCCTAATATCCTTACACAGCTCTCTGGTCTTGGCCATTGTGGAGAGGTTGGAGTCTGTTTGATTGAGTGTGTGGACAGGTGTCTTTTATACAGGTAACGAGTTCAAACAGGTGCAGTTAATATAGGTAGAACAGGAGGGCTTCCTAAAGAAAAACTAACAGGTCTGTGAGAGCCGGAATTCTTACTGGTTGGTAGGTGATCAAATACTTATATCATGCAATAAAATGCAAATTAATTATTTAAAAATCATACAATGTGATTTTCTGGATTTTGTTTTAGACTCCGTCTCTCACAGTTGAAGTGTACCTATGATAAAAATTACAGACCTCTACATGCTTTGTAAGTAGGAAAACCTGCACAATCGGCAGTGTATCAAATACTTGTTCTCCCCACTGTATAACAGCCTCCACTCTTCTGGGAAGGCTTTCCACTAGATGGCGGCGTAGGAGATGGATGCCGTTTTATGGGCTCCTAACCAATTGTGCTATTGTGTGTGTTTTTTGTGTTATTTGTAACTATAAGACACAAGGCGAGACCCAGGTGCAGACACAGGAGGCAGATGGTTCGAGTCTCTGATATTTATTAACAGATAAAGGGCAGGCAAGAGGCAGGTCGAGGACAGGCAACCAGGGCAGAGTCCAAACGGTACAGGGCGGCAGGCTCGAGGTCAGGGCAGGAACAATGGTCAGAACCAGGAGGACTGGAAAAACAGAGACTTGGAAAAACGGGCGATAGGAAAAACGGCTGGTTGACTTGGCAAAACAAGACGAACTGGCAACAGACAAACAGAGAACACAGGAATAAATACACAGGGGATAATGGGCGACACCTGGAGGGGGGTGGAGACAATCACAAAGACAGGTGAAACAGATCAGGGTGTGACAGTAACTTATTTTGTACATAATGTTTCTGCCACCGTCTCTTATGACCAAAAAGATTTTCTGGATGTCAGGACAGCGATTACTCACATTGTACTGGACAAAGATGTTTTCTTTAACGAGTCGGACGTGAAGGATTTAATTCAGAGATATCGGGGACGTAAATCGGGGTGCCTTGTAAGGATCTGACGGCGAGTGGGTAATCTGCCTCTACCATCAGTCCTATTAGCCAATGTACAATCATTGGATAACAAAGTGACACGAGCCTACCAGACGAGCTAAATTACTATGCTTGCTTCGAGGCAAGCAACACTGAAGCATGCATGAGAGCATCAGCTGTTCCAGACGACTGTGTGATCATGCTCTCTGTAGCCAATGTGAGAAAGACCTTTAAATAGGTTAACATTCACAAGGCCGCAGGGTCAGACGGATTACCAGGACATGCACTCCGAGCATGCGCTGACCTACTGGAAAGTGTCTTCAGTGACATTTTCAACCTGTCCCTGACTGATTTTGTAATATCAACATGTTTCAAGCAGACCACCATAGTCCCTTTGCCCAAGAGCACTAAGGTAACCTGCCTAAATGGCTACCGACCTGTAGCACTGACATTTGTAACCATGAAGTGCTTTGAAAGGCTGGTCATGGCTCACATCACCATTATCCCAGAAACCCTAGACCCACTCCAATTTGCATCCCGCCCAACAGATCCACAGATGATTAAATCTCTATTGCACTCCACACTGCCCTTTCCCACCTGTAAAAAAGGAACACCTACGTGAGAATACTATTCATTGACTACAGCTCAGCATTCAAAACCATAGTGCCCTCAAAGCTCATCACCAAGCTAAGGACCCTGGGACTAAACATCTCCCTCTGCAACTGGATCCTGGACTTCCTGACAGGCCGCCCCCAGGTGGTAAGGGTAGGTAACAACACATCTGCCACGCTGATCCTCAGGGGTGCGTGCTTAGTCCCCTCCTGTACTCCCTGTTCACCCATAACTGCATGGCCAGGCACGACTCCAACACCATCATTAAGTTTGCCAACGACACAACAGTGGTAGGCCTGATTACCGACAACAATGAGACAGCCTATAGGGAGGAGGTCAGAGACCTGGCCGTGTGGTGCCAGGATAACAACCTCTCCCTCAACCTGATCAAGACAAAGGAGATGATTGTGGACTACAGGAAAAGCAGGACAGAGCACGCCCCCATTCTCATTGACAGGCTGTAGTGGAGCAGGTTGAGAGCTTCAAGTTCCTTGATGTCCACATCACCAACAAACTACCATGGTCCAAACACACCAAGACAGTCATGAAAAGGGCACGACAACGCCTTTTCCCCCCACAGGAGACTGATAAGATTTGGCACGGGTTCTCAGATCCTCAAAAAGTTATACAGCTGCACCATCGAGAGTATCCTGACTGGTTGCATCACTGCCTGGTATGGCAACTATTCAGTCTCTGACCGCGAGGCATTACAGAGGGTCCTGCCATCCAAGACCTCTATAAGGGCAGCAGGTAGCCTAGCGGTTAGAGTGTTGGGCCAGTAACCAAAAGATCGCTGGTTCGAATAACAGAGCCGACAAGGTGAAAAAAACCTGTTGATGTGTACTTGAGCAAGGCACTTAAACCTAATTTGCTCCAGGGGCTGACCCTGTAGGTATTGTAAATAAGAATGTTTTCTTAACTGACTTGCCTAGTTAAATAAAGGTTAAATAAAAATACCAGGTGGTGTCAGAGGAATGCCCTTAAAATTGTCAAAGAACTCCAGCCACCCTCTACTGCACAGCAAGTGGTACTGGAGTGCCAAGTCTAGGTCCAAAAGGCTTCTTAACAGCTTGTACCCCCAAGCCATAAGACTCCTGAACAACTAATCAAATGGCTACCCAGACTATTTGCATTGTCAGCGGTCCAATTCAAAGGTGTTCAATGGGGTTGAGGTCAGGGCTCTGTGCAGGTCAGTCAAGTTCTTCCACACCAATCTCAACAAACCATTTCTGTATGCTTTGTGCAAAGGACATTGTCATGCTGAAACAGGAAAGGGACTTCCCAAAACTGTTGCCACAAAGTTGGAAGCACAGAATTGTCTAGAATGTCATTGTATGATGTGGTGTTAAGATTCACCTTCACTGGAACTAACCTTAATTCTTTAATCACCACTTCATTAAGTCAGGATTCCTATTTGACTCAGCCACGCCCCCTTGCCCGTCCAACATTTCCTCATCTACCACCCCTTCAAATGCAACTATCCCGATGCTTCTCCCTCTTTTTCCCTGGAGGCAGTTACTGAGTCAGAGGTACTAAAGGAGCTCCTGAAACTTGACCCCAAAAAACCATCTCCAACCTTTTTAACCTGTCTCTCCGTTCTGGGGAGGTTCCCATTGCTTGGAAGGCAGACACGGTTCGTCCTTTATTTAAAGGGGGAGATCAAGCTGATCCTAACTGTTATAGGCCTATTTCTATTTTGCCCTGTTTATTAAAGGTGTAGGAAAAACTTGTCGATAATCAACTGACTGGCTTTCTTGATGTCTATACTATTCTCTCTGGTATGCAATCTGGTTTCCGCTCAGGTTATGTTTGTGCCACTGCAACCTTAAAAGGTCCTCAATGATGTCACCTCTGCCCTTGATTCTAAACAATGTTGTGCTGCTATTTATATTGACTTGGCCAAAGCTTTTGATATGGTAGACCATTCCATTCTTGTGGGCCGGCTAAGGAGTATTGGCGTCTCTGAGGGGTCTTTGGCCTGGTTCGCTAACTACCGCTCTCAAAAAGTGCAGTGTATAAAGTCAGAAAATTTGCTGTCTCAGCCACTGGCTGTCACCAAGGGAATACCCCAAGGCTCAATCCTAGGCCCCACGCTCTTCTCAATTTACATCAACAACATAGCTCAGGCAGCAGGAAGCTCTCTCCTCCATTTATATGCAGATGATACAGTCTTATACTCAGCTGGCCCCTCCCCAGATTTTGTGTTAAATGCTCTTAACCTTGTTCTGAACACCTCCAAAACAAAGGTCATGTGGTTTGGTAAGAAGAATGAACCTCTCCCCACAGGTGTGATTACTACCTCTGAGGGTTTAGAGCTTGAGGTAGTCACCTCATACAAGTACTTGGGAGTATGGCTAGACTGTACACTGTCTTATCTCAGTAAATATCAAAGCTGCAGGCTAAAGTTACATCTAGACTTGGTTTCCTCTATCGTAATCAATACTCTTCCACCCCAGCAGCCAAACAAACCCTGATTCAGATGACCATCCTACCCATGCTATATTACTGAGACATAATTGTGTTTTCCGGATGGCCAAAACGGAAGAAAACGACTCTACCCCAGTCCTCAGCAGCAATATCCTTGCCTGTGAAGCCCTTTTTGTGCAAAGCAATGATGACGGCACGTGTTTCCTTGCAGGTAACCATGGTTGACAGAGGAAGAACAATGATTTCAAGCACCACCCTCCTTTTAAAGCTTCCAGTCTCGTATTCTGACTCAATCACCATGACAGAGTGATCTCCAGCCTTGTCCTCGTCAACACTCTCACCTGTGTTAACGAGACAATCACTGACTTGATGGCAGCTGGTCCTTTTGTGGCAGGGCTGAAATGCAGTGGAAATGTTTTGTTTTTGGATTAAGTTCATTTTCATGGCAAATCATCATCTGATCACTCTTCATGACATTCTGGAGTATATGCAAATTGCCATCATCAACACTGAGGCAGCAAACTTTGTGGAGACCAATACTTGTCTCAAACCTTTTGGCAACGACTGTACAATCAAACAGTGTGCTTGTCCCTGTTTTTCAATGATTCCTTTCCTCCAGATAGTGTCAGGGAAATACTTTTTAACCAAAAATCGAACTTACTGATTGCCTTTTTAGCTATCTAATGCTGGTTTCACATGCTTGTGGGAAATAAGAAACTGAGAAGTGTTAAGTGGTAAGTCTGACATGAATGTGTTCAAGTGCTTTTGAAGTCAGAACAATTATTCAACCAATAAGATTTTATCTAGCTTGATAAGGTTGCTAACATTGCTAATAAAGTTAGCTAGCTTGTTTAACATTGACAATATGATCAGTCTTGCTATGATCATCCATAATGATAAGGTTGTGATGCATATGCAAGGTAAACGATCCCAGATAAATGCATATGCAAGGTAAACGATCCCAGATAAAATGTATACATTTACAGAGAGGGAAAAACGTTTCCAAGCATTTCCAGTAGTGGTGCGTGGGTAAAATCACTGGAGATGCCAAGTCAGAAAGAAAAGCCATATTACAACCTATGTGTTGTGAGAATTGTGTTGTTTGCTCTATAATCTGTTTGTTCATATGTCTTGACACCGTGATATATAGACCTAAAGGCTGAGACAGTAAGAAGACACATTGGCAGAATAAATTCAATACCTTTGATTAAATGTTTTCCACATACATAGCTACGTGTAGCCTACTGTGTCCCCACATTTCGTACTCTTCCACAGGGCTCTTCTCGCAGACTCCATTTCCCTATGTGGGAGCATTGCTTACAGCAGTTTGGGATTTTTGACCTGGCTACTGTCGTGTCTTGATTTAGGATCAGAATTGCCGACATGCTATATAAAATAATAGGTTATTCAACGTTTAATTGGTGACGTGATTTAATCCGTTTTTAAAGATTCATGTCTCATGTCCATAGCAGTCAATTATCTAATCGTTGTCGTTAAGCCATTTTGCCACAACTTTAGAAGTATGCTTGGGGTCATTGTCCATTTGGAAGACCCATTTGCGACCAAGCTTTAACTTCCTGACTGATGTCATGAGATGTTGCTTCAATATATCCACATAATTTTCCTTCCTCATGATGCCATCTATTTTGTGAAGTGCACCAGGCCCTCCGGCAGCAAAGTACCCCCACAACATGATGCTGCCACCCCCGTGCTTCACGGTTGGGATGGTGTTCTTCGGCTTGCAAGCCTCCCCCTTTTTCATCCAAACATAACGATGGTCATTATGGCCAAACAGTTCTATTTTTGTTTCATCAGACCAGAGGACATTTCTCCAAAAAGTATGATCTTTGTCCCCATGTGCAGTTGCAAACCGTAGTCCTTTTTTATGGCGGTTTTGGAGCAGTGTCTTCTTCCTTGTTGAGCTGCCTTTCAGGTTATGTCGATACAGGACTCTTTTACTGTGGATATAGATACTTTTGTACCGGTTTCCTCCAGCATCTTCACAAGGTCCTTTGCTGTTGTTCTGGGATTGATTTGCAAAGTACATTAATCTCTAGGAGACAGAACGAGTTTCCTTCCTGAGCGGTATGACGGCTGCATGGTCCCATAGTGTTTATACTTGAGTAATATTGTTTGTACAGATGAACGTGGTACCTTTAGACGTTTGGAAATTGCTCCCATGGATGAACCAGACTTGTGGAGGTCCACAATTGTTTTTCTGAGGTCTTGACTGATTTCTTTTGATTTTCCCATCATGTCGGGCAAAGAGGCATTGAGTTTGAAGGTAGGCCTTGAAATACATCCACAGGTACACCTCCAATTGACTCAAATGATGTCAATTAGCCTATCAGAAGCTTCTAAAGCCATGACATCATTTTCTGGAATTTTCCAAGCTGTTTAAAGGCACAGTCAACTTAGTGTATATAAACGTCTGACCCACTGGAATTGTCAAATGAATTATAAGTGAAATAATCTGTAAACAATTGTTGGAAGAATTACTTGTGTCATGCACAAAGTAGATGTCCTAACAGACTTGCCAAAACTATAGTTCATTTACATGAAATCTGTGGAGTGGTTGAAAAATGAGTTTTAATGACTTCAACCTAAGTGTATGTAAACTTCAACTGTATATACAGGAGAAATCATACAGGTTAGTGGTCATATCATGGAGAGTCCTTAGCGGCTACCACGATATGATGGTTTTGGGAGGCGGGAAGGTTGAAAGACAAAGCAAGGGTTGTTTCTATAGCTAGGCTCACATCTATCATATGCACTAACAACCGCCCAATTGAAAGGTGAATGCAATTATAGATATTTACGGTTGAGCCTGGCTTGTAGAGCGGGTACGTTTGAGTACCCAGTTCTATGCAGGTAGTCTGTCGAGAGATTGTTTACAGTTCTCTGAGATTGTCGGTGTTCCGTCTTGTCTAATCGAAATTCACAGTTTTAACGTGGTAGCCACGTTATCTTCGCATGTAGATTTCGTTAGATAAAGTACAAGTTAAACCACTCGCTGACCTTAGCTCACGCTGTGGCCGGCTTAGTCTGATTTGAAAATTGCGTTTCAAATACTTTTGTAAGGGAAAGAGAAGGTCGTGTTTCATAGCTCTCAGCCAATGTCTGCTCACATGGGCGTGGCTTAGTCAGTGGCAAACAGACCTGGAGAACCTTTATCTCATAAAAAAGGATAAAATCACATTTCTATCTTTCCACAAATAGTTTAATGTTCAACCATACACATTGCATAACAATAACATGTTTATCTTATCCCTAGAATGGTTAGACTTCCCAAGATAATATCATGACACCCTGTGGTCTGATTCTATATCTTAGACCCCAACGGGTTTGACATAATATTCTTTAAAATACCAAGGGACCCTTTGACCTGGGAGAGAAAGGCAAATATTGTTCATAGTCTCAACTATGGATGTTCATGTATTGCCAACTCTCTCTCTGTGGTAACACAGGGTCTTTAAGAGTCCATTCTGTAGGTTTTAGGAAAATGAATTTATTGTGGGGGTCGTAAACTCTTCCCAATAGGGGAGAGAGGAAAGGGGGTTTATTGACACTATCTCCACCCCATGTCGCGACACTACATGTACATTGAAAAACACAGCAGCTTTCCGGCATTTTTTTCTGTATGACAAAAAATAAAATAAGTTGCCTCTATTACAATGGAGGTCAATAGGAAAGACTGTTGGTTTTCCCCAATTTGTGGGCGTGGTCGGGCGGAATTCCTTATTATTACGTGAATACCAACTGGGACTATGCTTCCCACAGTTGTGTCAAGTTGGCTGGAAGTCTTTTGGGTGGTGGACCATCCTTGATACACATGGGAAACTGTTGAGTGTGAAAAGAGACTGATAAACAACCTCGGTTGCTGGGTGGAAATACACAGCTGAGCCTCTGTTGTCAATGCCTTATTGCCTCCCTGGCAAGAGTGGCCTTTGAATGATTAGCTTAGTCAAATATGTGCAATGGGAACTGAATAAGCCGAATTTCAACAATGGAAGAAATCACAGGGTGTTTCTCTTATTGGAAAAGACATGATTCATATTTGGATATTTAATGATTTTCCCCTCTAGTGGTATTAAGGCCAGACTTTTGAATATTGAATTCAGTTTTTAAAATGGTTTTGATTTCACATGGAAGTTATGTAAAGATATTTTTTGAGAGAAAAGGGAATTACATTACAGTGCATTCGGAAAGCATTCAGACCCATTAAACATGTCGGCTGAACCTTTACCAATGGTCTAGTGCTGGTAACATGCCGGCTGAACCTTTACCAATGGTCTAGTGCTGGGAACATGTCGGCTGAACCTTTACCAATGGTCTAGTGCTGGGAACATGTCGGCTGAACCTTTACCAATGGTCTAGTGCTGGTAACATGTCGGCTGAACCTTTACCAATGGTCTAGTGCTGGTAACATGTCGGCTGAACCTTTACCAATGGTTTAGTGCTGGTAACATGTCGGCTGAACCTTTACCAATGGTCTAGTGCTGGTAACATGTCGGCTGAACCTTTACCTATGGTCAAGTGCTGGTAACATGTCGGCTGAACCTTTACCAATGGTCTAGTGCTGGTAACATGTCGGCTGAACCTTTACCAATGGTTTAGTGCTGGTAACATGTCGGCTGAACCTTTACCTATGGTCTAGTGCTGGTAACATGTCGGCTGAACCTTTACCAATGGTCTAGTCCTGGGAACATGTCGGCTGAACCTTTACCTATGGTCTAGTGCTGGGAACATGTTGGTTGAACCTGCCAGAACCTGCCATGTTGGTTGAACCAGCCAGATATCCTGCTAATACTTGCCAATTATCTATGCCAGAAATAAAACCATACTGTCAAATTGTATTTACACTACATTGCTCAGGAGACCTCGCAAAAGTTTTGCTATTGGTTAAGGTGTGTGGAAATGTGCATATTAAATGAACAGTGGGTGATTAGAGTGAGTTGAGCTCGCTCTGTTCTCTGAAGCTTCCATAATCGGTTAGTCCGTACTGTCTAGTGAACCATCACAGACCTGAACCGAGGAGACAGTTTCATTGAATTTTCAAGGGCCCTGTGTTACAGAGAAATTCCTTAGCACATAAGGTCTTCAGAAGGTGAGTCCTTACAGGATGGAATGCATTTAGGGCCACATTCTAGAACTCAAGATCCACACGGCCGTACGAGGGCAACACAACAGGTAACACACTTCAATCTAGGGGGAATGAGATCAGTAAATAGCAAGAACCCAGTGTTCCCTGTTACAGATACAGATTAGGTCAAATATATTGGCACCCTTGCACTTGTGCAATGGAGCAGAATGCTATGTTTTTCCATAAAAACAATTATTTTTACACAGTTAACCAGAATCATTGCCTCCAACCAAATTCAGAATTTGTAATAATTTAGTCCATGCCGTTTATATATTTTTTCTGTTCTTGGTGCTGTGCAGTTGTAAATTAAACAAATACATGTGTAAACCCCCTAACCCTTTAAATAAATAGTGCATTCATTTATTATTTCTTTAACCCTTATTTAACTAGGTAAGTCAGTTAAGAACAAATTCTTATTTACAATGACTGCCTACCTACAGGTTCAGCCACTGGAGCAAATTAGGGTTAAGTGCTGAAGAACACAGACAGGTTTTTTCACCTTGTCGGCTCGGGTATTCGATTACTTTCGGTTACTGGCCCAGAGCTATAAACGCTAGGCTACCTCCCAAATCATATTCATATATTTGATTGCATCTGAAGGTAATTTAATCCTCAGAGAAAATCTGTGATCTATTAGACATTTAGCAGCTAAACACATTCATTTAAACTATCGACTACAACCACACAGAGGCAGGGTTCCAGTCCCAATTAGACCTCCAGTATATCACATGCATCGACATCGAAAGCTAAATAGCTCCATTACGTGACAAATGTAAATCATCTCATTTTTGTAAAATAATAGTTTCCCAGAAAATAAGCTACAGAAGCACACCATAACGATACGACATATGTATGCACACGACCGTAAAGTTGCTTTGGATAAATGTTACTGCTAAATGGTATATTATTATGGAACATTATAAGAATTATATTTTATTTTGATTATAATGCATTATTATATTATAGCCTTTGTTTAAACACTAAATGAAAGAACGCCAAATAATTAGGCTACATTGTTTTCTGTGTAAAAATGTTAAAAGCTGTCAAAAAGCTTCTCCCTTTCTGAAAACCTTTGCTTTTGCACGTTAATTACCTTAACATTTCCCTATGTGAACAGTTGACCTAATTGTGGCTCTGTGGGGGCGTGGGCGGGGCTTGAATTGAGATTCTCAATCTCAGAATGAGTGTGGGAGATTGATGGGGAGATAAATGATGGAGAAACTGGAAACTGGAGGGTGGAATAAGTCTTCATAGAATTCGTTTGACAGTGCTCTGTGATGAGATGGTATTCTCGTCTGCATTGTAAATCCCTAATGAGAAAATCAAGAAGAGAGAGAATGCATTTTGATTTAAGACTGAGTACATGTCATTCCTTCCATCAAGGCAGATTAACTCCTCATTTTTGAATTTGAAAATACACATCTGTGTTCTTCCCTTGGGCTCTTCAGTGAGACAATTATCTGTTTTCTGAAATGCTATTTATGACTAGCTTGAAATTGTCGACCAGAATAAAAGTGCTTTGAGTAGTTACTTGGCATTTGCAGTCCATCCAACAGCTGTTTGTCTAATTGTCTTAAATGTCCTGATCTATAAAACAGGTTCCTTACGGCTCATCATTACACCTTTTCCATGTGAGACGTTTGGCTTTCCAATTACACTTGGAAATAATGGCAGTGTTAAATGTGTGATAGTCAGCAATTATAAAAGCACAAAAATAGTTGACAATGACCTCGCTCATGATTGAGACCACGCTGAAATCATTTGGTGTCTATTTGAGAAACAAATTATATGGATGAAAGGATGCATAATCCATTTGCAGAGAACACACTATAGGTTTAATTGTATGTGTAATCAGAAAGATAGGTGCTAATGTGTTTGCTCATGTGCAAATATTTTAACTATATGATTGAACATTTTACCATATTAAATCATCTGAACAGAGCAAGAGCGTTTCTTACATTGTCCTCCTTGAGATGAAGGTTCACTGCAGACTGAAAAATAGATTCAGCCGAATGCTATTGAACACAAACATAGACACATGCATAGAAACATGTGATAACATACGCACTATACACACATGTACACATGGAGTTTGTGTTATAGATATGTGGTAGTAGAGTAAAGGCCTGAGGGGACACACTTAATATGTTGTGAAATCTGTTAGGAATGTATTGTAATGTAGAATGTATAACTGCCTTAATTTTGCTGGACCCCAGGAAGAGTAGCTGCTGCCTTGGCAGAAACTAATGGGGATCCATAATAAACCCCAGGAAGAGTAGCTGCTGCCTTGGCAGGAACTACTGGGGATCCATAATAAACCCCAGGAAGAGTAGCTGCTGCCTTGGCAGGAACTACTGGGGATCCATAATAAACCCCAGGAAGAGTAGCTGCTGCCTTGGCAGAAACTAATGGGGATCCATAATAAACCCCAGGAAGAGTAGCTGCTGCCTTGGCAGGAACTAATGGGGATCCATAATAAACCCCAGGAAGAGTAGCTGCTGCCTTGGCAGGAACTAATGGGGATCCATAATAAACCCCAGGAAGAGTAGCTGCTGCCTTGGCAGGAACTAATGGGGATCCATAATAAACCCCAGGAAGAGTAGCTGCTGCCTTGGCAGGAACTAATGGGGATCCATAATAAACCCCAGGAAGAGTAGCTGCTGCCTTGGCAGGAACTAATGGGGATCCATAATAAACCCCAGGAAGAGCTGGTTCTCTACAGATAATTAGTATTCAGCTGGTTCTCTACAGATAATTAGTATTCAGCTGGTTCTCTACAGATAATTAGTATTCAGCTGGTTCTCTACATATAATTAGTATTCAGCTGGTTCTCTACATATAATTAGTATTCAGCTGGTTCTCTACAGATAATTAGTATTCAGCTGGTTCTCTACATATAATTAGTATTCAGCTGGTTCTCTACAGATAATTAGTATTCAGCTGGTTCTCTACTGATAATTAGTATTCAGCTGGTTCTCTACATATAATTAGTATTCAGCTGGTTCTCTACATATAATTAGTATTCAGCTGGTTCTCTACATATAATTAGTATTCAGCTGGTTCTCTACATATAATTAGTATTCAGCTGGTTCTCTACATATCATTAGTATTCAGCTGGTTCTCTACAGATAATTAGTATTCAGCTGGTTCTCTACAGATAATTAGTATTCAGCTGGTTCTCTACAGATAATTAGTATTCAGCTGGTTCTCTACATATAATTAGTATTCAGCTGGTTCTCTACAGATAATTAGTATTCAGCTGGTTCTCTACAGATAATTAGTATTCAGCTGGTTCTATACAGTGGTGGCTCATACTGTTCCACACCAGCTCAAAGCTCCAACCTACAGAAACCAAAAAACTGACTTTTTAACATTGAGGAATAATATCAAAGCACTGACTGATCCTTCTAAAATATTACTTATTTCCTTGAGAACCACACACCTCACTGTGTTATTGGGGACCTTCAATGCTGCAGAAATTTTTTGGTACCCTTCCCCAAATATGTGCCTCAACACAATCCTGTCTCAGCGCTCTACAGACAATTCCTTCGACCACATGGCTTGGTTTTTGCTCTGACATGCCCTGTCAACAGTGGGAACTTATATAGACAGGTGTGTGCCTTTCCAAATCATGTCCAATCAATTGAATTTACCACAGGTGGACTCTAATCAAGTTGTAGAAACATCTCAAGGATGATCAATGGAAACAGGATGCACCTGAGCTCAATTTAAAGTCTCATAGCAAAGGATCTGAATACTTACGTAAATAAGGTACTTTGTTTTTAATACATTTACAAACATTTTTTTTTTTAAACTGCATTTGCTTTGTCATTATGGGGTATTGTGTGTAGATTGAGGAGAAAAATCTATTTTAGAATAAGGCTGTAAGGTAACAAAATGTTGAAAAAAAGTAAACCGGTCTGAATACTTTCCGAATGTACTGTACACACGTACAGTACGAGACAGAGACAGAGACAGAGACAGACACACACACAGCCAAAAGTTTGGACATACCTACTCATTCATTGTTTTTTCTTTATTTTTACCATTTTCCACATTGTAAAATAATAGTGAAGACATCAAAACTATGAAATAACACATATGCAATCATGTAGTAACCAGTGTTAAACAAATCAAAACATATTTTATATTTGAGATTCTTCAAAGTAGCCACCTTTGCCTTAATGACAGCTTTGCACACTCTTGGCATTCTCTCCACCAGCTTCATGAGGAATGATTTTCCAACAGTCTTGAAGGAGTTCCCACATATGCTGAGCACTTGTTGGCTACTTTTTATTCACTCTGCAGTCCAACTCATCCCAAACCATCTCAATTGGGTTGACTCCATCACTCTCTTTGGTCAAATAGCCCTTACACAACCTGGAGATATGTTTTGGATCATTGTCCTGTTGAAAAATGATAGTTCCACTAAGCGCAAACCAGATGGGATGGCATATCGCTGCAGAATGCTGTGGTAGCCATGCTGGTTAATTGTGTCTTGAATTCTATATAAAATCACTGACAGTCACCAGCAAAGCCCCATCACACCTCCTCCATGTTTCATGGTGGGAACCACACATGCAGAGATAATCCGTTCACCTACTCTGCGTCTCACAAACACACGGCAGTTGGAACCAAAAATCTCAAATTTGGCCTCATCAGACCAAAGGACAGATTTCCACCGGTCTACTGTCCATTGCTTGTGTTTCTTGGCCCAAGCAAGTCTCTTCTTCTTATTGGTGTCCTTTAGTAGTGGTTTCTTTACAGCAATTCGACCATGAAGGCCTGATTCACACAGTCTCCTCTGAACAGTTGATGTTGAGATGTGTCTGTTACTTGAACTCTGTGAAGCATTTATTTGGGCTGCAATGTGAGGTACAGTTAACTCTAATGAACTTATCCTCTGCAGCAGAGGTAACTCTGGGTCTTCATTTCCTGTGGCGCTCCTCATGAGAGCCAGATTCATCCCTAACAACCCTAACTTTTAACAAGGCACACCTGTTAATTGAAATGCATTCCAGGTGACTACCTCATGAAGCTGGTTGAGAGAATGCCAAGAGTGTGCAAAGCTCTCATCAAGGCAAAGGGTGGCTACTTTGAAAAATCTCAAATATAATTGATTTATTTTCACTATTTTCTACATTGTAGTGTATTCAGACCTACATTTTTAGAAATGCTGAGGGGGGAAAAGGCTGTCCTCTCCCTGACTCCTTTCTCCTCTTTGACCTGGAAACCGATAAGGTGGTCGAGGAGAGCGTCTGTGGGAAGATCTCAATTGCACACTTCTATTGTCCTCCCTCTTCTCTCCTCCTCAAAACCCATTGGATGATAAAGCCATAGGTCCCACCTCTCTGGCTTTCTCCTCCAATGGGTTTTGAGAAGTAGACAAGGAGAAAGGACACACTGAGTATGCAATTGAGATCTTCCCACAGACGCTCTCCTCGACCACTTATCGAATATATTGATAAAAGTCACCTTGTCCTAGAGAGATTTACACGGTTATCAAAATGTCACGCCAGGGTAAACCTACCCGAAACACAGCCTTTATTTTAAGTGTTTCTAAAATGAGTGGTGGAAAAACAATTGGAACTATTTATTAGTTTGACAGTTATGACTCCACTAGGGGCCGCCAAACTCCACCTCTCTGGCCAAGGGTACAATTAGATAGGTGAGGAGTCCAATGACTGCTCCTTGCGTGCAATAGCAAACAACTAATGTAATAGTTCAACTCTGTTCTGGTTAAAGATTAATATGCACATAATCAATTCAACTCTGAGTAATAATGCAAACTCACTTTCTTCGGGGAGAACCCTCCAATGAATAGTCAAAATAGTTCATCCGGTATCACACAGTGAATAGCACACGGTACCAAGTTGTCAAGCAAGGACAACGGACATATATTACAAATAATCTGAGCAGCAAGTAACATCAGTGCATATTACCACTAAGCCTGTCAGTAGCATATCTACAGGTTAACCCAAGAGAAGCTGCATTGTACATTAAACAATAAGCACAAAGACGATACATTTCTGTTCTCGGTTGGAGAATAACCCAACCAAGAAATATAAAAGAAATGGTCCTTCTCACCACACTGACGGAGCACAGAGCTGGAGGTCATATGGTCCTTCTCACCACACCGACAGAGCACAGAGCTGGAGGTCACATGGTCCTTCTCACCACACTGACGGAGCACAGAGCTGGAGGTAATATGGTTCTTCTCGCCACACTGACGGAGCACAGAGCTGGAGGTCTTATGGTCCTTCTCACCACACTGACGTAGCACAGAGCTGGAGGTCATATGGTCCTTCTCACCTCACTGACGTAGCACAGAGCTGGAGGTCATATGGTCCTTCTCACCACACCGACAGAGCACAGAGCTGGAGGTCACATGGTCCTTCTCACCACACTGACGGAGCACAGAGCTGGAGGTAATATGGTTCTTCTCGCCACACTGACGGAGCACAGAGCTGGAGGTCATATGGTCCTTCTCACCACACTGACGTAGCACAGAGCTGGAGGTCATATGGTCCTTCTCACCACACTGACAGAGCACAGAGCTGGAGGTTATAGAATTAGTGGACGATCTGAAATGGCCCACCCACACAGACAGTGTGGTGAAGAAGGCTGGAGAAATTCAGCTTGGCCCCTATGATCCTAACAAACTTTTACAGATGCACCATTGAGAGCATCCTGTCGGGATGCATCACCGCCTGGTATGGCAACTGCACCGCCCGCAACCGCAGGGCTCTCCAGAGGGTGGTGCAGTCTGCTCAACGCATCACCGGGGGCACACTGTCTGCCCTCCAGGACACCTACAGAACCCGATGTCACAGGAAGGCCAGAAATATAATCAAGGACATCAACCACCCGAGCCACGGCCTGTTCACCCCGCTATCATCCAGAAGGTGAGGTCAGTACAGGTGCATCAAAGCTGGGACCGAGAGACTGAAAAACAGCTTCTATCTCAAGGCCATCAGACTGTTAAACAGCCATCACTAGCCGGCCTCCACCCGATTACACAACCCTGCACCTTAGAGGCTGCTGCCCTCTATACTGTACATAGACATGGATTCATTGGTCACTTTAATAATGGAACACTAGTCACTTTAATAATGCTTACATACTGATTTACTCATTTCATACACTACCTTTCAAAAGTTTGTGGTCACTTATAAATGTTATTGATTTTTAAATAAAATGAAAATAGTTAAATTGATCAGAAATACAGTGTAGACATTGTTAATGTTGTAAATGACTATTGTAGCTGGAAACGGCTGATTTTTTATGGAATATCTACATAAGTGTACAGAGGCCCATTATCAGCAACCACCACTCCTGTGTTCCAATGGCACGTTGTGTTAGCTAATCCAAGTTTTTCATTTTAAAAGGCTAATTGATCATTAGAAAACCCTTTTGCAATTATGTTAGCACAGCTGAAAACTGGCCTTCTTTAGACTAGTTGAGTATCTGGAGCATCAGCATTTGTGCGTTCGATTACAGGCTCAAAATGGCCAGAAACAAAGAACTTTCTTCTGAAACTCGTCAGTCTATTCTTGTTCTGAGAAATGAAGGCTATTCCATGCGAGAAATTGCCAAAAAACTGAAAATCTCGTACAACGCTGTGTACTACTCCCTTCACAGAACAGCGCAAACTGGGTTAGGGTTAGGGTCTGTATTTAATTGGAGAGTCAATTGCAGTACCCAATGACAAGTCAAATAGCCAATATATTTTAAACTAAACTAATCTTGTATACAAATAGCAATGAGGGAGATGTAAAATTACATACATTAGAAATAAACATTGGTAGACTGCATTTAACGTCATGTCACAGCTACAGTATAGGTTATGCATGTTTTATTCTCAGGTTGGCCTGACAGCAGTATGAATAAAACAGTGCCTGTCTCGTTGTCCTCTGCAGTTAAGCATGGCCACAGTCCTCTTTCTGTCAAGAGTATTTAACTGTAATTTGCTGCTTCTTACAAACACAACACAGATTGCACAGTTCATCTTCTTTGGGGAAAGGGCAGGTTCTAGGCCTGAATCCTCAAAGGGTCTCTGTGTAGGCAAAACTGATCCTGGATCAGCACTCCTACTCTGAGATGCTTTGTGGATACGGGCCCTGGATTTCAGAGACAGGTGTCTTATGTGGAGCACTCATTTAAAGTTCAGTCATATTTCTTGTGTCAAAACAATTCTGCAATTACTGAAGTCATGAGTACAAAAGTGCTTTTAAAAACAAAGCCATTGTAAAATCATCCCATCTTCCTTTGTCCTCAGTAGTAATAACTGCCGAAAGCAGCCGCCACACAGAACAAACTGTCCTGATGAAGAGGGAAAGTAGTTATTATCACAGACTCAAAAATGTAAATTCCTCATACCTTACTGGAAGATAAAATACTTACATTCATGAAAATGTCCTGAGCGTAACTGTCTGTGTCAGCATCCCAGAAACACCTGGCAGCCATCCTGGTGAGACATGAAGAAGTCATCAGTTTCTCTTAATTAACTTTAATACAAAGAAACAAGCTTGGAAAATCAGAAGACAAGCACCACGGATAGCAACATAATGCATGTCGACATTAAAGCCACCACTAGATGTCATGCGTGCTCCATAATAAAAGGTCTAGGACAGAGTACAGCCCCTTACAGTCTAGCTATGTTATAGCCTATAAGGGTACACCACAAACATCTACTAAAAACTTTAGGGTACCTTTGTTCACCTCTATCGTTCAACAATTACATTGCATTTCTACTAGGAGAAGTTCATAAAACTTGAGAAGTAAAAAGATGGTCAGAGATAGTCTTGGAATTGGGTACACAAATAGTAGCTTGGGAGAAAAGAAAAACAAACCTCCTCTGTGCACATTATCTAAACGGTATAGGAGCCAATGCCACATCACTCACTTGACACCTTCTCCTCGCTGCTCTCCAATTACCACTTGCACCACCAGCTTGTATCGGTCAAAGCCCACATCTGTTATTGGAGAGAGAGAGAGAGAGACCATTATCATTAACCTTATTTGTTACAAGGTAAATTGAGACAAACTGAGAAACGTCAGTTTGTCTCAGTTTGTCAGGGGGAGACTTGCAGAAGAGAGGGGTTGATCGCTCCGACCAAACACCACGTCCACTAGCGATAGATGAATCGAGATCGCCATACAAAAAATAATAATAATATATACAGCCGGTGAAATAAGTATTGAACACGTCACCATTTTTCTCAGTAAATATACAGCGGGTGATGGTATATTCTTTAAACTGTCCGACAGCAAGATCCAGGATTCTTACCGGGTCCAAGTTCAACGTCTAAATACTTTGTGGTTTTATTTCACCTTTATTATGACAGGGAAGACATATTGATATCTAGATCTCTTTTCCAAATGTGCCCTGTATAATAAAATATAAACACACACACAAAATCGTATATGTTGTAGAAAAACACAGTCATGGTAAGCACAAATAAAACATCACAAATCCCCCAGAAAAACAGCTACAATCATCCACAAATAAATCCCCAATCAATACTCTAAACTGCCCGAACGGCACCAGAACATCAAGATGAAATGGGTTTGGAATTTTGTCCAGCAATACGGCGCATTAAAAGTAAAAGCAGATTTACCTAGCTCGGTGGAGACCCTAAGAACCTCAATAGTTAACCAATCCAGTGAACGGGTTAGGAAACTCAGGTGTCTATAATTTAACAGCAAAGTTAGATAGGACGTAAGTTTATGAAGTAGCGCCTTGTAAACAAAAAGGGAGTAATGTATAGATCTACGGGTCTTTAGCGAAGCCCAGCCGACCTTTTGATACAGGATACAGTGATGCGTATCAAAACTGTCGCCTGTAACAAAACGATGGGCACTATGGTAGATGGCATCCAAAGGTTTAAGAGTTGTAGCAGCTGCACTTTGACAAATAATATTACCATAATCAAGAACAGATTTTTTTAAAAAGTTGACTGAATAATCTGCTTCCTACTGCTTAGAGAAAGGGACGATTTCTGTAAAAAAAAGCCAACTTTAAATCTTACCTTCTTAACCAGCTCATCTATGTTTTTTTAAACGTCAAATCCATATCAATCCAAATGCTTAAGTATTTATATGCGGGAACACGTTCGATTGGATAACTATCTAATGAGTGAACATGTAGTTAATCTGAAACATTCTTACGAGAGTTTAAAAACAACATGTACTGCATTTCGTTTTGCCCGTATTAAGCACAAGTTTTAAATCAGAAAGAGATTCCTGCATATTTATAACATCTGACTGTAGTTTTGACAATGTCAGATCAACAGTCAGGACAATAGCATACATAATAGTATCATCTGCATATAGATGAAGTTTACAATTTGTAACAGATTGACCAATGGTGTTTATTTAAATAGTAAAGAGAACAGGTCCCAACATCGACCCCTGTGGTACACCTTTATGTACAACAAGAAATTCAGACTTAACCCCATCATTCACGATGGCTTAGATAGATAGATAGATAGATAGATAGATAGATAGATAGATAGATAGATAGATAGATAGATAGATAGATAGATAGATAGATAGATAGATAGATAGATAGATAGATAGATAGATAGATAGATAGATAGATAGATAGATAGATAGATAGGTACTTTATTGATCCCCCGGGGGGGAAATTTCATTATCAAGCAGCTACAACAAAAACACAGGGCAGGTGCAAAATGCCACAACGAAAGTACACAAAAGACAGATACACGGAGTTCTGTCAGTAAGATTAAACCATGAACAGACAGGCGTCAGAGCGAAGGCCTATCGAGGACAACTTATTCAATACAAAAGCATGATCAAGAGTATCAAAAGCTTTGACAGATCCACAAACAAAGCAGCACATTTCATTTTAGTGTCTAAAGCATTGACAAGCTCATTAACAACTAACGTGGTTGCTGTAATAGTGCTATGACCAGGCCTAAAACCTGATTGGTTTATATTCAAAATAAATTTCTCAGATAAAAACAACAAAGTTGTAAATTTACCATGGATTTGAGAATCATAGACAAGGAAGCCTTTTAATGGGGTGATAATTACTAAGATCACTACTATCCCCGCTCTTATGGAGCGGCAGCACGAGAGCTGATTCCATACTTTTGGAATATTTACTGATAACAATGTTAAAATAAAAATGTGTATTTAGTGAGCCAACAAGGGTTCCCGAGTGGCACAGCGGTCTAAGGCACTGCATCTCAGTGCTAGAGGCGTCACTACAGACCCTGGTTCGATCCCGGGCTGTATCACAACCGGCCATGATCGGGAGTCCCATAGGGTGGCGCACAATTGGCCCAGCGTCGTCCGGGGTAGCCCGTCATTGTAAATAAGAATTTATTCTTAAACGACTTGCCTAGTTGAATAAAGGTTAAATAAAATGTTTTTTAAATGATGGGCGCTGCACACTTAAGCAGACCAGAATGCAATTAGTCAACCCTTGTGGATTTCTTGTCGTCTACTGCTAGCTAAGCATCCAGGACTTATTTTTAAACGGATAGATGTTTAATATATGATATAAGTCCAAACAACACTGCTATAAATGCAAGGTAAGAAAAGTAGCGTTTTACGTCAAAAGATTTTGGACAAATCTGTCATGACACCAACATTGAGAAAGGGTTAAACATAGTTTTTAAATCAACTTGTGAATTGTATTAAATGTAGCCCATGTTTCCCGGCTTACATCTTAATGTTATGACATGAAAAAAAAGTGCCAGATTATTATCAATGACTTAAAAGCTGTAAGAAATTGTCCACAGCAGGAAATCCTCACTGATGCCCTAGTTTATAGTAAGATCCATAAGATCTTGAATAATTAGAGTTGGATGATGGGTGTAAGAGCCAAAGACATTTTCATTGCTATACATTTACTAATCGTATTAGGTTAAGAGTTAGAGGCTTCGTAACGGCTGAGCAGTTTCTCACCCTTCAGTTTGTCCTTTATGCAATCTGCTAATGAACGGGACAGAACGGCGACCTCATCCGGATCATACTGCACCCCAGACAGTTGTTCTCTCAGGATATCACGAATGCACTCCTTCACAACAGCTGCTTTGAACCTGAAATAAAAACAAAATTACAGATAAAGAGAGGGAAAGACAGAGTCACAGACACCAGGCTGCCCTGCTAGCTAGCTACCCAATGTTAGCTAGCTAGGCTAGATATTAGATAGCTAAATGGCCAACAAATTTTGTTAAAAATAAGTAAAAACAGTTTTTAGCTAGCTATATATCTAGTCTACATAACAGCAAACTGCAACAAAATGTATTGAACGTTGGCTGCTGCAGCAGCATAGCCAGATAATGTATATTACATTGGCAAGATATTCAAGTGACCGCTCTAACTATGGAATTATGTTCTCAAATATGGAAGGCACGTGGGAGGTGAGATCAGGTAGGCCAATTCTAGCCAATGAGGAGGGCAGATACGCATGTAAACTACAGGCCATAGACATAGAGGACTCATCTTTGTATCTGTGCCATTATAGCGTTTTTGACAGTATGGGCAGCACCATAGAGGCTATCAGAATTTTAAACTAGTCCATTTTATTCTTGTTCATTGGCTGATTGCTCCCAACTCATACGAATCCCCACCCGGTTGACTACTTTAAAATGATGGAAGCCCTCAATGGCAACACTAAAACGGGTTATACCCATGATGAGTCCTCTATCAGATGTCTATGACAACAGGCACAACTCTGATACAAAGTCGTTTTGCGGTAAGTTGTGGAAATGCCACATGCATCCACTTATATCAGTGTATTAGTAACAACCTAACCATTATGAAACTTCAATTTGATAAGATAAGCCTCATGTACCGAATTAGCAATTCAATGTTTTTGGTGACCTACTTCAACACTACCATTGACCTCCATACAAACATGTGTCACTTTAAATTATTTTAGAGTAGCAGCAGGTAGCCAAGAGGTTAGACGTTGCTGGTTCGAATACTGGAGCTGACAAAAAATGTGCACTTAGCTAACCCAAATTGCTACAGGAGCGCTGTACAATGTACACATTTTCATGAGGACAAATAAGAGCGCCACGCACATTCTTCTATGGTATAATTGCATTCGCAACAATTTGATGTGCATTCCGCCACCTACTGTGCGGGTGAATAATAAGGATCCCATAAAAGGAAATGACGTGGGTAAAAATAAACCAAATATCATACCAACTATTAAAACAATTATTAACTAAATAAAATCAACCTGCTTTTCTGTAAAAACAAAAACAAATTCTAAATCAGGTCCCTACACAGGCTCAAAAGGCGGGACATTTCATCGCAACAATAGTCCTTCTGCCATGAAGTCTTGGAGCCCAAAAAAACTTCTCAGCTGCAGATATAATTATGTCCAGCTTCTTGGACTTCTTAAGACACTTGTGCTGTACAATTAATCACTGTGGCTATAAATTCCACAAAATCCACTTTCTTCACAATGAGTGTATTCAGATCACTTGATTGCCTTAAAACACTAGCAACTGGTTGCAATACATCCACCTCTATATATCTTCAACACTGTTGCCTCTTTCCCCTTCGACTCTCTTCACCTCCTCCACATAAGAGATCCGCTGCACAGCCTTGATCCTTGACACCTCGACCTCCTTCACCCTAACAGGGCACTCGAGGAAGTCCGGAGTATGATCCCCACAGTTGCAACATTTGCCATTGACATATTCTTCAATACTATACTTCTCCCGTCTGCAAACATTTGTCACATGACCATATGCTTTACAATCTCCACACTGTAATGGTTTGGACAAAAATGATCTCACCGCATACCTCACATATCCAAGCTTCACATAATTAAGCAGTCTCTTCTTTTTTTTAAATTGGCAAGTCAGTTAAGAACAAAATTCTTATTTACAATGACTGCCTACCAAAAGACAAAAGGGGAGGGGATGGGGTCCGGGATTAAAAATATAAATAAATTAAATAAAAATATAGGACAAAACACATATCCCGACTATAGAGACAACACTACATAAAGAGAGACCTAAGACAACAACATAGCATGGTAGCAACATGACAACACCATGGTAGCAACACAAAACAGGGTACAAACATTGGACACAGACAACAGCACAAAGGGCAAGAAGGTAGAGACGACAATCACGCAAAGCAGCCACAGCTGTCAGTAAGTGTCCAAACAACAATAATATCGACATACGGGTCAGGTGACGTGTACTGACCACTCCTGGTATTTTCTGACTAAGCTATTCATCATCTATATCCAACGAGACTCCAGATAAATCTCCTTTAGCAGGCGCCCTGCTCCGAAGATCAATACATGTTACTTCTGACGTGGACAACTTTGCCAGATCCAGTGTACGCTTCTTCATCGTCACCATTAATTAACCAAAACAGGGCCGCATCTAGTCACCTTGATTAAATCCACCTTTCCCACTGCTTTCTTCAGTCACTTTCAGATTCAAGCCCAGTCGCAATTTCCTCTCAACCATTACCACTCCTGTGATCCTCCAAACACAACCCAAAACATTTTCGGGGGTGCAGTAAAACCTCTCTTGCATAGCTAACGTTAGTTAGCATCGAGTGCGGCAACTTACTTGTGATGATAATTCGGTCTTATGAGGTAAGTATTTCCTCCGGTATCTGCTCCCTCCATTTTAACTGCGTATGTATTATGGTAAATTGGATGGTAAAGAAAGCTAATTTAGCAAATAATACATAGGAATGGAGATTGAGCTAAAGCCTCAAGAGGAGCAGAATAAAGGTTTGCTTATGTTACCATAACAACATTTCCGCTTCCGGAAGTGTAAGTTCCGGAAGTGTACTTAGTTCTATCCGTAGTATACTTCTCTGAACCGTGCTTGGGTTGTTGGAACGGCAGGGTCTTGTTCAAGACTTCAAATGTTGAGGATCGTTACGACAACAGCTTCCAAGAGACAATTTGAGTTGAAAAGAATTGGCCCAAACGAAAAAATAACGTAAATAATAGTATTTATATTGTAAGCGAAAGTGAAGTAACGCACATTGGGAGATTTTTTTTTATTATTTTTTTTACAAAAGATATTGCAATTGTATGAAATGTAGAATGTAGAAAAATTCAGTTGATATTTGCATCCGATCTTTCTTTGGTCAAACAACTTATTTTCACACTCGTTTTTCGCACCAAGTCATATTTTCTCTCAACCGAGTTTTGGTACTCTTTTGACTTGGAGGCAGGTTTAGAGGAGGATGGGGGGGTGTTTCCTGGTAATAAAGGTCAGCAGGAGACTGAAATAACTTGTATCATGAGCTGACTCCGGGACATGCTAACCACTCGGTATGACTTTACTCGCATGCAAACTGTGGATGGATACGTGGTTACAGAGACATACAAATGGTGTGATGAGGGCGAATGCAATTTCTCCCACATCTTGCTAGCTAGCAATTTATCTAGCGAATTGTAGCCAAAGCACTTTCTACAATTTCTAGCTAGCTTGCAACATTAACAAAGCTACTGTAACTGCACAGTCACATTGGCTAGTTAAAAACATAACATGTATATATTCTGGAGGCAGTGGAAACACAATTCGACCAAGGCCAACCCCAACCCAGACGGCAAAGTGCGAGGCTTTAGAATCGTGTTTCTTTTCTTGACCATACACTTTAGACTGGGTATACTGTAGGATTTCCCAGATCTTCCCAAAAACAGAGGTCCCGCTCCGTAAACAGGGAGAAAGGCCTTTAGCAAATGGATAAGCTTGCCTATTCCCTAATGTGACGGTGAAAATGTGTAGGCAGGGTGAAGTTGCCCCTAGATGTTTATTCCCCGATGATTGAGGTTAGGATTGGGGGAGGGGAAGCTGATCCCATTTTGCCTGATGACTCATCCAGAATTTAAATCTGCTCTTATCAATTGCTACATACATTCATTGTGAAGAAGAAACGATAGTGGGCGTGGTGTTTGGTCGGTTTGATGTGGATGGGTAGTCAGGCTAGAGCCCATCTGCACTGACGGGGAACTTCAAGCCGGAGCATGTAGGTATGTTTGTCAAAGTAGTTATGTTTCCAGAGAGTGCATTTGTTACAGTACAAAAAGATAAAGAGGCTGCTGATTTAGCTCCTGCGTGGAGCAGCGGTCTAAGACACTGTGCTGATTTAGCTCCTGAGTGGAGCAGCGGTCTAAGACACTGCTGATTTAGCTCCTGCGTGGAGCAGCGGTCTAAGACACTGCTTATTTAGCTCCTGCGTGGAACAGCGGTCTAAGACACTGTGCTGATTTAGCTCCTGCGTGGAGCAGCGGTCTAAGACACTGTGCTGATTTAGCTCCTGAGTGGAGCAGCGGTCTAAGACACTGCTGATTTAGCTCCTGAGTGGAGCAGCGGTCTAAGACACTGTGCTGATTTAGCTCCTGAGTGGAGCAGCGGTCTAAGACACTGCATCTCAGTGCTAGAGGTGTCACTACAGACCCTGGTTAGATCCCGGGCTGTATCACAACCGGCTGTCATAGAGCGGCACACGATTGGCCCAGTGTCGTCCAGGTTAGGGGAGGGTGTGGCCGGGGGAGGTCGTCATGATTGGCCCAGTGTCGTCCAGGTTAGGGGAGGGTGTGGCCGGGGGAGGTCGTCATTGTTAATAAGAATTTGTTCTTAACTGACTTGCCTAGTTAAATGAAGGTCAAATTTTAAAAAATTAAGTTAACAATTGTAGTCTCAGTTTTAAGGGATAAGAAGATGATGGGATTCACACAGCAGAATGATGTCAGCATGACCACAAAAAACAGCTGAAGAGGATGTCCTCCCAACGACCACAGACACCACAAAACCCAATGTTTTGATTCCTCCACTACTGTAGACCACCGTCAACTCTCTCTCTGACATGTCTTCATAGAAACCCCCTGCTCCCCCACAGACTCCAGTTAGCTTGAAGCTGCTGTTTTGGAAACTGATTACCTCATCTAATGTCATGCTTACTGTTTATGCAAGTGGCACTCATGAGAAAATAGAAGTGTTTTGATTCTTGATTTCTTGATCAGAGGGGGGATTTTACAATTATTAATCCCTCATCATTTGTTGCTGGTGAACAATATAAACTTACGTCAAAGAATAATTGTATTATTTTATTTCTTACAATTTGAGTGGCTCACATGTGGCATGGCCACAGCTTGGTTTTGGTTCCAAAAGAGATTTGAGAGTATGACAATGTCTGACATAGGCTACTTTTATTTTATTTTATCTCTTTAACTGAAACATTATTCAGACTTTTACTGCCACACTTAAGACACTCACAAGTCTACACACCACAAGTCCCAGAATCCCTTTGAAGCCTTTGTGAACAGGAGGTGCTCGTAGTTGCACATACTTATGGGTTCAAGCTAGTTCCTGTCAGCATTTCTCTCTTTACTATGAGCTCATGTTTGAGGGAAAGTGGAACCAGGTCAGGCCGTAGACGAGTGGAGGAAGACAGGCCAGACACATCATTTAGACAAAGGATAGAAGCCAAGGATAGAAGCTCCATTCTTATATCATGTTCTACTACTTCAGCTCCAAGCCTCTCTTACTGGTTGTCTTCATCGTGCTGCTCAACGGTAGGCCATATTCCTCCATATACTGTAGATGTAGCCAACTACCATGGCAATGACTGTGTATGTTCTGATCAAACGTTAGAAGTATTTTTTATAAAATGTTCCTGATCTGTAAAGTTATGAGTTCAGCCTTAAACTATAAGAAAAGGAACCCAAGATACCTCTTTATCATCGAACTTCACAGTCAGATGAGGTGAGACAGAGTAGCACAGAGTATGTATGGCATGTTGGTCTCGGAACAACCAAGATTATGTAATTAAAGATCGACAACTCAAACCTACATATTTCTCTATTCACCTGAACTATTTTTTGTGACTTGTTGCTTGTGGAAAATGTGACAAGATGACAATGAAAAGTTGTCCATAGCATTTCTTTGAATTGGGGTAGGCCTATATACAGAGCCTGACTTTTTCCACATTTTGTTGTATTACAGCCTGAATTTAAAAGTGATTAAATTTTAGATTTGTGTCACTGACCTACACACAATCATGTTTTAATTAATTTTTTACAAATTAATTAAAAATGAAAAGCTGAAATGTCTTTAGTCAATAAGTATTCAACCCCTTTGCAAGCCTAAATAACTTCAGGATTAAAAATGTGTTTAACAAGTCACATAGTACGTTGCATGGACTGTGTACAATAATAGTGTTTAACATGAGTTTTAAATGAATACCTAATTTCTGTACCCCACACATACAATTATAGTGCCTTCCGAAAGTATTCACACACCTTGACCTTTTCCACAATATTATCGTTTTGTTACGAGGTGGGATTCAAATGCATTCAATTGTCTTTTTTTTGTCAACGACCTACACAAAATACTCTGTAATGTCAAAGTGGAAGAAAATATCTAACATTTAAATATTTTTATGAAAAATAAAACACTAATATATATATTGATTAGATAAGTATTCCACCCCCTGGGTTAATACATTTTAGAATCACCTTTGGCAGTGATTACAGCTGTGAGTCTTTCTGGGTAAGTCTCTAAGATCTTTCCACACCTGGATTGTGCAACATTTCCCATTATTATTTTCTAAATTCTTCAAGCTCTGTCAAATTGGTTGTTGATTATCACTAGACAACCATTTTCAGGTCTTGCCGTAGCTTTTCAAGCAGATTTTAGTCAAAACTAACTTGGCCACTCAGGAACATTCACTGTCTTCTTGGTAAGCAACTCCAGTGTAGATTTGGCCTTGTGTTTTAGGTTATTGTCCTGCTAAAAGGTGAATTCATCTCCCAGTGTCTGGTGGAAAGCAGACTGAACCAGGTTTCCTCTAGGATTTTGCCTGGGCTTAGCTCCATTCCGTTTCCTTTTTAACATGAAAAATGTGCCAGTCCTAAATGATTACAAGCATACCCATAACATGATGCATTCACCACTATGGTTTAAAATATGGAGAGTGGTACTCAGTAATGTGTTGTATTGGATTTGCCCCAAACATAACACTTTGTATTCAGGACAAAAATCCCTTTGAGCGTGAAGTTATTCATTACGTTTTGAAAGATACAGGCATCCTTTCTAACTCAGTTCCCAGAGAGGAAGGAAACCGCTCAGGGATTTCACCATGAGGTCAATGGTGACTTTAAAACAGTTACAGAGTTTAATGGTTGTGAGGAGAAAACTGAGGATGGATCAACAACATCAAAGTATAACGATACAAGGCGAGACCCAGATTCAGACACAGGAGGCAGATGGTTAGAGTTCCGATATTTATTATAATAACGTGAATAGGCAAAGGGCAGGTCAGGGGCAGGCAAGGGTTCAATCACCAGGGCTGAGTCCAAACTGGTCAGGCAGGTGGGCTCAGTGTCAGGACAGGCAAGGGTCAGAACCAGGAGGACTAAGAAAAACAAGGACTGGGAAAAATAGGAGCTGAGAGGAAACCGCTGGTTGACTTGGCTAACAAGACGAACTGGCACAGAGACAGAAAACACAGGTATAAATACACGGGGTGATGAGCGAC
Source organism: Thymallus thymallus (assembly GCA_023634145.1). Classification (NCBI taxonomy): domain Eukaryota; kingdom Metazoa; phylum Chordata; class Actinopteri; order Salmoniformes; family Salmonidae; genus Thymallus; species Thymallus thymallus. Next base: position 4,673,416 of record CM042414.1, read on the forward strand.
ACCTGGACGGGGTGGAGACAAGAACAAGGACAGGTGAAACAGATCAGGGCGTGACACGAAGTTGCTCCACAATACTAACCTAATTGACAGAGTGAGTAGAAGTAAGCTTTTACAGAATACAAATATTCTAAAACATGAATCCAGTTTGGCACTTAAGTAAAACTGAATTTTTTTGGGCAGGAAATGTCCTGAATACAATGTGTTATTTTGGGGGCAAATCCAACACAGCACATCACTGAGTACCACTCTTCATACTTTCAAGCATCGTGGTGGCTGCATCATGTTATGGGTATCCTTGTCATCTTTCTTTTCTTAAAAAGAAACAGAATAGAGTTAAGCACAGGCAAAACCTGGTTCAGTTTTCTTTCCAACAGACACTGGGAGACAAATTCACCTTCCAGCAGGACAATAAGAAGAATTTTAAGAGATTCTTAGAGGCTTACCCAGACAGACTGGTGATTCTAAAAGTATTGTCTCAGGGGTGTGAATACTTATGTAAATAAGATATTTTTGTATTTCATTTTCAATAAACTTGCCAACATTTCTAAAAGCATGTGTTTGCTTTGTCATTATGGGGTATTGTGTGTAGATGGTTGAGAAAAAAATCTAATCAATTTTGAATTCAGGCTGTAACACAACAGAATGTGGAATAAGTCAAGAGAGATAACTACTTATGTAGTTATCTCACCTAGCTATCTAAAGATGAATGCACTAACTGTAAGTTGCTCTGAATAAGAGCCTCTGCTAAATGATTAACATGTAGATGCAAAGTGAGTAACATAGAACAAACAGTTTTCTAAATTAAAAGTAAGCATTCAGCTTGATGTTAAAGGCCCATAACAATATTAATGTACAATATATGTATGTTATGGTAGAAGAAAACAAACATCTTGTTTACCTAAATCATCAGGTCGTGTCCTAACTTGTTGACAACTTCCTCTCTCTTTTCCAGGACACAACTGGGCAAAGGAAGTGGTAGGAATCATGGGTAATGGGATCACCATCCCCTTCTCATTTGATAACATGTCAAAAGAATCTGTTAATTCAATTGGTGTTTACAAAGATTCTACAAAGATCGGTGAATGTAATGCTAAACTGTCCCACAACTGTCATGCTCACAACTGTTGCTCACAAAGACAAAGCTGCTTCTTTGCGAATAAAGAGGCCTGTTTCTGCATCCGAAATCTGACATCAGTCGACATCGGAACATATTGGATCACGTTGTTCCAAACCAATAGAGATCATCCCATGCTAAAAAGCAATGAGGTGTCGCTTATCCTTGAATGGGATGGTAACACCACAGGTAGGCTATGAGATCGCTCTCGCCACAGTATAATGTCTCTAACTATTCTAAATCAATGTCAAGCACAAGGATTTCCATGATATGACACATGATGTTTTTTTATTTATCTTAAAGCAGTGTCCCTCCAACCTGTATTGAACCCAGCTAAATGAAAAAAAAAAACCAAGCAACCCTTTTAAATGAGCTAACTATGGACCTTTAAAGCCTTTAGTCAATATTGTTGACCTTGAAGATTGATGTTCTGGACAACATGACCCTACTCTGCTTTACCATAATTTACTGTCTCATCTAGTTTCACCTAAGGGACAATTTTCTATTCCAGAATCTCCATCATGCACCCCTAACGCCACAGATGATGCTGTCAGCGTACACCACTCCACCTGGATTGTCCTTGTCCCGATCATCTTTGCTGTTTTGGGGGTACCCATCATAGCTCTGTTAATGGGACTGCTTGGTTGGTTCTGCTGGACCCACAAAAGGAACCTAGGTATTGAAGGGGCCTATCATTATCCCTAACCATACATACCATACACGGGGTTGGTGACACCTTAATTGGGGAGGACGGGCATGTGGTAATGCCTGGAGCAGAATTGGTGGAAAGGTATCAACAACATCAAACGCACCTGAAACATAGCTTTGCTTGATCAAACTGACGAATGGAGAAATTCTTAAGGGTGTGGAAATGAATTGCGTTTTCTTTCTTTGGGGTAGGGGGTGACCATCAGTAGTTAGGTTTTGTCGACATTTGGAAAGTCTACTGACAAATGTTCTTTTTCCATCAGGCCTGTCATGACATTTTCTATCAGACGTACTTTTACTCGCATTAAAAATGCTGGATCGAAACCTGGTTAGTGAGATGAAATACACCTCTGTTGCAGTTTCACACGCATGACTCACGCACTTTGATATGAGCCTCCTTTAACCAGAGGAAATAGCCACCTACACAGAGAATACAGATTAGTATGGAGACGGGGAGAAAAATTGCATACTCTTTGTTTTCACAAATGCTATCTCAAACACTGGTTTGGTTTTCCCCTGACCTACTTCAAAACAAAGCATCATGTTTATTCGATTTGTTTTTTGGTATCCCCCCATGTCATGTTCTGCACCTCTTGAAGAAATGCCTTCTCAAGCACCTCTATGTACCAGTAGAAAAGGCTAGCTTTCCATACAGCGACTCCTTCTGACTTTGAGGAAAGTGTCACTGATTGCAGATACCAGCACCACACCACTGCAAAGATGATCTGGACTACTAACATCCTTGGATATGAATAGAATAACTTTTCCCAACTTCAACCCCTCATCCTATAGACCATCAGTGGCGGTTGGTGCCGTTTAAGATGAGGGAGGACAATTTTTGTTTCATGAGCATGGTCTTATTTCTATTACAGCCTATCAGATTACTCTCATTCATATTCCATTCCCCGCAGTTCAATGTAACATCGATAGGTTTAGGCTACTACATGATACAAACATTTTCCCTATACCCATCATGTGGTTGCTACAATTTAGCCTATGCATGCATGTTTACAACGTAGGTGCACACAGGTCGAGAGACACATTTGAGGTGACAGACAGTGACATAGTGACATATGGACAGAAAGTGAAACATTAAATAACGCCTTGCACACTCTGGTCTGCATCTAGCTGATATAGGGTGTAATCATTAGTCCAACAGTTGCAAACAAGTTTCTATTGGACAAATTCAGGTATGTTTAATCCCGTTTTGTTCTGTTTGCTTCCGTTTAAGAAACGTTTTTCAACAGAATCGGCGGAATGAATACACCCCTAATCACGCATAAACACAGTTCACTTTCATGGCAGCCACGTCCTATGTGCTCTCCTTCTCTCACCTCTTTCCTTCGCTTGTGGACTTCAATGCACAACACATCACATTTCCAAGCCAACCCGCTACACACAGCCTACATCGTTGTCACCATATTAGCTAATGTAACGTCATAGCTAATAGAACTAACGTGTTAGTAAACCCGCTACAATCATGCAGTAATGTTACAGTGTACAGTCAGTAAGCAGTTATAAATTAGGTGGCTATAAATTAGTAAAACCAAAGGCTTACCTTGACTTGGAAGAATTCCAGTGTTGTGTTGGAAAGGCATAGCCAGCTAGCTAAGATAGTATTCTTCTGTTTGAGCAGGGTTTCAGTAGGCTAAACTAGCTAGCTCCATTTGCTAGCTAAGTAAGTGAAACTGAAAGTGAAAAAGAATCTCTCTGTTTTTTCTCTTGCTTCTCCTTCATTTTGGAAGAAATTCAAAACTGTTAAACTATTGTCTTTCTCTTTCTTTGAGTTAACTACTCACCACATTTTATGCACTGCAGTGCTAGCTAGCTGTAGCTTATGCTTTCACTACTAGATTAGTTATCTGATCCTTTGATTGGGTGGACAACATGTCAGTTCATGCTGTAAGAGCTCTGATAGGCTGGAGGATGTCCTCCGGACGTTGTCATAATAACTGTGTAAGTCTATGGAAGGGGGTGAGAACCATGAGTCTCCTAGGTTTTGTATCAAAGTCAATGTACCCAGATGAGGACGGAAGATACATTTTAAAATGTTTTACAATTAAAACATTTATGAAATTCACTGAGGAGGGTCCTCCCCTTCCTCCTCTGAGGAGCCTCCACTGTCTTGTTTATAGTATACAAACTCTATACTTTACAATCATCTTGATCTGGGTTACTTGCAATTCCTGAGTGGATAGTTTAAGATGAGTGAAAAAATGCAGTATCATGTGTCTATGATTAACACATAGTAATATATTTATCTTATGTCCAGAATGGGACCAGCTAGAGGACCTCAGGGCCAAGAAACAGGTAAGATCACACTGTAATGGTGTCTCTCAGAGTCCCGCCCATTCTTTGGTTTGGTAGACTTTTGACACATTTGTTTTGCCACAACCATAAGACAAATTCATAATACAAAGTAAAACACAAACCTATTTTGACAGATGTATTTGATCTAATCCAATAAACTGCAAAGGTTCTGTTTTTTTTCAAATGCATACTGTATACATTTGCAGGCGTCCACCTCCATGTCTGTGTATTCTGTGGAGTACGGCGTGCTGGACTTCAACAGTAGACCCAGTGGAGGAGAGGGGGACAGGCATAGGAGGGAGAGGGACGGAGGAGTGGTGAGGCCTGCAGAGACAGTGGAATATGCCGCCATCACCTTTCCCCCACAACAAAGGGGGTTAGATGGGAAATAGCGAGTCAACTGAAACTCTATACGATGCAAACAGTGTGGTACGATTTGAACTGGATCCCATGAAGATACTGAACGGGTGCTGAGAGAATTATGCTGAAACCGGTTTTTATGTGTCACTCTGAGGTGATAAGAATGGAAATACTGAAGAAAGGTGTCCCGTCCCATATAAATAAAAAAAATTACCTCCTTATGTAGCTATGCCATGACTGTACCCTACTGGAAGTACAAAAAAACATGTTGTAGATGCAATAATTACACAATAACATATTTGACTGTAACACAAATGTATGTATTTTTATATTTGTTTGATGAAGTCATGGAACATTAATTATGTGTAAAACGTCCAGAAGGGTTTGCACACATACATTTTGTTTTTTTCAGTGAGTGTCATGTTGTTTATTTACTCTGAAACTATTTGGATTACCAGACGTATCTGTGGTGATACAAAAGGAATTAGCATGCTCCTCTGCAATCCAACTAAGTTCTCATTAAACGCAGTTTACTTGTCAGATGTTTTTTTTTTTTGCATCCCTCAATGGTTTGAAATTCACAATGATTGAGATACATGTATACTGGAAAATTCTACTTTTAAGAAATTCTTCACGTAATGATTATATCACACAGATTATATTCTAATCTAATTGAGCTCTTTCACGGATGTTTTTTTTTTTTTTACTTTCAATGGTTCCAATTGTAACAATTTTGTTGACAAATGAAGTGCATCAATATAATCTTGACACGATGAGTCTAGCCGACGCTTTGAAGCCTGGAGGCTTTGGAGGATTTTGATTTTAATTTATCACTGGCAGTTGCCATTAGCCAGTGATTGTGCAAATACAACTGTGAGTTGAATGTTCAAATAAAGTATTTTAATAGCACTAAACACAAATTGCATTTGTTCATCTCATGATTTTAACCCACTAAACCCCAGCATTTGTTCATCTCATGATTTTAACCCACTGAACCCCAGCATTTGTTCATCTCATGATTTTAACCCACTGAACCCCATAATGTCCCCAGGTTTTACCATCATTGTGAAGCTCTAGTTATTTTGATGCTTTGACAAAGTCATTTCTGAAGATTTGTGTTTATTTCATTAGTGATTCATTTACATCTGTATTCCTTTGTTCTTTTTAAATCTAAAGAAACAAACATATAATAGTCAAATCATAGCTTTTTTTTTTTTGCATTAAATTGCCACTCCCTCATAGCAAATGCTCCAGTGTTAAATTAACTCTGAGAGTGTTAAATTTAACACTGCTCCAGTGTCTATACGGGTCCACACCGTTCAGTGTTAAATTAACACACTGCTTAGTGTAAAACCTTATTTGCATATTTCCCAGAGTGCCTTTCAAATAATTGTAGTTACCACCCATGGCTATATTTGCTAGTTACAAAGACTTGCTTGTTGCATTCATTCAATTTAAGGTGTGTGTCCTTCATGAAGTGAGATCCTAAGTGAAAATGTTGTCATTAAATGATTTAAGACAGTATGATTTAAGACAGTAAGGCTTTATTTTGAGGGCCTAGTTTTAAAACAGTGGCGTGCTGGCTTGCAAAGTGATGTACAGTATACAGTACCAGTCAAAAGCTTGTGCAAAGCTGTCATCAAGGCAAAGGTTGGCTACCTTGAAGAATATAAAATACCTTATTATTGGTTTAACACTTTTTTGGTTACTACGTGATTCCATAGTTGTTATGTGTTCACTATTATTCTACAATGTCGAAAAAAGTAAAAAATAAAGAAGAACCATTGAATAAGTAGGTGTGTCCAAACTTTTGGCTGGTACTGTAATTCATATTGGAATCTAGCCAGAGTGGAGATATCCAACATTTGTAATTTCTATACACCCGCAACCTGCATTCAGAATTACTGCCAGGGTTGGGAAGACTAAGATATGAGACTACATTAAACATCTAAACTGGAACAACCATTTTAGTAACGGGTGCAATAAATTCAAGTCACAGTAGTTTAGAACATCAACATTGGGGTTTGTTTACACCACTGACTGTTAATTTAACATGTACAGAATCAACACTAGAAATGTTACACTGAAAAATCAACACTAGGTAAGACTGGCCAATTTGCTGTGCTGTTGCACACAACAATCTTCCACTCCAGTGGCGATTTTAGCATGTAAATCTTGGTGAGGCAAAAAAAAAGAATTATGTGGGATGCATGCCAGCAAAGCCACTACACAACACAACACTAAACAATACATGAATTTCACTATAACGGTGACAAGCAGTGCCCACAAACTGTTTGGGCCTACATAAAGCTGTCCCAACAGCAGAGTCCCAACAGCAGTCCCAACATCTTACCACTGCTACTCCTGGCTTTCAGCGGAGCCTTGTCTGGCAGCGAAACAGTTCATTCAGCCTAATATACTGCTTTTTAAAAAAACATAGCTGATATGGCTGACTTGTGTTAACAAATGTGGTTCTCCCTGTACACCAAGTCAGAACAGTAGGATAAATAAAGGGGGCATATAAGCAGACAATGAAAGCTCTTACAATATTCGATGATTACATTTCTTTAAAACATGTTATAGGCTACATGTGCACCACCAAGTCAGAACAGTAGGTGAAATTAAGAGGGCAAAATAGACCAAATTATTAGGGTGAGGCACATGGGCTACTAACAGCTTACTTCACAACATACACTTAGTATTACTTTCTTAGCTACAGTATACATATCTCCCTGGCATATTACATAATTTATGCAGCAATATACAAGACATTTTTGGACTCACCTTCTTGTGCTGTGCTCACTTGAACAGGAAGGTGGCGCGGCGGTCCTTCGTGGGCAAATTTTGTCATCAAAGTCTGGCATTCTCTGGATTTATGGTGCTTTCAAGACAACTGGAAACTCTGAAAAAAACAAAGTCAAATCATGATAACGTCAGTGATCTTCAGGTCGTAGCTCTACAAAGAGGCCCGAGTTCCAGATTTACGATTCAAATCAAATCAAATTTCATTGGTCACATACAGGAGTTGAATTCTGAGTTGGATGACCATTGAAAACGTATTTTACCAGAAGGAGCTATTTTTTTCCCGAGTTCCCAGTTGTCTTGAACTCACTGAAGTCAGATTTTGCTGTTCTGAGTTAACAGTTGTTTTGAGCTCGACACAAACCATGCTTCATTGACAGCATGGCCAATGTTGAATGTTTATAATTTTAAACTTGGAAAAGGGATCATTAATCCCAGACTCTCCGCTGGCTTCCTTCCCCACCACCTCAGAAAGCACTGAGCTAGGCTGAAACACCAGCATTTTGGAGCTGCCTTACTCAAGAAAGCAAAAAAGCGACACATGTTTGTATGCGGTTTTATTAACTCAATGATATATATTTTTTTACATTGTTTGCAAACTGATATGTGACACGTATTAATGCCAAAATAACATGAAAAAAGGCAAGCCAAATTGTCACAAGGAGATTGATGGCTGATTTAAGATAAAATCCCTGTGACTTTATTTGGCACTTATTTGTTCTTTTATTATTTAACTTCTTGAGCTGGGAACACGTCTTTTTAAGAAGTTGAATGTTTATGATAATCTCCTGTCCCTATGAGCCATTAGACTAGTTGTCCAAAGTTTACTGTATCTCTGTATTCAATTTATACATTATGGGGTATTAATCCTGTGCGCATTAACATAACATAATGTATTGTCAGCAGTCAGCATATTACCAGCCAGATCGAAGGGCGATAAAGACAATAGGATGAAAGTGGGGGAGGCAGCTGCTGAGAGAGATAATAGGAGAGAGTGAAAAGGGATTTTCTTGCTTTCATACACAATGTGTGGTCAATGTCATCTTGTAAAATTACCACTGGAGACTAGCAGTAGATTACAGTATGGCTCAGCTACAGTGCCTTCGGAAAGTATTCAGACCCCTTGACTTATTCCACTTTTTGTTACGTTACAGCCTTATTCTAAAATTGATTAAATAGTATTTTTTCTTTGTCAATCTACAGACAATACCCCCATGATGACAGAGAAAAACCTTTTTTTAAATGAATTTTGCTAAAATGGAAATCTCACATTTACATAATTATTCAGACCCTGTACTTTGTTGAAGCACCTTTGGCAGCGATTACAGCCTCGAGTCTTCTTGGGTATGACGGTACTCGCTTGGCACACCTGTATTTGTGCTTGGCACATACAGGTGTGCCAAGCTTGTAGCGTCATGCCCAAGAAGAGTGTGAAAAGTTGTCATCAAGGCAAAGGGTGGCTACATTGAAGAATTTAAAATCTAAAATATATCTTGATTTGTTTAACACTTTGTTGGTTACTACATGATTCCATATGTGTTATTTCATAGTTTTGAAGTCTTCACTATTATTCTACAATGTAGAAAATAGTAAAAATAAAGAAAAACCCTTGAATGAGTAGGTGTGTCCAACCTTTTGACTGGTACTGCCGACAGGCAAGTTGTAGATCAAGTTGATCAATGGAAACAAGATGCATCTGAGCTCAATTTCGAGTCTCATCAAAGAGTCTGAATACTTATGTAAATAAGGAGTTTCTGTTTTTTGTTTTTAATAAATTTGCTAAATTTTTTGCTTTGTAATTATGCAGTATTGTGTGTAGATTTGTATTTATTGAATCCATTTTAAATTAGGGCTGTAACGTAACAAAATGTGGAAAAAGTCAAGGGTTCTGAATACTTTCCGAAGGCACTGTAAATAGCACCCATCCTTTTGTTTCCCCACCGTCACCTTCATGAGGGGTGTTGCCAAGTGTTTGTCGCTTGCAGCTTGTTTGTGTAATGCTCACTGAAGCGTTAATAACCACCACCTCTGGCTCTGCACAAGATCTCAGGCGTGCAGGTCGCATGTCTCTTTGACAAAAAACTGTTGCCCCATCAGCCCACGTTCTAACCACAACGCACACTCCATAGCTGAGTTGTCAGTATGTATACCATAAGATCTTTCTCTCTTACGGTAGCATTAGCAAACAGGTCTAATTTCCGTATCTGAACTTGACCTTTATAACCAGAGTATGCTGGGAGGCAGCAATATAGTAGAAATTGAAAACATTTCATTAGTCATTTCAGTATGGTCTGATCGAGTGTTGTTTTCTGGTCGGTTCTGACCAGCCCTTCTATCAACATGATTTCAGTAACACTTATTACAGTGTAACAACAGGTAACTGGTGCTAATGCGATCTGTAATTACAGAGATGCTTGTTACCATGCTTGTAACAACTGGGAAAGTTTCCTCTAAATTCACCAACTTACTGTTTAGTTTCTTCTCAACTGCATCTGATTCCAGTAATAACTGTCACAAGGCTGTCATCTCTGTTGGACAGAGACGCTGGGTGTCAGAGATTACAAAGGTCGGCTCAATAGGCTCTAATTATCCACCTGTGAATGTGCACTCTTCAAAATCTCAACTCAATATTGTTGCTAGCACTGGCCACTAAAAAGGGTTAGCATCTGGATTAACTTAGTTGAGGTTACAATAGCAGATCAGATATAGGTCAACCTCACTGACTGGGGTCCACCATACGGTTGTCATCCCAGATTATAATTTTTATAAATTACTTATAATGAATGTGTACGTTACCCACATTGACAACGCGTTCCTCCTTGCCATCCACGTGAGATGGGGAAAAAAAAAACAAGTACACCACAGAGTACATGTAATATCTGCATAAGTACAATGTAGTTACTAGGTGTTACACAGGATTTATCGACTTAAAATTAAGTGTATCTTGAGGGGTACTTACTTGTAATTATTGTGTACCTACAAAGTACATTATCCATTCTAACAATCTAATCATCAGCTTCTGAAAGCTATAAGACATTTCTATATAATTAGTTATTACCAAGTGGAAATACCTTCAAACAAAAGATGAGCTTCTACTTTAGTCAACTTTATTTCAACATGTAAAAAGATCTTACATTTTTTACAAAATAATGAGGATTACATTTTTAGATTAATAAGTAGATGAATTAGATTAGATATATAGGCCTACTCAGAAACATACAAATAACTGTTCTAGTGGTCGCTCAAATAGTATGGTGAGTAGCTTGGGTAGTTGGATAGCTAACATTAATATGCTGGGTGTCTCACGTAATACCCTGAGAACAAGGTTCAGGAAATATAAGACCATCGAGGCCCGCTAGCAGATCTTGACATGATGCCTTATTTCCTTGGATAAATACATAATTGTACCAATGCATCCCATCCAAAAGTGAGAATGGTTACATGATGGAATAAGAGTTTGCCTGCCTTATGACCATTTTAAGAGCATTTATACTGAACAAAAATATAAACGCAACATGCAACAATTTCAAAGATTTTTCTGAGTTACAGTTCATATAAGGAAATCAGTCACTTGGGAGCAAGGCCTTCCCCCTGGGGAGCCAGGCCCAACAAATCAGAATTAGTTTTCCCCACAAAAGGGCTTTATTACAGACCGAAATACACCTTAGCACCCCCCATCCCCCTCCTCCTCAGACGATCCCGCAGGTGAAGAGGCCAGATGTGGAGGTCTTGGGCTGGCGTGGTTGCACGTGGTCTGTGATTGTGAGGCCGGTTGGACGTACTGCCAAATTCTCTACAATGACGTTGAAGGCGGCTTATGGTAGAGAAATTAACATGAAATTCTCTGCCAACAGCTCCGGCATTCCTGCAGTCAGCATGCTAACTGCATGTTCCCTCAAAACTTGAGACATCTGTGGCATTGTGTTGTGACAAAACTGCACATTTTAAAGTGTACTTTAATTGTCCCCAGTACAAGGTGCACCTGTGTAATGATCATGCTGTTTAATCAGCTTCTTGAAATGCCACACCTGTCAGGTGGATGGATTATCTTGGAAAATGAGAAATGCTCACTAACAGAGATGTAAACAAATTTGTGCACAAATTTTGAGAGAAATAATATTTTTGTGCGTGTGGAACTTCTCTGGTATCTTTTTTTCAGCTCATGAAACATGGGACCAACACTTTACATGTTGCGTTTATATTTTTGTTCAGTATAAAACCATTATTCAGCCAAGTTTAATTTGCCAAGCACAAATGACTATCTCATAATTTTAACCATATATGTTTATTAATGTCCTAAAAAAAATTGTATTTATGGTTAAAGAAAGTTTGTGAACCCATTTTGCCATTGGGCTTGGGCATCAGACTCCAGATTTTTATTGCATAGTTTTGTCAATGAGGTGGTAGGTTTTCAATTGGCTTTGTAACAAACATGGTAACAAGCATTAGTTGTTACACCCCTGTAATTACAGACTACAATTACCACCAGTTACATCTTGTTATTACAGTGTAACTATGAATTGTTACAATTAATTACAATACGTTTTACATTGTAATTACACTATAAATTGAAGCTTTAACAAGAGTTCATATTTTGCAGTCACATCACACAAAGGATTAGTTGAATATATACCTGATAAATTGACCATGTTGCTCTGCAAAGACTCCAGTAGGTGGCAGCACCTCAGCACAAATGTCTGTCATTCTGGGGGAGTTCTCTCTTTCAAGTCTTCATGTCACATACAAGTACAGCCTTTCTTGCAAACTCAAAACCCAACAATGCAATAATCAATAAGAACGTCTTACTAGAAAAAAACACACAAGAAATACACATAATAAATATGAAATACACAATAAAGTAAGTAAGTAAACATATTATTTTATTATTTATTATTATTATTTAACCAGGCAAGTCAGTTAAGAACAAATTCTTATTTACAATGATGGCCTACACCGGCCAAACTCAGACGACACTAGGCCAATTGTGTGCCGCCCAATATACATGAAATATTTAAAAAGTCAGTTCCCATACCATAGTTACATACATGTGCAGAGATACTGGAGTGATGGAGGTAGATATGTATTGGGGTAAGGTGACTGGGCAACAGGATATATGATAAACAGAGTAGCAGCAGCTTGTTTGTGAGTGGGTGTGCGGAAGTGAAGAGTCAGTATAAATGCATGTGCATATTATGTGTGAGTGAGCAAATTACTGCACAGCTATTCTTTCAAAATATTTATTGTAAGACACATATTAATGTAATCAGTCACTGATGCCACCTGTCAATGATTTTAGAGGGTGGAATAATGATGATTTAAATGGTTTCCCTGTCCAGATCTGTCTATACTTGTGTGTGTTACGTCGTCGGGAAGATCTGATCACAATCAGATCACAATTTGTCTTGACTGTCTACACCTGTCTGAAAACATGGCCACAGTCACAATGTGGACAAGGTCAGAACAAAGGACTCAAGTTAGAATTCCGTATAAAAGGTGCTCTTGCCATTATCCATGTAAGATGCTGGGGAAAGTAAATGGAAATGTTGCCCCATAGTACATGCATTATTCATATTTGGTAGTTGAGCAGTGCCATTATTATCAAATTGTACATGCCTTTTATTGCCCTGGACTTTGTAGAGAGATAATGACTCACAATGACGCATTTCAGCAGCAATAGAAACTTAGAGAGAGCAAGGTTTCAGTTTCTTTTCTTTCGTGTTTCTAGCAACAGAGTTATTGATGTCAGTTTGTCCAAATGCAGAGCCAATCAACAATCAGCTGTGATGATGGACAGCCCAGTCATTGTAGATAGCATATATAAAGCCCAGTGAGTAGACACAATCTCATGGACAGACAGCTGTAAAGCTACAGCTATACAGTCCATTTTGGAAAACTACTCTGCTCAGAAGCAATGGCTCTTCAGGAATGGGTCAGCGTTCTCCAGAACACGGTTGAGGAGCATGACATAGACGACACCTGGAGCATGGAATTTGATAACTCCATTGTTCCTGATCACCCAGCGCCTGGTTGGCAGCAGTACATCAGTGGGGCATTTGCAAGGTAGGCTCTTTGAATAAAGTGTAAATAGACGTATATCAATTCAATTCAGAACAACTGTAAAACCTGATTAAATGTTCAATTACTGTATTCAAATGGATAGGGAATTCATAGATTGACTAACTTGTTATACTGAAATTAGATATTTAAATATCACTTATTTCTCCCTGCAGGTTCATGTGCTCAAAGTGTAAGAGGACGTGGCCTTCCAAGAGAGTTCTGGTGGTGTTTCACATATGTCTTTTGACAGAGAACAACGGGATGGTTAAAGTGAAACGCTACAAACAGGAGTGCAAGAGGTGTGTACAGACTAAAATGGAGGAGCCTCATTTTAAGGCAGAGAACATTGAGGTTCTGCTGGAGAAGCTTGTCGAGAAGATCCTCGTCAAGTGCTACAATAAGGACCCAGGCGAGAGGAATAGCTCATTCCATTTGGATGGGAGGATTGATGGACCCCATGAGGCTGCCCATTGTGAAGCATGCATACAGGGCATCTGCAGACAGGTGACCACAAAATAATCAACTAACAATTTTGAGGAGAGTTGCATGTGGAACTTGATATAATAATGTAGAGAGAATTGAGAAAGTAGTTTTCCGATATGCATTCTTTTCAATAATCTCTTACACTTTATAAGAGTTAAAGGAATTACTTCTCAACGGATGTACAAATCATATCCCATGTCAGTTGAGGACATCATCATCATCATGGTGCCGAGACAACTGGCAACAATGGCTAATACAATGCTAACACATACAGTACAAGCAAGGCAACATTGACTGCGTGCTTCTACATCTGCGTTGCTTGCTGTTTGGGGTTTTAGGCTGGGTTTCTGTATAAGCACTTTGTGACATTGGCTGATGTAAAAAGGGCTTTATAAATACATTTGATTTGATTTGATACTCATTTGCATCGATTAAAAATATTTGTTGGACATTACACAGATCTTAGTCTGCAAAACGTGACAAAATTGTTACAATATTCAGTGTGTGTCTAATTAAAAAAATTTAAATAAAAAATCTGTGTGTGTGTCTCTCTCTGTGTGTGTGTGTGTGTGTGTGTGTGTGTGTGTGTGTGTGTGTGTGTGTGTGTGTGTGTGTGTGTGTGTGTGTGTGTGTGTGTGTGTGTGTGTGTGTGTGAAAACACCCTTTTATGATCTATAACTTTCTGAGACAAATGTCCTGACCTGCTTTAAACTGCTTTAAAAATCTAATTTCACTGTTGTGAAGATAATTTATCATAACAAACATGGAAACATGACTGCATGCCTTACAATCAGGGGTTAAATTGGGCCAGGTCCCAGACGATCCGAGACCTGGTACCTATGATCCAAATGAGAGCCAGGCAGAGCTGAGATCCGGTATCTTTCATTAGCCTATTTGAATTATGTAATAAAACATTGTTGTCCACGTTTAATTTTCCACAGCCAACAACAAGAGTGGGAGTGGAAAAAAGTTGCTTGATAAGCAGTCCTAATAACAGTCCTAATAACAGTCCTAATAACAGTCCTAATAACAGTCCTAATAACAGTCCTAATAACAGTCCTAATAGCAGTACTAATAACAGTCTTAATAACAGTACTAATCAAATCAATTAAAATCAAATGTTATTTGTCACATGCACCGAATACAACAGGTGTAGACCTTACAGTGAAATGATTACTGACAAGCCCTTAACCAACAATGCAGTTTTAAGAAGAATAAGTGTTTGTCAGGTCCTGACCATAGGGAAGCCTCTGGTTTCTCTATGGTTGTCTTGGTCAGGGCCTGACAGTAGCTAGCTAAGTCTATGTGGGTTTTGTGTGATGTCCCCAATTAGAGACAGTTGCCTATCGTTGTCTCTAATTGGTTATCCTATTTCAGTCTGTTCATTCTCCACCAGTGCTGTGGTACATTGTTTGTGTGTTGAGTCTGCTTGTGCGCTCACTTTGGTCACGGGTTCCTGTTATATACAGGAAGTACCGGTACAGAGTCACTGTGCGGAGGCCATATACAGGAAGTACCAGTACAGAGTCAATGTGCGGAGGCTAGATACAGGAAGTACCGGTACAGAGTCACTGTGCGGAGGCCATATACAGGAAGTACCAGTACAGAGTCACTGTGCGGAGGCCATATACAGGAAGTACCAGTACAGAGTCAATGTGCGGAGGCTATATACAGGAAGTACCGGTACAGAGTCACTGTGCGGAGGCTATATACAGGAAGTACCGGTACAGAGTCACTGTGCGGAGGCCATATACAGGAAGTACCGGTACAGAGTCACTGTGCGGAGGCTATATACAGGAAGTACCAGTACAGAGTCGATGTGCGGAGGCTATATACAGGAAGTACCGGTACAGAGTCACTGTGCGGAGGCTATATACAGGAAGTACCGGTACAGAGTCAATGTGCGGAGGCTATATACAGGAAGTACCGGTACAGAGTCACTGTGCGGAGGCCATATACAGGAAGTACCGGTACAGAGTCACTGTGCGGAGGCCACATACAGGAAGTACCGGTACAGAGTCACTGTGCGGAGGCCATATACAGGAAGTACCGGTACAGAGTCACTGTGCGGAGGCCACATACAGGAAGTACCGGTACAGAGTCACTGTGCGGAGGCCACATACAGGAAGTACCGGTACACAGTCACTGTGCGGAGGCTATATACAGGAAGTGCCGGTACAGAGTCACTGTGTGGAGGCTATATACAGGAAGTACCGGTACAGAGTCACTGTGCGGAGGCTATATACAGGAAGTACCGGTACAGAGTCACTGTGCGGAGGCTATATACAGGAAGTACCGGTCCAGAGTCACTGTACGGAGGCTATATACAGGAAGTACCGGTACAGAGTCACTGTGCGGAGGCCATATACAGGAAGTACCGGTACAGAGTCACTGTGCGGAGGCTATATACTGGAAGTACCGGTACAGAGTCACTGTGCGGAGGCCACATACAGGAAGTACCGGTACAGAGTCACTGTGCAGAGGCTATATACTGGAAGTACCGGTACAGAGTCACTGTGCGGAGGCCACATACAGGAAGTACCGGTACAGAGTCACTGTGCGGAGGCTATATACAGGGGGTACCGGTACAGAGTCACTGTGCGGAGGCTATATACAGGAAGTACCGGTACAGAGTCACTGTGCGGAGGCTATATACAGGAAGTACCGGTACAGAGTCACTGTGCGGAGGCTATATACAGGAAGTACCGGTACAGAGTCACTGTGCGGAGGCTATATACAGGAAGTACCGGTACAGAGTCACTGTGCGGAGGCTATATACAGGAGTCACTATGCGGAGGCTATATACAGGAAGTACAGGTACAGAGTCGATGTGCAGGTTAGTCAAGTTAATTGAGGTAATATGTACATGTAGGTAAAGGTAAAGTGACTATGCATAGATAATAAACAGAGAGTAGCAGCAGCGTAAAAGAATGCAAATAGTCCGGGTAGCCCTTTGATTAGCTAATCAGGAGTCTTATGGCTTGGGGGTAGAAGCTGTTAAGAATCCTTTTGGACCTAGACTTGGCGCTTCGGTACCGTTTGCCGTGAGGTAGCAGAGAGAACAGTCTAGACTTGGGTGACTGGAGTCTTTGACAATTTTTAAGGCTTTCCTCTGACACCGCCTGGTATGTTGGATCACTTTCCTGCACCCAAAAGAAAAAACTAAACATTTGTACAATTATGTTCTGCCTTATGAGCAAGCTCTAAATATAGAACATTATTCATGAACGAAACACTGTGTATATTACTTAGTACTTAAAGGAATCTAACTTTTCTGAAGACGACAGAAAAGGCGTGCCTACCTCTCCTAGTGCATAAAATAATTTGAGCACAAGCAAGCAGGTTAAAACATAACTACGCACTTCCCTATTCCCCGGGATATATAATAACAAATCAACATGCTATATTAATACATGAACCTGGTGAAATTCACAAAGTATTTTAACAACCATAGTAAAACGGTCTCAGAACCTCCCTGCAATCTAAAAATGTATGTTCCCAGAACAGGAGAAATTTTCACTTCCGTTCTCAGAACGTCTAAAACTTAAATGTTTTACTAGTCAGGAAAACTTGGTTCCCAGAACCAATGGGAAACAAAAAACGTACATTCCCACAACTTCTAAGGAAACAAATGTGCTATAGAAACCTAATAGCACACTTTCACTTTCCCCAGAGCATTTCTGCTGAAGAAAAGAAAGTGCTAATTGCATAACTGCCAGGTCATCCTTAGCTACAGTATAAGCATAACAACAGTGAGTCAAAGCTTTTGGCTGCTTCACCAAAAGAGCAATGTCTAACAAAGAATGGATTAGTATTTTCCAGACAAAGGTCAAGAAACTGAAGAGGAATAAGAGAGATGATGGCATGATGGCAGCTGGTCCTTTTGTGGCAGGGCTGAAATGCAGTGGAAATGTTTTGGGGGGATTAAGTTTAAGGTTCCTCAGCTATGTGAGAGTAGAGAAGGTTCCTCAGCTATGTGAGAGTAGAGAAGGTTCCTCAGCCATGTGAGAGTAGAGAAGGTTCCTCAGCCATGTGAGGGTAAAGAGGTAGAGAAGGTTCCTCAGCTATGTGAGGGTAAAGAGGTAGAGAAGGTTCCTCAGCTATGTGAGAGTAGAGAAGGTTCCTCAGCTATGTGAGAGTAGAGAAGGTTCCTCAGCCATGTGAGGGTAAAGAGGTAGAGAAGGTTCCTCAGCTATGTGAGAGTAGAGAAGGTTCCTCAGCCATGTGAGAGTAGAGAAGGTTCCTCAGGAATGTGAGGGTAAAGAGGTAGAGAAGGTTCCTCAGCTATGTGAGGGTAAAGAGGTAGAGAAGGTTCCTCAGCTATGTGAGAGTAGAGAAGGTTCCTCAGCTATGTGAGAGTAGAGAAGGTTCCTCAGCCATGTGAGGGTAAAGAGGTAGAGAAGGTTCCTCAGCTATGTGAGGGTAAAGAGGTAGAGAAGGTTCCTCAGCTATGTGAGAGTAGAGAAGGTTCCTCAGCCATGTGAGGGTAAAGAGGTAGAGAAGGTTCCTCCGCTGTGTGAGAGTAGAGAAGGTTCCTCAGCTATGTGAGAGTAGAGAAGGTTCCTCAGCTATATGAGGGTAAAGAGGTAGAGAAGGTTCCTCTACTTGTTATTCATTTGAAGAGGAAATGGATTTCCTGTATTTTGCAGCTGTTTCAGTGTGTGCACACAAAGCCTTATTACTGTCATTGACTTATTCTGCTGGTACACCAACAATACTGTTGGGTCTGTCTATTCTGTTTGGGGATTTTTCATTGTTACTCTACAGTGTGTCTATTTGTAATTGTATGTAATGAAAGTATAACAAGTTGTATTGCACAAGACATTTGATCATGATGGAATGTGGTAGAAGGCGTGAAATACTACAAGAATAATGTTCTCTTTACTTTCTTCACCCATTACATTAATGTTTTTCACCCATAACCAAAATAAAGTCAGTAATAAATACTATATCATGGAAAAGCTTTTCATGAATTCATGGTGATGACTGTGACAGTGTGAGGCTGGTGAGCACAAAAAAAGGAGGAGGTCGAACAGAAAGGAGAACAATAAAGAAGGAAGTCGATAAATATACTTTAACGACTCGCCTGAGACGCAGCTCAGAACATATAAAGGGTGTGTACTGATGTGAGCGGACGCCGGTGTGCGGACAGGCATCAGGTGTGGGCGCATGAGCGCAGCTGCTATCATACTCATGTCGGTGGTTAGTATACCGGTGAGCTGGAGCGCCGGGGCGGGAGGGGCACCAGTTTTTGTTTTTACCTTTATTTTACTAGGCAAGTCAGTTAAGAACAAATTCTTATTTTCAATGACGGCCTAGGAACAGTGGGTTAACTGCCTTGTTCAGGGGCAGAACGACAGATTTTTACCTTGTCAGCTCAGGGATTTGATCCAGCAACCTTTCGGTTACGGGCCCAACACTCTAACCACTGGGCTACCTGCCGCCCTCATACATACATTTTATGGTAACAGTGAAATGCCTGCACTGGCTACAACTTCCTTTTTGTCAAAAACAAATGCACACAAATAAAATGAAATGGCTTTATAAACGTTATTAATGTTCATCTTAACATGATGCTGGTGTTTACAGAGACATTAGTACTTGATTGCAGATACTGTATGTACAAATAAAGAGTTCTCCTTAGGCCATGAACTCATTTCAGGGCTCATATTATCACCCATCTAAAATTTAATTATCAACCTTCATATTGTATCAGACACCAGATAGAGGATAAGTATTACCATACATTACATACCATAAGTTATATAACACATTATTTGGGTGGGAGAGCTGAATGGTGGGACATTGGGACACCTGTTCCTAAGTGCAGAGTTGAACCTCCAGCTCATTTCCATTGCTTAGTAGGTGTGTAGTCTGCAGACCTGTGGTACACTATTGTCCAAAGGCCACTGGTTGCACTTGTTGCATATGTTGGTACACCACAGCTCCAGGGTGAAATGTCCCCTAGGTACAGATCTAGGATCAGCTTAACCTCCCCCAATCCTAACCTTAACCATTAGTGTGGAAAATGCAAAATTGACCCAGGATCAGCATCTAGGGTCAATTTCACCTTACACCACAGCCATTTACTGTGGCTCACACCTGTTTTGTATCCAACAACCTGCAGGTAAAGTAGCTCTGTACCACAAGTGTTCACCTGCTCTACTGATCACCTCAGTTGACCCAAGGTTTATTCATCACAAGGATCACTCATGGTCTTCTCTGTTAGTAGGAATATTTCTACCACAGTTAAGTTTGATTGTAGAATCAAAAAATCATTGAATCCTTGTGTCACTTCTAAGGTATCAGAGATCTTTGTCAGGAGAATTGTGTTCAGTCTTGAAAATAGTCTGGAGCTGTAAGATTGTCTGTGGATTCTCCAACAGCAATTTATGATATGACACGACAATACATCAACATAAATGGTTAACTATGCAAATTAGTCTGTATATATATTAAAACATTTCCAGCTGGTGAAGAGGTGCCATCGATGGGTGTGAGGAAGCAAAGCTTTGCTCTAAACAGTTCTTCAGCCATAGGATCGAAACGTTCATCAGCAGTTTGCAAGAATTTGCAGTTTGCTGTTTGATGGCAGCCATCAAGGTAAATATCTTTCATTCTAATGCCTTTCATGACAATGGGGCGTTGTATGTTACATACGTTGTGTGCCTGTGTGTCGTGCTGCAATGCATTACTGTAATTTCTCAAAACATTTATTAGGTATCTTTTGTGGTAAATTAAGTTGTGAATTCATAAAGTAATTAATGGTGTTATACACATTGTGTTAATTATCAAACATGCAGTAAACAATGTACAGTATATCTAAAATACCATTTGACCTTTGACCCTAACGGTGAATTTTTGTACACCTTTACTATTTCAGTCTGGACGATGGTTGGTCAGTCCCCACCAGGTTCTGTTCATCGTCTGCTGCATGATGGTACAGGGTAGGTCCAGCTTGTACATGGTCAACTAAATTAATGTTAAGTAAAGTTATTTGAGTAATAGTTTGTGTTAATTGATTATTTAGCTTTATATTACTTGGGGTAACTGTTACCTTGGTGATCAAGTTCATAATATAATGTATTTGTAAGGTTGCAGTCAATTCATTTCACTATCATATGAAAAAGTAGGAAGGTCTACAAGATTCTAATAATGATATCTACAATACGCAAGATTCACATCATTTGGCAAAATGAAGGACTATTCACTAGGTCCATTAAAGATGATCAGATGCTGTACATCATTTAGCAGACGCTTTCATCCAGAGCGATATACAGTAGTGAGCGCATACATTTTCACTATGGTCCCCAATGGGAATCGAACCCACAGCCCGGGGTCACAAGCACCATGCTCTACCAACTGAACCACATGGGACCAAATCAAAAGCACTATATAAAGCATCATCCTTACCATTGTTTCCCCAGTGCCACGCCTGAGATGTAAGATAGTGGTGAACTGCACCAACCCGACCACAATATCCCTTTTGGCCG
This sequence comes from Thymallus thymallus, assembly GCA_023634145.1. Taxonomy (NCBI): domain Eukaryota; kingdom Metazoa; phylum Chordata; class Actinopteri; order Salmoniformes; family Salmonidae; genus Thymallus; species Thymallus thymallus. The sequence goes on from CM042414.1 coordinate 4,694,743, forward strand.
CACTGGAGAACGTCATGAAGTTGTACTCCATACGACCTGTCATGAACCTCTCAACCCCCACCAACATCAGCATGTACTTCACTCTCTACGGTATCCTGGGTGTGGTAAGAAGGAGTAGAACAGCATGTCATCCCTTTCAACTAGTTCACCGGAGTAGTCATCCCATTAAATACATTACATTCTGTTACATATGTATTTGACATGTGCTATATTGTCATGAATGTTACTCTACATCATGGTCCAAATTGGTGAAGTGAAATGAAAAAAATAAAAAACTGAAAAGTGGTGAGTGCATATACAGTATATTCACCCCCTTTGCTATGAAGCCCCTAAATAAGATCTGGTGCAACCAATTATCTTCAGAAGCCACATAATTTTTTTTGTAAAGTCTGCCTGTGTGCAAAGTGAGCACACAAGTGTCACATGATCTGTCACATGATATCAGTATATATACACCTGTTCTGAAAGGCCCCAGAGTCTGCAACACCACTAAGCAAGGGTGACCACCAAGCAAGCTGCACCATGAAGACCAAGGAGCTCTCCAAACAGGTCAGGGGCAAAGTTGGGGAGAAGTACAGATCAGGGTTGGGTTATAAAAAAATATCAGAAACTTTGAACATCCCACGGAGCCCCATTAAATCCATTCTTAAAAAATTGAAAGAATATGGCACCACAACAAACCTGCCAAGAGAGGGCCTCCCACCAAAACTCACAGACCAGGCAAGGAGGGCGTTAACCAGAGGCAACAAAGAGACCAAAGATAACCCTGAAGGAGCTGCAAAGCTCCACAGCGGAGATTGGAGTATCTGTCCATAGGACCACTTTAAGCCGTACACTCCACAGAGCTGGGCTTTACGGAAGAGTGGCCAGAAAAAAGCCATTGCTTAAAGAAGAAATTAAGCAAACACGTTTGGTGTTTGCTAAAAGCCATGTGGGAGACACCCCAAACAATAAGAAGAAGGTACTCTGGTCAGATGAGACTAACCCAACACCTCTCATCACCCCGAGAACACCATCATGCTGTGGGGATGTTTTTCCCTCGGCAAGGACTGGGAAACTGGAATGATGGATGGCGCTAAATACAGGGAAATTCTTGAGGGAAACCTGTTTCAGTCTTCCAGAGATTTGAGACTAGGACGGAGGTTCACCTTCCAGCAGGACAATGACCCTAAGCATACTGCTAAAGCAACACTTGAGTGGTATAAGGGGAAACATTTACATTTCTTGGAATGGCCTAGTCAAAGATGATGTACATGATCCAAGATGGCGTAACAGTGCAGACGTATTTTTGTTCGTCCCGTCTCATGTAAATAGTTTGTAATAGTTTGTAAACTGTCTTTCCACACATTTGTATTTATTTATTTTGTTCCCGATTTACCTCTCCTGCAACCCACCTTACCCAACTTGAAACGGATCTATTATCCTTACTTTTCATTCTTTTAACTGAACCGCAGTCAGAAGGTAGCCTGCTAGCTAGCTTGCTAATCTAGCTTCTAGCCATCGCTAACCACTGCTAGCGGTCCTCACTACCGCTCTGGCTGTTCAGACAGCTTTTAGTTCGGACATTATCGGCCAGTCTGCACAGCGCGCTACCAACCCAGCGCATATCGGACTGCGTTCCCTTCCATTTCACCGGATTTTCCACTGAAATCACAGGACCATCACACCGGATCATCACAGCTAGCTAGCTGCAATCGAGTGACCGACGTTTTTGGCTAACCTCCATTGTTTGTTTACATCCTACCTATGCTAGCGTGAGCTAGGCTCATCTCCCGGACAGCCGACGTGTGCTAGCTACTCTCCCGGACTACAGTACCTCTGTCAACGTACCTGGACCTTCTACTGTCGACACGGAACCCCACCGAGCCACCGTGACTGGTCTGCCGACGTAATTGTCCGACGTGGTCTCAACAGGGTTCTCCTCTGCGACGTCGCCGAAGATCCATCTGCTAGCTCCGGCCTGCTAGCACTCTGAACACTGTGCCTCCTCGCTTGCCTAGTCCAGCGCCCACTGAATCTGCTCTCTGGCTCGCCTCTTTGCTGCTCATCGGACCCTATGATTACTCAGCTTCACAGCTGATGCCTGCAGGACTGTTTGGTTATACAGTATTTCTTTCTGTTTAACTGCCAGGCCCCAGGTCCTGTGTGTAGCATATTACATTTTTCTCTAACCGACCCTCTTTGTCCATTCATCGCCATTACCCGTCGTTGCCTTAGCCCTCTTAATTAACTGTTTTTTTTTTTATTTTCATTTTTATTTTTGTCCCTCAACTGTTTGTTTTTATGCCCCTTTATTTCAATATGCCTTGTCTTTTGTTGTTCAGGTTAGCTATTATTGTTTTATTTCACTGTAGAGCCCCCAGTCCTGCTCAACTGGCCTCTGATAGCTTTTTTCTCCCTCCCCCCACACATGCGGAGACCTCACCTGGTTTAACTGGTGTCTCCAGAGATGCAACCTCTCTCTTCATTACCCAACGCCTAGGTTTACCTCCACTGAACTCACACCCAACGATACCCTTGTCTGTACATTATGCCCTCAATCTATTCCAACACGCCCAGAAATCTGCTCCTTTTACTCTCTGTACCCAACGCACTAGACGACCAGTTCTTAATGCCTTCAGCCGTGCCCTAATCCTACTCCTCCTCTGTTCCTCTGGTGATGTAGAGGTAAACCCAGGTCCTGTAGCTCCCAGCTTTACACCTATCCCCCAGGCGCTCTCATTTGTTGACTTCTGTAACCGTAAAAGCCTTGGTTTCATGCATGTCAACATTAGAAGCCTCCTCCCTAAGTTTGATTTATTCACTGCTTTAGCACACTCCGCCAACCCGGATGTCCTAGCTGTGTCTGAATCCTGGCACAGGAATTCAGACACAGGAAGGCCACCAATAATTCGGAAATCTCCATCCCCAACTACAATATTTCCCGTCAAGATAGAACTGCCAAAGGTGGCGGAGTTGCAATCTACTGCAGAGATAACCTGCAGAGTTCTGTCATACTGTCCAGGTCCGTGCCCAAACAGTTTGAGCTTCTACTTTTAAAAATCCACCTTTCCAGAAATAAGTCTCTCACTGTTGCCGCCTGTTACAGACCCCCCTCAGCCCCCAGCTGTGCCCTGGACTCCATATGTGAATTGATTGCCCCCCATCTATCTTCTGAGTTTGTACTGTTAGGTGACTTAAACTGGGATATGCTTAACACCCCGGCTGTCCTTCAATCTAAGATAGATGCCCTCAATCTCACACAAATTATCAAGGAACCCACCAGGTACAACCCAAAATCCGTAAACATGGGTACCATTATTGATATCATCCTGACTAACTTGCCCTCCAAATACACCTCATCTGTTTTCAACCAGGATCTCAGCGATCACTGCCTCATCGCCTGCGTTCGCAATGGGTCAGGGGTCAAACGACCACCCCTTATCACTGTTAAACGCTCCCTAAAACACTTTTGTGAGCAGGCCTTTCTATTCGATCTGGCCCAGGTATCCTGGAAGGATATTGACCTCATCCCGTCAGTAGAGGACGCCTGGTTGTTCTTTAAAAGTGCTTTCCTCACCATCCTAAATAAGCATGCCTCTTTCAAAAAACGTAGAACTAAGAATAGATATAGCCCTTGGTTCACCCCAGACTTGTCTGCACTAGACCAACAGAAAAACATCCTGTGGCGCACTGCATTAGCATCGAATAGCCCCCGCGATATGCAGTTATTCAGGGAAGTCAGGAACAAGTACACACAGTCAGTTAGAAAAGCAAAGGCCAGCTTTTTCAAACAGAAATTTGCTTCCTGTAGTACTAACTCCAAAAAGTTCTGGGACACTGTAAAGTCCATGGAGAATAAGAGCACCTCCTCCCAGTTGCCCACTGCATTGAAGCTCGGAAACACTGTTACCACCGATAAATCCACGATTATCGAAAACTTCAATAAGCATTTTGCTACGGCTGGCCATGCTTTCCACCTGGCTACCCCTATCCCGGCCAACAGCTTCCACCAAGCCCCCCCTGCTTCTCCTTCACCCAAATCCAGACGGCTGATGTTCTGAAAGAGCTGCTAAGTCTGGACCCCTACAAATCTGATGGGCTAGATAATCTGGACCCTCTCTTTCTGAAATTATCAGCCAAAATTGTTGCAACACCTATCACTAGCCTGTTCAACCTCTCTTTCGTATCGTCTGAGATCCCTAGAGATTGGAAAGCTGCCGCGGTCATCCCCCTCTTCAAAGGAGGAGACACTCTAGACCCAAACTGTTATAGACCAATATCCATCCTGCCCTGCCTTTCTAAAGTTTTCGAAAGCCAAGTTAACAAACAGATAACTGACCACTTCGAATCCCACCGTACCTTCTCTGCTATGCAATCTGGTTTCCGAGCTGGTCATGGGTGTACCTCAGCTACGCTCAAGGTACTGAACGATATCATAACCGCCATCGATAAAAGACAGTACTGTGCAGCCGTCTTCATCGACCTGGCCAAGGCTTTCGACTCTGTCAATCACCGCATTCTTATTGGCAGACTCAACAGCCTTGGTTTCTCAAGTGACTGCCTTGCCTGGTTCTCTAACTACTTTGCAGACAGGGTTCAGTGTGTCAAATCGGAGGGCCTATTGTCCGATCCTCTGGCAGTCTCTATGGGGGTGCCACAGGGTTCAATTCTTGGGCCAACCCTTTTCTCTATATACATCAACGATGTCGCTCTTGCTGCTGGTGACTCTCTGATCCATCTCTACGCAGATGACACCGTTCTGTATACATCTGGCCCCTCTTTGGACACTGTGTTTACAAACCTTCAAACAAGCTTCAATGCCATACAACACTCCTTCCGTGGCCTCCAACTGCTCTTAAACGCTAGTAAAACTAAGTGCATGCTTTTCTATCGAACGCTGCCAGCACCCGCCCACCGGACTATCATCACTACTCTCGAGGGGTCCGAATTAGAATACGTGGACACCTACAAATACCTAGGCATCTGGTTAGACTGTAAACTCAACTTCCAGACTCACATCAACCATCTCCAATTCAAAATTAAATCCAGAATTGGCTTCCTATTTCGCAACAAAGCCTCCTTCACTCATGCTGCCAAACATGCCCTTGTAAAACTGACTATCCTACCGATCCTTGATTTCGGCGATGTCATTTACAAACTAGCCTCCAACACTCTACTTAGCAAATTGGATGTAGTCTATCACAGTGCCATCCGTTTTGTTACCAAAGCCCCATACACTACCCACCACTGCGACCTGTATGCTCTCGTTGGCTGGCCTTCATTATATATTCGTCGCCAAACCCACTGGCTCCAGGTCATCTATAAGTCATTACTAGGTAAATCCCCGCCCTATCTGGTCACTATAGCAACACCCACCCGTAGCATGCGCTCCAGCAGGTTTATCTCACTGGTCACCCCCAAAGCCAACACCTCCTTTGGCCGCCATTCCTTCCAGTTCGCTGCTGCCAATGACTGGAACGAATTGCAAAAATCACTGAAGCTAGAGGTTCCTATCTCCCTCACTAACTTTAAGCGTCAGCTGTCAAAGCTGCTTATCGATCACTGCACCTGTATATAGCCCTTCTGTAAATAGCCCACACTACTACCTCATCCCCATATTTATTTTTGTTATTTTCACAAATCTTGCACTCCAGTATCTCTATTTGCACATCATAATTTGCACATCCTTCATTCCTTTGTTAATGATGATAATCTGTAATTTATCTCACCACTATGGTCTATTTATTGTCCTACCTCCTAACCTTACTGCATTTTGCACTACATTTTGCACTCTGTATTTAGATTTTCTATTGTGTTTTTACCATGTTTGTTTATTGTGTAACTCTGTGTTGTTTTTGTCGCACTGCTTTGCTTTGTCGTCTTGGCCAGGTCGCAGTTGCAAATGAGAACTTGTTCTCAACTGACCTACCTGGTTAAATAAAGGTAAAAAAAAAAAAAAAAAAAAGCCCAGACCTCAATCCAATTGAGAATCTGTGGTATGATTTAAAGATTGCTGTACACCAGCGGAACCCATCCAACTTGAAGAAGCTGGAGCAGTTTTGCCTTGAAGAATGGGAAAAAATCCCAGTGGCTAGATGTGCCAAGCTTATAGAGACATACCCCAAGAGACTTGCAGCTGTAATTGCTGCAAAAGGTGGCTCTACAAAGTATTGACCTTTTGCACGCTTAAGTTTTCAATTTTTTTGTCTTATTTGTTTCACAAAAAAATATGTTTTGCATCTTCAAAGTGGTAGACATGTTGTGTAAATCAAATGATACAAACCCCCCCCCCCCCCAAATTCCATGTTGTAAGGCAACAAAATTGGAAAAATGCCAAGGGGGGTGAATACTTTCGCAAGCCACTGTATGTAAAATGTTGCTTTATTGACATTACTTTGTATCCTACAACTAAAAATTATGATCTTTTCAGGAAGAAAAAGCCCAACTGTTGAACACCTACATTTGGCTGGTGAAGGTGAGAGAATTATATTATTATTTTTGTCAGTACATGTACACAGTGTATGGGAGTAATTTTCAATGTGCACCTGGTTACTTTTATTTTTGTATTTACTTAACCTTTATTTAAATGGCAAGTCAGTTAAGAATAAATTATTATTTACAATGACAGCCTACATTGTTCTACAGGGTCAAGGCAAATTAGGATTAAGTGCCCTGCTCAAGGGCACATTGACAGGTTTTTCACCTTGTTAGCTCAGGTATTTGAACCAGCAAACTTTCAGTTACTGGCCCAACGCTCTAACCACTAGGCTACCTGCCGCCCAAAATTAGATTTGTCACATGCGCCGAATACAACAGGTGTAGACACAACAGTGAAATGCTTACTTACAAACCCTTAACCAACAATGCAGTTTTAAGAAAAATAAGTGTTAAATAAAAAAATAGATAAGTAAAAGTAAACATTAAAAATTTATAAATAATTAAAGAGCAGCAGTAAAATAACAGTAGCGAGGCAATATCCAGGACGTACCGGTACAGAGTCAGTGTGCGGAGGCACAGGTTAGTTGAGGTAATTGAGGTAATATGTACATGTAGGTATAGTTAAAATGACTATGCATAGATAATAAACAGAGAGTAGCAGCAGGTAATATGTACATGTAGATAGAGTTATAGTGACTATGCCTAGATAATAAACAGAGAGTAGCAGCAGCGTAAAAGAGGGGTCTGGTGGCCCTTTGATTAGCTATTCAGGAGTCATTACCAGCCTTTCAAAGCACTTCATGGCTACAGATGTGAGTGCTATGGGTCTGTAGTCATTTAGGCAGGTTACCTTAGTGTTCTTGGGCACAGGGACTATGGTGGTCTGCTTGAAACATGTTGGTATGACAGACTCAATCAGGGACAGGTTGAAAATGTCAGTGAAGACACTTGCCAGTTTGTCAGCGCATGCTCAGGGTACACATCCTGGTAATCCGTCTGGCCCTGCGGCCTTGTGAATGTTGATCTGTTTAAAGGTCTTACTCACATCAGCTACGGAGAGGGTGATAACACAGTTGTCAGGAACAGCTGATGCTCTTAGGCATGCTTCAGTGTTGCGTGCCTCGAAGCGAGCATAGAAGTAGTTAGGCTCGTGTCACTGGGAAGCTCACGGCTGTGCTTCCCTTTGTAGTCTGTAATAGTTTGCAAGCCCTGCCACATCCGACGATCGTCGGAGCTGGTGTAGTATGATTCAATCTTAATCCTGTATTGACGCTTTGCTTGTTTGATGGTTCGTCGGAGGGCATAGCGGGATTTCTTATAAGTGTCCGGATTAGAGTACCGCTCCTTGAAAGCGGCAGCTCTACTCTTTAGCTCAGTGCGGATGTTGCCTGTAATCCATGGCTTCTGGGTAGGGTATGTACGTACGGTCACTGTGAGGACAATTTCATCAATGCACTTATTGATGAAGCCAGTGACTGATGTGGAGTACTCCTCAATGCCATCGGAAGAATCCCAGAACATATTCCAGTCTGTGCTAGCAAAACAGTCCTATAGCTTAGCATCTGTGTCATCTGACCACTTCTTTATTGACCAAGTCACTGGTGCTTCCTGCTTTAGTTTTTACTTGTCGGAATCAGGAGGATAGAATTATGGTCAGATTTGCCAAATGGAGGGCGAGGGAGAGCTTTGTACGCGTCTCTGTGTGGAGTAAAGGTGGTCTAGAGTTTTTTTTCTTCTGGTTGCCTTTTAACATGCTGGTAGAAATGAAGTAAAACGGATTTAAGTTTCCCTGCATTAAAGTCCCCGGCCACTAGGAGTGCCGCCTCTGGATGAGCGTTTGCTTATGGCCTTATACAGCTCATTGAATGCGGTCTTAATGCCAGCATCAATTTGTGGTGGTAAATAGACAGCTACGAAAAATATAGATGACAATTCTCATGTTAAATAGTGTGGTCTACAGTTTATCATGAGATATTCTACCTCAGGCGAGCAAAAAATGTAGACTTCCTTAATATTAGATTATTGTTCCAGCTGTTATTTACAAATATACACAGACTGCCAAATTTTGTCTTACCGGAGGAAGCTGTTCTATCTTGCCGATGCAGCGTATATCCCGCCAGCTGTATGTTATCCATGTCGTCGTTCAGCCACGGCTCAGTGAAACATAAGATATTACAGTTTTTAATGTCCCGTTGGTAGGATATCCGTGGTCGTAGTACGTCTATTTTGTTATCCAATGATTGTACATTGGCTAATAGGACTGATGGTAGAGGCAGATTACCCGCTCTCCGTCAGATCCTTACAAGGCACCCCGACCTACGTCCCCGATATCTGGGATTTGGGCCTTGTCGGGTGTCTGAAGAATATCCTTTGCGTCCGACTCGTTAAAGAAAAAATCTTTGTCCAGTACAAGGTGAGTAATCGCTGTCCTGATATCCAGAAAATCTTTTTCGGTCATAAGAGACGGTGGCAGAAACATTATGTACAAAATAACTATTGTGTGTGAAAAAACACACACAATAGCACAATTGGTTTGGATCGCGTAAAACTGCAGGAAACTCCTGTGTTAAGAATGTTACTTGACATTGCCTTATATTTGTTGAATGCTGCTTTCAGACTTCTTCCTAACATATTGTATTTTTGCTAATGTGTTGTTCATAGGAGTGGGAGAATGAATTTTTCAGCTGGGACCCAGTCCAATGCGGAACTGACAAGATTTCTCTCCCCAGGGAAAGGTTCTGGTCACCAGATGTGGTAATCAATGAATTGTGAGTTAAACATCTCTATAGTTTATTTAGATACTGTCACATATAAGGGGGGGGGGGAGTTCTACTACACAAAAATATGGAATTGTTTTAAGATGGTCATACCAAGGATTATTTAGCTATTTGATTTCAAACTTTACGACCTGTCGTGTCTTGACTATCATTAAAGGTTAAGACTTATATTATCAAATCGATTCTCTAAGCTTAAATATTATGTGATTAAACTAACCATTTAAACATGAATTAACTAGGAAGTAGAGTCGCTATCTCCTGATCATTTATTAATGAATTCTACCTCGTCCAGTCTCATTCTTAAACGTCGTAATTTCTTGTAGTCTGCATGAACCCAGCCATCTGATGAATTGTCCATACACAAATTGGCTCAATTATTTATTTACTAGCTAATTAAACAATTACAGAATATACAATACATACTAACATTATACAGTAAATACCGTCCCTAGTGGACTAAACAAAAACAATGAAAGTTTGGTTATAACACGATAGATTTAGAGAGAAGGGGGAGGGTTTGGAAAGAAGACCAAGGCGTTTTCTGGCCTGTAGAGTTGTAGTTGAAATTTGTCATTTTAACGCGGAGAACTAGTCCACCTCGTTCTTTGGAACGTAAGTGACTTTCGTCACAGGGGGCTTTTATACAACTGTTTGGTCGAAAGGTGAAGGAAATTAGAAGAGAGGAGAATTTCGGCAGGCAAAAAAATTGCCTTGCCGAAATCCTCCCCCCTTGTAATTTCCTTACTTCTGTGGCACACACTACTGGTCAACATGAGCTACAAAAATGATTCTGAAGTGTGCCAGGCCTTGCAGTCCCAAGATAGAAATCACTTTCCGCAAATGTATATCACCAATCCACAAATATAAACAACTTTACACAAATGCAAATGCAATATGACATTTCTCATAAATGTAGGGGGTCAAAAAAAATTGATATCTCTAGTTTAAACAGACAGATTTTGATGGGGATGTTTTTTATGCTAATTAGATTTCCTCGTGGGCACGGTTATCTTAACCAGCACTTTTATTCTGCCCCTTTTTATTACACTAGTGCAGCCTTTCTTAAGTGTGGGTCGCATCGTGTCAGAGTAAATGTATCATTATTTCATTCATTACTGGAACTGATTTGGCCCAAGTGCAACCGCGCCCTCTGTTCAGTGCGCAGTGCGCCCTCTGTTCAGTGCGCCCTCTGTTCAGTGCGCTCTCTGCATAGCAGCGGTGTCTCATACTTGTTGACAACTTAAACCAGCTACACACCTCTCATTAGGACTGTGTATGTGTGTGTTTGTGTGTGTTTGTTTTCTGGTCTGTGTGATGTGATGTGATCAATCAGTTTATTCCAGTTCAAAATCAAATGTATTTAATGTATTTTAAAAGCAACAGTTCCAACCTAGACCTTTTTTTCAACAATACCTTCTACTGTAAGTATGTACAGTAGGCCTGATCATTTTTCATCTGTACTGTTACTTAGCGAAGCCTGTGTTCTGTTATACATCTGTGTGATGTGATCAATCAGTTTGTTCCATTTAAGAATTAAAATGATTTATTGTATTTTAACAGCAACAGTTCCAACCTAGAGAGATATGTAATTGTTTTTAATGGGGGAAAATAAACATGAATTGATTTCTATGGTTATTTCATTTCATTCGTTTTTTGTCTATGTTTTAGGCATAGTTGCATGTTTTCATAAGCTTGGGCCAAGGAAAACACAGAATTTCCCATTTGGGTGTCAGGCTGAAAAAGCTTAAGAACCCTTGCACTATTTTTTCATTTAACCTTTATTTAACTAGGCAAGTCAGTTATTATTACAATTATTATTTTCAATGACAGCCTAGGAACAGTGGGTTAACTGCCTAGTTCAGGGGCAGAAGTACAGATTTTTACCTTGGCAGCTCTGAGATTCCATCCTGCAACATTTCAGTTACGGGCCCAACGCTCTAACCACTCAGCTACCTGCCGCCCCAAATAGATTCAAAATAGTGACTGATTCAGTCAAGATTGAGAAATATAAATATACATTTATGATTTATATCATGCCTATGGTTTGAAATAGTAAAAAATCACCCTGTTTTACAGTATGGATGAAAACAGAGCTCCCATCGTCCCTTATGTGTACATTAAGCACACTGGTAAAGTGCTAGACGCCAAACCTATCAGAGTGGTTAGCTCTTGTAACCTGGACATCTACACCTTCCCCTTTGATGTCCAGAACTGCACCTTCACCTTCAACTCCTACATCCACCACGGTAAGACGTCAACGCAACCATGCTTTGGGAATACTTAGAAGAAAAAAAACCTTCCTGACTCTCTCTTATGATCTGAAATGATAGGTATGAAACATGGTGGTCCAATTAAGTTTTTGATATATTACTCGGTGCCAATCAAGGTGTCAACCAAGGGATCCGTTTGGTATTAGGCCCAAGATTACCATCCCCTCAATACAGATCATGTTCTGCTTCCATAGATTCAGCCCATTCATCCCATTATGTCCCATTCCTTTATCTCCACTGCAGTTCAGGACCTTCAGACAAGTCTTGTGAGGCCTGTGAATATCCTAGAGCAAAATGGAGAACACCATCGCATTTGTGAGAGTCTCATCTCTTTAGTCTTTATCTCCTGCAGTGTCAGACATAAGGATAATATTAGGGAAGAAGGTGGAGGACATCCTGACACGCTCCAGGAGCGTGTTGTCCACTGAAGGGGAGTGGGAGCTGATGGACATCAAATCCAGCAAGGACAAGTCATCATCATTCGACCAGGGAGAAAGCAACCCCTATGATGAGCTCTGCTTCTATGTACGAACCCAAAACACTGCAATTTCTCAGACGCCATTAATGTGGCTTTACTACTACAGAACGTTGAGTTCTCTATATTTCTAGCATTCTAGAATGAAGGTTTTCATTCACCGTTGTGTCTCTGAACTGTAGATTGTCCTGAGGCGCAGAGCCACCCTCTACGTGGTGAACCTCCTGATGCCCAGCTGCTTCCTCATCACTGTGGATCTCTTCAGCTTCCTGCTGCCTCCCCAGAACGTGGACCGCTCCTCCTTCAAGATGACCCTTATTTTGGGCTACTCCGTCTTCCTGCTCATCGTGAATGACCTGCTGCCTGTAACAGGAAGCACCATCCCACTGATAAGTGAGTATAAAACGTGTACTGGGAACACTATAGTTTATGGTAGATGTTTACTTTGTGTTAATGGATTAGCTGGTTAGATTAAGTGTCTTTTTTGAAGTCCACATCCATTGTCCTCCTAAGAGAGGCTGAATATTTTCCTCTCATCACATCCCTCCTCCTCCTCCTGCCCATGCAGATGTGTTCTTCGCCATCTGCTTGGCTCTGATGGTGGCCAGCCTGCTGGAGACTATTCTCATTACCAACCTCCTGGTCGGCTCCAGTAACTTCCATCCAGTGCCTCGCTGGGTCCGAGTGCTCGTCCTGCGCTTCATGGGCACCCTCGTCTGGCTGCCTCAGAAATCCAGAGAGGACATGATCATCCTCAATCCAGTTGCAGGAGGTACCCCTGATCTGATCCCTAACCAGACACCTTCAGGCCTGTGATTAAAAACATTTAATCACAGGTCTGAACAGTAGCATAAATGCAGGTATCAATCACTCTTGATACATTTTTCCAGCCATTTGACTAGGTCCCACCTGTACTATCCATGTACAACAATAATTTCCATCTTTAGCAGGTACATTCATGATTTCACCTTACTCCCTTCCTTCCCTCTTGTCTCTAAGAAACAGACGTGAAAGTCTGCCCTCTAGTGACGGTGGAGAGACAGGTTCAAACAGGAGAACCAGGTGAGAATGGGGCAGAGGCAGGTGATCCAGCCCTGGCGGAGCTGAGGAAGCTGGGCAATGACCTGCAGTCCATCCGCCTCCAGCTGGCCCAGCATGTGGACGGGAACCAGATCTCCCAGGACTGGATGCAGGTGGGCTACATCATCGACCGGCTGCTGTTTGGCCTCTACTGCATCTTCATCACCTTCAGCTTCATCGTCATCCTCAGCATCTGGAGTAATTCGTACAACCAGTGATGTACTGCTAATAAAAAAAATAGGTGGGTCAACGTCATTCATTGTGAATAAAGTAACGTTCCCTGTAATTTCTATAATTTTTAAACGATAAGTGGCTAAATGTTTGTGTAAAATACAAAATGTGTGGGAATAGCGTTTACCCTCCACTACACCACTGCGTACAAGACTTGGAGTCTGCCATGTTGTCGACTGGTGGTTAGATTTAGAAACAATTACCCTATAATTACCATAACTTTAACATGTATTTGTTTGATCCAGGATGCACTGAGTAGTTGTGTTGACTTGTATATTACCATATTAGAGGAAATATAGTTTTCTTTGTAAAATAAAAGTACTTTTATGAAAACCACTATTTCATTACTATCATTTCATTGGGGTTATCTGGGACATTTTCTGAATTGTAATGTAGATGGTGGATCAATGATGATGAAGGTCTCTCACGCAAGACATGTATAGTATTTACAGCCCTCTGATTACAATGACGATCCAGACTTGACGCTCTGTTCTGGTCCAGCTGCAGCTTAACTAGGTCTTTCTTAACAGCACTGGACCACATGACTGGACAATAATCAAGATAAGATACAACTAGAGCCTGCAGGACTTTGTGGAGAGTGGTGTCAAAAATCAGAGCATCTCTTTATTACGGACAGACCTCTTTCCAACCATTTAATCTATATGTTTTGACCATGACAGTTTACAATCTAAGGTAACACCAAGTCATTTAGTCTCCTCAACTTGTTCAACAGCCACACCAATAATTACCTGATTTAGCTGACGTTCCGGACCACACCCTACATGTTTGACGTTAGAGAGGCTTCCATTAAAATACGTTCTGAGTTCTATTAGATTGACAGCTCTGAATCCACAAAATGGCAGAGGTTGAAAATCCATAAAACATATGTTTTCTCAACAACAGGTTGTGGTCAATAATATCATCGAGGACCACTTTGGAAACAAGTGTTTTAATTAATACTTTCAAGTGATATCCTCTGGGTCCACATGGTACATTTTGTTGCATATGTCTGTTACCCAAAATAAATTAAATTCAATTCAAAAAGGCTTGTCACGATCGGGTGCATAGCGAGACCAAGACGCAGCGCAGTGATTATAGTTCGTCATCTTTATTTTATACTATGTATGACATAAATACTATGTATAAACAAAACCACGACTGACGAACTAAAGAACAGAAACAAACACTACTCGACTAACGTCACGTTCAAAACACACCAAATGAACGGACGAAAAGAAACACACTTACTCACCGTGACTGCGACATACATCGATATGTACGATATCGATAACAACCCACAACACGTGAAGGACAGACTCAACATATATCGGATCCCTAATTAGAGACAACGGGAGCAGCTGCCTCTAATTAGAGATCCACTCAAAACCCACAAAGAAACAGAAAAGAAAGACACTGTCAGACTCTGACCATAGCTACATAGAGAAGCAAATAGGCTTCTCTATGGCCAGAGCCTGACAAGGCTGCACTGAAATCACAATATAGTAGCCATATGTAGGAAAACCAAAGTTCCAGAGGCTGGGCCTAATATAGTGTATAAGAGGTCATACAATAAGTTTTGTAGTGATTCCTATGTTGTTGATGTGAAGAATATTTGTTGGTCTGTGGTGTGTAATGAGGAGCAAACAGATGCAGCACTTGACACATTTATGAAATTGCTTATCCCAGTTCCTAATATGCACCCATTAAGAAAATTACTGTAAAAACAGTTAAATCCCAGTGGATTGATGAGGAATTGAAAATGTTTATTGTTGAGAGGGATGAGGCAAACGGAATTGCAAATAAGTTGCTGCACAATCGATTGGCAAATTGAGAAATCGTGTGAATAAACTGAATAAAAAGAAGAAGAAACTCCACTATGAAACAAAGATTAATGACATAAAGAATGATAGTAAAAAGCTTTGGAGTATTACAGTTACAATTACATTTGGGGGGAAAAAAAGCAAGCTCAGCTCCATCATTCATTGAATCAGATGGCTCATTCATTACAAAACCAAATGCTATTGGGCTCCCTAGTAGCACAGTGGTCTAAGGCACTGCATGTCAGTGCAAGAGTTGTCACTACAGTCCCTGGTTCAAATCCAGGTAGGCTGTCATTGTAAAGGAGAATTTGTTCTGACTTGCCTAGTTAAATAAAACATTTTAATAGTGTATTACTATTACATTTGCGAACTACTTTGATGATTTAAAGATTAGCACATTTCGTCATGACAACAAACGCTGAAACTACACATCCAAGTATATCTGACAAAAGTATGAAAGACAAGAATTGTAATTTTGAATTCCGTAAAGTGAGTGTTGAAGAGGTACTTTTTTTTTTTGTCTTTCAACAATGACAAGCCACCAGGGTCTGACAACTTGGATGGAAAATTACTGAGGATAATAGAGGACTATATTGCCACTCCTGTTTACCATATCTTCTAAGCCTACTTGAAAGTGAGTGCCCTCAGGCCTGGAGGGAAGCAGAAGTCATTCCGCTACCTAAGAATAGTAAAGCCCCCTTTACTGCCTCAAATAGCCGACCAATCAGCCTGTTGCCAACCCTTAGTAAAGTTTTGGAAGAAAATGTGTTTGACCAGATACAATGCTATTTTACAGTAAACACATTGACAACAGACTTTCAGCACGCTTATAGGGAAGAACATGCATGTCAATCTCTCCTGGCTCAAAGTAGAGGAGAGATTGACTTCATCACTACTTGTATTTGTGAGAGGTATTGACATGTTGAATACACCAAGCTGTCTGTTTAAACTACTAGCACACAGCTCAGACACCCATACATACCCCACAAGACATGCCACCAGAGGTCTCTTCACAGTCCCCAAGTCCAGAACAGACTATTGGAGGAACACAGTACTACATAGAGCCATGACTACATGGAACTCTATTCCACATCAAGTAACTGATGCAAGCAGTAGCATCATATTTAAAAAGCAGGTAAAAAAACAGCGGGGACTGTGAAGCAACAAAACATAGGCACAGACACATACATACACACACATGATAACATACACACAAGTACACATGGATTTTGTATTGTAGATATGTGGTAGTGGAGTGTGGGCCTGAGTCACACACTTAGTGTGTTGTGAATTCTGTAATTAATGTATTTTAATTGTGATATTGCGAGAGGTGAAAGTGAGTGATGAGGCGAAAGATGAAACGAGATGAGAGATAAGTAGAGATAAGTAGAACAGTTAACATTTAATGAAACACGGCAACACACATAGACAATAACCCGCAGGGTTGAAACAAAACACACAGGGTTAAATAGTGACCCTGATGACCAATATGGAACAAGTGAGGGTGTTGCTACCATCTTCCCCCTACCGTCGGTTTAGAACGCCGGCGAGGATGATCGCTGGAGAGGAGGAGGACCCGTCGTTATGCGCGGGGCATTCGTTGCAGTAATTTTGCCCCAGGAAGAATAGATGCTGCTGAAGGGGATCCATAATAAATACAAATACAAATGATGAGGTTTTTTTGTGAATACGATGACTCACTGTTTGTTTTTGGCATTTCCTGCCTAAGTTTGCCCACTTTGCCATCTATGATACATGTTAGCCTGACATTCTCAAGACCAATCAACCTGCATAAAGATGGCGGCCCCAATGCTCTTACCATAAATCCCTTGTTTTGCTAAGTTCTCCGTATTGTACATCGCTCTCCATTACTGTTTTCTTGTATGGTCATTAGCAGATCACATGATCCCAATTTTAGCTTCAAGACTGCAGGCAATTTAAAAATCCCCAAAAGACATTGTGCTGATTTATTGGCACATTGAACAATATCAAACGCCGTAATTTAAAAACTGGCGGATAGTGCTAAAACAATGACGTCATATCAGACTTCTGTCACTGTTTCCTTTAGGGTTTTTGTACAGCAGATGTTTAGATGTGTGATTCCATATTATTGTAGCCTATTGTCGTGACGTGACTTTTATTAATCTGATGACTTATAGATAGATAGATAGATAGATAGATAGATAGATAGATAGATAGATAGATAGATAGATAGATAGATAGATAGATAGATAGATAGATAGATAGATAGATAGATAGATAGATAGATAGATAGATAGATAGATAGATAGATAGATAGATAGATAGATAGATAGATAGATAGATAGATAGATAGATAGATAGATAGATAGATAGATAGATAGATAGATAGATAGATAGATCAGGTAACTGATGCAAGCAGTAGCATCATATTTAAAAAGCAGGTAAAAATACACCTTATGGAACAGCGGGGACTGTGAAGCAACAAAACATAGGCAGACACATGCATACACACACATGATTGAGGTTAGGCAGGGCTCTGGTTCAGTTTACATTAAGGACCTCCTGTACTGAGGTTAGGCAGGGCTCTGGTTCAGTTTACATTAGGGACCTCCTGTACTGAGGTTAGGCAGGGCTCTGGTTCAGTTTACATTAGGGACCCCCTGTACTGAGGTTAGGCAGGGCTCTGGTTCAGTTTACATTAGGGACCTCCTGTACTGAGGTTAGGCAGGGCTCTGGTTCAGTTTACATTAGGGACCTCCTGTACTGAGGTTAGGCAGGGCTCTGGTTCAGTTTACATTAAGGACCTCCTGTACTGAGGTTAGGCAGGGCTCTGGTTCAGTTTACATTAGGGACCTCCTGTACTGAGGTTAGGCAGGGCTCTGGTTCAGTTTACATTAAGGACCTCCTGTACTGAGGTTAGGCAGGGCTCTGGTTCAGTTTACATTAGGGACCTCCTGTACTGAAGTTAGGCAGGGCTCTGGTTCTTGTAGTACTATAACCAGTGTTTGGTGGTTGGCTAGACAGGAGTATTTTAAATAACTGAAATAAAAGAATTCAGTCTAACTTTTGTCAAAATATTGAACGCTGTAATAAACATTTATTTTAGCATTTTCTAAACTGCCTCATTTGGTGATTTATAACTGAACTGCGCAGCGAAAACAATAGGCCATTCTTTAATTACGTTTGAGGTCCTTCCCCTCATTAAACAGAAGGTGGCATAGTCTACTTAGTGCACCTATAGGGTTAAGTTACTGTGGTATATTAACAAGGCAAGACACAGCCATGCTGTTTAGTGTCAAGTTTAATAACAATGAACTGACGTTCCCATAATGCACTTTGACCTAGACTATGGTACGGCAACCTGCGCATACCAATGTTACTATTAACACTATAATATAATTCCATAATTAACCATGTAGTTATTAGAGGCTAATGCACATAATTTCAATGTGTCATATCATAAATTGACTTTTACAACCGCCTTTTTCATGTTTTCAGTCTCTATTCAGTGTGAATGGGTGTCTATAAAAGCCTTTAAGGGCTCTAACATTGGGGGGGTCGGATGACCTTTTGAGAGCGACGCAGACTCTGTGTCTGCCTTCAAATGTTGTCTCACCTGTACAGTGTCATCGTTCCCCTGTGTTTTCTCATACATTGACCACCAGTAATGAATTATTTACATGTTAGTCATTTAGCAGACACTCTCATCCAAAGTAATTATGGTTAAGTGTCTTGCTCAACCGCACATCAACAGATTTTTTTCACCCTGTCGACCATTCAGCTACTGGCCCAACACCCTAACAACTAGGCTACTGGCCCAACACCCTAACAGCTAGGCTACTGGCCCAACACCCTAACAGCTAGGCTACTGGCCCAACACCCTAACAGCTAGGCTACTGGCCCAACACCCTAACAGCTAGGCTACTGGCCCAACACCCTAACAGCTAGGCTACTGGCCCAACACCCTAACAGCTAGGCTACTGGCCCAACACCCTAACAGCTAGGCTACTGGCCCAACACCCTAGCTGACCCCCTTGTCTGTAGACTGTCAGTGTTTCTGCCTATCACTTTGTAAGATACTGGACCGGTCTGTTGTGTGACAAACCCAGGTATCCATCTCAGTCCTCCTCCTGTTTCACAGGTACACAGCATCATCCAAGTCAAATGACCTTTCCACTGCACTTTGGTCATGATAGGATTTTTGTTGGTACTTTTTCATGCGAACAGCATTGGTTGCGCTGGGTTTGATGAAATCCAGTCTGGTGCGAACATGTCTGCTCAAGAAGAGGTCAGCAGGTGTTTGTCCTGTTATGCAGTTTGTTATTGTGTGTGTATAGCAGTAAGAACAAGGAGATATTGTCCTCCATGTCTACAGTGGTACTGCAGTAAGAACAAGGAGGTCGTGTCCTCCATGTCTACAGTGGTACTGCAGTAAGAACAAGGAGGTCGTGTCCTCCATGTCTACAGTGGTACTGCAGTAAGAACAAGGAGGTCGTGTCCTCCATGTCTACAGTGGTACTGCAGTAAGAACAAGGAGATCGTGTCCTCCATGTCTACAGTGGTACTGCAGTAAGAACAAGGAGGTCGTGTCCTCCATGTCTACAGTGGTACTGCAGTAAGAACAAGGAGGTCGTGTCCTCCATGTCTACAGTGATACTGCAGTAAGAACAAGGAGGTCGTGTCCTCCATGTCTACAGTGATACTGCAGTAAGAACAAGGAGGTTGTGTCCTCCATGTCTACAGTGGTGCTGCAGTTTAGATAACATTTTTACATAACATATTTGCATGAAAGTAACCTGTTTATAATGTTTTCCTTCTTTCCCTGTGAGCAATTTTCAAATGTTCATTCGTCCTTGTGGTTTGTTTTATGGTATAATGTTTTGTTCATGTGATTTTGTGTATATATATGTATTTTTAAATGTCCCTCTAAAAAAAAGCATGAATGACAACTTTCAGAGAAATGTATGTTAATACATTACTGAGAATGATCACTTTTGACAAATAGATACGTAGCCTACAGCATTAGCTGAATAGTGAGGTTTGACCAACTTCACACAATATAGTATACCATGTTGCAGGATACGAGGTTTGTTATTGTTGGAGGTTGTCAATGTCCCTTACTTATGAATAACCTTCTCCTTATTGATTAGGTGTCCATTGATACTATAGCATTTCATCGTATGGATGTGCTCTTCTTACCCTGGTCTTTCCTACCATCTCTATTTTTCTCCCTCTCTCTCTCTCACTCTTCCTTTTGCTCTCCGCCTCTCTCTCTGTCTCTCTCTATATACAGTTGAAGTCGGAAGTTTACATACGCCAAATACATTTAAACTCAGTTTTTTACAATTCCTTACATTTAATCCTAGTAAAGATTCCCTGTTTTAGGTCAGTTAGGATCACCACTTTATTTCAAGAATGTGAAATGTCAGAATAATAGTAGAGTGATTTATCTAAGCTTTTATTTATTTCATCACATTCCCAGTGGGTCAGAAGTTTACATACACTCAATTAGTATTTGGTAGCATTGCCTTTAAATTGTTTAACTTGGGTCAAATGTTTTTGGGTAGCCTTCCACAAGCTTCCCACAATAAGTTGGGTGAATTTTGGCCCATTCCTCCTGACAGAACTGGTGTAACTGAGTCAGGTTTGTAGGCCACCTTGCTCACACACACTTTTCAGTTCTGACAACAACTTTTATATAGGATTGAGGTCAGGGCTTTGTGATGGCCACTCCAATACCTTGACTTTGTTGTCCTTAAGCCATTTTTCCACAACTTTGGAAGTATGCTTGGGGTCATTGTCCATTTGGAAGACCCATTTGCGACCAAGCTTTAACTTCCTGACTGATGTCTTGATATGTTGCTTCAATATATACACATAATTTTCCTTCCTCATGATGCCATATATTTTGTGAAGTGCACCAGTCCCTCCTGCAGCAAAGCACCCCCACAACATGATGCTGCCACCCCCTGTGCTTCACGGTTGGGATGGTGTTCTTCGGCTTGCAAGCCTCCCCCTTTTTCCTCTAAATATAACGATGGTCATTATGGCCAAACAGTTCTATTTTTGTTTCATCAGACCAGAGGACATTTCTCCAAAAAGTATGATCTTTGTCCCCATGTGCAGTTGCAAACCGTAGTCTGGCATTTTTATGGCGGTTTTGCTGAGCGGCCTTTCAGGTCGATATAGGGCTCGTTTTACTGTGGATATAGATACTTTTGTACCTGTTTCGTCCACAAGGTCCTTTGCTGTTTTTCTGGGATTGATTTGCACTTATCGCACCAAAGTACGTTCATCTCTAGGAGCAGAACGCGTCTCCTTCCTGAGCGGTATGATGGTTTATACTTGCGTATAAATGAACGTGTACCTTCAGGTGTTTGGAAATTGCTCCCAAGGATGAACCAGACTGTATTAGAAATAACTGTGTCAGGTCCTGTCTTTGTAACAAGGACACCTATAACTTCTGAATTTTAAACATATATTAACAAAGTACTCAAAACAATCATCTTCATTCAGGATCTGTGCCACATCAATAAACTCCAATTCTTCACTCTCCTCTTGTTCCTCTTCACCATCTTCCTGTCCTGGCTGAGTTGCTTCACCACCACCTCCCACTGCTTCCACTGTCTCAATGTTTTCATATTCTCCAAAAACGTGGAAAGCTTTCAAGAAGTTAGAGCCATTGTCTGTTGTTGTTCTCACAATCTTAACCCAGATTACAAACTCATTTAAGGTGCCTGAGAACACATCAAAGGTGTGCGATCCTCTCAACTGTTTACAGGCCAGGGCTGCAGAGCATCTGTTGAGGCTGTCAGGGTCTATCTAGTGGGCTGTAACACCAATGAAGCTCCGTCTTCTTGCAGACCAGCAGTCGGTGGTGGTGGCGATGTGGTAAACTCCTCTCATGGCCTCAGTCACCTTCTTCTTAATTTCCGTGAAGGCTTCATCAATCCTGGAGCGCAGTGTGGGCCTTGATAAGATCGTTGAGATAGGCTGCAGATCCTGGACAAACTCTCTGAAAGCCATCCGAATAAAAATGCACAACTGGGCTGTATCACTTATGTCTGTAGACTTGTTGCAGTGAGAAACACTCGCAGTCCGAGATGTCCTTCCAAAGCTGCTGTGTCAAATCATCGGCCATTACTTCACAGCGCCGTGTAACTGTACTTCTTGATAGCTGAAGAGCTTTGATTGAAGATAATATTTCTGGTTTGTTTTTAAAATCCCAAAACAACGAGTCAGCTGCCTCAACGAAGGCCTCTTTGATCATCTCTCCATCTTGGAAGGACTTCTTATGCTTAATGATGGAGTGACTCACCCGGAACGATGCTTCGGTGGCTGCCTTTTGCTTTTGAATTCAGCTGTGTGAAAAACGACTGCTGTCCGATTAACTGTGATTTTAGTTCCCTCACCTTTCTCTTTCTCAGCTCGCTTTTCGGAGGGAAGTCAGTGTCGTAGTTTCTATGAACAGTTCCAAAGTGCCTCTCCCCATTTCCCTTCTTTTGGAATAACAATGATAGATTGACAGATCAGACAAACGCATTTCGAATATGACATGGAAGTGGTAAGTTTTTGTTTTCTTACTTGGTCCAGCTCCCCCACTCATTTTTATATATACATGATTCGTTTTTTTCTTCCAGCTTCAGATTGATTTGATTTTGTAGCGAGTGACGAATGTATCAGGGGAAATGTATCTGAGTAAAATAATATTTGTTGTTATTTGTTATGTAGTGAAGTTAAAGTAGTACAGATACCCTCCAAAAAATACTTAAGTACTTAAATACAAAATACTTGCAGTAACAAAGTATTTCAACTTCGTGACTTTACACAACCACATGCATTACATACCACAAGTTATATAACACATTATTTGGGTGGGAGAAATGAATGGGGGGACATTGGGACACCTGTTCCTATGTGCAGAGTTGAACCCCCAGCTCATTTCCATAGCCCAGTAGGTGTGTAGTCTGCAGAGCTGTGGTACACCATCGTCCGATGGCCACTGGTTGCACTTGTTGCATAGGTTGGTACACCACAGCTCCAGGGTGAAATGTCCCCTAGGTACAGATCTAGGATCAGCTTAACCTCCCCCAATCCTGACGTTAAACATTAGTGTGGAAAATGCTAAACTGACCCAGGATCAGCATCTAGGGTCAATATCACCTTACACCACAGCCATTTACTGTGGCTCACGCCTGTTTTGTGTCCAACCACCTGCAGGTAAAGTAGCTCTGAGTTCACCTGCTCTACTGACCACCTCATTTGCCCCAAGGTTTTTTACAAGTCCAATGTTCAGTTTGATTGTAGAATCAAGAAATCATTGAATCTTTATGTCACTTCTAAGGTATCAGAGATCTTTGTCAGGAGAATTGTGTTCAAAGTTGAAAATAGTCTGGAGCTGTAAGATTTTCTGTGGATTCTCCAACAGCAACTTATGATATGACACGACAATACATCAACATAAATGGTTAACTATGCAAATTAGTCTGTATATATAAAATAGTATCCAGCAGGTGAAGAGGTGCCATCGATGGGTGTGAGGAAGCAAAGTTTTGCTCTAAACAGTTCTTCAGCCATAGGATCGAAACGTTCATCAGTAGTTTGCAAGAATTTGCAGTTTGCTGTTTGATGGCAGCCATCAAGGTAAATATCTTTCATTCTAATGCCTTTCATGACAATGGGGCGTTGTACGTTACATACGTTGTGTGCCTGTGTGTTGTGCTTCAATGCATTACTGTAATTGGTCAAAACATTTGTTAGGTATCTTTTGTGGTAAATTAAGTTGTGAATTCATAAAGTAATTAATGGTGTTATACACATTGTGTAAATTATCAAACATGCAGTAAACAATGTACAGTATATCTAATATACCATTTGACCTTTGACCCTAACAGTGAATTTTTGTACACCTTTACTATTTCAGTCTGGACGATGGTTGGTCAGTCCCCACCAGGTTCTGTTCATCGTCTGCTGCATGATGGTACAGGGTAGGTCCAGCTTGTACATGGTCAACTAAATTAATGTTAAGTAAAGTTATTTGAGTAAAAGTTTGTGTTAATTGATTATTTAGCTTTATATTTATATTACTTGGGGTAACTGTTACCTTGGTGATCAAGGTCATGATATAATGTATTTGTAAGGTTTCAGTCAATTAATTTCACTATCATATGAAAAAGTAGGAAGGTCTTCATAATTCTAACAAGATTCTAATAATGATATCTACAATACGCAAGATTCCCATCATTTGGCAAAATGAAGGACTATTCACTAGGTCCATTAAAGATGATCAGATATTTTACATAATCTAGCAGACGCGCTTACCAGGGCGACTTCATACATTTTCACCCTGGTCCCCGTGGGAACTGAACCCACAGCCCGGGGTCACAAGCACCATGCTCTACCAACTGAACCACACGGGACCCAATCAAAAGCACTATTTGAAGCATCATCCTTACCATTGTTTCCCCAGTGCCATGCCTGAGATGTAAGATAGTGGTGAACTGCACCAACCCGACCACAATATCCCTTTTGGCCGCACTGGAGAACGTCATGACGTTGTACTCCATACGACCTGTCATGAACCTCTCAACCCCCACCAACATAAGCATGTACTTCACTCTCTACGGTATCCTGGGTGTGGTAAGAAGGAGTAGAACAGCATGTCATCCCTTTCAACTAGTTCACCGGAGTAGCCATCCCATAAAATTCATTACATTCTGTTACATATGTATTTGACATGTGCTATATTGTCATGAATGTTACTCTACTTCATGTTTTGTAAAACGTTGCTTTATTGACATTACTTTGTATCCTACAATAAAAAGTCTTCTTCTTTTCAGGAAGAAAAAGCCCAACTGTTGAAAACCTACATTTGGCTGGTGAAGGTGAGAGAATGATTTTATTATTTTTGTCAGTACACGTACACAGTGTATGGGAGTCATTTTCAATGTGCACTGATTCTCCTACAGAACCTGCGTTAAGAATGTTACTTCACATTGCTTCATATATACGCTACGGCACACAACATCCATTCACCAATATGTACTGAAAAGCAATAGTGATTTATATTTGGTTAAACCTTATATCTGCAACCTTAGTTATGGGACACTGTAATGTCCATGGAGAATAAGAGCACCTCCTCCCAGCTGCCCACTGCACTGAGGCCAGGAAATACTGTCACCACCGATAAATCTAGAATTTCAGTAAGCATTTTGCCACGGCTGGCCATGCTTTCCACCTGGCTACCCCTACCCCGGCCAAAAGCTCTACACCCTCCTCAGCAACTTGCCCAAGATCCCCCCGCCACCTCGCTTCTCCTTCACCCAAATCCAGATAGCTGATGTTCTGAAAGAGCTGCAAAATCAGGACCCCTACACATTTGCTGGGCTAGACAATCTGGACCCTTTCTTTCTAAAACTATCCGCGGCAATTGATGCAACCCCTATTACTAGCCTGTTCAATCTATCTTTCGCATCGTCTGGGATCCCTAGAGATTGGGGGGAGACACTCTAGACCCAAACTGTTACAGACCTATATCCATCCTGCCCTGCCTTTCTAGGCTTCGAAAGCCAAGTTAACAAGCAGATCATCAACCATTTCAAATCCTACCGTACCTTCTCCGCTATGCAATCTGGTTTCCGAGCTCATGGGTGCACCTCAGCCACGCTCAAGGTCCTAAACGATATCATAACCGCCATTGATAAAAGACAGTACTGTGCAGCCGTCTTCATCATCCTGGCCAAGGCTTTCGACTCTGTCAATCACTGCATTCTAATCGGCAGACTCAATAGCCTTGGTTTCTCAAATGACTGCCTCGCCTGGTTCACCAACTACTTCTCAGATAGAGTTCAGTGTGTCAAATCGGAGTGCCTACTGTCCGGTCCTCTGGCAGTCTCTATGGGGGTGCCACAGGGTTAAATTCTCAGGCCGACTCTATTCTCTGTATATATCAATGATGTCGCTCTTGCTGCTGGTGACTCTCTAATCCACATCTACACAGACGACACCATTCTTTATACATCTGGCACTCCTTCCGTGGCCTCCAACTGCTCTTAAATGCTAGTAAAACTAAAAACTAAATGCATGCTTTTCAATCGAACACTGCCCGCACCCTCCACCGGACTAGCATCGCTACTCTCGACAGGTCTGACTTAGAATATGTGGACACCTACAAATACCTAGGTGTGTGGTTAGACGGTAAACTCTCCTTCCAGACTCACATCTCCAATCCAAAATTAAATCTAGAATCGGCTTCCTATTTCGCAACAAAGCCTCCTTCACTCATGCTGCCAAACATGCCCTCGTGAAACTGACTATCCAACCGATCCTTGACTTCGGCAATGTCATTTACATAATAGCCTCCAACACTCTACTCAGCAAATTGGATGTACAGTCGTGGTCAAAAGTTTTGAGAATGACACAAGTATTGGTCTCCACAAAGTTTGCTGCCTCAGTGTTGATGATGGCAATTTGCATATACTCCAGAATGTCATGAAGAGTGATCAGATGAATTGCAATTAATTGCAAAGTCCCTCTTTGCCATGAAAATGAACTTAATCCCCCAAAAACATTTCCACTGCATTTCAACCCTGCCACAAAAGGACCAGATGCCATCATGTCAGTGATTGTCTCGTTAACACAAGTGAGAGTGTTGACGAGGACAAGGCTGGAGATCACTCTGTCATGCTGATTGAGTCAGAATAACAGACTGGAAGCTTTAAAAGGAGGGTGGTGCTTGAAATAATTGTTCTTCCTCTGTCAACCATGGTTACCTGCAAGGAAACGTGCCGTCATCATTGCTTTGCACAAAAAGATAGATAGATAGATAGATAGATAGATAGATAGATAGATAGATAGATAGATAGATAGATAGATAGATAGATAGATAGATAGATAGATAGATAGATAGATAGATAGATAGATAGATAGATAGATAGATAGATAGATAGATAGATAGATAGATAGATAGATAGATAGATAGATAGATAGATAGATAGATAGATAGATAGATTTCATACATACATTTCATTGTCAAGCAGCTACAACAAAACACAGGGCAGGTGCAAAATGCCACAACGAAAGTACACAAAAGACAGATACACGGTACATGATACATAGAGCGGCAGTATGAAAAAGTATAGAAATACAAGATATCTGGAGTGCAAAAAAAAGCTATAAAAAGATATTGCATAGTATGGGTGGTTGGCTGAATATGTACACTATACATTGGTGGATGTTGGATGGTTAACTATACTATACAGAGAAATACTTCAGTAGCTAAACATGCGTATGATATGAGCGAGGGTAATAATAGTTTACTTAATAGACAGACTGGCTAAATGAACAGGTAAGTGAACATTTTGCATGGTTAAATTAGTTGTACGGGTAAGTATACAGTTATATTTACAGATAAGTGAATACTTGCATGTTTACACAAACTGTACAGGTAAATGACAGGAAGAGATACTTTAATAGCTAAATGTGTGTATGATATCATTTGGGGTAATAATAGTAATTCCCTTAAAATACAGTCCTTAGTGCGCAGGGTTTAATTACAGACAACTGCACGTATTGCACAATCGATATACTAAAAGCAATGAGAAAAGGTGCAACTGACAGGATACTAATATGCATTCCTGAGTGAATGCCTATGTAGGTTAGGTCCAAGAATTACTAGCAATATAGCACGTGATATGATATAACAACTCTACATGAGTATGTATATACAGACCTGTATGAATAAATAGGTCCTGAGTGAATGAGTGCTGATGGACCAGAGTTACTCACGGATGGATGCATAATTGTTAAACTAGGTTCTAGCACCCCAACAGTTCCAGATCTTTGTTGCCGACGGCACGGCACCCCGGTGAGGCATTATATAGTCTAATAGCCGCCGGCAGGAAGGACCTCCTGTAGCGCTCTCTGGCACACCGTGGTGGGATCAGTCTATGACTGAAAGTGCTCCTCTGCGTCATAACCATAGCGTGCAAAGGGTGTGTGACGTTGTCCATGATGGCCAGCAGTTTGGCCAGGATCCGTCTCTCCGCCACCTCCTCTAGAGTGTCAAGGCTCATCCCCAGGACAGAGCTAGCCTTCCTGATCAGCATATTTACCCGAGAAGCATCACCGGCTTTGATGTTAGCTCCCCAGCACACCACTGCAAAAAATATGGCACTGGCCACAACAGACTGGTAGAAGGTATGCAGTAGTTTACTGCACACGTTGAAGGACCTGAGCCTCCTCAGAAAGTAGAGTCGGCTCTGGCCCTTTTTGTACAGGGCCCCGGTGTTACCAGCCCATTCCAGCTTGTTGTCCATATGGGCTCCCAGGAACTTGTATGACCCGACCATTTCCACATCCATCCCCTGTATAGGGACTGCAGTCAGTTGTGCCTTGGTTCTCCTGAAGTCCACCACCATCTCCTTTGTTTTGCTGATGTTGAGCTGAAGGTGGTTCTGCTCACACCACAACACAAAGTCACTGATTGTGCTCCTGTACTCCTCCTCCTGCCCACCCCTGATGCACCCTACAATAGCAGAGTCATCCGAGAACTTCTGTAGGTGGCATGTTTCAGAGTTATATCTGAAGTCTGAGGTGTAGAGGGTGAACAGGAAGGGGGACAGGACCGTTCCCTGGGGGGCCCCTGTGTTGCTCACTGCCCGTTCTGACACACAGCTCTGTAGTCGCACAAATTGTGGCCTACCGGTCAGGTAGTCCGTGACCCAGGAGACTAAGGGTGCTTCCACTTTCATCCTCCTCATCTTCTCACCCAGTAGCAGGGGCTGAATGGTATTGAAGGCACTGGAGAAGTCAAAAAACATAACCCTCACAGTGCAACCTGCGTTGTCCAGGTGAGAGTAGGCCCTCTGCAGAAGGTAGATGATTGCATCATCCACCCCGATGTTGAGCTGGTAAAGGGCTTCACAGGCAAGGATATTGCTGCTGGTAAGATTGCACCTAAATCAACCGTTTATCGGATCATCAAGAACTTCAAGGAGAGAGGATCAATTGCAATTGTTGTGAAGAAGGCATCAGGGCGCCCAAGAAAGTCCAGCAAGCTGATTCAGCTGCGGGATCGGGTAACCACCAGTGCAGAGCTTGCTCAGGAATGGCAGCAGGCAGGTGTGAGTGCATCTGCACGCACAGTGAGGCGAAGACGTTTGGAGGATGGCCTGGTGTCAAGAAGGGCAGCAAAGAAGACAAGGTGAGCGCTACCATCAGTCCTGTGTCATGCCAACAGTAAAGCATCCTGAGACCATTCATGTGTGGGTTTGCTTCTCAGCCAAGGGAGTGGGCTCACTCGCAATTTTGCCTAAGAACACAGCCATGAATAAAGAACGGTACCAACACGTCCTCCGAGAGCAACTTCTCCCAACCATCCAAGAACAGTTTGGTGATGACCAATGCCTTTTCCAGCATGATGGAGCACCTTGCCATAAGGCTAAAGTGATAACTAAGTGCCTCGGGGAACAAAACATCAACATTTTGGGTCCATGACCAGGAAACTCCCCAGACCTTAATCCCATTGAGAACTTGTGGTCGATCCTCAAGAGGCGGGTGGACAAACAAAAACCCACAACTTCTGTCAAACTCCAAGCATTGATTATGCAAGAATGGCCTGCCATCAGTCAGGATGTGGCCCAGAAGTTAAATGACAGCATGCCAGGGCGGATTGCAGAGGTCTTGAAAAAGAAGGGTCAACACTGCAAATATTGACTCTTTCCATAAACTGAATGTCATTGTCAATGAAAGCCTTTGTCACTTATGGAATACTTGTAATATTACTTCAGTGTACCATAGTAACTACTGACATAAATATCTAAGAACACTGAAGCAGCAAACTTTGTGGAGACCAATACTTCTGTCATTTTCAAAACGTTTGACCACGACTGTAGTCTATCACAGTGCCATCCGTTTTGTCACCAAAGCCCCATATACTACCCACCACTGCGACCTGTATGCTCTCATTGGCTGGCCCTCACTACATATTCGTCGCCAAATCCACTGGCTCCAGGTCATCTATAAGTCTTTGCTAGGTAAATCCCCGCTTTATCTCAGCTCACTGGTCACCATAGCAACACCCACCCGTACCATGCGCTCCAGCAGGTATATTTCACTGGTCATCCCCAGAGCCAGCACCTCCTTTGGCCACCATTCCTTCCAGTTTTCTGGTGCCAATGACTGGAACTAATTGCAAAAATCACTCCTATCTCCCTCACTAACTTTAAGCATCAGTTGTCAGAGCAGCTTACCGATCACTGCACCTGTACACAGCCCGACTGTAAATAGCCCAACTAACTAACTCATCCCCATATTGTTATAATTGCTCATTTGCACCCCAGTATCTCTATTTGCACATCTATTTCGCCACTATGGCCTATTTATTGCCCTACCTTCCTAATCTTACTACATTTGCACACACTGTATATAGATTTTCTATTGTGTTATTGACTGTACGTTTGTTTATCCCATGTGTAACTCTGTGTTGTTGTTTTTGTCGCACTGCTTTGCTTTGTCTTGGCCAGGTCACAGTTGTAAATGAGAACTAGTTCTCAACTGGCCTACCTGTTTAAATAAAGGTGAAATAAAAAAATAAAAAAATATATATGTTTTTATCTTTGAATGTAGAACAATCCTAAACATCATATTATAATTTTGAATGCTGCTTCCAGACATCCAAACATGTTGTATTGTTGTTAATGTGTTGTTCATAGGAGTGGGAGAGTGAATTTTTCAGCTGGGACCCAGTCCAATGCGGTACTGCCACGATTTCTCTCCCCAGGGAAAGGTTCTGGTCACCAGATTTGGTAATCAACGAATTGTGAGTTAAACATGCCTATAGTTTATATGGATACTGTCACTGCTAGGGTGGGATCAAGCGATGCGAACTTCCATCAATTTATTTTACTGGTACCAGGCTACATTTAGACAAGTCTTGTGAGGCCTGTGGGCGTCCTAGAGCAAAGCAACCGACATGTACGTGTTCTGGAGAGTTTCACCTCTCGATATAGGTGTAGCTGAAACTGTCGATAGAGATGTAACCCAAACTGTTTGGACGCTACAGACAGAAGTTGGCAGGTAGGCGCTACCGACTTCAAACGAGACTCGTAACACTTGTGGGGGTCATAGAGCAAAACGGAAAGCCGGCATTGGTGGATTGAGACGCAGCCCATGCAAAAAAACTGATATCTATAGCTTAAACAGATTTTGTTGGGGATGTTTTTATTATGCTAATTAGAATTATGCGGGAGCGCAGACATCTTAACAAACACTTTATTGCACTAGTGACTGCTTCAGTCAAATATAAAACATATGATTTATATCATGCCTATGGTTTGAAATAATCCCCCCCATTTCACCCTGTTTTACAGTATGGATGAAAACAGAGCACCCACTGTCCCTTATGTGTACATTAAGCACACTGGTAAAGTGCTAGACGCCAAACCTGTCAGAGTGGTTAGCTCCTGTAACCTGGAAATCTACCCCTTCCCCTTTGATGTCCAGAACTGCACCTTCACCTTCAGATCCTACATTCATCGCGGTAAATGTATCCTTTATTTAACTATGCAGTTAAGAACAAATTCTTATTTACAATGACGGCCTACAGGTAAGAAGTCAACGCTTTAGGACTTCTTTGAAGATACGGGTCCAATACCAAACCCATCGCTCCTTCACAAGTCTTGTGAGGCCTGTGAATATCCTAGAGCAAAATGGAGAACACCATCGCATTAGTGAGAGTCTTTATCTCCCCTGCAGTTTCGGACATAAGGATGATCTTAGGGAAGAAGGTGGAGGACATCCTGACACGCTCCAGGAGCGTGTTGTCCACTGAAGGGGAGTGGGAGCTGATGGACATCAAATCCAGCAAGGACAAGTTATCAGCATTCGGCCAGGGAGAAAACAACCCCTATGATGAGCTCTGCTTCTATGTACGAACCCAAAACACTGCAATTTCTCAGACGCCATTAATGTGGCTTTACTACTACAGAACGTTGAGTTCTCTATATTTCTAGCATTACTTTTGTCTCAGAGAGTACTTCATGTTTTACGCATAGGATGCTAACCCAGCTATTTATAGTTTTGTCTTGTCTCAAATGGGAATCTCATGCACAACACCAGATCAGCCTTGAAGGTTTTCATTCACTGTTGTGTCTCTGAACTGTAGATTGTCCTGAGGCGCAGAGCCACCCTCTACGTGGTGAACCTCCTGATCCCTAGCTGCTTCCTCATCACTGTGGATCTCTTCAGCTTCCTGCTGCCTCCCCAGAACGTGGACCGCTCCTCCTTCAAGATGACCCTTATTTTGGGCTACTCCGTCTTCCTGCTCATCGTGAATAACCTGCTGCCTGTAACAGGAAGCACCATCCCACTAATAAGTGAGTATAAAACGTGCACTGGGAACACTATAGTTGTTGTAAGTCATAACTGTAGAGGTAGATGTTTACTTTGTGTTAATGGATTAGCTGGTTAGATTAAGTGTCTTTTTTGAAGTCCACATCCATTGTCCTCCTAAGAGAGGCTGAATATTTTCCTCTCATCACATCCCTCCTCCTCCTCCTGCCCATGCAGATGTGTTCTTCGCCATCTGCTTGGCTCTGATGGTGGCCAGCCTGCTGGAGACTATTCTCATTACCAACCTCCTGGTCGGCTCTAGTAACTTCCATCCAGTGCCTCGCTGGGTCCGAGTGCTCGTCCTGCGCTTCATGGGCACCATCGTCTGGCTGCCTCAGAAATCCAGAGAGGACATGATCATCCTCAATCCAGTTGCAGGAGGTACCCCTGATCTGATCCCTAACCAGACACCTTCCTGCCATTTGACTAGATCCCACCTTAGACAGAATTGTACTATCCACGTACATCAATAATTTCCATCTTTAGCAGGTACATTCATAATTTCACTTTACTCCCTTCCTTCCCTCTTCTTCTCTAAGAAACAGACGTGAAAGTCTGCCCTCTAGTGACGGTGGAGAGACAGGTTCAAACAGGAGAACCAGGTGAGAAGGGGGCAGAGGCAGGCGATCCAGCCCTGGCGGAGCTGAGGAAGCTGGGCAATGACCTGCAGTCCATCCGCCTCCAGCTGGCCCAGCATGTGGACGGGAACCAGACATCCCAGGACTGGATGCAGGTGGGCTACATCATCGACCGGCTGCTGTTTGGCCTCTACTTCATCTTCATCACCTTCAGCTTCATCGTCATCCTCAGCATCTGGAGTAATTCGTACAACCAGTGATGTACTGCTAATAAAAAATAGGTGGGTCAACGTCATTCGTTGTGAATAAAGTAACGTTCCCTGTCATTTCTATAATTTTTCCACGATAAGTGGCTAAATGTTTGTGTAAAATACAAAATGTGTGGGAATAGCGTTTACCCTCCACTACACAACTGTGTACAAGACTTGAGTCTGCCATGTTGTCGACTGGTGGTTAGATTTAAAAACAATTACCTTATAATTACCATAACTTTAACATTCATATATTTGATCTTCTGGCTTCACTGAGTAGTTGTGTTGACTTATACAGTATATTACCATATTAGAGGAAATATAGTTTTCTTTGTAAAATAAAAGTACTTTTATGAAAACCACTGTTTCATTACTTAAAATTCATTACTTACAATTCGTTTTCTGAAATGTAATGTTGATGGTGGATCAATGATGATGATGAAGGTCTCTCACGAAAGATATGGATCAATAACATGCAAAGTAGGGGATCATCCAAAAACCACATGTTTATTTGATTAGAGTGTAGATATACAGTAAGTATTTTTTGGGTATTTGATTAGGATCCCCATTAGCTGTTACGAAAGCAGCAGCTACTCTTCCTGGAGTCCACACAAAACATGAAACATCTCAAGGACAGAACTACATTCATTTAAAAACGGCACATATAGCCTATATATCAATACATACACACAATATCTGGGTCAAGATCTGGGTCGTTGTTGTTTGCTGTTCATTTTAGCAATATGAGATGGAAGGTAGTTCCATGCAATAATGGCTCTATATAATACTGTACACTTTCTTGATTTTGTTCTGGATTTAGGAATTGTGAAAAGAACCCTGGTGGCATGTCTGGGGGGCTTAAGTGTGTGTGTGTGTCAGAGCTGTGTGTAAGTTGACTATGCAAATTAATGTTTCTTATAAAAAGAAGAAGTGATGCAGTCAGTCTCTCCTCAACTCTTAGCCAAGAGAGACTGGCATGCATAGTATTTATATAAGCCCTATGATTACAATGAAGAGCCAGACGTGACGCTCTGTTCTGGGCCAGCTGCAGCTTAACTAGGTCTTTCTTAACAGCACTTGACCACATGACTGGACAATAATCAAGATAAGACAAAACTAGAGCCTGCAGGATTTTTTGGAGTGTGGTGTCAAAAATCAAAGCATAGATAGATAGATAGGTACTTTATTGATCCCTGTGGGGAAATTACTTTATTAAGCAGCTACGAAAAACACAGGGTAGGTGCAAAATGCCAGAACGAAATACACAAAAGACAGATACACGATACATGATACATAGTTCGGCAGTATGAAAAAGTATAAAAATACACGAAGTCTGGAGTGCAAAAAGCTATAGAAACGCATTACATAGTATGAGTGAATGACTGAATATGTACACTATACATTGTTATAGTGTTAGGTGAAAAAATTATACAATTATTGCACGTTGATATAAATAAAAAAATATTTGCATGGTTAACTATACAGGTCGATGGCAGAGAAAGATACTTAAATAGCTAAATGTGCGTATGATATAAGTGAGGCTAATAATAGTTTACTTAATATACAGTCTGGTTAAATGTACAGGTAAATTAATATTTGCATGGTTAAATTAACTGTACAGGTAAATGACAGGAAGAGATACTTAATTAGCTAAATATGCGTATGATATAATTTAGGGTAATAATACTAATTCCCTTAAAATTAGAACAAGGGTTAATTACAGACAAATGCACTTATTGCACATTCAATATACTAAATGAAAAGAAAAGATACTACTGACAGGATACTAGTATACAGTCCTGAGTGAATGACTATGCAAGTTCAGTCCAATAATTAAAAAACATAACCCTCACAGTGCAACCTGCGTTGTCCAGGTAAGAGTAGGCCCTCTGCAGAAGGTAGATGATTGCATCATCCACCCCGATGTTGCGCTGCTATGGGAACTGCAGGGGTCCAGTGATGTACACACCAGGGGTCTGAGGTGAGCGAGGACTAACCTTTCCAGGGTCTTCATGATGTGGGATGTTAGCGCTACAGGTCTGAAGTCATTCAGGACAGTGGGGTGCACCTTATTGGGCACTGGGACCAGGCAGGATGTTTTCCACAGCACAGGGACCCTTTCCAGGCTCAGGCTAACGTTGAAGAGGGGCTGGAGTATTCCACACAGTTGGTTAGCACAGACCCTAAGCACCCTCGGGCTGATGCCATCAGGGCCATGCCGCTTTCCACTGATGTAGTCTTGAGGATCAGTCCAGAGGTGGGGGGAAGGTAGGTGTTGCAGAACAGTCCAGAGGGAGCGGGAAGTGGGTCGCTGATTGTCTCAAAGGAGGTGCACATGGGGGTTGGGACAGCCGTGAGGGTGTGTGGCCTGGAGAGCTGGAGGGGAGGTGGACAGAGCTAATATCGTACCTGTTAAAAAATTGGTTCAGCTCATTGGCTCTGTCCTGGGTCCCCTCCGTCTGCTCACAGTTTGACTTTTTGAAGCCAATTACTCATACCCTTCCACACCATCTCTTTATTATGGACAGACCTCTCCCCATCTTTCCAACCATTTAATCTATGTGTTTTGACCATGCCAGTTTACAATCTAAGGTAACACCAAGTCATTTAGTCTCCTCAACTTGTTCAACAGCCACACCAATAATTACCTGATTTAGCTGAGGTTCCGGACCACACCCTACATGTTTGACGTTAGAGAGGCTTCCATTAAAATACATTCTGAGTTCTATTAGATTGACAGCTCTGAATCCACAAAATGGCA
The DNA here is from genome assembly GCA_023634145.1 of Thymallus thymallus. Taxonomy (NCBI): domain Eukaryota; kingdom Metazoa; phylum Chordata; class Actinopteri; order Salmoniformes; family Salmonidae; genus Thymallus; species Thymallus thymallus. The sequence continues at coordinate 4,730,779 of CM042414.1, forward strand.
GAGGTTGAAAATCCATAAAACATATGTTTTCTCAACAACAGGTTGTGGTCAATAATATCATCGAGGACCACTTTGGAAACAAGCGTTTTAATTAATACTTTCAAGTGATATCCTTTGGGTCCACATTGTACATTTTGAGGTATATGTAAGTTACCCAAAATAAATGAAATTCAATTAAAAAAGGCTGCACTGAAATCTAACAGTACAGCTTCCACAATCTACTTATTATCAATTTATTTCAACCAACCATCAGTCATTTAGGCCATTGTAGTACATGTTGCAACAAGCTAATAGGTCTGCTGTTAGAACCAGTAAAGGCTGCTTTACCACTCTTGGGTAGCGGAATGGCTTTGGCTTCCCCCCAGGCCTGAGGACAAACGCCATCCTCTAGACTCAGATATGACAGATAGGAGTGGCTATAGAGTCAGCTAGCATCCTCAGTAGCTTTCCATCTTTCTTTTGTCCTTTATTTAACTAGGCAAGTAATTTAAGAACAAATTCTTATTAACAATAAGCTCATCCCGCACACAAGTAGGACAGCATGGAGTAGATAAAGTAGGACAGCATGGAGTAGATAAAGTATGACAGCATGGAGTAGCTAAAGTAGGACAGCATGGAGTAGCTAAAGTAGGACTGCATGGAGTAGCTAAAGTAGGACAGCATGGAGTAGATAAAGTAGGACTGCATGGAGTAGCTAAAGTAGGACAGCATGGAGTAGCTAAAGTAGGACAGCATGGAGTAGATAAGGTAGGACTGCATGGAGTAGCTAAAGTAGGACAGCATGGAGTAGCTAAAGTAGGACTGCATGTAGTAGCTAAAGTAGGACAGCGTGGAGTAGCTAAAGTAGGACAGCATGGAGTAGCTAAAGTAGGACTGCATGGAGTAGCTAAAGTAGGACTGCGTGGAGTAGCTAAAGTAGGACAGCATGGAGTAGCTAAAGTAGGAATGCATGGAGTAGCTAAAGTAGGACAGCATGGAGTAGCTAAAGTCGGACTGCATGGAGTAGCTAAAGTAGGACTGCATGGAGTAGCTAAAGTAGGACTGCATGGAGTAGCTAAAGTAGGACTGCATGGAGTAGCTAAAGTAGGACTGCATGGAGTAGATAAAATAGTAGCTAAAATATAGCTAAAATATTCACCTACCTGTAAATTTAACTGTACATTTACCTGTACAGTTAATTTAACCATGCAAATTATTCACTTACCTGTTCATTTAACCAGTATGTCTATTAAGTAAACTATTATTACCCTCACTCATATCATACGCATTTCTAGCTATTGAAGTATTTCTCTGCCATCTACCTGTATAGTATAGTTAACCATCCACCAATGTATAGTGTACATATTCAGCCAACCACCCATACTGTGCAATGTCTTTTTATAGCTTTTTTGCACTCCAGACTTCTTGTATTTCTATGTATCATGTATCGTGTATCTGTCTTTTGTGTATTTTCGTTCTGGCATTTTGCACCTGCCCTATGTTTTGTTGTAGCTGCTTGACAAAGAAATGTCCCCTCAGGGATAAATAAAGTATCTATCTATCTATTTATCTATTTATCTATCTATCTATGTATCTATCTATCTATGTATCTATGTATCTATCTATGTATCTATCTATCTATCTATCTATCTATCTATCTATCTATCTATCTATCTATCTATCTATCTATCTATCTATCTATCTATCTATCTATCTATCTATCTATCTATCTATCTATCTATCTATCTATCTATCTATCTATCTATCTATCTATCTGGACCGGTCTGTTGTGTGACAAACCCAGGTATCCATCTCAGTCCTCCTCCTGTTTCGCAGGTACACATCATCATCCAAGTCAAATGACCTTTCCACTGCACGATGGTCATGATAGAACTTATGTTGGTACTTTTTCATGCGAACAGCTTCGGTTGCGCTGGGTTTGATGATACAGTGGTACTGTAGTAAGACCAAGGAGATCTCCTCCATGTCTACAGTGGTACTGTAGTAAGACCAAGGAGATCTCCTCCATGTCTACAGTGGTACTGTAGTAAGAACAAGGAGATCTCCTCCATGTCTACAGTGGTACTGTAGTAAGACCAAGGAGATCTCCTCCATGTCTACAGTGGTACTGTAGTAAGAACAAGGAGATCTCCTCCATGTCTACAGTGGTACTGTAGTAAGAACAAGGAGATCTCCTCCATGTCTACAGTGGTACTGTAGTAAGAACAAGGAGATCTCCTCCATGTCTACAGTGGTACTGTAGTAAGAACAAGGAGATATCCTCCATGTCTACAGTGGAACTGTAGTATGAACAAGGAGATCTCCTCCATGTCTACAGTGGTACTGTAGTAAGAACAAGGAGATCTCCTCCATGTCTACAGTGGTACTGTAGTAAGAACAAGGAGATCTCCTCCATGTCTACAGTGATACTGCAGTAAGAACAAGGAGATCTCCTCCATGTCTACAGTGATACTGCAGTAAGAACAAGGAGATCTTGTCCTCCATGTCTTCAGTGATACTGCAGTTTAAATGTTTTGCATAACTTATTTGCATAAAAGTAACCTGTTTAAAATACCTTATTACAAGCATGAATGACAACTTTCAGAGAAATGTATGTAATTACGTTGCTGAGAATGATCACTTTTGACAAATAGATACGTAGCCTACAGCATTAGCTGAATAGTGAGGTTTGACCAACTTCACACAATATAGTATACCATGTTGCAGGATACGAGGTTTGTTATTGTTGGAGGTTGTCAATGTCCCTTACTTATGAATAACCATTATGAATGTCCATTGATACTATAGCATTTCATCGTATGGATGTGCTCTTCTTACCCTGGTCTTTCCTACCATCTCTATTTTTTCTCTCTCTCTCTCTCTTCCTTTCGTTCTCCGCCTCTCTCTCTCTCTCTCTCTCTCTCTCTCTCTCTCTCTCTCTCTCTCTCTCTCTCTCTCTCTCTCTCTCTCTCTCTCTCTCTCTCACTTTATAATGAAATTATCAACCTATATATAGTATCAGATATGAGATAAACATTACCATACATTACATAGTTATATAACACATTATTTGGGTGGGAGAGCTGAATTGTGGGACATTGGGACACCTGTTCCTATGTGCAGAGTTGAACCTCCAGCTCATTTCCATTGCTTAGTAGGTGTGTAGTCTGCAGACCTGTGGTACACTATTGTCCAAAGGCCACTGGTTGCACTTGTTGCATAGGTTGGTATACCACAGCTCCAGGGTGAAATGTCCCCTAGGTACAGATCTAGGATCAGCTTAACCTCCCCCAATCCTAACCTTAACCATTAGTGTGGAAAATGCTAAACTGACCCAGGACCAGCGACTAGGGGCAACTTCCCCCTATATCAGAGCCATTTACTGTGGCTCACTCCTGTTTTGTGTCCAACCACCTGCAGGTAAAGTAGCTCTGAGTTCACCTGCTATACTGACCACCTCATTTGCCCCAAGGTTTTTTACAAGGTTTTTTACAAGTCCTATCTTTAGTTTGATTGTAGAATCAAGAAATAATTTAATCTTTATGTCACTTCTAAGGTATCAGAGATCTTTGTCAGGAGAATTGTGTTCAAAGTTGAAAATAGTCTGGAGCTGTAAGATTTTCTGTGGATTCTCCAACAGCAACTTATGATATGACACGACAATACATCAACATAAGTGGTTAACTATGCAAATTAGTCTGTATATATATTAAAACATTTCCAGCTGGTGAAGAGGTGCCATCGATGGGTGTGAGGAAGCAAAGCTTTGCTCTAAACAGTTCTTCAGCCATAGGATCGAAACGTTCATCAGTAGTTTGCAAGAACTTGCAGATTGCTGTTTGATGGCAGCCAAGGATTTTTCCGAAATGGAGGTAAATATCTTTCATTCTAATGCCTTTCATGACAATGGGGCGTTGTACGTTACATACGTTGTGTGCCTGTGTGTCGTGCTTCAATGCATTACTGTAATTGGTCAAAACATTTATTAGGTATCTTGTGTGGTAAATTAAGTTGTGAATTCATAAAGTAATTAATGGTGTTATACACATTGTGTTAATTATCAAACATACAGTAAACAATGTACAGTATATCTAAAATACCATTTGACCTTTGACCCTAACAGTGAATTTTTGTACACCTTTACTATTTCAGTCTGGACGATGGTTGGTCAGTCCCCACCAGGTTCTGTTCATCGTCTGCTGCATGATGGTACAGGGTAGGTCCAGCTTGTACATGGTCAACTAAATTAATGTTAAGTAAAGTTATTTGAGTAATAGTTTGTGTTAATTGATTATTTAACTTTATATTTATATTACTTGGGGTAACTGTTACCTTGGTGATCAAGTTCATAATATAATGTATTTGTAAGGTTGCAGTCAATTAATTTCACTATCATATGAAAAAGTAGGAAGGTCTACAAGATTCTAATAATGATATCTACAATACGCAAGATTCCCATCATTTGGCAAAATGAAGGACTATTCACTAGGTCCATTAAAGATGATCAGATATTTTACATAATTTAACCAACAATCTCATCAAGAGCAACATACAGTATTGTACACAAAAAGTTTCATCCTGGTCCCCGTGGGAATTGAACCCACAACCCTGGCGTTGCAAGCGCCACGCTCTACCAATCAAGATATGAAGCATCATCCTTACCATTGTTTCCCCAGTGCCATGCCTGAGATGTAAGATAGTGGTGAACTGCACCAACCCGACCACAATATCCCTTTTGGCCGCACTGGAGAACGTCATGAAGTTGTACTCCATACGACCTGTCATGAACCTCTCAACCCCCACCAACGTCAGCATGTACTTCACTCTCTACGGTATCCTGGGTGTGGTAAGAAGGAGTAGAACAGCATGTCATCCCTTTCAACTAGTTCACCGGAGTAGCCATCCCATAAAATACATTACATTCTGTTACATACAGTGGGGAGAACAAGTATTTGATACACTGCCGATTTTGCAGGTTTTCCTACTTACAAAGCATGTAGAGGTCTGTAATTTTTATCATAGCTACACTTCAACTGTGAGAGACGGAATCTAAAACAAAAATCCAGAAAATCACATTGTATGATTTTTAAATAATTAATTTGCATTTTATTGCATGACATAAGTATTTGATCACATACCAACCAGTAAGAATTCCGGCTCTCACAGACCTGTTAGTTTTTCTTTAAGAAGCCCTCCTGTTCTCCACTCATTACCTGTATTAACTGCACCTGTTTGAACTCGTTATCTGTATAAAAGACACCTGTCCACACACTCAATCAAACAGACTCCAACCTCTCCACAATGGCCAAGACCAGAGAGCTGTGTAAGGACATCAGGGATAAAATTATAGACCTGTACAAGGCTGGGATGGGCTACAGGACAATAGGCAAGCAGCTTGGTGAGAAGGCAACAACTGTTGGCGCAATTATTAGAAAATGGAAGAAGTTCAAGATGCTTGGTCTGGGGCACCATGCAAGATCTCACCTCGTGGGGCATCAATGATCATGAGGAAGGGGAGGGATCAGCCCAGAACTACACGGCAGGACCTGGTCAATGACCTGAAGAGAGCTGGGACCACATTCTCAAAGAAAACCATTAGTAACACACTACGCCGTCATGGATTAAAATCCTGCAGAACACGCAAGGTCCCCCTGCTCAAGCCAGCGCATGTCCAGTCTGAAGTTTGCCAATGACCATCTGGATGATCCAGAGGAGGAATGGGAGAAGGTCATGTGGTCTGATGAGACAAAAATAGAGCTTTTTGGTCTAAACTCCACTCGCCGTGTTTGGAGGAAGAAGAAGGATGAGTACAACCCCTAGAACACCATCCCAACCGTGAAGCATGGAGGTGGAAACATCATTCTTTTGGGATGCTTTTCTGCAAAGTGGACAGGACGACTGCACCGTATTGAGGGGAGGATGGATGGGGCCATGTATCGCGAGATCTTGGCCAACAACCTCCTTCCCTCAGTAAGAGCATTGAAGATGGGTCGTGGCTGGGTCTTCCAGCATGACAACGACCCTTTAAAACACAGCCAGGGAAACTAAGGAGTGGCTCCGTAAGAAGCATCTCAAGGTCCTGGAGTGGCCTAGCCAGTCTCCAGACCTGAACCCAATAGAAAATCTTTGGAGGGAGCTGAAAGTCTGTATTGCCCAGCGACAGCCCCGAAACCTGAAGGATCTGGAGAAGGTCTGTATGGAGGAGTGGGCCAAAATCCCTGCTGCAGTGTGTGCAAACCTGTTCAAGAACTACAGGAAACGTATGATCTCTGTAATTGCAAACAAAGGTTTCTGTACCAAATATTAAGTTCTGCTTTTCTGATGTATCAAATACTTATGTCATGCAACAAAATGCAAATGAATTACTTAAAAATCATACAATGTGATTTTCTGGATTTTTGTTTTAGATTCCGTCACTCACAGTTGAAGAGTACCTATGATAAAAATTACAGACTTCTACATGCTTTGTAAGTGGGAAAACCTGCAAAATCGGCAGTGTATCAAATACTTGTTCTCCCCACTGTATGTATTTGACATGTGCTATATTGTCAGGAATGTTGCTCTACTTCATGTTTTGTAAAACGTTGCTTTATTGACATTACTTTGTATCCTACAATAAAAAGTCATGATCTTTTCAGGAAGAAAAAGCCCAACTGTTGAACACCTACATTTGGCTGGTGAAGGTGAGAGAATGATTTTATTATTTTTGTCAGTACACGTACACAGTGTATGGGAGTCATTTTCAATGTGCACTGATTCTCCTACAGAACCTGTGTTAAGAATGTTACTTCACATTGCTTCATATATACGCTTCGGCACACAACATCCATTCACCAATATGTACTGAAAAGCAATAGTGATTTATATTTGGTTAAAACAAAAAAAAATGTATGTAGACCAATTCTTAACATAATATTATATTTTTTGAATGCTCCTTCCAAACTTCTTCCAAAAATATTTTATTGTTATTAATGTTTTGTTTTAGGAATGGAATAATGAATTTTTCAGCTGGGACCCAGTCCAATGTGGCACCGCCAATATATCTCTCCCCAGGGAAAGGTTCTGGTCACCAGATGTGGTAATCAATGAATTGTGAGTTAAACATCTCTATAGTCTATATAGATAATATATACTTATTTGAATTTGGTCTTACTGATATAAGTCCTGTGTAGCTCAGTTGGTAGAGCATGGTGCTTGCAATGCCAGGGTTGTGGGTTCAATTCCTATGGGGGACTAATATGTAAGCAGCACTGGAAAAGAGTGTCTGCTAAATTATGTAAATGTCAAATTATCCCATAGAAACACAGCCAGAAAATATATCAAAAGGAAGTTTGTTTTAGAGCGTCTGTCTTACATAAGAAAGATCAGACAATGTATAATTTTTCTTACCCATATTTAAACCAGATTTTTGGCCACTAAAACTACTTCCATATACTGAACAAAAAACAAGTTCACAGATTTTACTGAGTTACAGTTCATTTGAGGAAATCACAGTCGTGGAAAAAGTACTTAATTTTCATACTTGAGTAAAAGTAAAGATACCTTAATAGAAAATGATTCAAGTAAAAGTTAAAGTCACCCAGTGAACTAAAAGTCTAAAAGTATTTGGTTTTAAATATACTTAAGTATCAATAGTAAATGGAATTGCAAAAATGTAAAAACATATAAACCATTTCAAATTCCATATAAGCAAACAAGACAGCACTATTATCTTTTAAAAAATGATTTATGGATAGCCAGGGAAACACTCCAACACTCATAATTAACAAACAAAGCATGTGTGTTTAGTGAGTCCACCAGATCAGAGGCAGTAGGGACGACCAGAGATAAGTGTGTGAATTGGACCATTTTCCTGTAAAACGTACTTTGTGTGTGTATGGAGTAGAAAGTACATTACTTTCTTTAGGAATTTAGTGAAGCAAAAGTAAAAATTGTCAAAAAAATATAAATAGTAAAGTAAAGTACAGATACCCCCCCCAAAAAACGTAAGTAGTACTTTCAAGTATTTTTACTTAAGTACTTTACACCACTGGGAAAACAGTCAATCGAAATAAATTAATCTATGAATTTCACATGATTGGGAATACAGACATGCATCTGTTCGTTACAGATACCTTGTAAAATGGGCCTCAGGATCTCATCTCGGTATTTTTGTGCATTCAAATTGCCAATTGATAAAAATGTAATTGTGTTCGTTGTCTGTAGCTTATGCCTGGCCATACCAAAACCCCACCGCCACCATAAGCAAACCACTCGCCCACATGACGCCATACACATAGTCTGTGGTTGTGAGGACGGTTGGACACACTGCCAAATTCTCTAAAATTAAGTTGGAGGCGGCTTATGGTAGAGAAATTAACATTACATTCTTTGCCAACAGCTCTGGGGGACAAATCCTGCAGTCAGCAGGCCAATTGCACGCTCCCTCAAAACTTGAGACATCTGTGACATTGTGTTGTGTGACACAACTCCACATTTTAGTGGCCTTTTATTGTCCCCAGCACAAGGTGCACCTGTGTAATGATCATGCTCTTTAATCAGCTTCTTGATAAGGCACACCTGTCAGGTGGATTGAAACACCCATGCAAAAAAAAAGATTAAGAAATATAAAACATATGATTTATATCATGCCTATGGTTTGAAAAAGTCCCCCCATTTCACCCTGTTTTACAGTATGGATGAAAACAGAGCTCCCATCGTCCCTTATGTGTACATTAAGCACACTGGTAAAGTGCTAGACGCCAAACCTATCAGAGTGGTTAGCTCCTGTAACCTGGAAATCTACACCTTCCCCTTTGATGTCCAGAACTGCACCTTCACCTTCAGATCCTACATCCACCACGGTAAGACGTCAACGCAACCACGCTTTGGGACTTCTTTGAAGATACGGGTCCAATACCAAACCCATCGCTCCTTCTCTCCCAAAAAACCACGAGTCCAATTAAGTTTTTGATATACTCTGTGTCAATCAAGGTGTCAACCAAGGGATCCGTTTGGTATTAGGCCCAAGATTACCATCCCCTCAATACAGATCATGTTCTGCTTCCATAGATTCAGCCCATTCATCCCATTATGTCCCATTCCTTTATCTCCACTGCAGTTCAGGACCTTCAGACAAGTCTTGTGAGGCCTGTGAATATCCTAGAGCAAAATGGAGAACACCATCGCATTAGTGAGAGTCTCATCTCTTTAGTCTTTATCTCCTGCAGTGTCGGACATAAGGATGATCTTAGGGAAGAAGGTGGAGGACATCCTGACACGCTCCAGGAGCGTGTTGTCCACTGAAGGGGAGTGGGAGCTGGTGGACATCAAATCCAGCAAGGACAAGTTATCAGCATTCGGCCAGGGAGAAAGCAACCCCTATGATGAGCTCTGCTTCTATGTACGAACCCAAAACACTGCAATTTCTCAGACGCCATTAATGTGGCTTTACTACTACAGAACGTTGAGTTCTCTATATGTTTAGCAGGTTGTCACTACAGGAGGTTTTCTCTGAACTGTAGATTGTCCTGAGGCGCAGAGCCACACTCTACGTGGTGAACCTCCTGATCCCTAGCTGCTTCCTCATCACTGTGGATCTCTTCAGCTTCATGCTGCCTCCCCAGAACGTGGACCGCTCCTCCTTCAAGATGACCCTTATTTTGGGCTACTCCGTCTTCCTGCTCATCGTGAATGACCTGCTGCCTGTAACAGGAAGCACCATCCCACTAATAAGTGAGTATAAAACGTGCACTGGGAACACTATAGTTGTTGTAAGTCATAACTGTAGAGGTAGATGTTTACTTTGTGTTAATGGATTAGCTGGTTAGATTAAGTGTCTTTTTTGAAGTCCACATCCATTGTCCTCCTAAGAGAGGCTGAATATTTTCCTCTCTTCACATCCCTCCTCCTCCTCCTGCCCATGCAGATGTGTTCTTCGCCATCTGCTTGGCTCTGATGGTGGCCAGCCTGCTGGAGTCTATTCTCATTACCAACCTGCTGGTCGGCTCCAGTAACTTCCATCCAGTGCCTCGCTGGGTCCGGGTGCTCGTCCTGCGCTTCATGGGCACCCTCGTCTGGCTGCCTCAGAAATCCAGAGAGGACATGATCATCCTCAATCCAGTTGCAGGAGGTACCCCTGATCTGATCCCTAACCAGACACCTTCAGGCCTGTGATTAAAAACATTTAATCACAGGTCTGAACAGTAGCATAAATGCAGGTATCAATCACTCTTGATACATTTTTCCAGCCATTTGACTAGGTCCCACCTGTACTATCCATGTACAACAATAATTTCCATCTTTAGCAGCTACATTCATGATTTCACCTTACTCCCTTCCTTCCCTCTTGTCTCTAAGAAACAGACGTGAAAGTCTGCCCTCTAGTGACGGTGGAGAGACAGGTTCAAACAGGAGAACCAGGTGAGAAGGGGGCAGAGGCAGGTGATCCAGCCCTGGCGGAGCTGAGGAAGCTGGGCAATGACCTGCAGTCCATCCGCCTCCAGCTGGCCCAGCATGTGGACGGGAACCAGATCTCCCAGGACTGGATGCAGGTGGGCTACATCATCGACCGGCTGCTGTTTGGCCTCTACTGCATCTTCATCACCTTCAGCTTCATCGTCATCCTCAGCATCTGGAGTAATTCGTACAAGCAGTGATGTACTGCTAATAAAAAATAGGTGGGTCAACGTCATTCATTGTGAATAAAGTAACGTTCCCTGTAATTTCTTTAATTTTTAAACGATAAGTGGCTAAATGTTTGTGTAAAATACAAAATGTGTGGGAATAGCGTTTACCCTCCACTACACCACTGTGTACAAGACTTGGAGTCTGCCATGTTGTCGACTGGTGGTTAGATTTAAAAACAATTACCTTATAATTACCATAACTTTAACATGTATTTGTTTGATCCAGGATGCACTGAGTAGTTGTGTTGACTTGTATATTACCATATTAGAGGAAATATAGTTTTTGTCGTCAAATAAACATACTTTTATGAAAACCACTATTTAATTACTATCATTTCATTGGGGTTATCTGAGACATTTTCTGAATTGTAATGTTGATGGTGGATCAATGATGATGATGAAGGTCTCTCACGCAAGACATGGATCAATATCACGCAAAGTAGGGGATCATCCAAAAACCAGATCTGTCTCTGATTTCACAGGGAAGAACTCCCTTGCAATTGCATATCATTAAATTAAATTAAATTGAATAGTCCCTGCCTTAATCTTTGGATGGAACATTTGGTGCCGTGACCCGGATGAAAGTGACTTGACTTGTTGATCCGTTTCGTTTGGCTTGGACTCAGACATCCATCTAGCAAGAACTTAAAAAGGTAAGAGACCAGAGTCTGTTTTCCAGCCAAGCTTTTAAACCTCTTTTAAATACTCATATCTAACTGCAGCAAGGGTATGCTTATACTTGATATAATTTGAAAGGAAACACTTTGAAGTTTGTGGAAATGTGAAATTAATGCAGGAGAATATAACACATTAGATCTGGTAAAAGATAACACAAACAAAAAAACATGGGTTTTGTTTTTTCTTTTTTGCATCATCTTTGAAATGCAAGAGAAAGGCCAGACAGTGCTGTAGGGTTCTAGGTGTAATTTAGATGTTGTCCACCAGTTGGCAGCAGTGTGTGTGCAAAGTTTCAGACTGATCCAGTGTTACATCACTACATAATATTTTGTATCAAGTCTGCCAGGAGTTTTCCCAAATATGGCGAATTGGTAAATGTATACATTTTCAAATAAAATTAAATAAAATGTTATTGGTCACATACACGTGTTTAGCAGATGTTATTGTGGGTGTAGTGAAATGCTTGTGTTTCTAGCTCCGACGGCGCAGTAATATATATCAATTTCACAACATATACCCAATACACACAAATCTAAGTAAAGGAATCGAATTAAGAATATATACATATATGGACGAGAGATGTCAGAGCGGCATGGACTAAGATACAGTAGAATAGTATAGAATACAGTATATACATATGAGATGAGTAATTCAAGATATGTAAACATTATTAAAGTACGGTAATATATTTTCAAGTACATAACTATAGTGAACATACAAAAATGCTATGGTACAAAAAATGTTTAGTTTACACACTCGGAGGAATGTCATACATGATGAATTGTTAATTCCCTACAGAAGAGACACTAACCTTAACACATCTAGATGGCTGGAGCCAGAGACAGCAGTGGGGTCAAACTATAGAACCCAGTTCCTACATTTGAATATAAAATTTGTTTTTTCAAACAAAACTACATTAGATTTTTTTCTCTGGGACCCTCAGGATGACAAATCAGAGCAAGATTACTGAATGTAAGTACATTATTTACCTTCAGAGGTGAATGTACAAAACCAGTTACGGTGATAAAAGTGTTTTGTTGTTGTGCACTATCCTCAAACAATAGCATGGTCTTTTTTAGATTTAACAATAATTTAAGCTTTCTGCCCATATAAGACATGTCTATGTCCCGGAAAGTTGGCTACTGTTTACAACACCATTCGAGTCACATATCGCATATTGAGCAGCAACCATCCCGAATAGGGACACCGATCCCGTAGAGGTTAATGGTGAGAGATCTCTTGTCCTCCTCATCCACAAACTGTTGGGGTTCATGTTGGCAGAACAATTTTTCCTATAATAATGAATCTGTCCGGTTAATATTGATCAATAGTGGGTATTCGTAGTTTGACCGCACTTTAAAGTATTCTGATTTGTACTATACTTTAAAGTATTCTGATTTGTACTATACTTTAAAGTATTCTGATTTTTACTATACTTTAAAGTATTCTGATTTTTACTATACTTTAAAGTATTCTGATTTTTACTATACTTTAAAGTATTCTGATTTGTACTATACTTTAAAGTATTCTGATTTGTACTATACTTTAAAGTATTCTGATTTTTACTATACTTTAAAGTATTCTGATTTGTACTATACTTTAAAGTATTCTGATTTTTACTATACTTTAAAGTAGGGAGAAAGGTATTCAGAGTTTGACCCACCCCCCCCCCAAAAAAAGTAAGTATTCAGAGTATAAGGAAAATATATCTACCTACCTACCTACCTACCTACCTACCTACCTACCTACCTACCTACCTACCTACCTACCTACCTACCTACCTACCTACCTACCTACCTACCTACCTACCTACCTACCTAACTACCTACCTACCTACCTACCTACCTATCTATCTATCTATATATATATATATAGAGAGAGAGATATATACACAAATCTAAGTAGCAGGTATGTATACAGTATATATTACTTATAATTGGTTATATAGCTGTACCGTAGAGCCAGTGATGCTAGCTGACATCCAATTAAATGTGTGCCATTATCAGAACCTATGGTGTGATTAAGCTGCATAGACTTATACAAGGCCAGTTTATCTCCTGTGGGCACAGACGTATTGAACCAAAAAAAACAAAAAATGGCTGAGTGGTTACTGTAGGTGTTAAAAAAACAACTCTGTTGTGTTTGCGTGACCGATTGCATGAGACTGAGTGTGGATAAGAGGCCGTTTGTGTGTGTGCGTTTGTGTGTGTCTGTTTCCTTTTTCACATTATTGTGCCGACCCAAGCCAAACTGTACTAGCTAGCTCAGATGCTTTCCAGCACGGTTCACATTGGTCCAGCTTGGCTCAGCTGGCCTCAGTAGCATGAAACACTCACACTGTGTCTGCATTGTAAGTCCACCACTCAGTTTGGTCCGAGCTGTGTCTGTGCAGGACATTTGGTTGACTAGTACCATCCAAAAGGGCACAGTATGGGACAACCATGGAGATTCATTCTTACCTCAGGTTTCTTTCTATTGGCAGGTAATATCCTTCATGTGCTTCATCTGTAGCTAGATACCAGCCATTAATTTCTGCATGTTAGATTTCAAGTTTAATTATGTTGTAAATTATTGTATGTGTTTTAACCAAGATTTTGACAATTTTGAGCATGTTTTGCGAGAAATAGAATTATCTAATTATGCGGTGGGTACTTAGTTCTTTTTTTTAATGATTTATTTCCTGGAAAACCTATTTTCATTCACTTGATTATATTGTATTTATTTCACAAATAGCAGTATTTTGAAGGAGGTCTGGCCAGCCGGACCTAGTTATCATATATGTATCACTTTGGGGGACTTGTGTACTTCTTTCACCCTTGATTATGATCAAATTTTAACCCCAAAATTAAATATAGATATTTCCTCGCACAACGGCGCTCAACTATTTCATATTTTTGCTAGATACATTTGCACAGAAAATAAATCACAAGCTGCAAACGGTCAAAGTATCATCCTTGGTGCTCTCTTTTGGGATTTACAGATGCAATCAAATATATTGGCACCCCTTGCACTTTACAATGGAGTGCAATGGAGAAGAATGTTTAGTTTTTTTATTTTCAAAACTGGTTGAAGGTCTATTTTTAGGCACCTGCAACTTACCACAGGTGAGATACATTACACAGTAAAAGAGAATCATTGCCTCCAGCCAAATTAATTTGAATGTTTTATCATTTAGCCCAGGCCATTTTTGACTATCAATTGAAAAATCTAAATTAATCCGACAACTTGCATGCAATGATCCATTAGTCCAATTTCCAACGAGAGTTTAGTTCTTACTTTTGTACAAAATATTATACTATGTTGCAGGATACAAGTTTGGCCATTTTTGGAGGTTTGGAGGTTGACAATGTCCCTTACTTATGAATAACCTTCACCTTGTTGGTGTCCATTGATACTATAGCATTTAATCCTATGGATGTGCTCTTCTTACCCTGGTCTTTCCTACCATCTCTCTTTCTGTCTCTTTGTCTCCCTCTTTCTTTCTTTCTCTCGTTCTCTCTCTCGTTCTCTCTCTATCTCCTTCGTCCTTTTGCTCTCTGCCCCTCTCTCTCTCTCTTTCTCTCTCAATCCCCGTCTCTCCTCTATCCTCCTAAGTATATTTATGCCAGTGTGACTTGACCTGTAAAGAAGGCCACAGCGGTCCAACCTACGAGTCGATGCAGACTGTGTTCGACCGCATATCCTTCAGACCGGCAGTCAACCTGAGCAATCCCACCATAGCAAACATCTCCTTCACCCTGTATGCTGTGCTGGGTGTGGTGAGTGTTGGACAGTATAGGCTGCGATGTTCCTCTTGCATAGGGTCTATTCAATCTACTAACAAGTATCTGCTTTCTTGCTTGGTCTTATTTCAGAATGAGAAGACCCAGATCCTCACTACCTTCCTGTGGTTGAGATTGGTGAGTGTCAAGAGATCAAAATACAATTTTTGCCAACAGTTTGTGGTGTTATAAGCTATCCTAAGCCTCATTCTTTCTTGGGCCATTTTTAGTATTGGCACCATCAGTTCCTGGTTTGGGACGCTGATGATTGTGGCGGAGTCACCAGGATTTCTCTGCCAGTCAAAGAGCTCTGGGTGCCTGACATCATCGTGTACGAGTTGTGAGTGTCCAAAGAAAACAGACTTTGTTTTACTCATCCATACGCCTATCTTCATGTCCTGTACAAAACATGGGGTCAACCAAGCCCCGCCTCCCCCCAAACCATTTTCATCTCCTCCTTCTCTATCACATGATGCTCTCAGGCCGCTTCTCTCCTCTATCACATGATGCTCTCAGGCCCTTCTCTCATCTATCACATGATGCTCTCAGGCCGCTTCTCTCCTCTATCACATGATGCTCTCAGGCCGCTTCTCTCATCTATCACATGATGCTCTCAGGCCCCTTCTCTCCTCTATCACATGATGCTCTCAGGCCGCTTCTCTCATCTATCACATGATGCTCTCAGGCCGCTTCTCTCCTCTATCACATGATGCTCTCAGGCCGCTTCTCTCCTCTATCACATGATGCTCTCAGGCCGCTTCTCTCCTCTATCACATGATGCTCTCAGGCCCTTCTCTCATCTATCACATGATGCTCTCAGGCCCCTTCTCTCCTCTATCACATGATGCTCTCAGGCCGCTTCTATCCTCTTTCTCATAGCTCCTTATCTCTTCCCTCTCTCCATCCCGATTATTTATATTCTTTCTCATCTCACTCTGATCCATCCCTCTCTTTCATTTCTCTCTTATCCCCCCTTACACACTCTCTCGCTCGCTCTCTCCCTCCCTCTCTCCCTCTCTCTCTCTCTCCCTCCCTCTCTCCCTCTCTCTCTCTCTCTCCCTCCCTCTCTCTCTCCCTCCCTCTCTCCCTCCCTCCAGAGATGGGCAGTATTTATGTTACATGTACTCAAAATAAGTATTGAAATACATTTCAATTACTTTTCAGTATTTTGTCATTTAATCTACACTGTCCTGAACTACAATCCAATGTACAGTATATTGTAACAAAATACTTTAGAGAGCTGTATTTTCTATTGGCAAAATACTCAATACTTTCCTATCAGATTTTGTATAGCAGTGCCCCCCTCTCACCCCAAATTTGCTGCATTTGTATCAGAAGTCCAAAATGTACATGTAAACATGAACACAAAGGCAGTGGAGCTCATTTCTTACATTGACAATTTGTTCATTTCTGAAGACACTCGTATCCAGAGCAACTTCCAGTCAGTAAATCCAACTAAGATAGATAAATAACAACATTTCACAGTCACAGCAAGTCAAAAGGTTCTGTAAACGTTACTGAAAATGTTGTAGTTAAGCGGGCTACTTGCAAATGTATTTTTGTATATTTAAAATACACATTTCATTTTAATTAAATACAATTTTTGCAAGAGTTAATTTTTATTTTGATACATTGGTCTATTGTAATTATTTTATTAATTAATAGTTGTAATAGTAATAATAGTAATTGTACCGAGACACATTTTGATGCATCTTTGCCTGCCTCTCTGTCTCTCAGTGTGGATGACGACGTGTCACAGCAATGCCCCTACGTCTACGTCAACCACACAGGCCACATCCGCTGGGACAGGATGCTGCGCCTCGTCAGCGCCTGCAACCTGGAGATCTTCAGCTTCCCCTTCGACGTGCAGAACTGCTCGTTTACCTTCGGCTCCTACATGCACACCAGTAACTAACTTTTTTAATTTTGTATTTATTAGGGATCCCCATTAGCTGCTGCCAAGGCAGCATCAACTCTTCCTGGGGTCCGAACACATTAAGGCACTTACATCACACATAAAACAAAAGCTAAACAGTACATCATATAACATTAATACACCACTACATATCTACAATACAAAATGTATACCACCATAAAACTAAAAATTGTGTAGAGTGTGTGTTCTAGCATGTGTGTGTGTCTGTGTGTCTGTACCTGTGTGTGTCTCTTCACAGTCCCTTCTGTTCCAAAAGGTGTATTTGTATCTTTTTTAAATCTGATTCTACTGCTTGCATCAGTTACCTGATGTGGAATAGAGTTCCATGTAGTCATGGCTCTATGTAGTACTGTGCTCCTCCCAGAGTCTATTCTGGACTTGTGAAGAGACCTCTGGTGGCATGCCTTGTGGGTATGCATGGGTGTCTGAGCTGTGTGCTAGTAGTTTAAACAGACAGCTTGGTGCATTCAACATGTCAACACTTCTTACAAAACAAGTAGTGATGAAGTCAATCTCTCCTCCACTTTGAGCCAGGAGAGATTGACATGCATATTATTAATGTTAGCTCTCTGTGTACAGCCAAGGGCCAGCCGTGCTGCCCTGTTCTAAACCAATTATAATTTTCCCTCTTTGTGGCACCTGAACACATGACTGAACAGTAGTCCAGGTGTGACAAAACTAGGGTCTGTAGGACCTGCCTTGTTGATAGTGTTGTTAAGAAGACAAAGCAGCGCTTTATTATGGACAGACTTCTCCCCATCTTAGCTACTGTTGTATCAACATGCTTTGACCAGGACAATTTATAATCCAGGGTTACTCCAAGCAGTTTAGTCTCCTCAACTTGCTCAATTTCCACTGTGATAGGCTACTTCATGCACACCAGTACCTTACTATGGATTCATATGGTATTCATGTGGTGTACATGTATTAATGCAGTAATATATCTGGTACATTTTGTTAATATTTTGTGATTGTGATCTGCTCAACCTAGAAGGTCCAGGGGAAGGATAGGGGTCACATTTGAACAATAATGTAGGAATGTAACGTGGAGTCTTCAATATATATTATCTACTAAGCTACTAATATACTAAAATACTAAAAATATACCCCCACCAGATACTAATATCCTAAAATATACCCCCACCAGATACTAATATCCTAAAATATACCCCCCAGCTACTTATATCCTAAAATATACCCCCCAGCTACTAATATCCTAAAATATACCCCCACCTGATACTAATATCCTAAAATATACCGCCCCAGCTACTAATATCCTAAAATATACCGCCCCAGCTACTAATATCCTAAAATATACCGCCCCAGATACTAATATCCTAAAATATACCCCCACCAGATACTAATATCCTAAAATATACCCCCCAGATACTAATATCCTAAAATATACCCCCACCAGATACTAATATCCTAAAATATACGCCCCAGCTACTTATATCCTAAAATATACCGCCCCAGCTACTAATATCCTAAAATATACCCCCCCCCCTGATACTAATATCCTAAAATATACCCCACCAGATACAAATATCAAAAAATATACCCCCCCCAAACTACTAATATGATGAAATATACCCCCCAGCTACTTATATCCTAAAATATACCGCCCCAGCTACTAATATCCTAAAATATACCGCCCCAGCTACTAATATCCTAAAATAATTATAAAATATACCCTCCCCTCCTCTCTCTTGCTCCCCCCCACCCCCTTTCTCTCTCTCACCCCCCTAGTAAAGGATGTGCGGTTGAGTCCAGCCCTGTCCTTTGATGAGATGTCGGGGAACTCGAAACAGTACCTGGAGACCAGTGGGGAGTGGGAGCTGGTCAACATCTATGGAGAGACATCGGTCCTCAAGTTTGGAATCGACGAATGGGACATCATCACTTTCTGGGTGAGAAAGAGACAGGAAGAGGGGGAGGGAGAGAGAGACTGGCTAAGCAAGGGATACAAGCACTTCTCATGGGTTATAAAATATTTTGTCTATAAGCTGGACCCTAGGACTAAACACCTCCCTCTGAATCTGGAATAAACACCTCCCTCTGCAACTGGATCCTGGACTTCCTGGCAGGCTGCCTCCAGGTGGTAAGGTTAGGCAACAACACATCTGCCTTGCTGATCCTCAACACGGGGGCCACTCAGGGGTGGGTGCTCAGTCCCCTCCTGTACTCTCTGTTCACCCACGACTGCATGGCCAGGCACGACTCCAACACCATCATTAAGTTTGCTGACGACACAACAGCGGTAGGCCTGATCACCGACAACGATGAGAGAGCCTATATAGAGGAGGTCAGAGACCTGGCAGTGTGGTGCCAGGGCAACAACCTCTCCCTCAATGTGAGCAAGACAAAGGAGCTGATCGTGGACTACAGGAAAAGGAGGGCCGAACAGGCCCCCATTAACATTCACAGGGCTGTAGTGGAGCGGGTCGAGAGTCTCAAGTTCCTTGGTGTCCACATCACAAACAAACTATCATGGTCCAAACACAACAAGACAGTCGTGAAGAGGGCATGACAACACCTTTTCCTCCTCAGGTGACTGTACATATTTGGCATGGGTCCCCAGATCCTCAAAAGGTTCTACAGCTGCACCATCGAGAGCATCCTGACCGGTTGCATCACCGCCTGGTACGGCAAATGCTCGGCATCCGACCGTAAGGCGCTACGTAGGGTAGTGCGTACGGTCCAGTAAATCACTGGGGCCAAGCTTCCTGCCATCCAGGACCTATATAGGCGGTGTCAGAGGACGGCCCAAAACATTGTCAAAGACTCCATTCACCCAAGTCATAGACTGTTCTCTCCGCTACCTTGACTAACCTGGACCCCTGCACATTTATTTAGTAAATATTTTCTTAACTCTATTTCTAGAACTGCATTGTTGGTTAAGGGCTTGTTAGTAAGCATTTCACGGTAAGGTCTACACCTGTTGTATTGTTGGTTAAGGGCTTGTAAGTAAGCATTTCACGGTAAGGTCTACACCTGTTGTATTCGGCGCATGTGACAAATAAAATGTGATTTGAACAGTGGTTGTGGTAAAGTAAAAATACTTACAGTATCTGCCGCCTCTCTGCTCTCCAGTCTGTCTCCTAATACATCTGATGTACTTGCTTCATCTCCCCACCAGGTGGTGATAAAGCGCAGGCCAGTGCTCTACGTGGTCAACCTGCTCATCCCCAGCTCCTTCCTCATGCTCATCGACATCCTCTCCTTCTACCTGCCCCCTCACAGCGTGGACCGTGCCTCCTTCAAGATGACCCTTATTTTGGGATACACCGTCTTCCTGCTCATCATGAACGACCTGCTTCCCAGCACGGCCAACGGCACCCCCCTCATAGGTTAGTGTCCTGTTCATTAGGGCACACAAAGATGCTAGGGTTGTGGGTTCGATTCCCACGGGGGACCAGTACGAAAATATATGCACTCAGTATTGTAATTTGCTCTGGATAAGAGCGTCTGCTAAAATAGAAAAGGAATGAATTTCAGTTTTCACATAGAAATAAATAAGTTAATTTGCAAATTATTTCAAGAAATGTATCAAGCAAGTATTTTTTATATCAGATTAACTGTTTTATACAGATAATTATCAGACTCAAAGCAGGGTAAACACAAATACATTTAGTTAAAAAAAAATCACAAAATGTGTGCACTGGGCCTTTACAGTACTAGTCCTGTATTAGTGGACCGTCTTCCACAGCGCGGCAATTTTTTTTCTTCTTCTGCACATTTGATGTACACTACGATTAATGTTGCAATGGTAAAACGTTTGATACCTATAATTTCAACCTGACAATATAACTTTAAACCCTTTTTCTACCCAATTGGTAGTGACAGGCTTGTCCCATCGTTGCAACTCCCAACTCCCGTACGGACTCGGGAGAGGGAGAAACACGACCCTGCACTGCTTCTTAACACAAATTCGAGCCAGCCGCACCAACGTCCCGGAGGAAACAGGGTACAACTGGCGACCGTGTCATCGCGCATGCGCCCGGTTCATCACAGGAGTCGCTAGAACGCGATGGGATAAGGACATTCCGGCCGGCCAAACCTTCCCCTAACCCGGACGACGCTGGGCCGGTTGTGCATCGACTCATGGGTCTCCTGGTCGCGGCCGGTTGCGACACAGCCCGGGATCAAAGCCAGATCTCCAGATCTGTAGTGACGCCTCAAGCACCGCGATGCAGTGCCTTGGACCGCTGCGCCTATTTATAAACTTTATCTCCATCTCTAGACATTATCTCACATTTCGTTTATACGAACATTTAGTTTTCAACAGCAAAGATTGGTATAAACCTTGCTGTCGAAATGTCTCCGACATTTGCAACATTGTTTCAATATTCAAATTCGATCTCCAGTTGTCACATAGTAATGAGAGAGTCGGGACGAGAAGGCAGGCAGGAAGTGTTTCTCAGCCCGTCTAATTCATGAATAACATGGCATCATTTTTATGGATATATACAAAGAAATAAGTTCAAATGAAGCTAATTTGCAGTCTTTCTGGCTTCCGTTTGAAGTGATTGTTTTAGATGTGTTGTTGGCTTGTCCAGAACATAAAGACTGAACGACTGGGTCGCGTCCATAGATACAGAACATAATGACTGAACGACTGGGTCGCGTCCATAGATACAGAACATAATGACTGAACGACTGGGTCGCGTCCATAGATACAGAACATAATGACTGAACGACTGGGTCGCGTCCATAGATACAGAACATAAAGACTGAACGACTGGGTCGCGTCCATAGATACAGAACATAAAGATTGAACGACTGGGTCGCGTCCATAGATACAGAACATAAAGACTGAACGACTGGGTCGCGTCCATAGATACAGAACATAATGACTGAACGACTGGGTCGCGTCCATAGATACAGAACATAAAGATTGAACGACTGGGTCGCGTCCATAGATACAGAACATAAAGACTGAACGACTGGGTCGCGTCCATAGATACAGAACATAAAGACTGAACGACTGGGTCGCGTCCATAGATACAGAACATAAAGACTGAACGACTGGGTCGTGTCCATAGATACAGAACATAAAGATTGAACAACCAGCCTGCTTGGGTAGCAACTCTAGATTTGTGTCCGGACTATATCTTGTAGAATTATGAAATAGTATTAATAAATTAATAAAAATATTAAACTCTACTTTGTCTCGGGCCTAACAACACCCATGCCAATATTTAAAGGTTAAATAAAAAAAATTATACAAAAATTTAAAATCCTCCAAACACCGGCTTCTCTGGCATTATCGCATAAATGTTACATTAATAAATGTAAAATGGCATTACGCTTTATAACATGTCTATAAAGGGCTATAAACACAGCGTCACTATAAACATATACTTAAACATTCCCCTCTCGGAGAGAGAGAAACTAATTACTTGGATTGACAAAGGATCAAGATTATGGCACCTTTTGTGAGAATCTGCCAGGCTGAGCCCTTATCAGATCTGTTCTGGCACCAAATGGCCGTAAATTACTCTGGCATGTGCAAACTCCAAGAAGCTAGCCTATGGCAGGGCAATAAAACAGCTTATTAAAGGCCACTATGGAAAACACTGTGATAATAAAACACCTTATTAAAGGCCACTATGGAAAACACTGTGGAAGCGTAATAAAACACCTTATTAAAGGCCACTATGGAAAACACTGTGGTAATAAAACACCTTATTAAAGGCCACTATGGAAAACACTGTGGTAGCGTAATAAAACTATTTAAGGTCTATGATAAGTGTTGTGGATTAGATACAGAGCAATGAGTTCTATGATAAGTGTTGTGGATTAGATACAGAGCAATGAGTTCTATGATAAGTGTTGTGGATTAGATACAGAGCAATGAGTTCTATGATAAATGTTGTGGATTAGATACAGAGCAATGAGTTCTATGATAAGTGTTGTGGATTAGATACAGAGCAATGAGTTCTATGATAAGTGTTGTGGATTAGATACAGAGCAATGAGTTCTATGATAAGTGTTGTGGATTAGATACAGAGCAATAACTTCTATGATAAGTGTTGTGGATTAGATACAGAACAATGAGGTCTATGATAAGTGTTGTGGATTAGATTCAGAACAATGAGGTCTATGATAAGTGTTGTGGATTAGATACAGAGCAATGAGTTCTATGATAAGTGTTGTGGATTAGATTCAGAACAATGAGGTCTATGATAAGTGTTGTGGATTAGATACAGAGCAATGAGTTCTATGATAAGTGTTGTGGATTAGATACGGAGCAATGAGGTCTATGATAAGTGTTGTGGGTTAGATACGGAGCAATGAGGTCTATGATAAGTGTTGTGGGTTAGATACGGAGCAATGAGGTCTATGATAAGTGTTGTGGGTTAGATACGGAGCAATGAGGTCTATGATAAGTGTTGTGGGTTAGATACGGAGCAATGAGGTCTATGATAAGTGTTGTGGGTTAGATACGGAGCAATGATGTCTATGATAAGTGTTGTGGGTTAGATACGGAGCAATGAGGTCTATGATAAGTGTTGCGGATTAGATACAGAACAATGAGGTCTATGATAAGTGTTGTGGATTAGATACGGAGCAATGAGGTCTATGATAAGAGTGGAGGGTTAGATACAGAGCAGCAAAATAAACAAAAAACTGTGTCCCTCACTGGAGGCTGCTGAGGGAAGGACGGCTCATAATAATGGCTGGAAAGGAGTGAATGGAATGGCATCAAACACATAGAAACCATGGAAACCATAGAAACCATGGAAACCATGTGTTTGATACCATTCCACTCATTCTGCTCCAGCCATTACCACAAGCCCGTCCTCCCAAGTAAGGTGCCACCAACCTCCTGTGGTGTCCCTCCTTACTAATTGGGGTCAATTCCATTGCACTTCAGGCACTTCTGGGAGTGAACCGAAATCCTCTTTGAAAATAAATGGAACACATCTCAATTGATCTAATCTCCTGAATTGGAAGGGAATTTAACCCACCTAACCCTGTAGTGTCCCTGCTATCCTCCCCTCTCAGGTATTTACTTTTCAGTGTGTCTGGCCCTCATGGTCATCAGCCTATTGGAGACGGTCATCATCACCAACGTGCTCCATTCCAACTCCAAGAAGTACCGTGAGGTGCCACACTGGGTCCGTGTGGTCATTCTGAAGCACATCGCCCGTATGATCTGCTACCAGTGGCCCGAGGAGCTCGTTCAAAACTCGGCCTCCAGAGGATCCACCAAGGATGACAAGGCAGACAGACCAGACCCCACAAGCCCTCCCTGGGTCCTTGCACCAGCCACCCCTGTGCACACCCCTGCCCAGCACACTAAAAGCAACATTGGTGAGGAGCCATTCACGGATAGATTTGACTAGCAGACATGAAACTGTTATAAAGTAATAGTCCAGCCTCATTTCCATTTCAACTTCAATCCAAGTCAATTGAAATACTTTACAATTGAGGGTTCTTACCATTCATTTCCGGAATTTAAATTGACTGGGTTACCAGGGAATTGGCTCAATCCCTGCCACATACCAAATCAGCATATTATCAGAAAGCCTTAACACCCCTTGTAGGTAATATGCTGTTATTGCTCAAACATGATCAACTGAGTATTAAGCATCCAGTCTTGATTACCAATAGCAGTGAATTCAGCGCTATAGGCTAAGCATCTATGCTCGTCACATTTTTTTTTAAGGTCCTGGGGGGCTGTCCTCTGTGCCTGAGCTGCGTCAGATCTGCCAGGACCTGAGCGACTTGCGTGCCCACCTAACGTCGATGCAGAAGGAGGGTGTTCTACAGGAGCAGTGGTGCCACGTGGGCTACGTACTGGACTTCCTGCTCTTCCGTATCTACCTCCTCCTCATCTCCTGCTATGCCACGGTCATCATCTGCATGTGGTGTATCTGGATCAACCAATGAGAGACTCTGCATTTGTTTTAGCTTTCCCATTCCATTGGTCTATGTACCATAAGTCTCAGAATATTTTTTTTTAAATGTAGTTGTTTTTTTGTCATGTGGAGAATTGAGTTTCGCACCCCATGTAATATGCCCCTATAGTCCATGTAGGCTTACTACACAGATCCATATTATTTATCTGATATACTAAATGCCTGTGGAGATTAGTGAAACGATACCATGTTCACCAAGAATTCCACCCCACTGAAGGTTTAGAAGCCCTGAGGTCTGAATACACGTTTTTCATGAACAATAATTAAAGTACTCTTGACCGTTAGAGCTGTGTTCTGTAGGTTACTTTCTAAATGTATTCCATTACAGTTACAAGTTACCTGTCCAAAATTGTAATCAGTAACGTAACTTTTGGATTACCCAAACTCAGTAACGTAATCTGATTACATTCGGTTACTTTTAGATTACTTTCCCCTTAAGAGGCATTAGAAGAAGACTAACATGTATGTAAAAAAATGTAATGACATCTATTTCAGGATAAATCAATGTTAAAGTTTACATACTGTAGCTGGTCATATATGGATGTTAAATGGTTTGGTTATATAGATTAAAAACCAAAATCTATCAGAATCCCAGTCATTCCAATAAATGTAATACCCCTTGATCTTCAAGAATAGGACTTGGAAATATGGGAGTATAGATTAGCCAATTTGTTTTACCTGAGCATGACCCCAAAACTAAGGACTTATTAGCCAGCCCTACTCTGTTGTTTATGATTTTGTTGTCATGGAGGACTGATTGGCCTCATTGATTCGAGTTGAAAAATTGCTTTGCCAAGAGTGTGCAAAGCTGTAATCAAGGCAAAGGGTGGCTACTTGTTTAACACTTTTTTGGTTACTACAGGATTCCTTACGTGTTATTTCATAATGTTGATGTCTTCACCATTATTCTACAATGTAGAAAATAGTACAAATAAAGAAAAACCCTTGAATGAGTAGGTGTGTCCAAACTTTTACTCCATAGGTTTGGATCCGCACTATGCAGCTGTTACAAGAGCACATTTTTCCACTGTCTGTCCACTGGTTTCAAAAACAATGATTGATAGGCAGCTTAAACTTCTTGAATTCAACCATTATTGGGTTCAAATACAGATTTAAATATGTTAACAGCCATCCACAACAACCCCAATCCGTATGGCGCAAATAGCTAAATGAGAGAGCAGCAGTGTGATTCACATCAATGCGCTTTGTAGATATCAATAATAAGTGATATCCGTATTGCCGTAGACACCATCCTTACCTCCAAGCGTCTATTCAAGTTGGATCATCTTTGGATGTCGACAGCAGTCGCACCATCGGAAGACACAGCTTGGACTGTAGCCTTCAAAAGCCTATTCCTGCTCTTTTCCGGCGACATCATAGTGTCTCTGATTGGTGGTCAGACTCACTCCGGTGGAACGAACTTAAACTTGCGTCTTTTTTCAACGCTGATTTGAATGTCATTGAGAAAACAGAGAAGTGTCAAAGATTTTTTTTCCCGCAAACATCCTTTCTGAATTTAAAAGTAATCCTTGAAGTAATCATCTATTTTTTTCAAAAGTATCTGTTACTCCCCAACCCTGGTTCTATGCGTGTTCGGTGTTCACACCAGCCCTTGCTATGCCAGTCCTCATTACCCACGGGGCTCAGTTAACACTTAAGCCTGCTAACAGCCTGCAACGCTGTATAATAACCAAATGGAAAACAGCTACAAGTTCACCTCCTAATTGCCTTGCCTTCTGCTTTACTCAATTTGCTTCATTGGCCTCCTATGTCTAAATAAAGATTTGGTGTCTTCTGGCAGAAAAACATCAAGAAATTGTTACTATCCAATAATCTCTCCTTCCTCCTCATGTGTATCCTCGTTCACTACTCCCTACAAGTTGTAAAGCATTAGATTGGTGTAAGGCATGGGCTAGAGGGAGGTTTCATAAACCAGCCAATTCAATGGAGGGAAATTAACAAGTGCACTCTTCAGGAGAAAGAAGATTGGGATGCAACCCAAAGCTACTCTGCTCCTAAGGGCCAACGTAAAAAGGGCCCATCCATCCCATAAACCCCCCCAGGAATCAGCAATGGCACCAGTAGAAACAGTCGGACCAGTCTTTTATTGTCATCATAATATTAGAATTATATAACAGTACATTAACACAAACAATAGAATTTTCTTCCAGTAGTTTACATAAACCTTCACGGCACCCTACACATAAAAAAAAAAACATATTTAATAAGGACAGGAGTCTGCTTGGGTCGGGGAGGCCATCAGTAAAATCAACTGGAGATCAGGTCCCGTATTCACAATGCTTTGCGAACAAAGGACTAGACGCCTTCTGGACAATGATTATATTAATAGCATTTCTTTCTAAAGTAGGCTTGTTAAAATGTTACATGAGTATGTTGTACTCTCTGGTTGGTAACAGACCGTACACGTATGTTGTACTTCCTGGTTGGTAACAGACCGTACACGTATGTTGTACTCCCTGGTTGGTAACAGACCGTACACGTATGTTGTACTTCCTGGTTGGTAACAGACCGTACACGTATGTTGTACTTCCTGGTTGGTAACAGACCGTACACGTATGTTGTACTCTCTGGTTGGTAACAGACCGTACACGTATGTTGTACTTCCTGGTTGGTAACAGACCGTACACGTATGTTGTACTTCCTGGTTGGTAACAGACCGTACACGTATGTTGTACTCTCTGGTTGGTAACAGACCGTACACGTAGGCTATCAGGAAGGGAACATTTAATTATGAGTCTTATAAGTACGAAAACTACGCTGGTGTTGTGTTTTTTTTTTTTTTTACAGCACAATGCCAGTCTGTTGTCCTGTGATGTATGGGCTAGTTCCCCAGACACAGAAAGCATGTCTAATGCAAATTCTCAATCGTAAAAGCTTCTTAGTCGGAGACTAGGTTTAACCTGTCAGGCCAAAATGTTGTGTATTACCAATAGTCTTGTGAATGTGCACAATGCCCATACGCAACAGTCTTTGACAGTCAGGGGATCGCTAACCAGAGCAACCACCAGAAACCAACCACGCCCTCTGAACACAGCAAAACCATGAAGGAAAGGAGACTAGGGAAGTCATTTTGGAATATTGGACCTCAGCCCAAGAGGCCCAAGTTGAAACATGTAGTGACTCACAAGTAAGCTCACAAGATCAGGATGGTCGTACGAGGCTAAAGTGAGAGTGAGAGAGGTACTATAACATGTGAAAGCCCTATATGCTTTGTGTGAGATGAACATCAGCAATGTCCCTTGCCACCTCCTCAACCCGACAGACCAGTGCAATTAAATTGAATAAATCAAACAAAAAAAAAACACTTCATATTTGATACAAAAAAGGAAATATTAAAGTGCTGATGACACACACACACACACACACACACACACACACACACACACACACACACACACACACACACACACACACACACACACACACACACACTTTTCGTAGTACACAAAGCAGGACAAACACGGCACCTCCACTGCCTCATCTTAAAAATATTTGTAATTCTGTGCAACACTGACCGAAAGACTCCATCCAAAGACCTATCATTCCAACGCCTCTAGAACAACCAACGGTGCACCAGCTCTGCCAATACAAGAACATTGGTCGCGGAGGCACTTGGCTGAAATAGAATCAAATGTTTTGGAGTGAAACGTACTTTTATTAAAGGGATTACTTATTATTTGTTGTGGTTGATTTAAGTACTTCTGCCTACCTTGTTCTATTTAAAATGATCACTTGTTTACATAAATGGCAGGACTACATCATACTATGATATCTGCAATCAGAGCAGCAAACCATAAAAGCAGAAAAAGTTATAATATGCCATTTAGCATATTGACAAGGCAATCAAAAAAACAAAAGCAAGAATCCTGTCAGGGTGAAGGAAAAAATGTCATATTTTGCTAAAGCTAAAACCAAATCTACAGCTACCAGAAAACAAACAGCATCAGAGCTCATCCAGAATCCAGATGATGCACGTTCAGAGAAAGGAGAAATTAAGGAATAAGAGGTCAGTCACTACAATCATTGTCGTCCTAGCTCCAGCCTCCCACGTTTCTCAGTTAGTCGTCCTAGCTCCAGCCTCCCACGTTTCTCAGTCGTCCTAGCTCCAGCCTCCCACGTTTCTCAGTTAGTCGTCCTAGCTCCAGCCTCCCACGTTTCTCAGTTTGTCGTCCTAGCTCCAGCCTCCCACGTTTCTCAGTTTGTCGTCCTAGCTCCAGCCTCCCACGTTTCTCAGTTAGTCGTCCTAGCTCCAGCCTCCCACGTTTCTCAGTTTGTCGTCCTAGCTCCCGCCTCCTTCGTCCTCCTCCTTGTCCTCCTGCTCCTCCATGTTCTTGCGTGCCATCCTCTCCCGCCGCTCTGCCAAGCGCTGGCACCGTGGGCACTCCTTGCCTGTACGGAAACATTTGCTGTGGAAACACGCCTTGCACTCTGAAAGACAAGACAAGAAAAAAGAAAGATGTCTACCACACTACGTGAGAGATAGATTCACAAACACACACAACTCGTATTCACATGGATGGGGTCCCGCTTTAAAATACATTGTCTTATGGAGGTGTAGAGGAAGAATGCAAGGACATAAGGAAAACATCCTTATTCGCTAAAAGGAGTGTTCCACCCCATAACTCCCCTGCTAACAAACTAAGCAAACATGGGGGAGCGTTCGACAACGCTAATAACTGGTTTGACAACATTGCTCACAATGATGTCACGGCAGAAGAGCCAATGATAGTCTCTGAAGTGAGGGGGAGGGGTGACAGAGGACTACTAAAGAAGAGGTAAGGCTGGTGGCAAGACAGAAGGTGGGAGAGAGGAGTGGTAAAACACTGAAACCTGTCAAGAGTCAGTTCACTACACAAACCAGTTCAGACATGACCGCAATGAGAAGCCTATCCTCACCAGAGGCAGAGACACTGCTTCTAAAGCTCAGACTGTGTGCCTGAAGCATTTCAGTGAACACCTGTGCGGAAGCTTCAATTGTACACATTTTTAACCATATTTCTAATGAATATATTGTTCCCACGATAACGAAATGACAAAGAAACTGAAATTCACAAATGTGTTTATTTTACATTTAAACAGAGAAGTTGGTGCTTAAATAATAATGACGGACAGCAAGTAACTCACCGAAATAATAAAAATAATTGATATCACTCCAATTCATCCTCCTCCATTATATACACATGAAATAGGCCAATATCTCAATTCCTCATGCTTCACAATATAAACCTGTCTCTGTACTTAAATTAAACACTAAGAACTACTTTCAAATCCCAAATAACTTTACATTTCTGACAGGGCAGACAGCAATAGCAACTCTTTGGAAAATTATGCCATGTCACATTTGAAATTCATGAACACAGCTGACAAACACTGTATCCTATACTTTGGTTAAAAACAATGTTATTTGGCATTACCTCTAACATTCCTTACACCAAAAGGTGAAGCCAGTAGGACCTTTTGACCTTTGACAGCCATACTGAGTAGAGGCCAGAGCTCAGTGAGGCACCATGAAGACGCCAGACAACAAGTACAAACAACTGTGGCAGCCACAACCAAAGATGTCAAAACATACTACAACTGCCTTCCACCAGTAGTGCCACCCTGCACCAGAAAACCAGTTCAACCACCACCATAGTGAGGAAAAACATTTCAAACAACCACCACCATAGTGGGGAAAACCCCTTCAACCAACCACCACCATAGTGAGGAAAACCCCTTCAACCAACCACCACCATAGTGAGGAAAACCCCTTCAACCAACCACCACCATAGTGAGGAAAACCCCTTCAACCAACCACCACCATAGTGAGGAAAACCCCTTCAACCAACCACCACCATAGTGGTGAAAACCCCTTCAACCAACCACCACCATAGTGGTGAAAACCCCTTCAACCAACCACCACCATAGTGAGGAAAACCAATTCAGGAAAGCTCAATCCACAACACACACAGGAGCGCAAAAGTGATCAACAATTAAATTAACGTTGAAATTGGAAATGATAGGCTGTGAATTGATACCCATGTAAACAATATACTAAGTTGCATATTTCCATACCAATTCACCTCGGCCCACCTGTGTGTTTCATTAAGTCTCTTAATAACCCTTTCTGACAGCTAGTACAAGTCAATGGAAAGTGCTACATTCTGCATCTCTCAATCATGTCTTTGGAATTGAAGATATTTTCCTAATTCCAAACTGACCAGTAGGCCACAGGGGTTGATTTGGTATACAGCAACTGATTTGGGATTGATTGTAACCAAACCTTCTCTTGGTATTCCCTGCTATTCTCTTCATCCTTCCCAATACTGTTTTCCAAGGAGAGGGCAATGAAAAGCTCTCCTCCCTCCATCCACCTGTTTCTCCCCTTCCTCTATCGGTCTTCTCTTCCTCATCTGTTATGTTAGGCTTGGCTAGAGAGCCTTGGTCACATCCCTCCATCTATTACTCTGCTCCTCCCCCTCTACTTCTCTCCTCCTCCTCATCAGTCTCCACCACCCTCTCCTCCCCCTCTACTTCTCTCCTCCTCCTCATCAGTCTCCACCACCCTCTCCTCCCCCTCTACTTCTCTCCTCCTCCTCATCAGTCTCCACCACCCTCCCCTCCCCCTCTACTTCTCTCCTCCTCCTCATCAGTCTCCACCACCCTCTCCTCCCCCTCTACTTCTCTCCTCCTCCTCATCAGTCTCCACCACCCTCTCCTCCCCCTCTACTTCTCTCCTCCTCCTCATCAGTCTCCACCACCCTCTCCTCCCCCTCTACTTCTCTCCTCCTCCTCATCAGTCTCCACCACCCTCTCCTCCCCCTCTACTTCTCTCCTCCTCCTCATCAGTCTCCACCACCCTCTCCTCCCCCTCTACTTCTCTCCTCCTCCTAATCAGTCTCCACCACCCTCTCCTCTTCTCTCTGCCTCCTACCCATGGTTACACTCCTGGCTTTGCGTGTTTTGCGGGATCTCCAGTTAGATGGCGTCTCCTGCTCTTCCATTCTCTCTTTCTCTTCTCTCATCTTCCTCCCCTCTTTCTCTCTGGAGAAAATGTTGAGCAACCTAAGGCCGAAAAACCTCTCTCCTTTCACCATGATTCCTCCATCCTTTCCTCCCCCTACTAGACTATGGTTAACCTCCTGTACTTCACCTTCTCCTTTTTTAAAGAACGTCCCTTGACTTTCACACTTTTCTAATTCCTCTGCCTCTCTTTTCTGTTCCACCTCTACTTCCCCTTTTGAGAAAACGTTCGCTAGCCTCCCAACCCTGGGGACTTTCCAGAGTCCTCTCCTCTCTTCCTTCTCTGTCCCTTCCTCATCCCCCTGTTTTTCTTTCTCTCTTTTGCTGGATCCTTTGTCCTTGGAGAAAGTGTTGGTTAGTTTGCTGACACAGAGGGCCTTAACTAAGTCTTTCTCCACGTGTCCTTCTGTACTTCTCTCACTAGCTTCCCTCTCCTCCTTTCCTTCCTCCTCCAATCCTTTTCTGTCTCCTTCTCGCCCTCCCTGTAGCTCTTCCTCATCTTCCTCCCTTCCTGTACTCCAAGATGCCTTGGCCAGAGTACCATGTCTGAACGCTGTGAATAACCTCGTCTCTCCTTCTGTTCTCTTCCTCTCCCTTTCTCTCTCTCCAGTCCATTTGTCCTTATCTTCCCTTGCCTCCCCCTCTTCCTCTCCTCCCTCTCCCTCTCTCCTATCTTGGGACAGGGCCCTGGCCAGCCTGCGGAACTTCCAATTTCTCCAGGAGGGGGTGAGGAAGGGAGAGGGGGAAGGGTCCCGCGGGACACCCAGTCCTCCCACCAGAAGGGGGGGCTCACCTTCACAACAAGTGCACTTGCTCAGCTGAAAGGGGAATATGATGTCTTTGTCGTTGCCGCAGAACTCACACACAAAGCCCTTGGCCTGACATAGCTGTGGGATACAAAGACAGGGATAGAGGAGACATTGAGACATTCAAAATGTACATACCCATATTAAAATGACTCTCTCTCTATTACAGGATCTGAGAGTTAACTATACTGACAACAGGAGTATCTAGTT
The DNA here is from genome assembly GCA_023634145.1 of Thymallus thymallus. Classification (NCBI taxonomy): domain Eukaryota; kingdom Metazoa; phylum Chordata; class Actinopteri; order Salmoniformes; family Salmonidae; genus Thymallus; species Thymallus thymallus. The sequence continues at coordinate 4,763,767 of CM042414.1, forward strand.
CATGAGAAGTCAATGCATTCTCACCACACAGCCAGCCACGTGTGTAGAACCCAATTTCAGAAGCTCTCGTAGCCGGGGGGCCAGCTCTCCATTGCGCACAGCGCTGAGGTCGCAGAGGGAGAACAGGTGCAGGTCCTCAGTCAGGTGACCAGGGAGGCTGTCAAACTGGTCCAGCACACTGTGGGGCCAAACGCAGGGACACACGTCAGGGGAACTCATACCAGCAATACCATCCATAACTGGAATACTTTAGGAGACATGTAAATGGAAAGGAATGTCTCATACCAACAATACCAGTCACTGCTGGAGGACACACCCACACCCACAACTTACTCTCTAGCTAGGCGGCAGGTCTTGAAGAGGTTTTTCATGTGGAATAGTTGGACCCTCAAAGCCTGAAGAATAGTAGGAAAATTCACTTAGTTATCATAACCGTAGCGCATTTTCCTTCTAGTACGAGGGGATTAAAGTAAACTGAGGTAAACAGAACAGAACTAAACCAAAGAGGAGATAAACATTAAATTAACCAGGCAAGTATAACCAAGTCAAGTCCTCTCACCCGGACAGTCTCCAGGGCTTTGTTTTTCTTGTAGAGGCCACTGTTGATGTCGTTGGGGTTGAACAGGGGGTCTCTTGATATTTTGCACAGCAGGTCCCGGGCGAAGTTGCTGACGTAGTACTTGCTGAAGTCCCACTTCCTCAGCACGCGGCCCGGCACCACCGCCTGGGCGTTCTCGTGGCAACACTGGCAGAAGTAGCGGCCCAGGTACTCACAGTATCGCATTCGCTTGATGTAGTCTGTCCGGTGGAGGGGAAACAGAGTGTTTCAAGTTTTAATGTGAGTGAGGCAGGGGGTGAGGTTTGACACAAAATGGCCACCGTGGGATAGTGATAAGATGAGTGGTCAATGTCTTCAATGTGGTTTGTACCTGGGTCTATGCGAGTCCCGCAGCCTGCACAGCGGTAGTTTTGCTTGGCCACGATTATCTTCCTTCTGATAGAGAGAAAAGCGGAGGGAGGAGGGTTAGTGACAGAGACAGACAGAACGAGAGAGAGAGAGAGAGGGAGGGAGGCAAACAGACAGTGTGAAGTCAGTAATGAAGTTTGTGACCCTTGTGTGTATGTGTGTTAAGGACTCACTTGGGCGCGGGGTGGATGTTGAAGATGATCTGTGGTCGCGGCGGGGCCCACTCCAGGTTCCCTCTTACCCGGATCCTCAGCTTGTAGATGTCAGCATGCTCCCCGTCATCAGGAGAGATAGGCAGGGAGTCAGGGATGGGCAGAAGCTGAGGGGTAAAGGCAGGATACAGGTCAGTTTGTGTGAGTGTGTGTGTGTGTGTGTGTGTGTGTGTGTGTGTGTGTGTGTGTGTGTGTGTGTGTGTATACCTTCTGTGGTGCGTCTTGCTCTGGAACCAACCAGTCAAGCTCCGAGGCTGCGGGGAGCTGCATGCCCTCAAACTGCCTGAGAAGCCCCATGGCCACCGACTCAGCCGAGTTAGACTGGAGGAATGACGGAGAGCTGAGGAGAGAGAGAGAGAGAGAGAATAGAGGAAAAGCATACACAAAACATCCCCGAACAGCAGCTTCATTTTAACCACCGCTAACAGCAGCTTCATTTTAACCACCGCTAACAGCAGCTTCATTTTAACCACCGCTAACAGCAGCTTCATCTTAACCACCGCTAACAGCAGCTTCATTTTAACTACCGCTAACAGCAGCTTCATTTTAACCACCGCTAACAGCAGCTTCATTTTAACCACCGCTAACAGCAGCTTCATCTTAACCACCGCAAACAGCAGCTTCATCTTAACCACCGCTAACAGCAGCTTCATTTTAACCACCGCTAACAGCAGCTTCATTTTAACTACCGCTAACAGCAGCTTCATTTTAACTACCGCTAACAGCAGCTTCATTTTAACCACCGCTAACAGCAGCTTCATTTTAACCACCGCTAACAGCAGCTTCATTTTAACCACCGCTAACAGCAGCTTCATTTTAACCACCGCTAACAGCAGCTTCATTTTAACCACCGCAAACAGCAGCTTCATTTTAACCACCGCTAACAGCAGCTTCATTTTAACCACCGCTAACAGCAGCTTCATTTTAACCACCGCTAACAGCAGCTTCATTTTAACCACCGCAAACAGCAGCTTCATTTTAACCACCGCTAACAGCAGCTTCATTTTAACCACCGCTAACAGCAGCTTCATTTTAACTACCACTAACAGCAGCTTCATTTTAACCACCGCAAACAGCAGCTTCATTTTAACCACCGCTAACAGCAGCTTCATTTTAACCACCGCTAACAGCAGCTTCATTTTAACCACCGCTAACAGCAGCTTCATTTTAACCACCGCTAACAGCAGCTTCATTTTAACCACCGCTAACAGCAGCTTCATTTTAACCACCGCTAACAGCAGCTTCATTTTAACCACCGCTAACAGCAGCTTCATTTTAACCACCTCTAACAGCAGCTTCATTTTAACCACCTTAAACAGCAGCTTCATTTTAACCACCGCTAACAGCAGCTTAATTTTAACTACCGCTAACAGCAGCTTCATTTTAACCACCTCTAACAGCAGCTTCATTTTAACTACCGCTAACAGCAGCTTCATTTTAACTACCACAAACATCAGCTTCATCTTAACTACCACAAACAGCTTTATTTTAAACTATTGCAAAAAGCTTAATTTGAACTAATGCAAACAGCTGAAATTTGAACTACCGCAAACAAGTCTAATTTTACATACCACAAACAAGACTAGTTTTAATTACCACAAACAAGTATAATTTTACCTACCACAAACAAGTCTAATTTGAATTACCACAAACAAGTCTTATTTTAACTACTGCTATCTAACTTCTGTGCCTTTTCTTTTTCTACTTGTACCTTTGTGCTTGATATGGGTTTGATCGGAACCTAAACATTCGGCCTATAGTCCGGCCCACTCCACGGACCACCATTCTTCATTTGGCCAAGGAGGGGTGTGGCCAAGGCCAGGGGTGGGAGAAAATTATATCAAAATAAACAATATTGGTGAGAGATTTCAGGTGGAATACTATGGGATGTTGGAGTCAGCAAGCCTTGGCTAGTTTGAAAATGTTTGTTGTGCTTTTTGTGTCAGTAAAATGAATTATACAGTATAAGAAATGACGGTGGACATTCCTTTAAGTGTAAATATTGCAGCCAGGTCACCCATGATACGAGTCAGTACTCGACATCTATGTCTGAGGATGTCGAGAGATGATGTGGAAACTGGCCACTAGGGGAAAGAGTGAGCGCTGCTACCTTCAAGTAGGTTTCGGTTGTGGATAAGGAGGTTGGATGGGAGTAAGCATCTGCCTCTGATTTCAAAAGGTTGCAAGGTCGAATCCAGCAACAGAAAGGCAACACTGACTATATTCTCCCACACAGCTACAAGGATGCACTTTCATGCTAGGTTTAGGACCTCATATTGAAGCTTATAGAGACCACAACTTATGTATAGAACAATCTTTACATTATCTACTTTAGTTTAGATAGAAGCATCATAAAGTTAATTTAGTACCACTTTTTCCATGTGGTTTCTTCCTTCACAGACTCCATGAAATGATGATCTCTTCCTAAATATTTGGTCAAATTATTAATTTTGTGTATGGTTCCCTAGAAACAAGGGCGGCTCAACTTACCCCCTTTGGCTCAAGGTACCCCACTCTCTCCTACCAGGAGACGGAAACATTTTTCATGTGAAGTGCCAATTTATCCTACCATTTCTACAGATCTGCATACCAGTTATGATTTTCATATGCATATTACAAATAATTGTGCCCATAGATTATACACTTTTGGAGATCTTAGACAAGACTTATCCTATCAGATGGCAAGTTGGTGCTCTTGGCAAATTGTTTTCACCTGTCAAATCTCCACAAGTACATAGGGCCTAGAGGTGGTTTTGGCACTGGGCCTATATCTAGAGGCTAGAAGAGGGTTGTGAAGGGAGGAAGCAGTTCTTACATAGACTCTGTTCTTAGGAAAGAGGAGAGACCACTGGATGTCACACCGCGCTTTATGTCTGCATCAGAGAGAGAGAGAGAGAGAGAGAGAGAGAGAGAGAGAGAGAGAGAGAGAGAGATTAGGCTCAGTGCTTTTAAAAGCACAGATATCACACTAGCATCATTTGGTTCCAAAGAAAGGCATCAAATTCAGACAATCACATTTATTAATAGATACTGTAGATATATTAAGGACATTTTTCTGAAATTACAATGCAATTACCTCCTATAATGCAAGCCATTGCTGCCATTGCAACAAGTGTCATTGCTACCACTGCAGCACGGTGGAAAATGGCAACTTGGCAAGGTGGAATTAATATTAGGTAGTTCCTATTTCTAGGGGAAACTAAAAAGCAGCGAGACCGTGTGGAGTTCGAACACCATTGGATGTGAATCAGTGAGGCCTTGGGTAGGTCTTTAGATCTTTGAATGATGTGTTACCACACACCCATATGGTTAAGACCAAACCAGACCAATTTTCTTATCTATATGGAAGGCTGGACCCTCCCAAGTTTCTCTCTAATGTTTTCTAATCATTTGCACTTGTTTTGTTACCTAATTCAGATTTGAGCCATTTTATAAGATGGTAAAGGTAGGGGTGTACTAACTTTTTCCCCATAAGGAAAAGGCATTTTTGTTTATTTTATTTGCATAACATTTTCTATGTTTTTTTTGTTTTTGTGTGATTTGTTAAATTGGGTAACCTTTATCTGTCAATAGTGTTGAAGATTACATATCCATCTGTCCAAATATATAACAAAAATAAAAATAACTTACTTTTTCACATGATTGTATATACTACTATATGCTACCAGCCCCACACCACCACATATATACACATTATTACACATAACTTAATTTCTGAACTTATTTGTTTTGTTTTCTTTGTATGTATTGGTTACTTGGGTTGTTACCAACATCTGGTGAAAATGTCATGTCAATAGCACCTTTGGAAATATATTTACTGAGAAGAATGGTGACGTGTTCAATACTTATTTCACCCGCTGTATATACTACTATATACTACCAGCCCCACACCACCACATATATACTACTATATACTACCAGCCCCACGCCATCACATACAGTGGGGAGAACAAGTATTTGATACACTGCCGATTTTGCAGGTTTTCCCACTTACAAAGCATGTAGAAGTCTGTAATTTCTATCATAGGTACTCTTCAACTGTGAGTGACGGAATCTAAAACAAAAATCCAGAAAATCACATTGTATGATTATTAAGTAATTAATTAGCATTTTATTGCATGACATAAGTATTTGATCACCTACCAACCAGTAAGAATTCCGGCTCTCACAGACCTGTTAGTTTTTCTTTAAGAAGCCCTCCTGTTCTCCACTCATTACCTGTATTAACTGCACCTGTTTGAACTCGTTACCTGTATAAAAGACACCTGTCCACACACTCAATCAAACAGACTCCAACCTCTCCACAATGGCCAAGACCAGAGAGCCTTGTAAGGACATCAGGGATAGAATTGTAGACCTGCACAAGGCTGGGATGGGCTACAGGACAATAGGCAAGCAGCTTGGTGAGAAGGCAACAACTGTTGGCGCAATTATTAGAAAATGGAAGAAGTTCAAGATGACAGTCAATCTCCCTCGGTCTGGGGCACCATGCAAGATCTCACCTCGTGGGGCATCAATGATCATGAGGAAGGTGAGGGATCAGCCCAGAACTACACGGCAGGACCTGGTCAATGACCTGAAGAGAGCTGGGACCACAGTCTCAAAGAAAACCATTAGTAACACACTACGCCGTCATGGATTAAAATCCTGCAGCGCACGCAAGGTCCCCCTGCTCAAGCCAGCGCATGTCCAGGCCCGTCTGAAGTTTGCCAATGACCATCTGGATGATCCAGAGGAGGAATGGGAGAAGGTCATGTGGTCTGATGAGACAAAAATAGAGCTTTTGGGTCTAAACTCCACTCGCCGTGTTTGGAGGAAGAAGAAGGATGAGTACAACCCCAAGAACACCATCCCAACCGTGAAGCATGGAGGTGGAAACATCATTCTTTGGGGATGCTTTTCCGCAAAGGGGACAGGACGACTGCACCGTATTGAGGGGAGGATGGATGGGGCCATGTATCGCGAGATCTTGGCCAACAACCTCCTTCCCTCAGTAAGAGCATTGAAGATGGGTCGTGGCTGGGTCTTCCAGCATGACAACGACCCGAAACACACAGCCAGGGCAACTAAGGAGTGGCTCCGTAAGAAGCATCTCAAGGTCCTGGAGTGGCCTAGCCAGTCTCCAGACCTGAACCCAATAGAAAATCTTTGGAGGGAGCTGAAAGTCCGTATTGCCCAGCGACAGCCCCGAAACCTGAAGGATCTGGAGAAGGTCTGTATGGAGGAGTGGGTTTCTGTACCAAATATTAAGTTCTGCTTTGCTGATGTATCAAATACTTATGTCATGCAATAAAATGCAAATTAATTACTTAAAAATCATACAATGTGATTTTCTGGATTTTTGTTTAAGATTCCGTCACTCACAGTTGAAGAGTACCTATGATAAAAATTACAGACTTCTACATGCTTTGTAAGTGGGAAAACCTGCAAAATCGGCAGTGTATCAAATACTTGTTCTCCCCACTGTATATACTACCAGCCCCATACCACCACATATATACTACCAGCCCCACACAACCACATATACAGTTGAAGTCAGAAGTTTACATAATTCACCCAACTTATTGTGGGAAGCTTGTGGAAGGCTATCCCAAACTTTTAACCAAGTTGAACAATTCAAAGGCAATGCTACCAAATACTAATTGAGTGTATGTAAACTTCTGGGAATGTGATGAAATAAATAAATGCTGAAATAAATCACTCAACTATTATTCTGACATTTCACATTCTTAAAATAAAGTGGTGATCCTAGCTGACCTAAGACAGGGAATTTTTACTAGGATTAAATGTCAGGAATTGTGAAAAACTGAAAGCATTTATTTGGCTGTAAACTTCCAACTTTAACTGTATATACTACTATATACTACCAGCCCCACACCACCACATATACTGTATACTACCCACAAGGTAGTACTGTCTATACATCCCACACAGATAAAGGACATGGGAACACACACACACACACACACTAAAACCCACCCAACCATGCAGTTAGTCAGCACAGCAATGTTAGGTAAAAGGCGTATTCATTTGCTAACACCCTGTAGTGAAGACTGGTACAGTATCTTAACAGCTGGAATACACAGAAAACTATAACAGTCTGTGCACGCAGGTTAAAACACTCATAAAACCTTAGAAACACACACCTCTTCGGGAAGCCACAGTTAAAGAATCATAAATACCAGTGTGTGCCAGTTAACCTTAAATGAACCTGCCTTCAATGCTTTGATAGCCTCTTATCATAACTAATAGAAGGATTAGAACTTTTACAAACACATCCACCAATCTATCTTGCCCTAACAGTCCAGAGAGCAATGTTAACGACTGCCAGTAAAAATGGGAGAGGTTTCCAGCCTTGGTGGGTGAATAATATGGGACACAGGATGATGAGTTTATGAATTATATGGGACAGATGACGATGAGGCTGTGAATGATATGGGACACATGACGATGAGGTTGTTAATGTATGGTACAGTAACACAAATGACAACCACTTCCCATGAAGCATGCATTTAATGTCTCTCCTCCCTCTGTACCTTTCAGCTCGCACTCCTCCACCTCCTCGGCCGAGCCCGAGTCGGACGGGTGAAAGGAATCCTGGGAGCTCCTGCGGGAGCATCCACTGTCTGTGGAGTGGAACACTGAGGGGGGGAGAGAGAGAGAGACAGATAAAATGAGAGTATGTGAGCGGAGTTGAGTGGGCGGAAATCCCGCTCATCGCTCTGCTAAAAACCACTCTCAATTTAACCAACACCGATCTATTTTTGTGACTATCTGGACATACCATTTGGTTTTTAAGTATTGAAACCAAACCATATGATTTGAATTAAAAGTATTTGAATAAACATGAAAAGGTGAGTAAGAACCGCACATCATTTCAAAAAGGCTACATGTCATATTAAACAGCATATAAACACTCTAAATAGGCTACATGTCATATTAAACAGTATATAAACACTCTAAATAGGCTACATGTCGTATTAAACAGCATATAAACACTCTAAATAGGATACATGTCGTATTAAACAGCATATAAACACTCTAAATAGGCTACATGTCATTAAACAGCATATAAACACTCTAAATAGGCTACATGTCATATTAAACATCATATAAACACTCTAAATAGGCTACATGTCATATTAAACAGCATATAAACACTCTAAATAGGCTACATGTCATATTAAACAGCATATAAACACTCTAAATAGGCTACATGTCATATTAAACAGCATATAAACACTCTAAATAGGCTACATGTCATATTAAACAGCATATAAACACTCTAAATAGGCTACATGTCGTATTAAAAAGCATATAAATATATTTTCCTCATCAATTTACACACAATACCCAATAATGACAAAGCAAAAGGGTTTTTATTGTTTGCATAATAAACTGAAATATCACATTTACAGAAGTATTCAGACCCTTTACTCAGTACATTGTTTAAGTGTCTTTGGAAGCGATTTTTGGGTAAGACGGTACAAGCTTGGCACACCTGTATTTGGGGAGTTTCTCCCATTCTTCTCTGCAGATCCTCTCAAGCTCTGTCAGGTTGGATGGGGAGCATCGCTGCACAGCTATTTTCAGGTCTCTCCAGAGATGTTCGGTCAGGTTCAAGTTCAGGCTCTGGCTGGGCCACCCAAGGCCATTCAGAGACTTCCCGATGCCACTCCTGCATTGTCTTGGCTGTGTGCTTAGGGTCATTATCCTGTTGGAAGGTGAACCTTCGCCACCAGTCTGAGGTCCTGAGCGCTCTGGAGCAGGTTTTCATCAAGGATCTCTGTACTTAGCATTCAGGCCAAAAAGTTCAATCTTGGTTTCATCAGACCAGAGAATCTTGTTTCTCATGGTCAGAGTCCTTTAGGTACCTTTTGGCAAACTACAAGTGGGCTGTCATGTGCCTTTTACTGAAGAGTGGCTTCAGTCTGGCCACTCTACCATAAAGGCCTGATTGGTTGAGTGCTGCAGAGATGGTTGTCCTTCTGTAAGGTTCTCCCATCTCCACAGAGGAACTCTGGAGCTCTGTCAGAGTGACCATCTTGGTCTCCCGCCTGACCAAGCCCCTTCTCCCCAGATTGCTCAGTTTGGCCGAGCAGCCATCTCTAGGAAGAGTCTTGGTGGTTCCAAACTTCTTCCATTTAAGAATGATGGAGGCCACTATGTTCTTGGTGACCTTCAATGCTGCAGACATTTTTAACAGAAAGCTGTGACTCCTCTCTAACATAAATATGACTCTTCTCTAACTTGAGCAAAAACATTTTTTTATTATTTTCCCGCAATTGCATTTTGAGCAACCTCTGTGAGCACAGAGAGGGGGAAAGGGAGTGAGAGTGGCTCGATCACACAGCAGCCGATAGCAAAATAGGGACAGGCAGAAACTTTCATAGCAGGAATCAACATAATGCATAGGTCATTAACTGTTGACCAAATTAATGGTTTTAGAACAATCCACAGGAACGTTGTGCAGCAAAATCACGGAAGATTACAGACGTATGCAAAATGCTTCAGTAAGTGGAAGACGGTGTCAGTAATTTTCAGTTTATCCTCCCAGCTCCAGCATGTGTGTGCGTGCATGTATCAGTGCAGGTGTACGTCTGGCCATGCGTAAGCTCTTACAGTGCTGCGAGGACGGCAGGCGGGTGCGCTGGATCTGATGCCTGCGCAGGCGGATCTTCTGTTTGAGCTGCTGGATCTCTGAGTCACTGTCGTCCCCATCCTCCTCCTCCTCCACCCGGCGCCGCAGGTTGCACTTCATCAGCTCGATGGCGGCGATCAGAGACTCTGAGATGCTGAAGTGGGCGTTCTCCTAGAATGAGACGCAGATGGCCGGGGGAGAGTGAGGCCTTGTTGTAACACTTTCAAAATGGATGCTCCATTCTGCCCTAACTTGAAGTTATGACTGATTTAACACAGTTGGGGAGGTGAACAAAAAGGGACATTAAGGTAAGGACATTATTTTCGCTATAAATCGTGCAATTTCTCAGTACAATTTGTTTGTTGTTGACAAAAGTGTAAAGGGGCATCCGTTAAATATTAAATACACTGTTTAAGGGCCAATCCAATCGTATTAGATAATTGATTTAATAAAATAAAAAAACTATCCTCCTTTCCAACCAGTGCCTTATTCTACCATGTTGCTCATCCTATCAGACAGGTTAGCAGTGGAGGTAGGTTATAACTGTGTCTCTATTCTCTAAACTTCTGTCTTTAGTGTGTACTCATTCACCTCCTTTCTGGGGTGAGAAATTAAAACGTGTGGGGAGGATTGCACGAATGGAGACTTAGGGAGAATTGGAAAGTTTGATTAGAATCTGAGGTCAAGGGTCAGAAGCGGGTTTATGAACCCTCCCCAAGGCTCACCTTCTCCAGGTCAGCACAGCTGCCGAAGTCCTGCTCCGACAGATAGCTGATGAGGCTCTGGCCCTCCAACGGCTTCCGGAACATGCAGTCTGGAACACTGCTGTACTGGGATCCACCTGCTGAGACCACACACGCGCACAGCGAGACACACAAACAAAGAGGGAGTCACACACACAAACCACACTTTCCGAAAATACACTGTTTAAACTTGAAGGTACTGGTGTATGACAACATACAGTGACTTATTGCGCATGTGTTACAGCCTGAATTCAAAATGGATAAAAAATATATATATAAATAAATCTCCCCCATCTACCCACAATAACCCATAATGCTATGAGCTATACGAGCTTTGCACACCTGAATTGCATAATATTTGCACATTCTTTTTTAAATTCTTCAAGCTTGAACAAGTTGGTTGTTGATCATTGCTAGACAGCCATTTTCAAGTCTTGCCATAGATGTTCAAGCCAATTTAAGTCAAAACTGTAACTAGGTCACTCAGGATCATTCAATGTCATCTTGGTAAGCAACTCCAGAGTATATTTGGCCTTGGATTTTGTCTGTGCTTCTCTCTTTTGCGTTTCTTTTCTTCCTAGAAAAATGTTTGACGATGACGAATGTAACCGGTGTGAAATGGCTAGATAGTTAGCGGTGACATCACTAGCTCTGAGACCTTAAAGTAGTGGTTTCCCTTGCTCTGCGAGGGCCACAGCTTTTGTGGCACGTAGGGTAACGATGCTTCGAGGGTCACTGTCGATGTGTTCAGGGGTCCCTGGTTCAAGCCCAGATTGAGGTGAAGAGGGACGGAAGCAAAACTGTTACACAAGCATACCTATAACATGAAGGTTTCCTTCCTCTCCGGCAACTGAGTTAGGAAGGACGCCTAGATCTTTGTAGTGACTGGTTGTATTGATACACCATCCAAAGTGTAATTAATAACTTCACCATGCTCAAAAGGGATATTCAATGGCTTTTATTTTATTTATTATTTTTACAAAAAGGTGCCCTTCTTTGCGAGGCATTGGAAAACCTCCCTGATCTTTGCGGTTGAATCTGTGTTTGAAATGCCCTGCTCAACTGAAGGACCTTAAAGATAATTGGATGTGTGGAGCACAGAGATGAGGTAGTTATAAAGAAAATCATGTTAAACACTATTATTGCACACATAGTTAGTCCATGTAACTTTTTACTCCTGAACTTGCTATATCAAAGGGGTTGAATACTAATTGACTCAAGGCATTTCAGCTCTATATTTAAAATGAATTTGTAAAAATGTCATTTAAAAACATAATTCCACTTTGACATTATGGGTTATTGTGTGTAGGCCAATGACACAAAATCTCAATTTAATCCATGTTAAATTCAGGCTGTAAAACAACAAACTGGAAAAAGTCAAGGGGTGTGAATACTTTCTGAAGGCAGTGTAGGTAACAGGAATATATACCTCGGGTAAGGTGATGAAGGACAATGTTTGAACCAGTCTACTCACTAGACAGCCAGGAAGTTATAATGTTTGAACCAGTCTACTCACTAGACAGCCAGGAAGTTATAATGTTTGAACCAGTCTACTCACTAGACAGCCAGGAAGTTATAATGTTTGAACCAGTCTACTCACTAGACTCCAGATAGAGGGAGCTGGGTGTGCTGGCATCACTGCTGCCAAGGGAGAAAGGGCTGTAGTCCTCTACACCGCAGTCCTCTGCAACCAATGATTCTGACACACAGAACACACAGCTGACGTTAGATTGACCACAGACCTGGCATTAGATGCGTGTCTTATCATCAAAGGCAAACAAATATCCTGGTTGCATGTCTTGTTCTATATTCAGCATCTGTGCTCAAGTTAGCTAAAGGAATGATAACTGAGTAAGTAGATTGGGATTTCAACTTTAGTGTCTATTTTGATATTTGCGTAGTTAGACACCCACAAAGGATACATCTAAAGTAAATATATCAAATCAAAACGTCAATGTTTTGTTATCAGCTAGGTCAATGACATGATAGATTTTTACCCTGTGATATGTCAAGCATTAAACACTGACATTTTCATGCATGCTGTGTACACTCTCTGCAAATCCAGGGCAAATATTGTGATGATACGCTTTTGTACAATACAATTTCTGACAGTGATTCTGGCCAAATTCAAACTAATAATTTCAAGTTATACTGGCCACAGAAAGCAATAACTGAGAAAAGGAAACATTCGTAAACAATTGATAGTAAAATCATGATGCATTCAATGAATGACCAAAATACAATGCCAATGCATTTAAAACACAATGAATGAACGTGGCAAGCTGTTTTGGCCTAGTGTCTTGATCTCGGTTTGACCTAAAACCAACAACCAAAACAGCAACCAAGAAAACGGCAATGAGGAACCACAGGCCAGATGAGAGGGGAAGACGGGAATTAGCATGCGGAGGGCAGGGAGAAGGTGATGAGAGGAATAGGCACTGCCAAGGTGATGCCAACCTGCTACAGGATCCTCTATTATTATGCAGATTTTCCTGTGGCCCCCTCCTTCACGCAGATAGACAGAACGAGGAAAAGAGAGGGGGAGAGAGAAAAGAGAGTGAAAGAGGAGAGAGAGAGAAACCCATCTTGTTAATCTTGGCAGTAGTACAGTAGACAACTTTATTAATGTAGATTTTATTTTTATCACCGACCTCAACCCAGAGTCTCTCAGAGCGTTCACAGTCAGCCCACTGATACCCCTATCAGACCACAGCAAAATCAGTCTACATGAACAGAGTTATATCAACCATGAGGCATCGAAGACGAGCAAAATGCATCCTATTATGAAATGGCCAACAACAAATCCAATCTATCATAGACAACTTCCTGGACAAAATGTTTTCCTGCAATAGTGGAGGTGTAAACTTATCAACAACTAACAACAAAGACAAATGGTTTAATGAAGAATGTAAAAACCTAAGACATTTTTTTAGAAACCTATCCAACCAAAAACACAGAGAACCAGAAAAAAAATGGCTTACGCCTACACTATGGTGAATCACTAAAACAATACACAAGAAAAATGAAGAAACAGCATGTCAGAAAACGGCTCATTGTGATTGAAGAATCCATTGAATCAAATCACTTCTGGGAAATCTGGCACGCACCAAACACGCAACATGAAGCGATATCTATCCAAAATACAGATGTATGGATAAACCACTTCTCCAACCTTTTCAGCCATATAACAAAGAACCAAGAGCGCAAACATATACATGATTATTAACAAAACTTAGAAGCCGCTTTTAAAGACTACCAGAACCCACTGGATTCTCCAATTACATTGGATGAGCTACAGGACAAAATACAAACCCTCCAACCCAGAAAGGCCTGTGGTGTTGATGGTATACTAAACTAAATGATAAAATATACAGACCACAAATTCAAATTGGCTATACTTAAACTAGACAGACTAGACAGACTAGACAGACTGATATTTTATTGAGCCCAGAGGGGGAAATTTCTTTATCAAGCAGCTACGAAAAACACAGGGCAGGTGCAAAATGCCAGAACGAAAATACACTAAAGACAGATACACGATACATGATACATAGAGCGTCAGTATGAAAAAGTATAAAAATACAAGAAGTCTGGAGTGCAAAAAGCTATAAAAAGACATTGCATAGTATGGGTGAATATGTACACTATACATTGTTACAGAGTGTTAGGTGGAAAAAAATTGTTTATAAAAATATTGCAAGTTGATATAAATAAATAAGGAATATTTGCATGGTTAACTATACTATACAGGTCGATGGCAGAGAAATACTTAAATAGCTAAAAGTGCGTATGATATAAGTGAGGGAAATAATAGTTTACTTAATACGGTCTGGTTAAATTAACAGGTAAGTGAATATTTGCATGGTTACATTAACTGTACAGGTAAATGACAGGAAGATACACTAAAATAGCCAAATGTGCGTATGATATAATTTAGGGTAATAATAATTCCCTTAAAATACAGTCCTTAGTGCAGGATTTGATTACAGATAATGCACGTACTGCACATTCGATATACTAAAAGCAATGCAAAAAGATACAACTGACAGGATACTAATACGCATTCCTGAGTGAATGACTATGTAAGTTCTGTCCAAGAATGACTTACAATATTGCACGTGATATGATATAACAACTGTACATGAGTATGTATATACAGTCCTGAATTAATAAGTCCTGAGTGAATGAGTGATTACAGACCAGAGTTACTCATGGATGGATGCCTAATTGTTAAACTAGGTCCTAACATCCCAACAGTTCCAGGTCTATGTTGCCAACGGCACGGCACCCCGGTGAGGTATTAAATAGTCTAATAGCCGCCGGCAGGAAGGACCTCCTGTAGCACTCTCTGGCACACCGTGGTGGGATCAGTCTGTGACTGAAGGTGCTTCTCTGCATCATATCCATGGCATGCAGAGGGTGGGTGACGTGACACTATAAAAATGTTAAAAAAGCCTTTGACACTATAAAATGAATGTACACAAACATTTAAAATTGGCAATAAACACAGATTTCGTTCCTCAGGGCCGTGGAGTGAGACAGGGATGCAGCTTGAGCCCCACCCTCTTCAATACACACACACACACACACACACACACGTATCAACGAATTGGCGAGGGCACTAGAACAGTATGCAGCACCCGGACTCACCCTACTAGAATCTGAAGTCGAATGTCTACGGTTTGCTGATGATCTGGTGCTTCTGTCACCAACCACGGAGGGCCTACAGCAGCACCTAGATCTTCTGCACAGATTCTGTCAGAGCTGGGCCCTGCCAGTAAATCTCAGTAACACAAAAATAATGGTGTTCCAAAAAAGGTCCAGTTGCCAGAACCACAAATACAAATTATATCTAGACACTGTTGACCTAGAGCACACAAAGAATTACACCTACCTCGGTGTAAACATCCAACACCACAAGGCTGTGAACGATCTAAGAGACAAGACAAGGGCCTTCTATGCCATCAAAAGTAACATCCAATTAGGATCTGGCTAAAAATACTTCAATCAGTTAATGAACCCATTGCTCTCTATGGTTGTGAGGTCTGGTTCCACTCACCAACCAATAATTCACAAAATGGGACAAACACCAAATTGAGACTCTGCATGCAGAATTCTGCAAAAATATACTTTGTATACAATGCAAAACCCAAAACAATGCATGCAGAGCAGAATTAGAACCATACCCGCTAGTTATCAAAATCCAGAAAAGAGCTGTTAAATTGAAGTCTCGAAAGAAAGAAAGAAAGAAAGAAAAGAAAGAAAGAAATATACAAACACTAATCTTGCACCCATTCACCTGCTGCATGCAAACACATTTAAATTCACACTGAAACATAGATAGACACTTACAGGCTTGCTATCACGCTCAGCAACTCACCTGCTGCACACGTAAGAACATACAGCGGGTGAAATAAGTATTGAACACGTCACCATTTTTTTCAGTAAATATATTTCCAAAGGTGCTATTGACATGATGTACCAGATGTTGGTAACAACCCAAGTAATCCATACATACAAAGAAACCAAAACAAATACGTTCAGAAATTAAGTTGTGTGTAATAATGTGAAATGACACAGGGAAAAAGTATTGAACACATGAGGTGCAAAAAGGCATGGAAAGCCAAGACAACAGCTGACAACTATCAGTAATTACAAAGCAATCCAGCCCCCTGTCAGTGCAAATTAATATCAGCTGGTTCAGTCCCAACTGATGGCCTACAAAAAGGTCTCATTGCCAAGGTGTCACACAAGACACATCTCATGATGGGTAAAAGCAAAGAGCTGTCTCAAGATCAAAACATAATGATGGCATTGGTTATAGGCGCATTTCTAAGCATCTGAATGTTCCAGTGAGCACTGTTGGGGCCATAATATGGAAGTGGAAAGACAATCATTTCACCATAAATTTGCCTCGACCAGGTGCTCCTCGCAAGATTTCTGACAGAGGAGTGAAAAGAATAATCAGAAGAGTTGTCCAAGAGCCAAGGACCACTTGTGGAGAGCTTCAAAAAGACCTGCAATTAGCAGGTACTGTTGTCTCAAAGAAAACAGTAAGTAATGCACTCCACCTCCATGGCGGCAGGTAGCCCAGTGGTTAGAGTGTTGGGCCCATAACCGAAAGGTTGCTGGATCAAATCCCCGAGCTGACAAGGTAAAAATCTGTCGTTCTGCCCCTGAACAAGGCAGTTAACCCACTGTTCCTAGGCAGTCATTGAAAATAAGAATATGTTCTTAACTGACTTGCCTAGTAAAATAAAGGTAAAAAAAAAAAAATGGCCTGTATGCACGCTCACCACGCAAGACTCCATTGCTTAAAAAAAAGCATGTTGAAGCTCGTTTAAAGTTTGCTGCACAACATTTGGAAAAGCCAGTGAAATACTGGGAGAATATAGTGTGGTCAGCAAATGGTACTGTCAAACTTCACATGAAGGAAGGATGAATGTGCTGCCATCTACCAGGATGATGAAGATGAAACGAGGGTGGACATTTCAGCAAGACAATGATCCCAAACACACAGCCAAGGAAACTCTCAATTGGTTTCAAAGAAAGAAAATAAAGCTGCTAGAATGGCCCAGCCAATCACCTGACTTAAATCCCATTGAAAATCTATGGAAAGAACTGAAGATCAAGAGGCCCAAGGAACCTTCAAGATTTGAAGACTGTTTGTGTGGAAGAATGGGCCAAAATCACACCAGAGCAATGCATGCGACTAGTTTCTCCATACAGGAGGCGTCTTGAAGCTGTCATTACCAACAAAGGCTTTTGTACAAAGTATTAAATAAATATCAGTAAGTGTGTTCAATACTTTTTTATTTTATATGTCATTTCACATTATTACACATAACTTAATTTCTGAACTTATTTGTTTTAGTTTCTTTGTATGTATGGATAACTTGGGTTGTTACCAACATCTTGTGAAAATGTCATGTCAATAGCACCTTTGGAAATATATTTACAGAGAAAAATTGTGACGTGTTCAATACTTATTTCACCCGCTGTATAAACACACACACACACGCTCACCATGTCTCTGTCCGTTGTTGATCACTGTGTCGGACATGGAGCGGATGTGCCCTCTGCTGCCCCCCCGACCCGGCTCCCTCTGACCCTCCGAGAAGGATGACCGTCGGGGAGCGGGAGGCGGGGCCGAAGCCAAGATGCTCATCCCAGGGGACTGGACCTGAATCTCACCACCCAATTCACCGCCGGGGGTGGAGCTTTCGAAGTCGCGGCGATTGCCACGTTGCCCCAGGTTACCGATAGCCAAATACTCAGGCCCGTCGTCGTAGTCGCCCTCGCCAGAGTCTAGGGCGTCGTAGTGGGCAGGGCGTGGGGAGGCGGACTCAGTTAGGGCGATGGAGGGGATAACCACTGAGGGACCAGGAGGGGGGGTCATGTCCATTTCGCTATTTCCCTCGGGCCCCCCCACGCACCCCCAGGGGGCTCCAAAGGCCCTAGTGGATGGAGTGGCGTCTAGAGGTGAAACAAGAACAGTATGGGCTGAATGAGAGAGATAGAAATATAACTTTATATAGATACACTTATAGTAATTGCATATGTCTCTGATGAAAGAGAAAAAAATACTTATTCAAGCCTGATTCTCTAACGTGGAGTAGCAATCAGTCTTTTCAATATATTCCATTTATATCTGCAACATTCTGAATGTTTCGCTCTATCGACAAAACAGAGATCCTTCATGTTACAGTAAATAATAAACCATATCTCCATTCACAATCAGGCATGTGTGGGCTCAGGGCTCAGGGCTCAGGGCTCAGGGCTCAGGGCACTCACAATTAGGGTTAAGTTTCAAACCAGCGACCTTTCAATTACTGGCCCAACGCGCTTAAACACTGGGCTACCTACTGCCACAGAGCACATGTCTTGTCTAACCTCCAATCAGACGGTTGCTCCTCTATTGTCTCCCCACTCTCATTCCCCCCTCTACGGTCTCACCCACCCCTCTCTAACCCTCTTCCCACCTCTACGGTCTCACCCACCCCTCTCTACCCCTCTCTCCTCCTCTACTGTCTCAACTCCCCTCTCTACCCCTCTCTCCTCCTCTACGGTCTCAACTCCCCTCTCACTATACCTCCCCCCCCCCCCCCCGTCCCTTCCCTCCTGTGTTACTGTATGTACCTCCTCACCTGACTTGCTCTCTGAGATGGCCCCTGTGTTATTGCTGTTGGGTGTGAGTCCTCTGTTTCGGTGGGGGAGGGAGCACTGAGAGGTGGTGAGCCTGCGGTTGAGCTCCCCTCTGGGGGGACCGTGGCCTTCCCCGGACCTCCAGCCACCCCCGTACCCCGGCAGAACACACAGACTCTGGCTCTTCAATAGGCCCTCCATGTACGGAGAGCACATTAGAGAGGACAGCTGACAGAGGAAAAGAGAGGGGGTGGGTTAGAGGAGAGAGAGGGACACTGTAAGATAGAGGGTAAGATGAATACAGGCATAGAAAATCAGGTATAGACAAAAAAAGGTTAAAGTAAAAACATATGGAGAGAAAAAAGGAAACAATTTCTGAGTGGCATAGCTGAGGTAATGGAAAAGACAACACAAATAGACAGACCAGGAAAGAGGCAGAGAGATCAGCCACAGACACTGAAGAAGATGTCAGGGACAGGAGCCTGAGACACAAACATACAGAGCGAGAATGATTGGTGTGTGTGTGTGCTCAACTCTCTCTGTGTGTGTGTGTGTGTGGGTCTCACCCGAACTGTGTTGACAAGGGCCAGCAGACGGGGGTTGTTCTGCTCCACGGCCTCCAGACACTGGAACATGGCTGTCACATGGGGCTCACTCAGCAGAAAGGCCTCCCCTGAGAGCGAGGCAGGCAGAAAGTCAAGATAAGATAGGGGCAGGATAAAAATCAATAAGAGTCAAAAGTCGATCAACATCGAAGACCCAGAAGATTGATTACATCATCCTTTCATCAAATGGCCTTGGTTTGGCTCACCCTCACACAGAGCCTTACCGTTGTAGTACTTGCGTGTCTGTCCCTGGTGTTTGAGCAGGGGTCGGAGCTGGGCTGAGAGCAGGTGGACCTGGAGGCTGTGCAGCAGCCAGCGCTCGGCCTTGTAGCCCTCTCCGTCACTCTGCATCCCACTGCTCAGCACGGGCTCCAGCTTACTAAACTACAGGGCCAGAGAGGGGAGGGAGAGAGGGGAGGGAGAGGGAGTATATGGGAGAGAGTGAGGGGAAGTGATGGAAGAGGAGAGAAATCAGGAGAGGGAGAGACAGACACAGAGCGAGAGAGGGAGAGACAGACACAGAGCGAGAGAGGGAGACAGACACAGAGCGAGAGAGGGAGACAGACACAGAGCGAGAGAGGGAGAGACAGACACAGAGCGAGAGAGGGAGAGACAGACACAGAGCGAAAGAGGGAGAGCCACAGAGAGAGAGAGGGAGAGACAGACACAGAGCGAGAGAGGGAGAGAGACACAGAGAGCGAAAGAGGGAGAGACAGACACAGAGAGCGAAAGAGGGAGAGACAGACAGAGCGAGAGAGAGAGAGCCACAGAGAGAGAGCGAGAGAACAAGAGATAAAACACTCACATCAAAGCTCTGCTCACATGACCATTATATAACAGGAGAACCTGTGGCAGACCCCTCCAGCTGTTTGGTATGTAACAGTAGCCTGGTCTGAGATCTGTGCTAATATAAAAAGGGCTAGCTGAGATCATTAAGAGAGAACTGTGAAGATCAGCAGAGGGTGACAAGGATGTTGATGAAGTGTGACCCTAGTAAGTGTTTATTCATCCACTAAAGCTTACCCTCGCTTCAGTTCAGGTTTAGCGTCAAATTAGCACCACTACTTATCATTAGCTACACAATAACTAAACGCTGCATTGTTTAATGACACAACCATAGAGATAAAACAACGTCTGAGTCCTAAATGGTACCCTATCTATCTATCTATCTATCTATCTATCTATCTATCTATCTATCTATCTATCTAGTGCACTTCTTTTGACCAGGGCTCACAAGGCTCTGGTCAAAAGTAACACACTAAGGAAGGAACAGGGTGCCATTTGTGACGCATCCAATGTCAGAGGTCACAACAAACTGTACTGGATCCAGCATAATATACATGGGGTGAATTGTCATTGAAACGGTAGATTGTGAGAGTACATTACCTGTTCTACATGCGAGGCCAGGTGAGGGCTGATGTAGCGGACACACCACACAAAGGGCCAGTAGTCTTTCTGTTTGTAATACACCTGCAACACAAAATCAGTGGCATTGGTTTGGGGCTTACAGCTTACATTTGTGTTACCAGGACAGGATAGAAAAATAAATAACAAAACAGACTGAGAAAAAGCAGAATGATGATGTGTTCATTCTCAGCAGCTCTTTTGCCTCAAAGAAAACTCAGGGAAGAATGGCTGAACCGTTTAGTAGATCCTTTTATCCAGGGCAATAATATGAGTGCATTAAAATAAAGCGGCTGAAAAACAGCCAAATAATAGTGCCTTGAGTTTTTCTCAAAAGCCATTTTCAAAAGTACAAATGATAGAGTAGAAGAGCAGTCATTCCCAAGGCCTGACCTGCTCGTGCTTCAGGCCATGGCTGAGGATGTGGTTCATGTCCTTGTACAGGCGCTGCAAGCCCCCGTAGCGAGACCACACGTTGGGGTTGCTGCAGGACACCAGGCCCTCCACCGTGGTCTTCAGACTGGACAGCAGCTTCCAGTGTTCCCGCCTGAAAAGAGGGAGGGAGGGAGGGAGGGAGGGAGGGAGCAGGGAGAGGGAGAAAAGACAGAAGTCAGGTACAGGCTTGAATGAACTCGTGCCCCACCCAAACACTCAAGAGCAGACAGTTGAGCAGAGAGGTAAAGGGCAGACAGTTGAGCAGAGAGGTAAAGGGCAGACAGTTGAGCAGAGAGGTAAAGGGCAGACAGTTGAGCAGAGAGGTAAAGGGCAGACAGTTGAGCAGAGAGGTAAAGGGCAGACAGTTGAGCAGAGAGGTAAAGGGCAGACAGTTGAGCAGAGAGGTAAAGGGCAGACAGTTAGGAAACCAGGACCATACAGTAAAATACTGCCAAAAAAGCATCTACTTGGGGTCATTGCACAAACTACTGTGCAATGACCCCAAACTATCCATGGTGACTACAAACTACTGGCTGTGCACTGCATGTACAGTGCCCAATGAGATGCATTGTACTAGGCTAAGTAGTTATAGGCAAGTAGCTATAGTATGCTGCGACCATAGGCAGAGTACGCCTAACTGGTGCAACAGAAAAGCCTCCTGGGGAAGTCATTAATACTGCAGTTAGCCTAGATTTTATTAGCACAGAAGTGTTTCCTAATGGTTGACTAGGCCTAGTCCTAGCCTATATAGCCTAGGCCAAGGTGGTGGGCTACAACCTCCATGGCTAATGGTAAACTCTTAAAAACAACAGTATTGACTCCAAAGAGTAAACAAACAGTATACGAAACATAAGGAACACCTGCTCTTTCCATGACATACTGACCAGGTGAATCCAGGTGAAAGATATGATCCCTTATTGATGCCACTTGTTAAATCAACTTCAAGCCTTGAGATGATTGAGACATGGATTGTTTTTGTGTGCCATTCAGAGGGTAAGACAAAAGATCTATGCGCCTTTGAACAGGGTATGTCAAGAACTGCAACGCTCAAGAATGGTCCACCACCCAAAGGACATCCAGCCAACTTGACAAAACTGTGGGAAGCATTGGCGTCAACATGGGCCAGCATCCCTGTGAAACACTTGACACCTTGTAGAGTCCATGCTTCGACGAATTGAGGCTGTTCTGAAGGCAAAAGGGGGTTCAACTCAATATTAGGAAGGTGTTCCTAATGTTTTGTTCACTCAGTGTATATTGTTATTCTGAATGAGTGAATAGAACCGTGTTTCCGCTTGCATGGAGAGAGCAGGAGACATGACCAAAAGTATGTGGACACCTGCTCATCCAACATCTCATTTGAAAATCATGGGCATTTTTATAGAGTTGATCCCCCTTTCCTGCTATTTCCACTAGATGTTGGAACATTGCTGCGGGGACGTGCTTCCATTCAGGCAAAGAGCATTTGTGAGGTCAGGCACTGATGTTGGGCGATTAGGCCTGGCTTGCAGTCAGCGTTCCAATTCATCGCAAAGGTGTTCGATGGGGTTGAGGTAAGGTTTTGTGCAGGCCAGTCAAGTTCTTCCACACAGATCTCGACAACTCATTTCTGTATGGACCTCACTTTGTGCAAAGGGGCATTTTCATGCTGAAACAGGAAAGGGCCTTTCCCAAACTGTTGCCACAAAGCTTAAAGTACAGAGTCGTCTAGAATGTCATTGTATGATGTAGCGTTAAAACTCGCCTTCACTGGAACTAAGGGGTCTAGCCCAAACCATGAAAAACAGCCCCAGACCAGTATTCCTCCACCCCCAACTTTACAGTTGGCACTATGCATTCAGGCAGGTAGTGTTCTCCTGGCATTTGCCAAACACAGATTTGTCCATTGGACTGCCAGATGGTGAAGCGTGATTCATACTCCAGAGAATGCGTTTCCACTGCTCCAGAGTCCAATGGCGGCGAGCGTTGCACCACTCCAGCCGACGCTTGGCATTGCGCATGGTGATCCTAGGCTTGTGTGTGGCTGCTCTGCCATGGAAAACCATTTCATGAAGCGCCCGACGAACAGTTATTGTGCTGACGTTGCTTCCAGAAGCAGTTGGGAATTCTGCTACGCGCTTCAGAGGTCCTGTTTTGTGAGCTTGTGTGGCCTACCATTCGCAGCTGAGCCATTGTTGCTCCTAGACGTTTCCACAGTTAAAGTGACAATGCATAGATGGTAAACAGAGAGTAGCAGCAGCGTAAAAGAGAAGAGGTGGGTCATTGTTGACAGATAATTTTTTTCACCTCTTCCACAACTAGAGAACTCAAAATTACAATGCTTGTCTTTCATAATTTGGTCAGATATACTTGGATGTGTAGTGTCAGCTTTTGTTGCTGGCATGTCATGCCTAAGTTTGCAAATCTTGCCAATGAAGAAATAGTTTAAATAGTTGGCGATATCAGTTTGTTTTGTGATGAATAAGCCATCTGATTCAATGAATGATGGAGCTGAGTTTGCCTTTTTTCCCCAAAATGTCATTTAAGATGCTCCAAAACATTTGACTATTATTCACCTTTGTTTCATAGTGTAGTTTCTTCTTCTTTTTATTCAGTTTAGTCACGATTTCTCAATTTGTAGTATGTTTGCCAATCGATTGTGCAGTCAGACATTATTTATTTGTTTGCCTTTCCGTTTGGCTCATCCCTCTCAACCATACCATTTTTTTAATCCCTCATCAATCCACTGGGATTTAACAGTTTTTACAGTAACTGGTATAAGAAATTTCATAAATGTGTCAAGTGCAATATTTAAATGACCCAGAAAATACACCTCGCTGTTGATATCACATATATTATCAAGCATTTCACACGTTATTCAGATACTGACTGTTAGCACTTGGTGGTCTATAGCAGTTTCCCACCAGAATGGGTTTTAGGTGAGGCAGATGAACCTGTAGCCATATTACTTCATCAGTATTTAACATGAGATCCTTACAGGAACGTGGTTCTGAATATAAAAGAGCAACACCTCCACTATTAGCATTTCTATATTTTCTGTAAATGTTATAACCGTGTATTGCTACCAATGTATCATCAGAGATAGTAACAGATGACATTCATATTCTGACTAGCAGATTATTGATTTCATGAACCTTGTTTCTTATGGACGTGGAAACGTGGACTATTTTGAGCACTTTTCTTCTGGGATGCTTACTTGTTTTCATTGCTTTACTGGGAAGCTTAGCAGAAGTAGACTTGCTCATGTTATTTATGTTAGTGCAGGGTGAGCTGCACACAGTGGACTTCCTACTAGGATACATCGCCTCAGTGCCAACAGTATAACTCTGGTTCATAGGCACATGATTACTGCATACAATAGCTGTAGGATCAGCAGAGGTATTCAGGGCAGTTAGAGGGACATAAATTAGGTTACTTACATTGTGTCTGCCAACACCCCTGGGATAATGTACATTTGCTGAATCCTTATGACAACACAGCGACACAATGGTAAGGATTAGCGGAGCTGGGCTTGGGTCATTGATAAATCATTGTCTCAACGCAGACTTATAATGCTGTGAAAGGATCCAGGAACCCAAACAATTTGGAAGGATACAATCCTACTTAGAAAATGTATTTTGTTTCCAAAAGGTAAGGAAAGTCAACAGAAGTTACACTCATTGAGCTGCAATAATCACATAGCCAGTTGTGAAGAAAAATAATCCTGCTAAAACGTTCAATGCCACGATCCAGAAAGGGCACAGGGTCAGATATGATGGATATTTTGTTAGTGTCTAGCAGAGAGTCAATCAGCTCTTTAAAATCCAGTTTTAACTGTTCAGAGCTGCCCTTCATAATGTCATTAAACCCACATGGGCTACGACAGAATCCATTTCCATTTCCTGACATAGTACATTCAGGAGCAGCTTAGTAATGTCATTTACTCAAGGTCCGGGATAGAACATTGTGTGAAAGGAAGGCCCGGAAAACCGTTAATGACTCCAGCCACCCAAGCCAGACTGTTCTCTCTGCTTCCGCACGGCAAGCGGTACCGGAGCACCAAGTCTGACACCAACAGGCTCATGAACAGAGTCTATCCCCAAGCCATAAGACTGATAAATAACTAACAGAATGGCTAATGCACACTGACATCAACACACACATAACATGCACACACATTTACATAAAATCATAATTTAGCTGCTGCTACTCTGTTTATCATATATCCTGATGCCTAGTCACTTTATCCCTATACATATCTCCCTCCATCACTCCAGTATCCCTGCACATTGTAAATAAGGTATGGGAACTGAACCTGGGAACTTTTTTTATTTAACTAGGCAAGTCAGTTAAGAACAAATTCTTATCTACAATGACGGCCTACACCAGCCAAACTCGGACAACGCTGGCCAATTGTGCGCCGCCCTATGGGACTCCCAATCACAGCTGGTTGAACTGAACCTGTTTATAGCTTCTTTATTTCTCCTGTGTTTTTGTTCTGCCTTGTTATTTATAGTGCTACTACGTTGCTATTGATTACTGCATTGTTGGGTTTGGAACTGTACTTGTGAGCGTGACATTAAACTTGACACAACAATGTCCAAGCTCATATCCAGGACTTCCTCCTTTTCCTTGAGTCAGCAGTACTGTAACTAGAACTTCATGCTGACACCTAAAAACTGACACACACACAGTCTCTTACACACACACACACTTTCTCTCTCTCTCTATTCGCACACCAGGATTTCTGTTAAATTAAAATGTCTTGCTCCATTTTCCTAATGGATATTTGAGACATTTATCTGACCCATATGCATTGAGTGTGTAACCTGATTAGGGCGTCCACCCCCTGCTCAGAATGACATAAATCACATATATATATATATTATGGTAATTCATAATAACAGAAAATGCAACGAATTCTGATGTGCACTTTGAAGATGTTAGAATAACTGTCCACATTCACTTCTCCTCAGCCAAGAAGAAAAGTAATGAACAGAAAAATCACTATCCTATGCCAATCTACAATACCCCATAGTAGAAATGGTTTTTCATCCTATTCTATTGGTCATAATATGCTTGTTTAAAAAGAAATAGCCTAGGCTATTCCAAACAGACTCTTGGAGACTTGTGGGATGATAGATCCTAAACTCAAAATGAGTCTGATGAAACAGAACGTTTAGCTTAAAATGTTGATAAACCATTACTTCTTCACATTATAAGCACAGCAACGTGCACAAGGCAGTAGGCTACACGCAAATGTTCGTTCCATAATGCAATTAGCGGGAAAACACTGTTGTCAAAAGGTCACCGCACATGTGAGGCTAAGAAATGTAGAAAGAGGGAAGATCTAATAGCAACAACTAGCATGGGTTGCTAATATGACTAGATTGTGCCTTTGACTCAAATCTGCTGCAAAGTAAGATATAAATTAAGCCTAAAACATCCCATTCAGGTTCATTAGAGTTTTTTTCAATTCGAGGCAGGAGTTGAGGTTTAGAGAAATGGCTGGTCAGTCTCATGGATGAGAAACTGGCTGTGTGGAGTAAACAATGTTACATTCATGACCATTACAGGCTCTTTCAGTGTGCTAAGTGAGCAGTACTTAGTGACGGCCATCACGAGTTCAACCACTGACTGTTCTAAACAAATCAACATCACATTTTAAACCATAGAAAGGCCAGAACACGTGGGACAAACACATTCTCCCCATAGCAGGGAGAATGGATAATTTTACAGCAGGAGGTGGTGTGTGTGTGTGTGTGTGTGTGTGTGTCTCACTGCTTCAGGAGTCTGTCAGTGATTATAGAGAGATATCCAATCTCCCAAGTAGTCACACAGATCAAAACAAAGGTCAACTACAGGCAGTGACGAGGCATGTGCCTACCTATATACAGTTGAAGTTGGAAGATTACATACACTTAGGTTGAAGTCATTAAACCTCATTTTTCAACCACTCCACAGATTTCATGTTAACAAACTATAGTTTTGGCAAGTCGGTTAGGACATTACTTTGTGCATGAAACAAGTAATTCTTCCAACAATTGTTTACAGGCAGATTATTTTCAATTCACTATATCACAATTCCAGTGGGTCAGAAGTTTACATACACTAAGTTGACTGTGCCTTTAAACAGCTTGGAAAATTCCAGAAAATTATGTCATGGCTTTAGAAGCTTCTATTAATCTCTGATGGATATAAGAACAAATTCTTATTTACAATGGCCTACACCGGCCAAACTCAGACGACGCTGGGCCAATTGTGCGCCGCCCTATGGGACTCCCAATCACGTCCGGTTGTGATACAGCCTGGATTCAAACCAGGGTGCCTGCAGCCACAATTGACTGATGCAATAAGACACACACAAAGATAATGTTTGCGCCAATTTCTGTGTTTTTTATAGTACACTACATGACCAAACGTATGTGGACACCTGCTCGACGAACATCTCAATCCAAAATCATGGGCATTAATATGGGAGTTGGTCCCCCCTTTGCTGCTATAACAGCCTTCACTCTTCTGGGAAGGCTCTCCACTAAATGTTGGAACATTGCTGTGGGGACTTGCTTCCATTCAGGCACAAGAGCATTAGTGAGGTTGGGCACTGATGTTGGGCGATTAGGCCTGGCTAGCAGTCTGTATCCCAATTCATCACAAAGGTGTTCAATGGGGTTGAGGTTAGGTCTCTGTGCAGGCCAGTCAAGTTCTTCCACACCGATTTGACAAACCACTTCTGTATGGACCTTGCTTTGTGCACGGGGATGAAAAGTAAAAAGGGCCTTCCCCAAACTGTTGCCACAAAGTTGGAAGTACAGAATGGTCTAGAATGTCATTGTATGCTGTAGCTTTAAGATTCCCCTTCACTGGAATGAAAAACATGGGTAACTATGTTGTTGCTGAAGTACATTTCCTCAGGACTGAGCCTCTACCCAAAACTTAGTAAACAGAGGTGGATTGTTGCTAACACCCTGGCCTTAGAATACTGTACAAAAGTGGTGTTAGTTAGCTGTCAAGTTACATAAACTGATCAATTATTATCTGCAAATCCCTGCATTATACATAGATAATCCTGCAGAGTAAATCCTAGTCGATCAAATAGAAAAGGCTGACGTATGACCTTAGCCAGCTAGGTACGCGCCTGTCTTGCAAACACAAATAATGATTGTGAATTGTATACATACATACCCCTTGTGTACGCACTAATTTACCAAACCCCAGTTTGCTAGTTAACCAGCTATTTAGCTAACGTTAGCTAGCTAGTTTAGCGTCATCTAGTTACGTTAGCTAGCTAGTTTAGCCATATAGCTCACTAGCTAGCAAATATATGTGGCATTATTGAATATGACGTGGTACTGAACTAAGGACAACGTTTGAAATTCAATTTCAGATGAGTTTTTATTCGTAAACATCCAAACTGTAAGTCAACGAGCTAGTCACCTGCGTTCCTCGGCTTCCTCCTCCGGAGTAATCTCCATTTCCTCGAAGCAGGCGAATTCGCCTGGAAGCAGGGGGAAACTGAATAGGGTATCAGCTTCCCCCCAAGTCCCCTTCCAGTAAGTACAAGTCCCCTTCCAGTAAGTACAAGTCCCCTTCCAGTAAGTACAAGTCACGGCCACTGACAGTTAGAGGCTTCAAATGAGCTCGTCGTGTATCTAGGAGTGTGACTGTAGTCCAGCTGTCAGTGTCTGAACAGTAGGACTGGTCTGAACAGTAGGACCGGTTTAAACAGTAGGACCGGTCTGAACAGTAGGACCGGTCTAAACAGTAGGACCGGTCTGAACAGTAGGACCGGTCTCGGTCTGAACAGTAGGACCGGTCTGAACAGTAGGACCGGTCTAAACAGTAGGGCCGGTCTGAACAGTAGGACCGGTCTGAACAGTAGGACCGGTCTGAACAGTAGGACCGGTCTGAACAGTAGGGCCGGTCTGAACAGTAGGACTGGTCTGAACAGTAGGACCGGTCTAAACAGTAGGACCCGTCTGAACAGTAGGACCGGTCTGAACAGTAGGACCGGTCTAAACAGTAGGACCGGTCTAAACAGTAGGGCTGGTCTAAACAGTAGGGCTGGTCTAAACAGTAGGACCGGTCTGAACAGTAGGACCGGTCTGAACAGTAGGACCGGTCTAAACAGTAGGGCAGGTCTAAACAGTAGGGCAGGTCTGAACAGTAGGACCGGTCTAAACAGTAGGACCGGTCTGAACAGTAGGACCGGTCTGAACAGTAGGACCGGTCTAAACAGTAGGACCGGTCTAAACAGTAGGACCGGTCTGAACAGTAGGGCCGGTCTGAACAGTAGGACTGGTCTGAACAGTAGGACTGGTCTGAACAGTAGGACCGGTCTAAACAGTAGGACCGGTCTGAACAGTAGGACCGGTCTGAACAGTAGGACCGGTCTAAACAGTAGGGCTGGTCTAAACAGTAGGGCTGGTCTAAACAGTAGGACCGGTCTGAACAGTAGGACCGGTCTGAACAGTAGGACCGGTCTAAACAGTAGGACCGGTCTAAACAGTAGGACCGGTCTAAACAGTAGGACCGGTCTAAACAGTAGGGCCGGTCTGAACAGTAGGGCCGGTCTGAACAGTAGGACCGGTCTAAACAGTAGGACCGGTCTGAACAGTAGGACCGGTCTAAACAGTAGGACCGGTCTGAACAGTAGGACCGGTCTGAACAGTAGGGCCGGTCTGAACAGTAGGACTGGTCTGAACAGTAGGGCTGGTCTGAACAGTAGGGCTGGTCTGAACAGTAGGACTGGTCTAAACAGTAGGACTGGTCTAAACAGTAGGACCGGTCTAAACAGTAGGACCGGTCTGAACAGTAGGGCCGGTCTGAACAGTAGGACTGGTCTGAACAGTAGGGCTGGTCTGAACAGTAGGGCTGGTCTGAACAGTAGGACTGGTCTAAACAGTAGGACTGGTCTAAACAGTAGGACTGGTCTAAACAGTAGGGCTGGTCTGAACAGTAGGGCTGGTCTGAACAGTAGGACTGGTCTAAACAGTAGGACTGGTCTAAACAGTAGGACTGGTCTAAACAGTAGGGCTGGTCTAAACAGTAGGACTGGTCTAAA
The DNA here is from genome assembly GCA_023634145.1 of Thymallus thymallus. Taxonomy (NCBI): domain Eukaryota; kingdom Metazoa; phylum Chordata; class Actinopteri; order Salmoniformes; family Salmonidae; genus Thymallus; species Thymallus thymallus. The sequence goes on from CM042414.1 coordinate 4,793,959, forward strand.
CAGTAGGACCGTCTAAACAGTAGGACTGGTCTGAACAGTAGGACTGGTCTAAACAGTAGGGCCGGTCTGAACAGTAGGACTGGTCTGAACAGTAGGGCTGGTCTGAACAGTAGGGCTGGTCTGAACAGTAGGACTGGTCTAAACAGTAGGACTGGTCTAAACAGTAGGGCTGGTCTAAACAGTAGGACTGGTCTAAACAGTAGGACCGTCTAAACAGTAGGACTGGTCTGAACAGTAGGACTGGTCTAAACAGTAGGGCTGGTCTAAACAGTAGGACTGGTCTAAACAGTAGGACTGGTCTGAACAGTAGGACTGGTCTAAACAGTAGGGCTGGTCTAAACAGTAGGACTGTTTTTTTTGTTATTTAACCATTATTTAACTAGGCAGAACAAATTCTTATTTACATTGACGGCCTACCTACAGGGTCAGCTCCTGGAGCAAATTAGGGTTAAGTGCCTTGCTCAAGGGCACATCAATAGATTTTTCACTTTGTCAGCTCAGGTATTCGAACCTATTACTAGCCCAACACTCTAACCGCTAGGCTACCTGCCGCCCTAAAAGACCAAGTCCATATTATGGCAAGAACAGCTCAAATAAGCCAAGAGAAACGACAGTCCATCATTACTTTAAGACATGAAGGTCAGTCAATCCTGAAAATTTCAAGCTATAAAATGGCATTGCATAGTATGAGTGAATGGCTGAATATGTACACTATACATTTTTACAGAGTGTTAGGTGATACAAATAAATAAATACATATTTGCATGGTTAACTATACTATACAGGTCGATAGCAGAGAAATATACATAAATAGCTAAATGTACTAGATGATTCCATATGTGTTATTTCATACTTTGATGTCTTCACTATTATTCTACAATGTAGAAAATAGTAAAAATAAATGAATGAGTAGGTGTGTCCAAACTTTTGACTGGACCTGTATTTATGAAAAAGTGGGGTGTGATAGAGAGAGAGAGAGAGAGAGAGAGAGAGAGAGGGAGAGAGCGAGAAAGAGAGAGAACCCTTCAGCACCAGCAGGTTCAAGCATTGTAAAGATATTTGCGGGCTTTGAATGAAAAGTAGGGTTCTAGGGTTCTAAGCTTCTACAAAGCCTGCTAATATCTTGACAATGCTGCCACCTTCTGGTGCTGAAGGGTTCTCTCTATTTCTCTCTCTCCCTCTCTCTCTCTATCACTCTCTCAGTTATTAGCCGGCTATCCCCTGGTACTCAACCCTGCACCTTAGAGACTGCTTTCCATTGTACATAGTCATTGAACACTGATCACTTTAATGATGTTTACATACTGTCCATAATGTCTATACACACCATCCTATATAACTACTGTCCATAATGTCTATACACACCATCATATATAACTACTGTCCATAATGTCTATACACACCATCATATACATTTATATTCCATAATGTCTATACACACCATCATATTCAGTACATATATATTTATATTCCGGACTCTGAAATTGCTCGTTTAATATTGCTATATTTCTTAATTATTTTCATTTTATTTTGGGGATGTGTGTGTATTGTTTTGTATTGTTAGATATTACTGCACTGTGGGAACTAGGAACATAAGCATTATGCTACACCCGTGATAACATCTGCAAAATATGTTTGCGCGACCAATACAATTAGATTTTAATAGCAATTCGTCCTCTGTAAGGGCCCCTGGAACTGTGTGTCCATCGCTTGTTGCATGCTCTGCTCAACCACGCACACACACACGCATGGGCACACATACAACGGATCATGTCTAAGAGCCACACGCATAAGGAGAGGATTTTACACCTTTACTGCGAAATGTAGACGTAACGGAAATTTTAGTGACCTTATTTGGCCTTTTCTGCTGCTTTTGAGACACAGTTGGATCCCTGCTTGGGGCCACTACTTGTTGAGTAATGAAAACACTAAACAATCACAATAAAGTAGTTATTGGTCACTCTATTAGGTATTTTTATTCTAATATGTGTTAATTATAGAGTTGTGTCAGTTATTAATGATAAACCTTTAAACTGTACTCTTCCTCACCTCCCTCATCTCTGTTTCAGCTCCAGGTAACAAAACCTGCACACACTCCAAGGGTTGCAGGTCTGCCGACTTCCTTTTTGTCACACATTTTATTCACAGAAATATCCAATAAACCTAATATATTGCTTTAACTGTGAATGTACTTTATTGCTGACATTTTCCTCAAATAAAATGGAGCATACATAAATAAAAAAATGATCACAATTTATTTACATTGGGTCTAATGTGGATGTGAGAGTCATGTTTTGTAACTTGCGTGTGTGGGAGAGTGAGTATGTGTGTGTATGTTGTATTTTATTTTTCCTCGTCAGCCACCATCTCTCCAAACCATGCCCTCTCCAACAACTGTGTAGTAAGCACAACAGCACATGTCCATTGTGGGAAATGGATAACACAATCTGTAGGCCTAAATATATCCAATCCTAAAATAAAATGGAGCATACATATAAAATAAACAAGTAATTAAATATATTAATATATTTACATACTAATGTGTATGTGTGTTTTATTTTGTCTTGTTAGCCACCCATCTCTGGTTTTCTGGTGGTCTGGAACTCCCTCCAGGTCATCTCTCTCTCTCTCTCTCCATTCCTTGGCCTTGGTTGCCTGATGACTCGCCCTGAATTTTAATTGCTAAACACATTCATTGTGAAAAACAAACTTTGGCTTAAGCAATGTGGATAGCCAGGGAATGGCCTTGGTACATTAAAAATACTTTCGCAGGACAATAAACATATGTGCCTGCCACTCCTGGGAACCCTGTACATATGTGAGGGCCGTTGGGGCCGTTTCAGCTCCAGATGACAAAACATGCACATACTCCCAGAGGGTTGCAGGTCTGCCGACTTCCTTTTGGCCATTCATTTTAATCAGAGAAATATCCAATAAACCAAACTGTTGCTTAAACTGTAAATGTACTTTATTGCACACAATCCTCAATTAAAATGGAACACACATAAAATAAGCAAAGTATTTACATTGGGTCTAATGTGTGTGTGAGAGGGAGGCATGTTTTTCAACTCAGAAAAAAACACACAGAATTTCAAACTGTACACATTAAGCAATAGTCTTATACAGTATTATCAATCACACTTGGATAGATATTTAGAGTAATTCTGTAGATATTGAGAATGGATATGTAGGAGTAGATATCTCCCATCCTCAAATAAACAAGTAATTACAACTTATTTACATTGGGAATAATGTGTGTGTGACAGAGACAGAGAGTGTGCATATTGTGTTTTATTTTTCCTTGTCAGCCACCATCTCTGCGTTGTCAGTCTTGATAGGCCCAGTGAATGAGCTTCTGGGTGAGGCTGTCAGGCAGTGGTGGAGTGAATGGCCGATCTGAGAGAGAGCTGCACAAAGTGACAGTAAGTATACAGGGCTGCATGAGATTTTGGTTTTTGATTTTTGATACAGCCAATGGCAATGTCAGCTTTAGGTATAATGCCAGGAGCCGGTTGTAGATTGGACAGCTCCAACACAGTTCCACCTAAGACACCGCCAAAACAACCACTATGCAGATGTCAGCTAAAGTGGAAGTGGTTGAATAGAGCCCCAAGTGAGGGAGAGTATGCATGTATGTGATAATCAAAAGGAGAAAGGAACAATTTTCTTACGGGAAAATAATTATAGAACAAAACCGAGTGAGTTGAGTGATTGAGTGAGTGTGTGTGATAATTACCTGGACCATGTCACACTGCTTCAGGTCTACAAGCCTCTGGAAGTTCCAGCGTGCCACTCCAGGCCTGGAACAACTTGTCACCCACCGAGCCTGGTTGGCAGATCTGATAGAAAAGCACATTATTATTTTAATGACAGAGCCTTGACTACACACTAACCTAAATTCAGTGTGTGTTTGTGTGTGTATGTGGCAACCTCGCAGCAGACTTCATTTTCCCAACTGCTCATTTTACTTGCAATCTGTGGTGTGTGTTATTGTGACTAAGAAGTGTGTGAACCTGACCACATCCTTGTAGGACATTCAGTGATTAGTGTTAACCTGACCACATCCTTGTATTAGGACATTCAGTGATTAGTGATAACCTGACCACATCCTTGTATTAGGACATTCAGTGATTAGTGATAACCTGACCACATCCTTGTAGTAGGACATTCAGTGATTAGGTTTGGAGAAAACAGTGTGTAGTAAAAAGGATAGCAAATATTCACATCTGGATTGACAAATAGGCTAAATCATGTGACGTTACAAAACCTCTCGGGCTTAGTCTACACTAATTAAATAAAGGATGCTGGACCTAAGCCCTAGGACCAGGACTACTTGGCCTGATGACTCCTGGCTATCCCTGTCCCCAGTCCACCTGGCCGGGTTGCTGATCCTGTCTGTTTCTGTCTGAGGCTATGGAACCCTGACCTACTCAGGACCTGCTCATGAGTCACATGAAGTGCTACCTTGTCCCAGACCTGCTGTTTGATCCTGTCTCTCTCTATCGGACCTGCTGTTTGATCCTGTCTCTCTCTACCGGACCTGCTGTTTGATCCTGTCTCTCTCTACCGGACCTGCTGTTTGATCCTGTCTCTCTCTACCGGACCTGCTGCCTCAACCTCTAAATGCTCAGCTATGAAGAGCCAAGTGGCATTTACTCTCCAGGTGATTAACTTTTTCACCCTCTATTACCACTGTGATTATGAACGTTTAAATCTTGAAGAACGATCTGGCCTAAACGGCTGTACTCTTTTATAATCTCCACCAGCACAGCCAGAAGAGGACTGGCCACTGTACACCACAAAGAAATGTCCCCACGGGGATCAATAAAGTACTTATCTATCCATCCATCCATCCATCCATCCATCCATCCATCCATCCATCCATCCATCCATCCATCCATCCATCCATCTATCTATCTATCTATCTATCTATCTATCTATCTATCTATCTATCTATCTATCTATCTATCTATCTTAGCTAGCTTGCTCCAAAGAAACCACAAATGACATAAACAGGGTTTTTAACACAATAACACAGTATGATTACATGTAATACAGCTTTACAGATGATGACTAAGTTGACTCGCCGGTCTGTTGCTTGGCAACTAGATGGAGGCATCCACATAGGAGGTTAGCTAGCGTCGTTAGCATTAGCTAGCAGCGCCAGCACGTTAAGCTATCAAATTATCTATCCAGCGAGAAATGTCGAGGTCAAAAACGAAAGAAACTATGTTAAGCAATGCTGATTAAGTAAGACAAGTCCAATCGGACTGAAATAATTAACAGGCTGAACGTACATTTCTGTGACTCACTAGCTAACTTTAGCTTGGTAGCTCAGTGGCCGGAGGCTGATGGGGAAATCAGACTAGCGCCACAAGACCAACACATCGGCGTTGGTTTTGAAGCGCTATTGACAATGCATGGGAAACTGTTTAGGTCCGTTTAGCTCGGGTGAGAGAGCTGAGTAGTCAACTTGCCTTCCCGTTTAGTGGTTAACTCTACTGATGCATAGGGTGTTTCTCTTTCCGACCCAAGACCTGGGTTTTCTGCCCCCGCCGTTCGCTACAGTGTTTTCAAAAGCTGACGTCCTACTTTGGTGACAAGAAAGACGAAAGGGCTTATGTATCATATTCCTCCAGTAACTCTTGTTCTGAGCATTGTGACTTTCTATATTTCTATATTAAGAAACACATACGAAGATATTCATGTGGTGGCAACATAGATCTATCTTCGATAACCCCTGTATCTAGGGAAAAGGTCATGGATTTGTGTTAATGTTTTACAAGGTTCCCACATGGTGGCGCTATCTAGTCAGGGCTCAATAAACTGGTCTGTGCAGAGAGAGCATTTGCTGGGAGGCAGGTTTGGAAAGGGGTATATCTAGTCAGTTGCACAACTGAATGCATTAAACCAATGAGTCTTCCGCATTTAACCCAACCCCTCTGAATCAGGCCTATTCAAGTATGTGCATGAGAGTCATTGTAATGAACAGTAATATCTTTGATTAGCCGGTTTCTCCACTGATAGTGTGCCTTAGTCATGGGTCTGCATTCACAAAGCGTCTCATAGCAGGAGTGCTGATCTAGAATCAGTTTTGCCATTTTACATTATAATGAATGTACAGAGGGTACCTGATCCTAGATCAGCACTCTTACGCTGAGGTGCTGAATGAATACGTTCCCTGGACTATACGCATATTCTGTGTCCTGTAAAACCAGCCCTCTGAGGTCATCCAATCAGACGTGATCAAGGCCACACATCTTGAGGCGTTATGGACTACTGAGTGATGGAAGACTGTGTTGATTGACAGGAAATGATTTACACAAGTTTCACAGACACATCCATGACGGTGTGAATGGTCACGTTCTGTAATTCACGATTTACCGCCATAATTACTGCATCAGACTTCCTTCCTCTATTGCTATCAAGACACTTTTTGTACGGTCATATATTTTTCCTAATACTATATTGTACCTAATGGCATCAGAATCACCTTTATTCAACAAATACACTTGAATTTGAATGGTGTCGCCACAATAAACAGGATATACAGCCAGACTATAAACAGGATATACAGACAGACTATAAACAGGATATACAGCCAGACTATAAACAGGATTTACAGCCAGACTATAAACAGGATATACTGCTAACCTACAAAGCATTACATGTCTTGCTCCTACTTATCTCTCAGATTTGGTCCTGCCGTACATACCTACACGTACGCTCCGGTCACAAGACGCAGGCCTCCTTATTGTCCCTAGAATCTCTAAGCAAACAGGTGGAGGCAGGGCTTTCTCCTATAGAGCTCAATTTTTATGGAATGGTCTGCCTATCCATGTGAGAGACACAGACTCTGTCTCGACCTTTAAGTCTTTACTGAAGACTCACCTCTTCAGTAGGTCCTATGATTGAGTGTAGTCTGGCCCAGGGGTGCAAGGGTGAACGGCAAGGCTCTGGAGCGACGAACCACCCTTGCTGTCTCTGCCTGGCCGGTTCCCATCTCTCCATTTGGTTTCTCTGCCTCTGACCCTATTACGGGGGCTGAGTCACTGGCTTACTGGTCCTTGCCATCCCTAGGAGGAGTGCGTCACTTCCTGTCCGGTTTGTCGCCCCCTCGGGCTTGTGCAGTGGAGGGGATCTTTCGTGGACTATACTCAGCCTTGTCTCAGGGTAGTAAGTTGGGGGTTGTTGATATCCCTCTATTGGTGGAAGGGCTGTGCTTGGCAGAGTGGGTGAGGTTATATCCTGCCTGGTTTGGCCCTGTCCGGGGGTATTGTCGGGGTATTGTCGGAGGGGGCCACAGTGTCTCCTGACCCCTCCTGTCTCAGCCTCCAGTATCTATGCTGCAATAGTCTATATGCCGGGGGGCTAGGGTCAGTTTGTTAAATCTGATGTTATTATCCAGTGTCTTGTGTGAATTTAAGTATGCTCCCTCTAATTCTCTCCCCCACTCTACCTCCTCTCCCGGAGGACCTGAGCCTACCCGGAGGACCATGCTTCAGGACCACCTGCCCTGATGACTCCTAGCTGTCCCCAGTCCACCTGGTCGTGCTGCTGCACCGGTTTCAACTCTTCTGCCTGCGGTTATGGAGCCCTAACCTGTTCATTGGCGTGTCACCTTGTCCCAGACCTGCTGTTTTCATCTCGCTCTACCGCACCTGCGCTCTATTGCACTGAAAAACCAAGTGACATTCACTCCTGATGTATTTACCTGTTGCAACCTCCACAACTACTTTTATTATTATTTGACCCTGCTGGTCATCTATGAACAGTTGAACATCTTGGAGAAAGAACTGGCCTTAATGCCCATGAATTGTTATAATCTCCACCCGGCACAGCCAGAAGAGGACTGGCCACCCCTCAGAGCCTGGTTCCTCTCTAGGTTTCTTCCTAGGTTTTGCCGTTCTAGGGAGTTTTTCCTAGCCACTGTGCTTCTACATCTGCATTGCTTGCTATTTGGGGTTTTAGGCTGAGTTTCTGTATTGCACTTTGTGACATCGGCTGATGTAAAAAGGGCTTTATAAATACATTTGATTGATTACATTTGATATACAGCCAGATGTTAAACAGGATATACAGCCAGATGTTAAACAGGATATACAGACAGATGTTAAACAGGATATACAGCCAGACTATAAACAGGATATACAGACAGACTATAAACAGGATATACAGACAGACTATAAACAGGATATACAGCCAGACTATAAACAGGATATACAGCCAGACTATAAACAGGATATACAGCCAGACTATAAACAGGATATACAGACAGACTATAAACAGGATATACAGCCAGACTATAAACAGGATATACAGACAGATGTTAAACAGGATATACAGCCAGACTATAAACAGGATATACAGCCAGATGTTAAACAGGATATACAGCCAGACTATAAACAGGATATACAGCCAGACTATAAACAGGATATACAGACAGACTATAAACAGGATATACAGCCAGACTATAAACAGGATATACAGCCAGATGTTAAACAGGATATACAGCCAGACTATAAACAGGATATACAGCCAGATGTTAAACAGGATATACAGCCAGACTATAAACAGGATATACAGCCAGACTATAAACAGGATATACAGCCAGACTATAAACAGGATATACAGCCAGACTATAAACAGGATATACAGCCAGACTATAAACAGGATATACAGCCAGACTATAAACAGGATATACAGACAACATAATAGCCACAGAATTAACACAAATCCACATCCGGTATGTACACTGTGAACATTGTAGCTGAGAACTACAGGCTACACTAAAGACACTAAGCTACAATATAATTGATGTGTAAGCGATGTATAAATAAAAACAACTTAACAGGATGCTGTGCAATGGGGCAAATATGCAGTGCTTTCAGAAAGTATTAATACCCCTTGACTTATTCCACATTTTGTTGAATTACAGCTAAACTTTCAAAATGGATTAAAAAACAATAATATTCTCACCCATCTACACACAATACCCCATAATGACAAAGTGAAAACATGTTTTTTGACATTTTAGCAAGTGTATTGAAAATGAAATACAGAAATACAGTATTCCCTTTGCTACGACACTCCAAATTGTGCTCAGGTGCATCCAATTTCTTTTGATCATCCTTGAGATGTCAATACAACTTGATTGGAGTCCACTTGTGTCCCATTCAATTGTTTGGACATCATTTAGAAATAAACACACTCTCTAGATAAGGTCCCACAGTTGACAGTGCATGTCAGAGCAGAAACTATACCATGATGTCCAAGGAACTGACCGTAGATCTCCGAGATAGAATTGTGATGAGGGATATATCTGGGGAAAGTTTCCAAGAGCACAGTAGTCTCCATTGAAAAAATATGGAACTAGCCAGATTCTGCTTAGAGCTGTCCGTCCGACCAAACTGAGCAACCAGGCAAGGAGTGAATACTTAAGTAAATTAGATATTTCTGTGTTTAATTTTCAATAAATTTGCAAACATTTCTAAAAACATGTTTTCACTTTCTCATTATGGGGTATTGGTTCAGGCTGTAACACAACAAAATGTGGAATAAGTCAATAGGTGTGAGTACTTTCTGAAAACACTGTATACAGTATATACTGTATGTGGAGTCAGGTGTATAGGAGTTTGTGCAAAGAGTAATATGCCGTTCTAGGATGATAGTTCAGGGTGTGTACTCCATGAATGAGAATATCATCGTGGACCAGGTGGCCAGTTGGTGAGGGCCACGGAGCTGGGGAAGAAGCTGTTCCGGTGGCGGGAGGTTATGTCCTGATTGACCTGAACTGTCCGTTTGCCTGAGGGGAGTATTTGGAAGATAGGGTGTCCGGGGTGGAAGGGGTTGATGATAATCTTTCCTGCACACTTCCTTGCCCTGGAGTCATACGGGACCAGGATGGAGGGCAGATGGCAGCCGATGACCCTCTAAGTAGAATGTACAATCCGTTGCAGTTTGCCCTCGGACAGGGCAGACACATACCCAAATCACACAGTGATCGAGGAGGTGAGGATGGACTCGATGTTGGTTGTTTAGAATCCAATCAGTATTGTCTGTGAAGTACATCCGCTGGTGTGCCTGTGTGCCTAGATAGGGTCATTTGTTGGACGGGAACACAGATTATCTACCTATTGTCCATGTGGTAAAGTGATGTGCATAATTGATATCATATTGTAAATTAGTCCAGAGTCATGAAATACTGAGACAATACCTTTGTGTAAGTGATATTACCTTGATGAAAAATATGTTTAATTTTCCTGATTTTCCTCACTTTCGTAAATAATTGTAATTAATGTTTTCTTCTATATTTAGGATACATGGCATCTAATCTGTCCCAGTGTGCCATATCATTTGACCTATGTGTGCTATATGTTTTGTGTAGAATAAGTTTGGTGTGTAATATTAAGAAAATCCAATGTTTCTCTGTACTGAACATGTGCAGTACAAGACAACCTGCTATTAGCAGACAAAATAAGATTAGATTCCTAAAGCTGTTAAGGACATACAGTGACATAAAACACAGGGTCACGTGTGGCTCAGTTGGTAGAGCACGGCACTTGCAACGCCACAGTTGAGGGTTCAATTCCCATGGGTGACGACGACGAAGAAGAAGAAGAACAAAAAAAAAAAGACTGAAAATCTATGCACTCACTACTGTAAGTTGCTCTGGATAAGAGTGTCTGCTAAATGACGTCAACGTAAACACACCCACGGCATAGGTGAGTCAGAGACAGACCTGTCTGCACCTGACATATGGAAACTAGGTTGGTGGAAGGATGTTTAGCTAGTCAAAACTCAATAGAAATATACAAGGAAAAGATGCATTTATGTGTATTAGAAATGTTTACTATAACTGGGCCCTGGTTTTTCATTTAACTGGCATTTATTTAGAAATCCCAGAATGGGCATTACATTATTACTACCTAAATTTTAGACTTGAGTTTTTTTGGGATGCATTGACACAAGCAACACATTGTAGGCTACCATCTGGTACCAGGAACTGGCCATGTTGAAATCTTTCAAGTAAGTATGATGCAGTTGGGCACATATTACCACATAATTTCTTAAGAAATGCTAAGGAAATACCAGCTAGCTATAATAATAACTCATCACCCGTTCCGTTTCAAATGGAAAACGTGTTATGCTCAACGTAGATATTAATCCTCTGGGACCAAACGTTTTGAATATTACTCATTCAAGGGTTTTTCTTTATTTGCACAATTTTTTACATTGTAGAATACAAGTGAAGACATCAAAACTATGACATAACACATATGGAATCATGTAGTAACCAAAAAAGTGTTAAACAAATCAAAATCAGATTCTTCAAAGTAGCCACCCTTTGCCTTGATGACAGCTTTGCACACTCATGGCATTCTCTCAACCAGCTTCATGAGGACCGCCACAGGAATGGAAGACCCAGAAATACCTCTGCTGCAAAGGATAAGTTCATTAGAGTTACCAGCCTCAGATTGCAGCCAAAATAAATGCTTCACAGAGTTCAAGTAACAGACACACCTCAACATCAACTGTTCAGAGGAGACTGTGTGAATCAGGCCTTCATGGTCGAATTGCTGCAAAGAAACCACTATTAAAGGACACCAATAAGAAGAAGAGACTTGCTTGGGCCAAGAAACATGAGCAATGGACATTAGACCGGTGGAAATTTGTCCTTTGGTCTGGAGTCCAATTTTTGGTTCCAACCTCAACCAAATTTAGATGGTTTGAGTAGGACCACAGTGAAGGAAAAACAGCCAACACGTGCTCAGCATATGTGGGAACTCCTTCAAGGCTGATAGAAAAGCATTCCAGGTGAAGCTGGTTGAGAGAATGCCAAGAGTGTGCAAAGCTGTCATCAAGGCAAAGGGTGGCTACTTTGAAGAATCTCAAATATAACATATTTTGATTTGTTTAACACTTTTTTGGTTACTACATGATTCCATATGTGTTGTCATAGTTGATGTCTTCACTTTTAGTCTACAATGTAAAAAAGTGTAAATAAAGAAAAATCCTTGAATTAGTAATATTCCAAACTTTTGGCCCCCAGTGTATATAACAAAGTATGTGGACACCCCTTCAAATGAGTAGATTCGGAAATTTCAACCACACCTGTTGCTGACTTGCGTATAAAAATTGAGCACACAGCCATGCAATCTCCATAAACAAACATTGGCAATAGAATGGCCTAAATGAAGAGATCAGTGACTTTCGATGTGGCACCGTCATAGCATGCCACCTTTCTAACAAGTCAGTTCATCAAATTTCTGCCCTGCTAGAGCTGCCCCGTACAACTGTTATTGTGAAGTGGAAATGTCTAGGTCACAGAACGGTCCGCCGAGTTCTGAAGCGTGTAGAATGTAAAAATAGTCTGTCCTCAGTTGCAACACTCACTACCGAGTTCCAAACTGCCTCTGCACAAATCCTGTTTGTCAGGAACTTTATTAAAATGGGTTTCCATGGCTGAGCAGCTGTAGATCACCAGGCGCAATGCCAAGCGTCGGCTGGAGGGACGTAAAGCATGCCGCCATTGGATTCTGTAATAGCCGAAACGCGTTCTCTAGAGTGATGAATTTCGCTTCTCTATCTGGCAGTTTATGGTTAAAGCTAGGCCCATTAATTCCAGTGAAGGGAATTCTTAATGCTACAGCATGCATTTACATTTTAGACGATTCTGTGCTCCCAACTAAGCAAGGTCATGCAGAAATGGTTTGTTGAGATCGGTGTGAAAGAACTTGATTGGCCTGCACAAAGCCCTGACCTCCACCCCTCCGAACACCTTTGGGATGAACTGGAACGCCAACTGTGAGCCAGGTCTAATCACCCAACATCAGTGCCCGATCTCACTAATGCTTGTGGCTGAATGGAAGCACGTCCTCGCAGCAATGTTCCAACATATAGAGGAAAGCCTTCCCAGAAGAGTGGAGGCTGTTATAGCAGCGAAGGAGGGACCAACTCCATATTAATGCCCATGATTTTGGAATGAGACGTTTGACGGGCAGGTGTCCACATACGTTTGATCATGTAGTGTACATTGGAAGCAGGCATCGAACTTCACCATATTGATGGAGTGCAGACAGAGACATTGGTCTTAAATGGCTCAATCAGGTTAGTGTCAATTCAATGTAAGATCGTACTGCATCACGTGTTTTTGATTATCCTAGAGTAAAGTACATCAAGGAGAGATATGTTTTTGACATCTCTATACCCTGAAGACAGAATGTTTCGTGCTTGTACGGCAACCAGCTTAGTCAATCTAGGCTGACCATCAGTCATTCATTGTAAGATGACACACAAACACACAAAAAAAGCACTGGGTGAAACATTTGACCTTCTTAATAAAACAGAACACTTTTTTTCTTTCTTTTTTTTTTTTTTTACTGAAAACTGAAACCGTCAGAACAGCACATCGCAAGGGCATTATTAAGATATTTTCTCCAAGGCTCAGTGACAATCAAGTTCATACAGTACACCTGGCATGTACACGGCCTCTCCTTCAAACAAAAAAGAAAAAAACCCAACTGAAGGTGAAATCTAAGTTCCTCCCGCTAAAGATGACCGATTGTACAATTATAAGCCACAAAGAATAAACCAATTTGCCGACAAACGGCGATGGGGCATGAGGCACAAAATACATAACACATACCATAATATGCTCATACAAGAATTTACCGGGTTCAAGCTGAAGTTGTGAAATGTGTAAAGTTTCAGTGAAGTTTAAATGTTTTTTATTGAAGTACGGATTGGTACATTACAATCAGAATCTAAATGTCATCAAATACATTAAACGTAACAAAAGACTGTCTGCATATGAAATTCAAAAAAAAAAAAAATACTGTTACATGACCAAAAAGATGGGTCAAAGTTCATTTGCGCCTAATGTGAGCTTCGGACTCTAACCTTCCTCTTAATCCCTAATTCATATTTTCTTTCCCTCTCCCAGCTCGGTCCTTTACCATCCTTCAGGCTGAATAACTAACTATATGTTACAATAAGAGCGTTTGATTAAAACATGAGGTAAGAAAGTGTTTTGATTATAGATCATGCAGAACATGCTAAACAGCATCCCAAAAAAAAAAACATTTGATGTGAAGGAGGAAGTAAAAATAAAAAATAAAAGTAAAAATACATAGAAGTGTACATTAAAAAATAAAAAAAATATCAGAATTACACAGCTTTGTGTCTTTGGTTCCAAAATAGGTTGAACAATTTCACAGCTTTTTTTTTTACCCCCAGCCCAGAAATTAAATATGCGCAATAGAATTTTCAAAAGGTTGGGGAAGTATGGCAATTGTCTTTACATTTTTTCCTAAAAGAAACTATAGCAAAAGAAATGAACAGTGTTCTTCATCAAAATATGACCACCGAAAATTGAAGAATATATATATTTGAAGAACTGGTTTTCACCTGTACAAACCCTCTATGCTCTCAATACTTTACACGCTCAACAAAATGTACATTCAACCTGGATTTCATCTTGTTTAAATGAACTACCTTTTAGTGTTAGCGGTGCTATGCCTATACGGAACTACTTTTTGCATTAGACTACAACAATGCCTGACCGATAATCTAACATACCAGAAACTTGTTTTTTATTTATTTCTGTGACATTGTTCATTTACATTATGAAAATAGCAGCCCGAAATAAATAAATGCAAACAGTAAAACTGAACTAATTAATGTAAATTTTTTTTTTTACTTGGGTCAAAGTGTGGTGGCTCTGGGAAAACTAGTCTTCCTCTTGTCACAGTGAGAGACATTCCTCCTATGGTGGGGTAAATCCTCTTCTCCACCTCAGTCTCTTGGTCCCTCTCATTCCCCTGTTCTTTTCCACTCGCCACCAACAGCCCAGTGTTTTTTGGCCCGTTGGACCACCTCCAGTTATCCCGCCACCATGCGACCCATCACCTCTCTCCCCTGCGTGTGGCGCAGCCTGCACCGTACTCCCCCCTTGGACAGCTTTCCTTCGACTTAACGCGGGACACCCGGCCAAAAGAATGCTTTCACAGGATGATGATTGTCTAATACTGGGAAGGCCCGACGACAGCAGCAGCACACTGAAGCATGGCTCTTAACACCACTCAAAGACAAGGGTGGCAAACAACAGCCAATTTTTGCTTGTTTTTGCTTCTCAGAAAAACATAATCAAGTGTTGATTATGTTATGGTTGGTTAGTTGGTTGTTTCTCCTCCCTGGAGGCAGGGGATCACGCCGAGGTGACATTGGGCTGCTGGGGCAGGCTGAGAGCCTGGGCTGCAGCCTCCAGGTGGGGTTTGGTATTGGTGTTATTGGTGGGGGGTTGCTGCTGAGGCGGGGAGGTGCTGCCGGCCGGGCTGATTTGGGTGGACGACAGCTGGGTAAGCTGGTCAGTGTTGGCCAGTGACTTGAGCACAGCGTTCTCCCGCTCCAGCTGAGAGTTCCTCTCATACAGCTCCTTGATCTGCTCCTTCAGCACCTCCACCTCCTCCCTCACCGCATACATCAGGTGGCTCTTCACTAGGTCCTGAGGAGAGAGAGAGAGAGAGAGTGAGGGAGTGAGGGGGGAGAGAGGTGTGCGTTAGTACAACAACTCAGGAACATAACAGTGCATACTACAGAGATGTGAGTGGTTGTCAGATGGCTAGCAAGACAGAGATACTACCATGTCAAATGTTACGCACAAGCTTTACCACTGACTTCAAGTCAAAGTCATCTCCTTCAACTTTCAATATGTTAGTAGTGCCTTGCTAGAAGGTAGAAAATGTAAAACTACAGACGCACTCACCATTGCTTGCTCAATCTTGTTATCGATGGCTACAACACTGGCTCCAGAAGAACTGAGGAGAAAGAGTCAGAGAGAAAATAACATTAATATACCGAAGGAGGAAAAGAAGAGAATCATCAATCCTCTATTACACGTTCCAATGGATGTTCCTGTCTTCCATGATGACTGCCACCAAATCAAGCCTAAGCATGACGTCATATCCCCTTTACTTTGGAGTAGAACAGAACAACCGCTTTTCCAAGGTAGGCACCAACCATCAATAGGGCGGTACAGTGTATTCAACAGAATGCAGGGACCCATGCAGCTGAATGCAGGGACCCATGCAGCTGAATGCAGGGACCTATGCAGCTGAATGCAGGGACCTATGCAGCGACTTGTTATGCAAAATCCTGTATAAGACCACATTTGACAGTCTGCTTTTCCAGCATGTAGGAGAATGCTGCCTGCCTATTAATATTGTAAACAAAAACTATCTAAAAAAGGCTATATGCATTTGGGATTTAGGCTAGTTGAACATTTAAAGGGGTTTAAGCAGCACAGATGTTTGGGGATTAGGTTTATAGCAGTGGTGAAAGGGGTTAATGCAAAATGCCAGCCACTCCACTGCATGCTCCATTGTGTGGAAAGTCACAGTTTCATGATACAGTGCACTTTCAATAAGCCCAGAGCCAACGTGAGCTGCACAATACATATTTCAGCAGCACATTGACTAAAATATGATATATAATGAAGTGCAAACAACCCCTAAGGGAATAAGGGATATTAGCATACAATTGTTATACTGTAGAATATAAAATGCGTGGGCAACTGGTCACTGAATTCTTGCGACAGAATAACATGCCATACAAAACAGAACGGACCTACAACAGACCCCATTATTAATTTGAAAACCGTATTATTTCCGTTTATTATGCAGATCATATGTAAATGGAATAATCTCACAAAAGGTGCATCTAATTTTGACGCACGTGTAAAAGCAGCGCATTGCACACAACCACCATGTGTGGTTGGAAAAATGCTTTTAAAACACCATCCTCCAAATAATTATTACTCATGTCAGATGTAATAATATATATATATATAGATTCATGTTTTGGCATGCTTTGTCTCGACTTCGGTTTGAGGATAGTATTTGTAGCGATGTTTTGTTGTCTAGGCGACACGTAGCCTACAGTCGAATACACAGCATATTGTGTACCCTTTTATGGTGGTTCCCACCACCTCTCCTCCCTTGCTCCGTTTAGCCCATTACCCTTATAGAAAAATACATTACTCACGTCGTTCAGTGGCCAACGTCTCGTTGTCACATGAGATAATCTCACAAATCGCTATTTAATCCTCAAAAAGTGGTCGTTTTTTTTTTATCCCTTTACCAACGCGCGGTCGATGCCTCTCGTGCACTGACTCCACCGCCCCGCAAAGCTCGGGCTGAACAAAAGGGCTTGCGCGAAACACGCCGCTAGGTGCACTGGCAAGACTGAATATTGTCCAGGTCTGGAATTGTGTGATTTCATATTTTATTGATCCCTGCGGAGTAAATTAAAATGATATTCTTCCTCCATTTGCACGAGTGAGGTGAAACTATACGTCCCATGCTGTTCTGCTCCAAAGAAAGTGGAAGTTTTAGGTTTCCTCCTTGTACTTCGAACATGAACAGGATACATAACATTAATTTGCTGATCAATGTGCATATGCATCAAATGTCCCTTTACAGTTAGGACTTGGTATAGTGTATATAGGTGATGATACATGCTTGCGTGTGTGAGAGCGGTTGAGTGAGAGAGAGAGAGAGTGTGTGTGTGTGTGTGTGTAGGGGGGGGGGGCATATCAAAACTCAGCTTTTGCCTAAAATTATGCTTGCGCGCAACTTAACGAACCATTCGCAAAAACGGTTGATGAGGTCATTTTCAATTAGGTCCCGAGTATTCCATTAACGTCATAGGCTCCTCCATTCAATGTAAACAAAACACACAAGGCATCGATCAATAGTCGACGCACAGTGTATCTCCACGGCTATGTGGGCTACGTGACTCGCTGCAGCTCAGCAAGGCGATGAATGGACATGCAGAGGGCGCCCTGTACCCCACGGCCATGTAGCCTAGATGACTGACTGCAGCTCAACAAGACGACGTGAGGACGTGCAGAGAGTCACCTGGCAAAACACCACATTGACGTTACTGATTCTACAAAGTAGCCAACGCGCTTAAAATCAGAGGCTACAATGTCGATACTATTGGTAACAATACCGTGGAAATAACGCGTCCAACAAGCATATACATCAACTATGTTCTTCTAACTTATAGTGGATACAGAGCAAGAGCACAAGCAGGTTAATAAAATCCCACAAAAATAAAACGTACGATGCGTCTTCATACAATAGCAAATACAGCTACAGAATGATGTGGGAATAGCCTCCAAAATACTCAAGACAATTACCTGCATCGTGGTCTGTAAGAAACCACACGTCCTGAATTTGTGGGTGAGGATCCTGGCGAGCAGGAAAGATTGTAGTTCATTTCGCAACGCATGATTCCCAGAAGTTTACAAAACACAACTCTCAGAAAAGTAAATCCCCCCAAAAATAGAGAGTTCACTGTATCTCTCTGAGCCTCGTAGGTGTATCAGTGTTTTGATGGGAGTGCGTGTCTCCAGTCTTCAAAAGCCTTTTAAAATCACATGGACTTGGGAGAATGTTAGGGGGAGGAGTTTGGTGCGCTCTACATTCTAATTTGTATACTTAGTGACGGACTTGTAACATCATATTTACTTTATTTCGCTGCTGACAAATGTAACGTATCACACTGCATGTGGTAAACTACACCTTAATCAATTTAAGTTATCAAGTCTGCACGTTTGATTATTCCTTGATTTCTATCACGCCCATATTATGGCACTTTTTTAATAACTATGGTTATCGAATATCGATATAGTATTTCAGGGTGATACTATTTTCAGGTTGTATGGGCCTGATAATGACCTTGGCCTAAACTAGACTTAAACACAACCAAATGTCGAGGTCTCCTTCCCCGGTGAAAATCGAATTAGCATAATACAATCAGTCAGTTTAAGCTAGAGATATGTTTATTTGCATTGGTTGCGTTTCAATTCCCCTTTGTAACACTTTCGCATCTGCGGTGAAAGGTGACATAGTTAGAGAGGTGTTTGTCAGACCATGAGCCATCTCGAAAATCGTCTGTAGCGTCCGAACGGTTATGACCCCAAACTATCATAAACCCTTTACGCAAAGATGACTCTCACGAACACGATGGTGTTCTCAGTTTTGCTCTACAACCCCCCCACCCCCCCTTATGGGATCCCTATTAGCGACAGCTAGTCTTCCTGGTCGTCCGACACATAACCAAAAAATAATAATAAATAAACCAGGCACTGAATCTGACTGCGGGGAAAAAGATCATCCATAACTATGTTATTTTCTACACAGTTCATACAACATTGCCTGATGACCTTCTGAATTTCCAGATACCTTTCTGATGCATTTCAGTCACTTCAAACCATACCGTCTTCAGACTGAAATACTGTGTCAGACTGATTTGTCATAGCGCACACACAAAAAATAAAAAAATGGCTGTTGATTACATCATTTTTTTTTTTTTACATGGTGGGGTCGCAGAACATTTTTGACATCAAAATGGGAACAGTTTGCGAACCCCTGAATTAAAATTAGTAAAATTAGTCAAATGTGGATAATTTGACCATTTGACCTTTTTCCCCAGTGTCTCTACTCAACAGTGGGCAATTTGGGAGCCATTGTTCCTGCTGTGATTACCTACTTTAAAACATTTTTTTGCTATGCATTGGACTTTGTTATGGTGGTTTATACATACTACAGCTATACAGGCCAGGTCCACGGTAACATGCCAGACAGCTAAATTAAGTGACTGCATTCCACACACAGGGGCCTGAGTTGATTGGAATCTGACCGGTCGATAAACAAGGAGAGACCAGCACATTCTTCCCTACTTTGAACCGACCAATTAACACGTCCAGGACAAAGGAGAGAACAGCACATTCTTCCCTACTTTGAACCGACCAATTAACACGTCCAGGACAAAGGAGAGAACAGCACATTCTTCCCTACTTTGAACCGACCAATTAACACGTCCAGGACAAAGGAGAGAACAGCACATTCTTCCCTACTTTGAACCGACCAATTAACACGTCCAGGACAAAGGAGGTAACAGAACGCCCAACAACTGAGTATGGGATGCGTTTATCTATAACAAAACACAGAGCCAGCAGCCGACAATGTTCTGCTGTGTCTTAGCCCAATAAGACCTGGGGAAGGATGATTGATTGGCAGTGAGGGGTTAAAATGAGGACCTACGGGGTGTTTGTATAAGACAGAGATGGCTTGCTCCATCTGCCACCCATAACAAGGACCTGTTCTGACCACAACAGCGTGCGTGCGTGCCCCCCCCCCCCCCCAAGGAACACAACACCAGACATTCCAGTTGCCCCCAGACACCCCAATACAATGCACCCACACGTGTGTCACCCCCGTGACGCAAACCCAAACATCCAAGTCACCTCACTCCCGACGGGGAATCGGCAGAACCAAAACACCCCACAGTCGGGTCAGGGGTGCTGACCGGATACCAGGGACACAAAAATATAGAGAACACGTGCTTTCAGAGATAAATCTAATTCGTTCTTCATCAGTGGACAGATGCACATGCACATTTCGCACCCTGCCATCCCATACAAAACACCACACCAGGAGGCGGCAGCTGTACAAATCATACTTCAACCCCTTGGCCAATTGGGATCTCAAACTATGGAGAGAGGAATGGGGGGGAGGGGTTAAGAGCTTAGTGACTGAAGCAGAGTCTCAAATAGCCGCCTGTCCCTTTTAATAGCTGGCACGTTTCAGCAAATAAATGCCTTTACGTGTGAACTTCAGTGAGTATTGTAAAGATCGCACAAAAGAAGATCAAGGATAGCCACATCATTGCCATGGATGAAACAGCAGTGTGGTTTGACATGGTGGGCTCAAATAACTTTACTGTTAAGCATTAAAAAAAATGTGACTGTTAAGCTACACCTTGTGGGCGGTATTAAAAGGCATCATCCAATGTCTTGGGGACGAGGTACAAACATTGAATACTGAAGTCTATCTGGTGTGATTGCGTTGCAACTACAATACAAGGATACAAGGCGCAACAAGGGGAGAGTATGGAGCTGAAGCGTGAAATCTGGGGTGTATGATAGGCAGCCTAGTCTTTGCAAGTATAAACGGCAATGGATTTGTTATTATAATGTTTATACTGGTCACAATAAACAGTGTGGTAGTCTTGTCAACATTTTATTGAGCAAAATCTGTGTGCATAAAAAAAAAAAAGTTTTATTGTCCCATACACCGGCTAGGTGCAGTGAAATGTGTTTTACAGGGTCAGCCATAGTAGTACGGCACCCCTGGACCGAATTGGGTTTAAGTGCCTTGCTCAAGGGCACAGATTACACAGCATATGGGGAGACTTTATTTATCCTAGGAGTTCACAGCATAAGGGGAGACATTTATCCTAGGAGTTCACAGCATAAAGGGAGACCTTATTTATCCTAGGAGTTTACCGCATATGGGCCTCGCTATTCTCCTCAACAGCTGCACTGCAGTCGCTAAACCAGATGATGTCAGCAGAGTTATCAGCCATTATCCTCACCTAAACCAGATGTATCCAGAGTTATTAGCCATTATCCTCACCTAAATCAAAGTCAAACAGCTTCAGTTGACTATGAACTAGGTAAAAACAGATCAGAAGCCCCGTTAAATCAGGTACGTTATGTTAAAGAGACCATTCATGTATTGGCATTTGTTCACCCAAGACCAGAAGACAAACAATGGTACTGCATGGTAAATGTAAAACGTCAAGAAAGACAGTCTTAATGGTGCCCATTATCTAAGTAAAGAGCCCAGTATAAACATGCCCAGAGGGGGGGGGGTCACTAGGGGTACTTTGAGGGCTATTGGACTAATATTTACCTTTTCAAACAGGGAGCTATGGGGAACATTTAGAGCCTATTCAGATTGAAGAGAGTTGAAGCAGAGGCATCACAACAAACGTTCAATTTAAATAACATACATAAAGCTTTCAATTTACATTAGGAATGGCATGTACCGAGAGAGGAGCCGTGTTCGAATACCCATACTAACATACTGTATACTACACAATGAGTATATACACTACATATTATTAGTTCATTTTAGTATACTGTAAACTAACGGTATCGTTTCATTTGAGCATACTAGAGTTTCACCTATCTACCGTAAGTTTTTTTAAATTATTTTTTTATTTAACCTTTATTTAACTAGGCAAGTCAATTAAGAACAAATTCTTATTTACAATGACGGCCTACCTACAGGGTCAGCCCCTGGAGCAAATTAGGGTTAAGTGCCTTGCTCAAGGACACACAGGTTTTCACCTTGTCGGCTCGGGTATTCGAACTACTAGGCTACCTGCCGCCCCAAAGTTTGTTGCTATGCAACCTCTTGCTAGCTTGTTAGGATAACAAATTACTAGTTAAACATTAAGATTTTGGGTGTGTTCGTGAATTCAATCTGGAGTGCCAGAGTGTGCTCTGGGCTTTCGTAAATCCAGAGCGTTGTTAGATTGTCCGTTTGTAAATACAGAGCGTTTCGCTCTGAGTGTTCAGAGCGCACACTGGACGCTCTGGCCGAGGAGTAGGGTTGATCCGAGCGTTCAACGGCAGGCAAGCACCCAAGCTAACGTTGGCTAGCTACTTCCAGACACAAATGAGAGAACACCTCACTGAACATTTTACTCGCACTAGCAGAGCTGGTTAGGCTGTTTTCATGTTATCCAGAGCGTTCGTAAATTCATTAGTTATTCTGCACGAGAAAGCTCTGAAATCGGAGTAGATAGCCAGAATTAACAATGTCCATTGAAACGCACAACAACTATACCACTTAGCTAAGAATGATGTGAATAATCAATCAATAAACATTGGTTAGTTAGATAGCAGATGGTTATTATGCTGCCTGGCAAGTTTGATGTATTAGTAGCCAACTAACGTTAGGTAACATAACGGTACATTCTGCTGTAATACTATGCGGTTCGTAAGGATAGCGTAGCTAACTAATTGTCAGACAACATAACGTGTAACATAACCAATGTAATGACTTTTAAATAAGTTAACATTTGTCATAATTACTTAAAGCAATGAATTTGTATCCGCTGGTCGGACTTCGGCTGTATATTTTCCGCCATTTTCTTAAAATCTGAAGTTATGAAGCCACGCCCATTTTCTGGAGAATTACATTACAGGCCCTTAAAGCACAGAAAGAGTCAAACTGCATATATACTTCGTATTTTGGCGAATTATCCACAATAAGTCAATAAGCATACTACAGTATATACTCAATTCACCTCACAACTAGCACGGTTAGTTTGAGTATTCGAACACAGCTCCTGTTAGGGGCACCTTGACCTGACCCATGACCTGGAAGGCGAATAAACTCACTGGCTGACATTTTGTTTACCTTACATCCTACATGGCGCTCTCCAGGGAACAAGGACTGCTGATGGTCTAAAATGTTGACATGCCTGTTAGGTAGGGTTTTAAATGCATCGCGACAATGACACATATGGTCCTTACAGAGACAAGTATGTGATATTTTGACAGACCGAAAACGTCAAGAACCTTTGAGAAGGCTAGCATTAGCTACTGCCACAGCCAATCGTCAGATTTGGACCTGGGAACACAGGAATCACTGGTGGGTAAACACTGTTGGAAACTTCACTGAAGCGGACCGGGTGAGAAACAGCATGAAATCTGACTTTTAACACTAGAGACTTGCAGCCACTTCTTGAGTGCACAGACACTCGCTTGAGGCAACGTGGTGGCTGGCTACAGGCGGCTGGCTACAGGCGGCTGGCTACAGGTGCGTCTGTTCTACCCTTCAAGAAGTACACTACATGACCAAAAGTATGTGGACACCTGCTTGTCGAACATCTCATTCCAAAATCATGGGCATTAATATGGGAGTTGGTCCATCCTTTGCTGCTATAACAGCCTCCACTCTTCTGGGAAAGCTTTCCACTAGATGTTGGAACATTGCTGCGGGACCATTCAGCCACAAGAGCATTAGTGTGGTCGGGCACTGATGTTGGCCGATTAGGCCTGGCTCTTAGTCGGTGTTACAATTCATCCCAAAGGTGTTCAATGGGGTTGAGGTCAGGGCTCTGTACAGGCCAATCAAGTTCTTCAACACTGATCTCGACAAACCATTTCTGTATGGAAATCGCTTTGTGCACAGAGGGATTGTCATGTTGAA
This sequence comes from Thymallus thymallus, assembly GCA_023634145.1. Taxonomy (NCBI): domain Eukaryota; kingdom Metazoa; phylum Chordata; class Actinopteri; order Salmoniformes; family Salmonidae; genus Thymallus; species Thymallus thymallus. The sequence continues at coordinate 4,818,036 of CM042414.1, forward strand.
ACAGGAAAAGGGCCTTCCTCAAACTGTTGACACAAATTTGGAAGCACAGAATCCTCTACAATGTCTTCTGGCCCCAGACCATTAGTATTCCTCCTCCACCAAACTTTACAGTTGGCACTATGCATTTGGGGAGACAATGTTCATCGTGCATCCGCCAAACCCAGATTCGTCCATCGAACTGCCAGATGGTTAAGCGTGATTCATCACTGCCGAGAACACGTTTCCAGTGCTCCAGAGTCCAATGGCGTCGAGCTTTACATAACTCCAACCGACACTTGGCATTGCGCATGGTGATCTTAGGCTTATGTAAGGCTGCTCGGCCAGGAAACCCATTTCATGAAGCCCCCGACAAACAGTTATTGTGCTGACGTTGCTTCCAGAGGCAGTTTGGAGGGTTGCAAGCAGATGATTTTTAAGCGCTTCACCACTCGGAGGTTCTGTTCTGAGAGCTTGTTTAGCCTACCATTTCGCGGCTGAGCCGTGGTTGCTCCTAGACTTTTCCACTTCACATTAACAGCACTTACATTTGACCGGGGCAGCTCTAGCAGGGCAGAAATTTGACGAACTGGCTTGTTGGAAAGGTGGCATCCTATGACGGTGCTATATGCACTGAGCTTGTCTGATGTTTTAAGCACCCAGTTTGCTGAAATAATTAAGACAAATGACTCCATTCAAAATTGATTTGACTGTGCCGGACCAGGGCTCAGACTTGCTTCGCTGTGTTCCTTTTTTCTTTTTTTTACAGCTAGTGGCTGTGTGATGAGTTGTCTTTCTCTAACCATACACCAGAGAATATCAACAGTGTTAACCACATAGTCAGAACATCAGTGTTAACCACATAGTCAGAACATCAGTGTTAACCACATAGTCAGAACATCAGTGTTAACCACATAGTCAGAACATCAGTGTTAACCACATAGTCAGAACATCAGTGTTAACCACATAGTCAGAACATCAGTGTTAACCACATAGTCAGAACATCAGTGTTAACCACATAGTCAGAACATCAGTGTTAACCACGTAGTCCATCTTGCTGAAGTGGCAACTTAATTACAGCCATTTCTGACTGAAAAGTTCCCAAATACTCCACTTGTTTGGGAAAAACATTCTCTCAACCCTTGCTCTCTTTATGTGACATGTATTCCCCAATGGGTCATGACCTATGCCTATCATAAAATCACATCAATAAATTGGTTATAACAAAACGCTACACACCGCAACACATCAGAAAAATGTATAAGGTAGACGTGAAAAAAAAAAAACGAAGCGGGGGGATGTTTACTGGTTGCTGAGGAGGGAAAGGGAAAGTCCGATGTGTGGAAGACATTTGACGTAGTAGTGAAAAAGTAGGAAAGTGAGGAGCAACCACTGCGTGAGTATTGGTTAGAAAACAATAATTATTTTCTGACCATTTGGAAGTGTAAATGAACAAAATAAATTAAGAGTACCTTTTTTGTAAAGCCTTAATTATAGCAAAGACTAAAAACAGTCGTATGCATTCGTGAATTAAAAATTGCAGACATGTTACAGTTTAGACTAATTATTAAAGGTTCCCTTTGTTATTTACATTTTGCATTTCAAATCATGAATGACTCATAAGCTGTGTGATGACATTAATAAATTAAGGATTGGTACAGAAGCCTATAAAGTTGAAGTCGGAAGTTTACATCCACTTAGGTTGAAGTTATTAAAACCATTCCACATATTTCATGTTAAACTATAGTTTTGGCAAATCGTTTAGGACATCTACTTAACAAGTAATTCCTCCAACAATTGTTTACAAAAATATTATTTAATTTATAATTCACTATACCACAATATCAGTGGGTCAGAAGTTTACATGCACCAAGTTGACTGTGCCTTTAAACAGCTTGGACAATTCCAGAAATGTATGTCATGGCTTTAGAAGCTTCTGATAGGCTAATTGACATCATTTGAGTCAATTGGAGGTGTACCTGTGGATGTATTTCAAGGCCTACCTTCAAACTCCGTGCCTCTTTGTTCAACATCATGGGAAAATCAAAAGAAAATAAGCCAAGACCTCATCCTTGGGAGCAATTTACAAACGCCTGAAGGTACCACGTTCATCTGTACAAACAATAGTACGCAAGTATAAACACCATGGGACCACGCAGCCTTCACACCGCTCAGGAAGGAGATGCGTTCTGTCTCCTAGAGACGAACGTACTTTGGATTGCAAATCAATTCGAGAACAACAGCAAAGGACCTTGTGAAGATGCTGGAGGAAACCGGTACAAAAGTATCTATATCCACAGTAAAACGAGTCCTATATCAACATAACCTGAAAGGCCGCTCAGCAAGGAAGAAGCCACTGCTCCAAAACTGCCATAAAAAAAAAGCCAGACTACGGTTTGCAACTGGGGACAAAGACTGTACTTCTTGGAGAAATGTCCTCTGGTCTGATGAAACAAAAATAGAACTGTTTGGCCATAATGACGATCGTTATATTTGGAGAAAAAATGTGGAGGCTTGCAAGCCGAAGAACACCATCCCAACCGTGAAGCACGGGGTGGCAGAATCATGTTGTGGGGGTGCTTTGCTGCAGGAGGGACTGGTGCACTTCACAAAATAGATGGCATCATGAGGAAGGAAAATTATGTGGATATATTGAAGCAACATCTCAAGACATCAGTCAGGAAGTTAAAGCTTGGTCGCAAATGGGTCTTCCAAATGGACAATGACCCCCAAGCATACTTCCAAAGTTGTGGCAAAATGGCTTAAGGACAACAAAGTCAAAGTATTGGAGTGGCCATCACAAAGCCCTGACCAAATACTAATTGAGTGTGTGTAAACTTCTGACCCACTGGGAAGGTGATGAAATAAATAAAAGCTGAAATAAATAATTGTCTACTATTATTCTGAGTAAGTTACGGTATTAAGATAGCTAAACAGGAAGCGCTCTTAGGCCTACAGCTCGATGGTGGTTATACAAGGTTGCTATACTAAGCCTACAAATGATCATGACTTATGACGATCATAATTCTAATTTTAATAATAACAATAAGGATTTCAAGAAACAGAAGGGTATAGGAGCTAGATGCATATTATGTCTATTACAATATAATAATTTTTTGGACTATTTGTAAACACAAAATGAATTATGATTAAAACCAGAGGCTGTTCTAACGAAGAAGAAAAAAGTGTAAAGCCTTTATTACAGCATAGCAAAGATTAAAAACAGCTGAATTTGTGAAATGTCTTTATCCAACATGTTGTGGTTTTGTGAGGCTTGGTGCTCACTGATTCAGTAGGCTATGAAAAACAAAAGAAAAACTAGCAAGAGAAGATCTGTCTTATTCCTGTAGATATACACAGAGTATACAAAACATTAAGGACGCCTGCTCTTTCCGTGACAGACTGACCAGGTGAATCCAGGTGAAAGCTATGATGCATTATTGATGTCACTTGTTAAATCAACTTCAATCAGTGTAGATGAAGGGGAGGAAACAGGTTAAAGAAGGATTTGTAAGCCTTGAGACATGGAACGTGTTTTGTGTGCCATTCAGAGAGTGAATGGGCAAGACAAAAGATTTAAGTGCCTTCGAACAGGGTTTGGTAGTAGGTGCCAGGCGGACCGGTTTGTGTCAAGAACTGCAACGCTGCTGGGTTTTTCATGCTCAGCCGTTTCCCTGTGTTTCAAGAATAGTCCACCCCCTAAAGAACATCCAGCCAACTTGACAACTGTGGTGGGAAGTATTGGAGTCGACATGGGCCAGCATCCCTGTGGAACGCTTTCGACACGTTGTAGAATCCATGCCCCGACGAATTGACGATGTTCTGGGGGCATAAGGTGGGGTGAGGGGTCTGGGGCTAAATCTAATTAAGTAGTTGTTTCGGTTCTCTTAACTTTTCATAGACAATTAAGGCAAGGACTGTTTTCTCATCTCCTCCGCACTGTTCTCAACAGCAATATGCTGGTCAACTTTGTGATTAAACACATAGCAACACGGTCTAGGGAAATTCAAAAGCACACCGTTTCAAAACCGCGGACAGCGACCAATATCCAACGAGAGAGAAAGCGCATTTGTTGTTATATATATATATATAGTTATTAGTGTTGCACCATTGTTCTTACATAATATAACCCCATACAATTTCAGTAGCACTTCTTAGAGTGATGGACAATGGATTAGTCCACTCACAAGAGCACAGATCAGACATCGTCTTATCGTCTACTGCTCCACTAAAGACATCTCAGGTCGACCAACAGCCTATCGACCAAACAATCGACCTGTAGACTAAATGGGAACTGCCCTACTACAGGAGGAAGCGTGCATTGGTCAATCTACTTACAAACATATAAATTCATAGGCCTACACATTGAAAATAAGGATGTTATAACCGCTAATCTGTTAGCAGACAAAAATACATATTACCGGTCATGCTTATTGGTCTATAGAGTTTTTATTTAACTTGGCAAGTCAGCTAAGAACAAATTCTTATTTACAATGACTGCCTAACCCCGCCAAACCGTACCATAACCCAGACGATGCTGGGCCAATTGTGCTCCGCCCTATGGGACTCCCGATCACCGCCTGTTGTGATACAGTCTTGGGATCGAACCAGGGTCTGTAGTGACGCCTCTAGCACTGAGATGCAGTGCCTTTGACCGCTGCGCCATGTATCTTATTTATCACACGCCACAGCATACAGAGACTAGTTAGAGGAATATCACCAGTCAGACAGCATACAGAGACTAGTTAGAGAGGAATATCACCAGTCAGACAGCATACAGAGACTAGTTAGAGGAATATCACCAGTCAGACAGCATACAGAGACTAGTTAGAGAGGAATATCACCAGTCAGACAGCATACAGAGACTAGTTAGAGGAATATCACCAGTCAGACAGCATACAGAGACTAGTTAGAGAGGAATATCACCAGTCAGACAGCATACAGAGACTAGTTAGAGAGGAATATCACCAGTCAGACAGCATACAGAGACTAGTTAGAGGAATATCACCAGTCAGACAGCATACAGAGACTAGTTAGAGGAATATCACCAGTCAGACAGCATACAGAGACTAGTTAGAGGAATATCACCAGTCAGACAGCATACAGAGACTAGTTAGAGAGGAATATCACCAGTCAGACAGCATACAGAGACTAGTTAGAGGAATATCACCAGTCAGACAGCATACAGAGACTAGTTAGAGAGGAATATCACCAGTCAGACAGCATACAGAGACTAGTTAGAGAGGAATATCACCAGTCAGACAGCATACAGAGACTAGTTAGAGGAATATCACCAGTCAGACAGTATACAGAGACTAGTTAGAGAGGAATATCACCAGTCAGACAGCATACAGAGACTAGTTAGAGAGGAATATCACCAGTCAGACAGCATACAGAGACTAGTTAGAGGAATATCACCAGTCAGACAGCATACAGAGACTAGTTAGAGGAATATCACCAGTTAGACAGCATAAAGGCTAGTTAGAGGAGCGGAATAGCCTATCGCCTGTCAGAAAGCTGGTACTGGAGTGAAACATGCTTTTTTTAAAGTCCAATCAATGTGCAACAAATAATTATTCTAAATGCAACCTCGTGTTAAACTGTTTTGATGGCCACGACTATTTCTATTTCTCAATCTCAACTAATTAAAGCGTGCCTCCCATTAGCCTCAGTGCATATGCTATAACTACCGGTAGGCAGGATATCAGTGAGTCACCCACCACTTCGTAACATGAGCTTGAGGAAGTATAATTGTTTGAAACCTGAAAATGTTTACTTTCCTTCAAATAATGAGGCATCTCTTACCTTGCTTCATAGTAGCCTAGCCAAAATCTAACACATAGAAACTTGGAGGAAATTCATGCCATCTTTCCAAGGAAGATGACAATTGAAGGATGTGGGTTCTGGATAACCAGGTTCCTCAGAACAAGTGTTTTTCTGAGGCTGCAGTGTTAGGATGTCATCTACTGTAAATGAGGATTGGTTGACACAAAAAAACAGAGGGAAGGAGCCTCAACAATGGGGTAACCTAGGTAACAACAGGCCTGTACATCAGATCACTGGCCCATGCTACTTTCAAGTGCAGAGTCATGAGCATTGTCCCCCCCAAGGCTATCCTGTAAACAGGCCTTAATTAAAACCTGATGCCGGCCAGCTCGTTCACTGTCCTGTTGCATAATCCTCGGGCGGGTACACACACAGCTGCGCCGTCTGCAGATGTCCCTTGCATGCTGCGCTGTGAGCTTATAAGTTGTCCTCCTTCAGACACACTGGGGGTCTTGGTAGGTGGGCTAGAATGAGAGCAAGTGTGTGTGTGTGTGTGTGTGTGTAAAGAGGTATACATAATTGTAGATGTTTAGTATCTGAGTGATGAGTTTGCGCTCCACACACCCTACTGAAGTCTGCCAGAGCTAAATTAGGCTAACATGTTCCACAAAAATAACTTCCATCTGGGATGCTTGTTAAATGGAGGAGAATCCTGGCTTGCCAAGGAAGAAGTGTTAACCCCCCTGAGGAGGGTAGAGAGGCCCCTGGGGACCTGGGAGGGTAGAGAGGCCCCTGGGGACCTGGGAGGGTAGAGAGGCCCCTGGGGACCTGGGAGGGTAGAGAGGCCCCTGGGAGGGTAAAGAGGCCCCTGGGGACCTGAGGAGGGTAGAGAGGCCCGGTGTGATGTCACCATCCAACTCCATGTGAATGAAGGAGTATGTAGAGGGGCGAGGTCAGTAGTTAATCTCCCTCAATAACTTTAAGCATCAGCTGTCAGAGCAGCTTTCCGATCACTGCACCTGTATACAGCCCATCTGTAAATAGCCTAACGTACTACCTCATCCCCCCCCTTTTTTTATTTTTTTGTTCATTTGCACGCCAGTATCTTCTATTTGCACATCTATCACTCCAGTGTTAGTGCTAATTTGTAATTATTTCTCCACTATGGCCTATTTATTGCCCTACCTTCCTAATCTTACTACATTTGCAGACACACTGTACATAGATTTCCTATCGTGTTATTGACTGTACGTTTGTTTATCCCATGTGTAACTCTGTTTTTTGTCACACTGCTTTGCTTTGTCTTGGCCTTGGCCAGGTCGCAGTTGTAAATGAGAACTTGTTCTCAACTGGCCTACCTGGTTAAATAAATGGGAAATAAAATAAAAAAAGTTAAGATGGCAAACGAAGCACCTGGCACCTCTGCATTCATTAGATCATTATCACAGGATCAGCGCCTCTATTAGGGCGATGGTGCCACGGCTATCCTTTCAACGTGAAGATGCGTAACACTAAGGGTTAGACCCTAATCCGCATCTAATCTGCTAGTAGTGCTAATCTGCTTCTCCATGTCTCAGAGCCACCTCGATTGGCCCCAACAGGGTGTCACAGAAAGGGCAGCGGTCACGACGTGGAGAGGTTTGCCAAGTCGTAAAAGCAAAAGATCAGAGTGCCTGGTTTGTGCCACGTCCACCAGGCCTTGTTGAGAAGACATTTTAGATTTCGCCTGCTGTGGAGGCACCATGTAATCCCCTCAAAATGATGTACTTATGTGTGCTCCTGAATAAGATGCTTAGAAAAGGACAGTAAAATGAATTGTAGCTCGGGAGGCCTCCCTTTAGGCAATACACTGTGGCCTGTTAGCAATTATACTCTGGAGGATATAGGCCTATCTTTACGATTAGTAACCACGAGGGGGTATTGGTTGAAAATTAAATCTGAACAACCTTATTTCAACGTTGTTGTTGAGACACAAAAATGCACCATCATTGTATGAGCAACACCTTAAAAAGGGTTAGGTCACCGAAATTACAAAATGACCTTGGTTTCCTTACTCTGTAAAACAGTCTATGGAAAGGGCATGACAGCAATCCATGCTTTGGTTTAGTTTCCCTGTGGCACAGATCCCATTCAAGTCATGGTACCGATATTAGCATTTTTCACGCATCATGTTCAAATCATCTATACGTGACTGTTGAGCGTCACAATACATTCTAGAGACTTTGGTATGACTTTGACTTTGCTAATATCAGTACCATGAGTTGAATGGAATATGTGGCATTTATGCTCAAATGTTAGCATTTGGAAATAGTGCCAGGGAAACTAAACCGAAACATGGATTATGGTTATACCTTGTCCATAGACTGCTTACAGGGTAAGGAAACAAAATGTCATATTGTAAATTGTAACAATTTTCAAGATTTTACTGAGTTAGTACATAAAAGAAAAATCTGTCAATTGAAATCAATTAATTAAGCCCTAATCTATGGATTGGGAATACAGATATGCATCTGTTGGTCACAGATAACGTTTTTAAAAATGTAGGGGCGTTGATCAGAAAACCAGTCAGTATCTGGTGTGACCACCATTTGCCTCATGCAGCACAACACATAGAGAGACATCTGTGTTTCCTTCACATAGAGTTGATCAAGCCGTTGATTGTGGCCTTTAGAATTTTGTCCCACTCCTCTTCAATGGCTGTGCTAAATTGCTGGATAAATGTCGATAGAGCATCCCAAACATGCTCAATGGGTGATGTTTAGTGAGTTTGCAGGTCATCAAAAGGACTGGGACATTTTCAGCTTCCAGGAATTGTGTACAGATCCTTGAGACATGGGGCCGTGCATTATCATGCTGAAACGGTATCTCTGTGCATTCAAATTGTTATCGATAAAATGCAATTGTGTTCGTTGTCTGTAGCTTATGCCTGCCCATACCATGACCCCACCGCCAACATGGGGCACTCTGTTCACAACATTGACATCAGCAAACCACTCGCCCACACGACGCCATACAGTTGAAACCGGGATTCATCTGTGAAGAGCACACACACACGGGCATCGAAGGTGAGCATTTGCCAACTGAAGTTGGATACAATGCCGAACTGCAGTCAGTTTAAGACCCTGGTGAAGAGGACGAGCACACCGACACGTTTGTGCCAACCCTCAGTTTCATCACCTGTCCAGGTAGCTGGTCTTAAACAATCTCGCAGGTGAAGTGGCCGGATGTGGAGGTCCTGGGCTGGCGTGGTTACACGTGGTCTGCGATCGTGAGGCCGGTTGGACGTACTGCCAAATTCTCTGAAACGATGTTCGAGGCGGCTTATGGTAGCGAAATTAACAAAATTCTCTGGCAACAGGTCTAGTGGACATTCCTGCAGTCAGCATGCTAATTGCACACTCCCTGTGGCAGATGTGTTGTGTGACAAAACTGCACATTTTAGAGTGTGCTTTTATTGTCCCCACACAAGGTGCACCTGTGTAATGATCATGCCGTTTAATCAGCTTTTAAAATGCCACACCTGTCAGGTGGATGGATTATCTTGCCAAAGGAGAAATGCTCACTAACAGAGAAGTAAAAGGAATTGTGCACAAAATCTTAAAGAAATAAGCTTTTTGTGAGTATGGAAAACGGTCCTGGCGTTTGCTGGACTTTCTTGGGCGCTCTGACGCCTTCTTCACAACAATTGAACCGCTCTCCTTGAAGTTCTTGATGATCAGATAAATGGTTGATTTAGGTGCATTCTTACCAGCAGCAATATCCTTGCCCGTGAAGCCCTTTTTGTGCAAAGCAATGATGACGGCACGTGTTTCCTTGCAGGTTTCCACGCTTGACAGAGGAAGAACAATTATTTCAAGAATCACCCTCCTTTTAAAGCTTCCAGTCTGTTATTCTGACTCAATCAGCATGACAGAGTGATCTCCAGCCTTGTCCTCGTCAACACTCCTACCTGTGTTAACGAGACAATCACTGACATGATGGCAGCTGGTCCTTTTGTGGCAGGCAGGGCTGAAATGCAGTGTAAATGTCTTGTTGGGATTAAGTTTATTTTCATGGCAAACAATTCATCTGATCACTCTTCATGACATTCTGGAGTATATGCAAATTGCCATCATCAACACTGAGGCAGCAAACTTTGTGGAGACCAATACTTGTGTCATTCTCAAAACTTTTGGCCACAACTGTACCTGTGGATGTATTTCAAGGCCTACCTTCAAACTCAGTGCCTCTTTGCTCGACATCATGGTAAAAATCATGGAAGGAGACGCATTCTGCTCCTAAAGATGAGCGTACTTTGGTGCGAAAAGTGCAAATCAATCCCAGAACAACAGCAAACGATGTTGTAAAGATGCTGAAGGAAACAGGTACAAAAGTATCTATATCCACAGTAAAACTAGTCCTATATCAACATAAACTGAAAGGCCGCTCAGCAAGGAAGAAGCCACTGCTCCAAAACCGCCATAAAAAAAAGCCAGACTACGGTTTGCTACTGCACATGGGGACAAAGATTGTACTTTCTGGAGAAATGTCCTCTGGTCTGATGAAACAAAAATAGAACTGTTTGGCCATAATGACCATCATTATGTTTGGAGGAAAAATGGGGATGCTTGCAAGCCGAAGAACACCATCTCATCCGTGAAGCACGGGGGTGGCAGCATCTTTGCTGCAGGAGGGGCTTGTGCACTTCACAAAATAGATGGCATCATGAGGAAGGAAAATGATGTGGATTTATTGAAGCAACATCTCAAGACATCAGTCAGGAAGTTAAAGTTTGGTCGCAAATGGGTCTTCCAAATGGACAATGACCCCAAGCATACTTCCAAAGTCGTGGCAAAATGGCTTAAGGGCAACAAAGTCAAGGTATTGGAGTGACCATCACAAAGCCCTGACCTCAATCCTATATAAAATGTGTTGTCAGAACTGAAAGTGCGAGCAAGGAGCCCTACAAACCTGACTCAGTTACACCAGTTCTGTCAGGAGGAATGGGACAAAATTCACCCAACTTATTGTGGGAAGCTTGTGGAAGGCTACCTGAAACGTTTGACCCAAGTTAAACAATTTAAAGGCAATGCTACCAAATACTAATTGAGTGTATGTAAACTTCTGACCCACTGGGAATGTGATGAAAGAAATAAAAGCTGAAGTAAATCATTATTCTGACATTTCACATTTTTTAAATTAAGTGGTGATCCTAACTGACCTAAAACAGGGAATCTTTACTAGGATTAAAATGTCAGGAATTGTGAAAAACGTCAATGTATTGGCTAAGGTGTATGTAAACTTCCGACGTCAACTGTATTTCTACATTTCCCCGGACGCATTTGAGATCATTTCCACACTGCCACATAGGGCTGCACGATATGGGCAAAAAAATCTAGGACTTATTTTTTACCAAATGTGGCAATTGCGATCTACATCAAAACACTTGGGTGAACTGTTGAAATCATGGAAATATAATAATTATTATAATTCTATAGTTAGACTATATTAGTGGGCACTTTGAATACAGTTTTGTTTGACATGACAATGAATGAAAATGCCAGGGAGGAGTTATTCTGACAGGGTAGGTACCAAAGTGTTGGTCAGTGTTTCCTAGGGCACCCTATAATCTTTGGCTACATTAAAATGTTCTCTTAGCTACTTCGTGTAGTTATCATATTCATGTTTCGCCTAATCCTCTTTGGTTTTGAAGACACTGTTGCACCTACAGCATCACTGGTATCAAGCTGTATAGCTAGCTACGTTTGCTCTGACTCAGTACATTCATTATCTAGCGATTAGTATTTAAGGATAACAGGATTTAGCCACAACTTGCTAAGATAAAATAGCTGTTTGCAGGTGTAAGAAATAATAGTCGGTCAAAGGCACTGCATCGCAGTGCTAGAGGCGTTACTACAGAGCCGGGTCATTCTCAGGCTGTGCCACAACCGGCAGTGGCCGGGAGTCCCATAGGAAGGCCCACAATTGGCCTAGAGTCGTCCGGGATAGGTGAGGGTTTGGCCGGGGGGCTTTAATTGGCTTATCACGCCCTATCGACTCCTTATGGAGGGCCGGGTGCCTGCAGGCTGACCCCGGTCGCCAGTTGAACGGTGTTTCCTCTGACATTGGTGCAACTGGCTTCCGGGTTAAGCTGGCGGGTGTTAAGGAGCGCGGTAAGGCAGGTCACGTTTCGGAGGACGCATGACTCCGCATTCGCCTCTCCCAAACCCATTGGGGAGTTGTAGCGATGAGACAAGATCGAAACTGGGGTAAAATACAAAAATAAATAAATACAAACATTTATAAATAATAATAAAAATGGATGTTACACACGGCATATTAGATTTAACAAGCCAAACATTCAAATACAATTATAGAAGGTAAAGTAAAACCCCAAACCGGTCCGTGCATCAATACCGGTATACAGTAGAATACGGTATAACATCCAGCGCTACGTCAGCCCCATTCCAACAAGTCAGACCTTGCAGAGGAGCAACAAGTTAGCTGACTCCAGACAAAGGGAGGGTGGATGGGAGGCAGCTCTCAGGTTTACCTGTGGTTAGATTAAATCGGTTAGGAATAAAGCCAAACCGTTTGTCTCTGCAGCCCAGGGGCCACTTCAGCTGGATGGAGATCAAACACGTAAATGGTGTACCCACGGAATACCGAGCCACAGCTCTTGCACAACCCAGCTACTGTTGTTTAACCCAATCCAACCAATTTCAACAGCAGGGGACGAATGCCATCTGTCTATCTCTTGCCAAGTGTGACAGTATTGTTGGTGCACTGGGAGTGTATGGTAACTCGTGCTTTGATCACGATGGGCCAAACTACTGGATGACAGTAAAAATAAAAGAGAGATGGAGAACATAGCCCACCCTGCATGCTAACTTCTATGGCAGTGACTTTGCATGAACTTGAATATAGAAACAACTGTTGAGAAAGAACTCAGAATAGGTTACCCACAGGTGCATTCTGTATACCTACCACTGACCCTGTACCACCAAAAGCACATTCTGTACCACCAAAAGCACATTCTATACCACCAAGCACATTATGTACCACCAAAAGCACATTCTATACCACCAAAAGCACATTCTATACCACCAAAAGCACATTCTATACCACCAAAAGCACATTCTGTACCACCACATTCAAGGTCAACCGCTCTTTATATAAATCATGAGATCAGAGCGTTTGTATACAGATCCTTGCTACGACGTCTCGACAAACAGACATGAATGAGCTAACCCATAAAACAAAGGCACTAGCTCGCAGCCAATAACGTCCATGGCGGAGAGTCAAAGCGCTGCAGGGGAATGAGACAGCACATGGGAAAGTCTTTCATCTGCCTCAAACATCATCAGAACAGGGGCATGAGTAATGCATGCTCGTCTCAGAACAATGTACATTGCCGCCACATCATTGTATTTTTCTAATGGAATTCTCCAACCCAATATTATCTACATTTTAGTAATTTAGTAGACGCTCTTATCCAGAGCAACTGTGGGAATCGAACCCACAACCCTGGCGTTGCAAGTGCCATGCTCTACCAGATGAGCCACACAGGACCTAATATTTTCACCTGTGTTGTAAAAAGTACCGCAGCCATTTCATTACTATTATTATTTTTTATTTATTTATATAACCTTTATTTAACTAGGCAAGTCAGTTAAGAACTAATTCTTATTTACAATCACGGCCTACACCAGCCAAACTCAGACAACGCTGGCCAATTGTGCGCCGCCCTACGGGACTCCCAATCACAGCCGATTGTGATACAGTCTGGATTCAATGATTGATTTACAATATGCATGGTTGGTTATACAACCTGTCTTCAGTTCCAGGTGTGTAGGATGGAAGGATTCGATACGTTGGCCTATACTTCCAAAAACAGGCACTTATATTGATGTAGGCCTAAAGTTGTTATTGAGGCAATACAACACACACAGAGATTCAAGTCTTATCCAAGTGTTTCAATAATGAGAGTTAAAAGTTAGCCAAGATAATGCAAGTGAATGATTGATGTCCCATAGGAGTTAGGCGAGGTCACTTAAACAAGCCAAACAAACAAGCCAAACCACTTCACTTGGTTATGTCCATAACACCAAACAAAACTGAAGTTCCATCAATCACGTCAACATACAAAACATCGATCCTCTTACTGCCTGGTTTGTCTTAGAGTTCAATATAACACTTTTTAGCACATGGCTCTTTAGTTGTGTACATAATTATTTAATATGAGATATTTTAGATAATCAATCGCTAAGGCTAATGGTTAACTCAAAAATACTTTGCCTAAGCTAAACAAGGTGAAGGTATTCACCAGATCTGCTGTTCAGCTCTCCCTAACATTCCAAAAATATTACGTAAGTCGCATCGTATTTCATGGGCTATTACACTAAGTAATAGGTGATCTTCTATTTTAAGTGCTAAAACTGTGGCGCTACTCTGTACAGCTGCGGTGCCAAAGAAACATGAGCGCTGGGTCCTCGTGACCGATAGATTACCACACTAAAAGTGTCAACGTTTCCTGAAGTGTTTCCTGAAGTGAGTGAGAAACTCTGACCTGCCCCGACACTTCCCACAGTGCCAAGCTTTTAACTATGCAAACTTGGGGATCACCAGCCATGGCTCGTCCACATGCACAATGCACACACACAACCAAGCCCATACCAATCACTCACAGGCTTTTCCCCCCATAACTTGCTAGTAGGGAAGGCTTGGTAGAAAGCAGTGGATGGGTTCCTGCACATGAATATAGGAATAAAATAAATGGAAGAGAAACATGAGTATGCAAATTTTATCTAAAGAAAGAACTACTGACTCAGTCCAGGCTGATTGATAAGGAGTGAAGCTGAGGTGTACTACTGACTCAGTCCAGGCTGATTGATAAGGAGTGAAGCTGAGGTGTACTACTGACTCAGTCCAGGCTGATTGATAAGGAGTGAAGTTGAGGTGTACTACAGACTCAGTCCAGGCTGTTTGATAAGGAGTGAAGCTGAGGTGTACTACAGACTCAGTCCAGGCTGATTGATAAGGAGTGAAGCTGAGGTGTACTACAGACTCAGTCCAGGCTGATTGATAAGGAGTGAAGCTGAGGTGTACTACAGACTCAGTCCAGGCTGTTTGATAAGGAGTGAAGCTGAGGTGTACTACTGACTCAGTCCAGGCTGAGCTCTCACATCAGAAAAAGCTCCATGAATCAGCGCCAAAAGTTGCTTCCAGAATAAAATAAACATTTGATCCTAATGGTATTTAATGCCAGTCAAGGGATCCAGGCATACAGTTACCTTTAAAATCTCATGCCAGATGTTTCTTTACAAAGAATGGTGACCTAGGCTACATCTTTGGGGCTCCCAAGTGGTGCACTGGTCTAAGGCACTTCATCTCAGTGCTAGAGGCGTCACTACAGACAACCTGGTTAGAATCCAGACTATCACAACCGGCCGTGATTGGGAGTCCCACAGGGTGGAGCACAATTGGCCTAGCGTAGTCGGAGTTTGGCCGGTGTAGGCCGTCATTGTAAAGAAGAATTTGGTCTTAACTGACTTGCCTAGTTAAATACAAAAATAAATCTTGGCTGTGTAGAGACAGATTTTATATTTTTTAGCCAATTTTCTGCCATTCTACACATTGCCATGCAGCTGTGGGAAAATGTTGCAGTTTTAAAGTACATTTCCTGTAATTCTATGCATTTTGCCATGAAAAATAATGCCATGTTCTTTTGCTCAAACATAACCAAATATATTCTGCTAAATTCATTTTTTTTTAATTCTCTGACTGTCTAGATTTTAAGTTCTCAGATTATATTCTTAAAAAAAAAGTATATATATTTTTTTTTTTTTTTTTTTTTTTTTTTACACTGCTTGGACTTGGCGGCATGCCAAGGATTTTAAAGATATATATATATAGCTGAATGCATCGAGTATAATACAACACTGCCTTTAAATGATTCATAGACCGGTTTATAGTCTGACAAAAATGGTGTTCACGTGAATAATTACACCAGTTATATAATCCTCATGGGAAATTAATCAAATATATTATGTGCATACACAAAAGTGATTCACGTGACAAATATAGTTTAAGGCAGAAAACAGTGTTTTAGTTAGTTGCCTGCGTGCAAGTAGTTGCAGAGAAAAGGTGGTTCTCCGCAGCGAATTTGAATAGATGTTCAAGAGGTAAGAGTCATTAACTACAGTGTAAAAACACTTCATAGACTGGTTCTACATCTCAAACGAGAGATCTGTAAACTGGACTGCTCTACTGCACCAGGTACCCCCAACAAAGGTCCCCGCGGGCTCAGGCAGCTCAGAGCAATGTGAGATTGAAACTGGAAAAGCTGGATGATCCATCCACTCTCAGAGAAGGCTTCCGTGGCCTAGTAGCGGTGACTGAACTCAACTGATTAATGGCTCTTTTCTACAATGCATTCGAAAGTATTCAGACCGCTAGACTTTTTCCACATTTTACGTTACAGCCTTATTCTACACACAACACCCCATAATGAAAAAGCAAAAACATGTTTTTAGAAATGTTTGTTAATGTATTAAAAATAAGATGAAATCTCACACTTACATAATTATTCAGACCCTTTACTCAGTACTTTTGTTCAAGCACCTTTGGCAGCGATTACAGCCTCGAGTCCTCTTGGTTAGGACACTACAAGCTTGGCACACCTGTATTTGGAGAGTTTCTCCCATTCTTCTCTGCAGATCCCCTCAAGCTCTGTCAGGTTGGATGGGGAGCGTTACTGCACAGCTATTTTCAAGTCTCTCCAGAGATGTTCGATCATGTTCAAGTCTGGGCTCTGGCTGGGCCACTCAAGGACATTCAGACTTGTCTCGAAGCCATTCCTGCGTTGTTTGTCTGTGTGCTTAGGGTCGTTTTCCTGTTGGAAGGTGAACCTTTGCCCCAGTCGGAGGTCCTGAGTGCTCTGGAGCAGGTTTTCATCAAGGATCTCTCTGTACTTTGCACCGTTCATATTTCCCTCTATCCTGACTAGTTCCCCATTCCCTGCCACTGAAAAACATCCCCACAGCATGATGCTGCCACGACCATGCTTAACCATAGGGATGGTGCCAGGTTTCCTCCAGACATGACGCTTGGTGTTCAGGCCAAAGAGTTCAATATTGGTTTCATCAGACCAGGGTGTGTGCCTTTCCAAATCATGTCCAATCAATTGAATTTACCACAGGTGGACTCCAATGGAAACAGGATGATACATGGAAACAGGAAGCACCTGAGCTCAATTTTGAATCTCATAGCAAAGGGTCTGAATACTTATGTAAATAAGGTATCGTTTTTTTATTGTTTAATACATTTGCAAATATTTCTACAAACCTGTTGTCACATCATTTTAGAATAAGGCTGTAAAATAACAAAATGTTGAAAAAGGGAAGGGGTCTGAATACTTTCCAAATGCACTGTTTATTTTCTCTCATGACAGATTTATTTTTCACCACACCTCAGAGTCTCACTCATAACCCATGTTGCGGAATTACCTCACAAGTGAGCGCTGTAAAGAGGAATTTTTACTTGGAAGTTTCACGTCAACAAATGCCTCAGAGAGCAGCTGTGAGGAGGTCACTCGGTAACAGAGTAAGAAACCAAATGACTGGTTTTAAAGAATGTGGCAGTCAGACACCCCTAATGGCCAGAATGAAATAATTTTGGGGGATGAATGAGAGAAAGTGCTACGAAAGAAGGGGAGAGAAAGTTAAGTAGGAGATAGTTAAAACTTGTAAAAGATTGTTTCGATGGGCGAGGGAGAAATAACTTGTAGTCTTTGTCACCATCTGGAATCTGGATGTCACAGTGACATGACAACTAGCTAACGTATCGACAAGCTGGTGTGAATGACCAGTGTTGTATCAATAGGCAGCTGTATCACGTCGCTGGTGGTAGCCAACAATGGACAATATTTTCCATCCCACTTGATTAGATTTAGAGAAGGATAGCAACCTACAAGAGTACAAAATAGCTTGTAATATTGGTAGTAAGCGTCTGGAAATTCATCGGCACCAGGTGTCCGTATAGCCTCTCCCGCTTACTACATCAAACAGTCAAATAACTGCTTTAGATGAGAGTGTAAAGATATGGGAACGCTGCCATGCAGATGTTGATGTCACAAAATAATGTTTCCTATCTAGCTGATGAAACATTGTGCATTCCTCTGGTATTGTCTTGTCAGATAACTACATGAAAACATATTTTTAGAGCACTTCTGCACTTGGCTGGCAGGTAAGGTCACGTTCATCAAAACGGAGTGATTGCAGACTCCTACAGGCGAATTGGATCTGGCCCGAACCATGGGAAATCAAAACAGTACAAAGAAATACTAAAGTCTTTATTTTGCTATTCACCCGAGAGAACACATAATGACAACCATTAAAAAATGATGCTACTTGACAGGGGATTTAGAAACTAGCACTTTGGTAAATAGAGAAGCTTTGCTCAACAATACCTTTTTACAGTGTTCTTAAGGGTTATCCTTTCAGTCATAATAGCCATTGGCAGCTCTTACCACATGAAAAAAAATATTATAGAAAAAGTTCCTTTACATTATTTATGTCTTGTATTTCAGATTACGCAAAATAAGGTGAATATTTGAAGCCCATTTCCTATTGGGTAACAGTTGTAAACACAACTAATTTTAATACATTTACCCTGACAGGTCAAATGTGTCAACATGTTACCAGGAAAAACCTAAGGCGGGGTTAATATAATCTAAGTTATTTATCTTTTTGGGTGCCTAAACCGCTTTCAAAATGTGGTGTGAATAGAATATGAATGCAGCCACTTATACCTCGGGTCACTCAGCTGAGTGAATCCTCCCCATCCCTCCCTTCCACAAGCAAGCAACAAGCCACACACACACGCCACTGTCCTTTTAAGTAGGAAAACATGAACGATCCTCCGTTGTCTGATGTCCCTCATCCAGCATTGTTGCTCAACCATTCTCTGCACTACTACTTCCTTAAGAAAATACCCATGCAGGATATGAACGAAAGAGGTCATGTGAGCTCAGTGCACAGAGACAGATGACTGAGGCGGAGTGAGTCAGCTGGATGAGGAGTCAAATGAAACAGTGGGTGGGTGTGCTGCACTAGGAGAGCTAGTCTCATAAGAGCTGATGCATTACGCTCTGGGAGATGGGGAGAGATTGAATGGCTAAAGGACGTGACTCTCAGTAGGGAGCCGACCCTGCAGTCATAGTGACTCAGGTGCTGCTAACTATCACCCATCCCTGCCTCCGTCCTTAGGGGTCAGAACGTGGGCGGGCGTCTCGCAAAACTTCCAGACACAGCATGGGGGGGGGTAGCAAGAGAGAGTCACCTGCACCAGCAGTGCTACCAGAAAGATTGCACCCCCCCAGTAACGGTAAGTCAGTGAAAGGTGGGCGCCAAAAATGTTACCAAGATTAGAAACAGTTCTATGTGCCAAAAGGTGCTTGTGCTGCTTTGCTGACACTGTCACAATGAGTCAATCCAAGTGAGAAAAACAGCTACTGTATAGGTCTACAACCTAGCCTATTCAGCTGGGGTAGCACAAACAACTGATAACATTAGCTTGGTAACCGGTACAGAGAGACATGCCATCTGCTCAATTTCACTAATCGGAGTCTAGTTCATTGACTCCGCCGGTTAAATAAAGCACAGAATTGGGTCCTGAAGCGTGAGCGTGACCCACTGAACTCCCTGTGTCCTCCTCAGGTCTGCTCTTTGACCATCAGTCTCTCTCCAGTGGCTGCCTGGGGTCCAATGAGCAGGCCTGTTGCACAGCAGAGAGCAGATGAGAAGTGTGAGGCATCCACTGTTACAGCCACTGTGCAGCAGAGCGAGAGAGCGGGAGAGGCAACATGACAGACTGTGTCGATAAAGCGCATCACAGTTCATTCCTGGACTGTGCCACGTTATACAGTGGCAGCAAATGAATAGGGCTCCCAGTAAAATGCTTCAGTTAAAAGGCTGCTTTGTGCAGCGTGTGACCCTCCGATACATAACTTGTATCCTGAATCTTTAAAGCTGTGGTTAGACATCTAATAATGCAGGCCTAGACCGTACATACCATTACTAATGACTACAGGGCCCAAGAACCCCAGGCATCTCGTCTGTGCTGCAGCTAACACACGACCGTGACAAGTGGCAAGCAACTCCCTCTACATACCGTACCCTCTGCAATGGGCATGCCTTTTGGACAGCACACTGGAAGCCCTGAGCGAACCTTTATCAAAATCAAAGCAACCATCACTTCAACTCTGACAACCACCTAAAGCTTGAAGTTGTGAATGAAAGGGATGACGCAGAGGGATTTGACAACGAATGAGCTATGATTATGTTTGCAGGTTTCATGTGGCGTCTTAATGCATCCTTTTTAATATTAATCCCTCGTAAAAATGCTCTGAAACTGTAAATGATTTTATTGGACGTGGTCTCCTTCTGTTTTTCCCCCACATTCGGGACCATTCGGGGACGTGACACTGACAGCCATTGCCACGGATGGGGTAAAAACCAAGTCTTGGCTCTAGTGAATAGAGGCGAGATTCAAGGGGCTTAGCATATTTTAAAATCAGCACACCCTTGAAGGCATAGAAGGAAGGCAACAACGGCTCGCAAACTCGTAAGATATGTCTCGTTACATACAGTGCCTTCGAAACGTATTCAGACCCCTTCACTATTTCCACATTTAACTTACAGCCTTATTCTAAAATGGATAAAATAAAAATCCTCAGTAATTTACACAGACCACGTCCAATAAAATCATTTACTGTTTCTTTTTGGCGACAGGTAGCCTAGCAGTTAGAGCATTGGGCCAGTAACCGAAAGGTCGCTGGTTCGAATACCCGAGCATGACAAGGTGAAAAACCTGTCGATGTGTCCTTGAGCAAGTCACTTTATTAGAGTCCACCTGTGGTAAATTCAATTGATTGGACATGTTTTGGAAAGGCACACACCTGTCTATATAAAAGGTCCCACAGTTGACTGTGCATGTCAGAGTAAAAACAAAGCCATGAGGTTGAAGGAATTGTCCGTAGAGCTCCGAGACAGGATTGTGTCGAGGCACAGATCTGGGGAAGAGTAACAACACATTTCTGCAGCATTGAAGGTCCCCAAGAAGACAGTGGCCTCCATCATTCTTAAATGGAAGAAGTTTGGAACTACCAAGACTTTTCCTAGAGCTGGCTGCCTGGACAAACTTAGCAATCGGGGGAGAAGGGCCTTGGTCAGAGAGGTGACCAAGAACCTGATGGTCACTGACAGAGCTCCTATGTGGAGATGGGAGAACCTTCCAGAAGGACAACCATCTCTGTAGCACTACACCAAAATCAGGCCTTTATGGTACAGTGGCCAGACTGAAGCCACTCCTCAGTAAAAGGCACATGACAGCACGCTTGGAGTTTGCCAAAAGGCACCGAAAGACTCTCAGACCATGAGAAACAAGATTCTCTGGTCTGATGAAACCAAGATTCAACTCTCTGGCTTGAATGACAAGTGTCATTCAAGCCAAGTGTCACGTCTGGAGGAAACCTGGCACCATCCCCCATGCTGTGGGGATGTTTTTCAGCGAAAGGGACTGGGAGATTAGTCAGGATCAAGGCAAAGATGAACGGATTAAAGTACAGAGAGATCCTTGATGAAAATCTGCTCCAGAGCACTCAGGACCTCAGACTGGGGCAAAGGTTCACCTTCCAACAGGACAACGACCCTAAGCACACAGTCAAGACAACGCAGGACTGGCTTCGGGACAGGTCTCTGAAAGTCCTTGAGTGGCCAAGCCAGAGCCCGGACTTTAACTCAACATATCTGTAGAGACCTGAAAACAGCTGCGCAGCAACGCACCCCATCCAACCTGACAGAGCTTGAGAGGATCTGCAGAGAAGAATGGGAGAAACTCTCCAAATACAGGTGTGCCAAGCTTGTAGCATAATTCCCAAGAAGACTCGAGGCTGTAATTGCAGCCAACGTAAATGTGATATGTTTTTATTTTTAATAAATTATCAAACTTTTTTTTTTTTGCTTTGTCATTATGGGGTATTGTGTGTAGATTGAGGAGGAAAAAATATATTCAATCAATTTTAGAATAAGGCTGTAACATAAAATGTGGAAAAAGTCAAGGGGTCTGAATCCTTTTTCGAAGGCACTAATTTGCCTTGTGTCATTCAGAGTTGATAGAAACCAACAAATAGTCTAGATTAATGCAGAACCTTTTCCTAATTCCGTACCCTCCATGGGACCTATAACTAAAAGGAGAGTTTGAAATGAGTGAGGTCACACAAGTGCACTGTGAACAAATTAGGGGAGTTACACTTAGCATTTATGCCACTTGGTGAATGAAACAACCTGATTGAATACTAGTCTGTGGTAAAAGTGTGTCAGATTAGTGAATTAAACTGCTAGCCCTCTACTCTGCCAGTATGAGTCACGTCCATTTCCCTGCAGAAGCTCAACACAAGAGGGGGAACAGAAAGTGCCGAATGCTGACAAGAGGAAACACTAGAAACAAAGTCGAAAAACCAAGGACTTAGTTTAACAAACAAAAAAGCAGACATCAAAGCAGGAAAATACGTTCCTTTAAGACAGATCTGAGCAGAGAGAAAAATGCACTCAGAATAATTTGCATTGCTGAGAATAAACCTGATAGCCTTGATTTGTCACCCTCTGTCTCCACCCAATGTGAACCTAAAAAGCCCCAGAGGGTGATTCACCTACACAGTTGACGCAGCCTCCTTCTCCTCTCTTACAAAGACTGTGGTTTGTAATCATCGTATATTTTCTGTCTCGCAGAGTGCAGTAGGTCCCCCTGCCCATGCCATATATACACAGAGACAGAGAGACACAGACAGAGAGAGACAGGCACAGTGGGTTGATCAATATGAGATAGACAGCCAGAGCAGTTCAGAGTGGGAAAGATATCACAGCCAAACACTCAAAGGAAGATAAATTAATAACAAGCTGATCTCACACACACACACAATTGAAGAACACATGTTTTAGGGAGGCTGTAAAAGTTTTGTATAGTAGGCCTTTCAACATTAAAATTGGAAAACTTTGCAACTTGGAAACATGAAGTTGGTCCTTGCGAACTCCTACCGCAACTGACACACACTCAAACATCCCTCAATCCAAGTGGAAGGTTAATCTGACAACTCCATCATAGTTGTTGTTCAAGGAGGCCATCCATGGTGAGGCTACGACAGAGGATTTATTTTTTGCTTTGTGCCGGGTGGAGATTATAACAATTCATGGCCATTAAGGCCAGTTCTTTCTCCAAGATGTTCAAATGTTCATAGATGACCAGCAGGGTCTACCAACATGTCACATGTGCAACCTGAGAAAAATAAATAAAAATTTAAAAAAACTCTAGACCACCTTTACTCCACACACAGAGACGAGTACAAAGCGCTTGCACGTCCTCCATTTGGCAAAGCTGACCATAATTATATCTTACCGATTCCTGCTTATAAGCAAAAACTAAAGCAGGAAGTACAAGTGACTCGCTCAATGCGAAAGTAGTCAGATGACACGGATGCTACGCTACAGGACTGTTTTGCTTGCACAGACTGGACTGTTCTGGGATTCATCCAATGGCAATGAGTATACCACCTCAGTCACCGGCTGCATCAATAAGTGCATCGAGGACGTCGTCCCCACAGTGACCGTACGTACATACAGCGGGTGAAATAAGTATTGAACACGTCACCATTTTTCTCAGTAAATATATTTCCAAAGGTGCTATTGACATGAAATTTTCACCAGATGTTGGTAACAACCCAAGTAATCCATACATAAAGAAACCAAAAGAAATAAGTTCAGAAATTAAGTTGTGTAATAATGTGAAATGACACAGGGAAAAAGTATTGAAAACATGAAGGGAGGTGAAAAAAGGCATGGAAAGTCAAGACAACAGCTGAAAACTATCAGTAATTAAAAAGCAATCCAGCCGCCTGTCAGTGCAAATTATTATCAGCTGGTTCAGTCCCAACTGATGGCCTACAAAAAGGTCTCATTGCCAAGGTGTCACACAAGACACATCTCATAATGGGTAAAAGCAAAGAGCTGTCTCAAGATCAAAACATAATGATGGCATTGGTTATAGACGCATTTCTAAGCTTCTGAATGTTCCAGTGAGCACTGTTGGGGCCATAATACGGAAGTGTTTCACCATAAATTTGCCTCGACCAGGTGCTCCTCGCAAGATTTCTGACAGAGGAGTGAAAAGAATAATCAGAAGAGTTGTCCAAGAGCCAAGGACCACTTGTGGAGAGCTTCAAAAAGACCTGCAATTAGCAGGTACTGTTGTCTCAAAGAAAACAGTAAGTAATGCACTCCACCGCCATGGCATGTATGCACGCTCACCACGCAAGACTCCATTGCTGAAAGAAAAGCATGTTGAAGCTTGTTTAAAGCTTGCTGCACAACATTTGGAAAAGCCAGTGAAATACTGGGAGAATATAGTGTGGTCAGATGAGAGCAAAATTGAACTGTTTGGATGTCATAATACACACCATGTTTGGAGGAGAAATGGTACTGCACATCACCCTAAAAACACCATACCAACAGTGAAGTTTGGAGGTGGGAACATCATGGTGTGGGGCTGCTTTTCAGCAAATGGTACTGGCAAACTTCACATAATTGAAGGAAGGATGAATGGGCAAATTTACCGAGACATTCTTGACAAAAATCTGCTGCCATCTACCAGGATGATGAAGATGAAATGAGGGTGGACATTTCAGCAAGACAATGATCCCAAACACACAGCCAAGGAAACTCTCAATTGGTTTCAAAGAAAGAAAATAAAGCTGCTAGAATGGCCCAGCCAATCACCTGACTTAAATCCCATTGAAAATCTATGGAAAGAACTGAAGATCAAGATTCATAGAAGAGGCCCACGGAACCTTCAAGATTTGAAGAATGTTTGTGTGGAAGAATGGGCCAAAATCACACCAGAGCAATGCATGCGACTAGTTTCTCCATACAGGAGGCGTCTTGAAGCTGTCATTACCAACAAAGGCTTTAGTACAAAGTATTAAATAAATATCAGTAAGTGTGTTCAACATTATTATTACACATAACTTAATTTCTGAACTTATTTATTTTGGTTTCTTTGTATGTATGGATTACTTGGCTTGTTACCAACATCTGGTGAAAATGTCATGTCAATAGCACCTTTGGAAATATATTTACTGAGAAAAATGGTGACGTGTTCAATACTTATTTCACCCGCTGTATGCCAACCAGAACCCATAGATTACAGGCAACATTCGCACCGAGCTAAAGGGTAGAGCTGCCGCTTTCAAGGAGCGGGACTCTAATAATAATAATAATAATAAACTTTATTTATATAGCACCCATCACAGAAAGAATCACAGAGTGCTTTACAAGTAGCAAGTATACCATTTAAAAAACATCATACTAACATAAAAACATAAAACATAAAAGCACAATCAATTAAAAGCTTGTCTAAATAGTAGTGTCTTCAGCTGCTTTTTAAAAGAAACAATAGAATCGGCCACACGCAACGACAAGGGCAGGGCATTCCACAATTTTGGAGCAGTCGCCTGGAAGGAACGATCTCCCCTAGTTTTAAGGCGGGTTTTAGGTACCATCAGGAGATTCTGACCTGAGGAGCGAAGAATACGAGACGAAGAGTAAGGGGTCAACATGTCAGTGATGTATTGAGGCGTCTGTCCATGTAGTGCTTTAAAAGTTAAAATTAAAATTTTAAAATCAATTCTGTATTTTACCGGTAGCCAGTGGAGAGTAAATAAAATAGGAGTAATGTGTGCCCTTCTGTTTGTTCCTGTTAAAAGCCTGGCTTCGGCATTTTGAACCAGTTGAAGACGCCTCAAAGAACAATTGTTAAAACAAGTAAAAAGAGAATTACAATAATCTAACCGTGAAGAAATAAAAGCATGAATGATCATCTCCATGTTAGTTTTGGGCAGTATTGTTCTTAATTTAGAGATATTTCTCAATTGATAAAAACAGTTTCTGACCAGCTGTCTAGAATGACCATCCAGGGACATCGATTGGTCAAACAGAACACCAAGGTTTCTTAGGCTCGTCTGGACAGAGGAGTCCAAGGAACAGAGGTGTTGTTTAATTTGCGATATTTTTTGTTCTGGAGCAATGATCATAGTTTCAGTCTTTTTTGTATTCAGTTGTAGAAAATTGTTATATAACCAAGACTTAATGCATGATAGACATTCCAATAAATCCGTTAATTTTTCAAACTCAGAATCATTAAAAGAGCAGTACAACTGAATGTCATCAGCATAAAAGTGATAAGACACATTTTTAAAATTTCTGATTATTTCACCAAGCGGACTCATATATAATAAAAACAAGAGAGGACCTAAAACTGAACCCTGAGGAACTCCATACAACAGAGGGGTCATATCTGACAGAATGTTATTAACGGACACACAAAATGATCTGTCGCTCAGGTAAGAGGTAAACCAACTAAGAACAACACCAGAAAAACCCATTTCATTGTGTAATCGATTTAACAGGACCGTATGGTCTAAAGTATCAAACGCTGAAGATAAGTCGAGTAAAATCAGCACTGTGTACTGTCTTGAGTCAGCAGCCATCAGAATGTCATTTGAAACTTTAAGAAGTGCCGTCTCAGTTGAATGGCATTTCCGGAAACCTGACTGAAATTTATCAAGTATGTTTTTACCACTAAGAAATGTAATCAGCTGGCCAGCGACCACTTTCTCAAGAATTTTTGATAAAAAAGGCATTTTAGATATTGGCCTATAGTTAGTTGGCACAGAAGAATCCAAATTCGGTTTCTTTAATAAAGGGCTGACAACTGCTTGTTTAAAATGACTGGGAACAGATCCACTTAAAAGGGAAAGGTTAATCATTTTAACAACCAATGGTCCAAGTAAATCAAATACATTAAATAACAACAAAGTCGGCACTACATCGAGCGGGCTAGAAGATGGTTTCATTTTACTTAATATGTTCTTAATATCATCTAGATTGATAGGTGAAAAATTATCCCAAGAGTATGAGGCAGCTGACCCACATGAAATGACATCAAGAGATGGATTTGTAGTATTTCTAATATCATGCACCTTGTTTACAAAAGCATGTAAAAACCTATTGCAATCACTCTTTGAGTGTACAGGCACTTGGGGAGCAAGGGGAGAGACTATCTTAGATATCGTATCAAACAGAACTCTAGAATTGTTCTTGTTCTGAGTTACAAGATTAGTAAAATAATCTGACCTGGCCTGTTTTATCTTAACATTTAGCAGTGAGATAAGCTCCCTCAAATACAATCTATGTACTTCCAGACTTGTGGATTTCCATAAACGTTCAACTTTACGGCATTTTCTCCTGAAAGACATTATATCATCATTCATCCAAGGGCACACATTATTAGGGAACATGCTTTTACTTTTCAAGGGAGCAACTAGATTTAAAACCGACAGACACTGATTATTAAAAGACTGCAGGAATAATTCAGCATTTTTACAATCAATAAAAGAACTCGGGTCAAATGACTCAGAAAATTTCTCAGCTGTAGCTTGATTAATAATACGTCTTTGCAACATCGGTCTACAAGGAAGACAGTCAACATTAGAAGACAGATTAAAAAATATGCAACAATGATCTGTCACATTTATGTCCATAACACTCAAATGGTCGATGCTCAGACCTAATGAAAAAACAAGGTCCAAAGTATGACCTTTTATATGTGTAGGGCCTAAAACACATTGTTTAAAATGAAATGATTCAGTGAGTGTTAAGAATTCAGATGCCACAGAACATGAAGAGTCATCAACATGCAAGTTAAAATCCCCAAGTATCAGAACCTTTTCAAGTTTGATAATTGAAGATAAAAACTCTGCAAAATCATCTAAAAACAAGCGAGCAGAACCAGGAGGACGGTAAATTA
Organism: Thymallus thymallus; assembly: GCA_023634145.1. Classification (NCBI taxonomy): domain Eukaryota; kingdom Metazoa; phylum Chordata; class Actinopteri; order Salmoniformes; family Salmonidae; genus Thymallus; species Thymallus thymallus. The sequence goes on from CM042414.1 coordinate 4,845,675, forward strand.
AGACACAGTAAAATGAATCATTATTTCCAACCTTAGTCATCTGTAGCTCAAAGGAGTCGAAAGAATCCGAATTGATCAACCTGCAGCAAAAACGGTTCCGGTACACGAGAGCGAGTCCGCCTCCTCGTCGCGACACCCTCGGTGTCCCATACACAGAGCAGTCCAGGGGACACAGTTCGTTGAGATGAGTGTATTCCATATCTCGCTGCCAAGTCTCAGTTAGGAACATAAAGTCAATATGTTCCTTTGTAAATAAGTCATTGAGTATGAGCGCCTTGTTAGCAATGGAGCGCGCATTAAACAGAGCAAATCTGGACGCTTATAAGAAATTCCGCTACGCTCTCAGACGAACCATCAAATAGGGAAAGCGTCAATACAGGACTAAGATTGAATCCTACTACACCGGCTCTGACGCTCATCGGATGTGGCAGGGTTTGCAAACTATTACGGACTACAAAGAGAAACCCAGCTGCCTAATGACGCAAGCCTACCAGACGGGCTAAATGCCTTTTATGCTCGCTTCGAGGCAAGCAACACTGAAGCATGCATGAGAGTACCAGCTGTTCCGGACGACTGTGTGATCACGCTCGCCGTAGACAACATTCACAAGGCCGCGGGGCCAGGCGTATTACCAGGATGTGTACCCCGAGCATGTGCGGACCAACTGGCAAGTGTCTTCACTGACATTTTCAACCTCTCCCTGACCGAGTCTGTAATACCTACATGTTTCAAGCAGACCACCATGGTCCCTGTGCCCAAGAAAGCAAAGGCAATCTGCCTAAATGACTACCACCCCGTATCACCATGAAGTGCCTTGAAGCGGTGACACAGAAGGGGCGTGGCTCACATGCACCCGCTGCCACCACATGGGGCACAGGACTATCAATGCTGGGTCCTGGAGTGACCACATGACGGCATAAGGCCTGACTGTAGCTCAATCAGCGCCACCTTGCCTAGTTCCTGGGTTTTCCTCCTAAAAGTAGCCCATGTATTTATCTCAAGGGAAAAAATATTTCTGTGATAAATACAGGTTAAATAATTGATTGCCTATTAAGATGTAGTCCTAAGTTATTGATGGTGCCCTTTCACCACTTGGTAAACAAATTTAGCACGAATTTGCAAGTAGGTCTATTTTAGCCCATCTTTATAGAACTTCCTTGAAATAGTACTACTTACTGAAATATCACACAAATGTCATCGCTGTTAAAATAAATGCTAAGTAAGTGCTTTCAGATTTAATGAACCAACTACAAAGTTAGTGTTAGTTTGACATTTGAGTGATTAGTGACTACCCTACCAACACCACCACAAGCTAAGCCTAATACGAAGTCAGCTCCACACCAACTATGAGCAATGTTTACTTGCTCCCAGAAACGCATCAAAGATCCAACTACTACGCCCCACTAACCTCTCCATTAAGAGTCAGACTGAGGGGATCTATCCAGGGAGTTAAAGACCAAGCCATGCTGTTGAATGGAGCCAATTTGTCCCAAGGGCATCCACACTGTTTTATTTGGCTAAAGGACAGCATTGAGCATAGAAGATGCCAACCGTTTCAATCTCTCCCCAGTCCACCACCCAGTGATGTTTTAATTCAGACCTGAACAACCAATGAGACTTGGCCCTGAACTGGTTTCACGGACGAATTGAAATTGTGTACAGAACAATTTGTCTTTGACTGTAGGAGTAAACGTCACTCCCTATAAGGCGTGACATGATTCGAGACGTGTTTCTTACATTTGGATATTTTTGAATTCTCAGGAAGTTGTATATATTTTATCTGAATATTAGCTGATTACATAATAATCTAGAGCCTAGCTGGCTCTGCTAGCCTGCTATCTCCCCTCTTGTTTTGCATGTCTCCCCTTTAGTCTACACACAGGCTAGCCTACCAGCACACACTCCAAGATTAACCGAACTTCAGCACAGGAACATTCGACACACAAGTTTCTGTGAGCATCTATAGGAAACCTCTGGAGATCCACCAAAAGATAGATAGATAAATAGATAGATAGATAGGTACTTTATTGTTCCCCCGGGGGGGAAATTTCAAAAGTCAATAGTCAGCAAGAATCAGTCTTAAATGTGAGCGATTTGAAGGACAGAGAAAATCCCATATGTCAACATCAGCCAGGGCAGGTCATGACAGGACTGAGCTAGCCAGTTGACAGAGACTAGACTCAATCCAGCCGTGTCTTATCGCTGACTGTCCTCTCCACCGACATCCTGTCGTGGGCTGCTTCCCAAATGACACCCTATAGGACTCTGGCCAAAAGTAGTGAATAGGGTGTAATTTGGGATGCAGCCCTGACCTGCTGCCACCATGGCTCCATGGTAGGTTACATTTAGCTCCGCTGATGTCACGGCCAACATCCGAGAACAATTAGGAAATGGGCACGGGCTGTTCCCTGATGACATCACACTGGCAACAACATGCTCCGTCCATCATCATTCCTCCTATTCATGCTAGGAAAAGATCCAGAGGAGGTATTCTAGCCCATAGAGAACTAAACAAAGGGCTACATGCTAGGAGAGTATTCACGACAGTGAAAGTGTAAGCTGCAAAACATAATTACTTTTAGTGTAAATTATTTAAGAGCCCTCAACTCGAAAAGGAGGGGTTCTGAGAGTCTATAACGACTAAATAATATCTTGGTCAACAAGAGTCATCTGTTCTTTCGACCAATCGACTGGTCTACATTTTAAAATGTGTATTTTTCCATATATAGACACACCCTATGTGTTCAATTAAAATATATGTAGGCTACTGAGGTTGGCTGGTGCTTTAAGCACACTGATTAAATAATTAAAGACACCGTTGACTCAAGAGGGAGTGAGATATCAAGATAGCCTAACCAGAAATAAAAACTGTTCCCGAACCTCCTCCTCCGGCTGCTGCTGGCCTTCACAGATTCTGCCATTCGCTCCCGAAGTGACCGGTAATAGGCTACACCAGGGTTCACCAGGGTATCTTACCATTTCTACCGATCTGCGTGCCAGTTATGGTTCCACATTTTCGTGGAACAGTTTAAATGTATCTTTAAAAAGTCTTCATCTCAAAATCAGTCGTGATTAATAAAAGATTTAAATCAAAATTAAACAAATCTAAAAGTAACTTATATTGCCATTGTCAACTACGTAAAAACCATCAGAATTTCTGTGTCAGTGAGCTCCAGACAGACACAGATGTATTTGCGCAAAGGATAAGTAATGAGGTATGCCTATTTTATTATGTTTCTACCGGATCAGATCGTTTTTTTCAGAAATACTATCAGCTCTCCAAATGAGCACATCTATAAGCGTACATTTGCACGCAGGCCAGGTAGAGCAGGCATACTTGTATGCGTAATCAGGTGCGCGTCCTTAGTCAACATTGACAGGAAAGTTCCATACAAAATAATTAATAAATTGACAACTCGAAAATGGAACGAAATAAACCAAAATGTGTTTCTCACAAGTGTAGCCTAGGTTGTGCACTCTGCAAACAACGTGTCCACTCCTACAATTACAACTGTAAAAGACTGTAATAATAATAAAAATAATAAATGTTATGCATTAACAGTAACCAAAATTATATACTATTGATACTGGTGTGCGCCATCCCCCTCAACTAAAATGGGGTCAGCCCTAGTATGTACTAATGAAAAACACCTTAAAAATATTCCTTCTCCGTGCCAGTTCTCTCTGGCGCAGTGCTCCCCCCTGCAACCTTGCCCTCCTGCACCCCAAACGCCACATTTACCCTCAGAGCACAACTGCAAGAGATGTTTTTACATACAAGTAAACATTTCCAGGAATAGCATACCTCACACTAGCCTTGGCAAGAAGAGGCCTTCACTTCACAAAGTTGCATATGACAGCACTGCTGCAGAATGCCATGGGAATGTAGAACATGATGGCAGTCTTCCAGATACTCCCTCATCGCTACTCAGCTTTCTAACACTCGAGTTTTGTTTTCCTCTTAACATGATGCCCATTGACACCCCATTGAGCGTGAATGGATAAACACCTTGTCTGGACAATACAGAACACATAAGGTTGAACATTGAGCTTAGGCCTCTGACATTTGAAGTGAATTTGAAACAAATCGCTTACCCATCCTCATCTCCATCCATGGGAATGGCTATCCCGAACAGGCTGTTGACGGTGGGAGTGGCCAGCTGCAAGCTCTCAGGGATGAAAGGCATCATGACATCTTTTCCAGGGGTGGCATTGGGCTGAGGTAGGGTGTCTGACCTCCTGCTGCTGTCGTCCCCCTGGCTGGCTATGTGGCCCTGCCCGGCTGCTCCAGCTGTGGCCTCACCGCGAGTTACCTGGGCCAGGGGGAGTCCTCCTGGGTCAGGGGCCTGGCTTGTGTTGGTGGCACTGGGCACGGTGACAGGCACATTCTGGACAATGGAGGTGCTGCCCACTCCTCCTGAAGGCTGAGAATGACTCACCGGCTGCTGTAGGGCACCCCCGGGCAGGAGAGGAGCCGTAACTGCCCCGCTGGCTACCTGCAGCAACAGCCCCTGGGCCGAGGCTAATGGACCGCCGTGCAAAGACCCAGCCAGCTCTCCGGCCTGAGGGGTGTTGACAGACGAGGGGCCCTGGCACGAAGGAGGCCCCACAGAGAGGGAGGCAATGGGGAGGGTTTGAGGGCTGAAGCCCTGAGGCTGTAGAGGGGGTAAGTGCTGCTGTCGGTAGTCCAGCTGACTTGGGGGCATTCCAGAGGGATGAGGGGAGTAGGCAAACTGCTGGACCTGCGTGGCAAGAGGAATAAGGGGGGATTTTTGCAGCACGCCACCTTGGGACACGCCATTGAGGCCAGTAGGGGGAAGAGTTTGGGGGACAGCGGGCTGCACGTTGAGCTGGGCCTGGGATACCATCGCTGAGTACCCTGTGGACTGTAAGGCACTAGCCCCGCTCCCTGGATGGCCATGGTGGAAAGTGTAGTAGCCACTATCACCCGCGGACTCCTGAGCCTGTGTGGAGAGGGTATTAGGAGCGACCACAGTGCCTCCTGTGGCCCCTAGCCCACTGTCTGCATTGTGGTCAATGGTGACAGTGTGTTTTATGCTATCCACAGTCCTGCTCATGCTAGAGCCCTCAGAATCTCTCTCATAGAACTCTGTACATGTCCATCTGCCTCGTCTGAAGGGCTCTCCTGTACCATGGTCAAGTTTAATGACCCTGAAACGTGAACTACAGCTTGTCGTCGTTGTAGAGCTAGGCGCCGCAGGGGGCGTCTGAGACACACTTGGGGAAACATTAGCAGCAGGGCCAGCGTTGACTGTTGTCGGCTGCTGGGTGGCCGAGGTTGGAATGGAGGGCTGACTCGCGGCTGGTACAGGAACACTCCCCACTAAAAAGTGTGGGTTGACATGACTCATGCCTGTACTTCTAAAAGCATGGCCCCCATTAAAAGGACCTGTTGCAGCCATTGGCTGCCCCTCTTGAAGTAAATGTAAGGCCATGACAGCTGCCTCTGCTTCCCCTACATTGTTTAAAGTCTCCTCGGATGAACTTCTGTCACATACTCCCGGATCGGCACGGGACACGTCAAATATTTCAGAAGACACATCCTCGGTCCTGGATTCGTCTGGGTCATCCAGACTCTCGGTGTCATCCGTGATGCTACTGGCTGCCACCTGAGCCTGTGTCACACTCGTGATCTGAAAACAGCTCTTCTTCTTTGCTGGCATTTTTGACATGTTGAATATCTACGCTAGTAAAGTGACTGTCTATTTCCAGATAAGTGTTTCGTCTGCTGCTCAATAAGTTATAGCTATTAACTAACTAGCTAAAGAATTCACACATTAGAACAACAACAGGCAAGTATGCGACATATTCCTTGCTCCCCTCTCCTGTTGCAGATTGTGTCTGTAAAAACGAACGAGCCCACTTCGTCCGAAATGGGACACTAACGTTAGCTAGTCTCTGTGTGACAAGTCTCCCGATACCACCGCCTCCTCTCCTCCGGTTCTTCCGAACCTGGCCTCCTGCGTGTGTTATTGTCCCGGCCCCGGAGTTGCAAGCAGTCCACTGTTGCAGTTACCGCTCACCAGCTGCTACCGACACTCTAGTCTGAGGCGGTCTCCGTTCTTCACCACTCTCCCTTTCAGCTAGCTAGCTAATGTAGCTAAAAGCTAACTAGTTAGCCAAATAATAGCTATCGGTGTCGTTAGTTCGATCCCTACCTAGAAACAAGCCGGTACGACATCATGTTAACAAGTCCATATACTCTTCCAAATCTCCACATTGAATCTATATCCTCCAACAGACAGAAATTCCTGAATTTAAGAAAGTTTATCTTCTCGTCCTCTGGTTATCTCACTCTTTAGTGCGGCTTGCTATGACATAAATCCACTTATTAGCAGCAAGCTAACTGTCGCTCTGCTCTTCCTCTTACCACTCGACAAGATGGCAAAAAACCGCACTGCACTCTGGGAGCTTTGCGCATTGACTTACGTAAATCATTTGAGAATTCGGATGGGATACGCAGATTTGCTTTTTTATATCGTAAATATTCATGAAAACAAACATTTGCTTTTTTGTCTTCATTTAAGGTCAGTGTTAGGCATAATGTTATCAGTGTGGTTAAGGGTTAGGTTTAAAATCAGACTTTAGGAAAATAAATTGTAGAAATAGGTGGTGTTTATGACTTTGTGGCTGTGGTAACTAGTGACGACCATTCAGAAGGGACACAACAATCCACAGAGAGAACAAATCTTTTACCATGCTGTGCTGTATTGGGACACAAACCCTGCGGACACTCTTTTCCCGTCACTTCGATACAGCTACGACCCTATTGTGATTTTCATAGCAGGTTAGGAGAGCATTTTCGCTAAACCTAACCCTTTTCCTAACCTTAACCTAATTATCCTAACCAGCTGCCTAAGTTATCCTAACCTACTACGAAAATGTCACTTCCTGTCAGAGATGTTCACAAGTATTGGAGGTAGAGTCCAAGTCAAGTATTTTAGGGACAAGTCTAAGTCAAGTCTCAAGTCCCTTTTGGCAATGTCTTTCTGCCTGCTGTGGGTTAGGTCCATAAACCTTGTAAATTATTTGAAGTAAATTATTTCCTACATTCCTTTTTGGTCAATTTCATAAATGTAAAGTTAGTTGCCAAACACTGTCATAATTATATAATTTACAACATATTATTTAAATATGACATGATTTCACATACTATGATAAATGATTGCTAACTTTTGCTTGTCTTAACAAGCTTAACTTAAGATAAATGTAAGATAAACGATAGCTTAACTTTTGCTTGCGTTTTAATGTTCCGATCTATAAAGCAATAGCATACACAATGTCCGCTCAATCAAATTAGGATGAAGTGCAAATATGAGTAACCACTATCCTCTCATTGAAATAGACACGTCCATGTCTGCATATTTTGGGCGGAACGCAGACGTTCTAGAGCGCTTTTGAGCCCTCTATTAAACTACTTTCTCTGTGTTACAATGCCACCTGTTCCATGTTATCTGACAGAATGCACAACAAAAACTTATCCCAGTACTGACTTGCATTGTTCACGAGTCTCTCATCTAGAGTCCAAGTCTCAAGTCAATTGATCACGAGTCTAAGTCAAGTCACAAATCATTAAGTGCGACTCGATTCCGAGTCTCAGACTCGAGTTTCCATCTCTGCTTCCTGTCGTAGTTATATCAGTGGTGTGAAAATAGCGTTTCTCGTTTTCTGAAAGAATGTGGTCTCTCAACCCGGGACACACTATTTTCATGCCACTTCGATACAGCTACAACCTGGAGTGATTTCTGTAGCAGGTACAGAGAACATTTTCCTAAACCTAACTTCCGGTTGTAGCTGTATCGAAGTGACGTGAAAAGAGTGTTTCTCTTGTCAAATCAGTGTCTAATGCTGCGTTCAAGTACTATCGGAAACTCAGAACCTCCATGTTAAAATGAACATAAGGTATGTACATTAGATAGATAGATAGATAGATAGATAGATAGATAGATAGATAGATAGATAGATAGATAGATAGATAGATAGATAGATAGATAGATAGATAGATAGATAGATAGATAGATAGATAGATAGATAGATAGATACTTTATTGATCCCCCGGGGGGGAAATTTCATTGTCAGGCAGCTACAACAAAAACACAGGGCAGGTGCAAAATGCCACAACGAAAGTACACAAAAGACAGATACACGGTACATGATACATAGAGCGGCAGTATGAAAAAGTATAGAAATACAAGATATCTGGAGTGCAAAAAAAAGCTATAAAAGGACATTTCATAGTATGAGTGGTTGGCTGAATATGTACACTATACATTGGTGGATGTTGGATGGTTAACTATACTATACAGGTCGATGGCAGAGAAATACTTCAATACTTCAGTGTATAAAGTGCATGTGTCAAACTCAGTGGAGATTGCTGAGGGGAGGACAGCTCATAATTATGGTTGGAATGGAGCGAATGGAATGGGGGGAAAAATGGAATGCGTTTGATACCCCTGGCTGGTAGCCTAGAGGTCAGAGCGTTGGGCCAGTAACGGAGGGGTTGCTGGGTTGAATCCCAGAGCCGACAAGGTGAAAACCTGTCGATGTGTACTTGAGCAAGGCACTTAACCCTAATTACTAATATGGCTGTCCTGTAGGGAGGCCATCATTGTTTTAGCTCATTTTGCACTCCAGTATCTCTATTTGCACATTATAATTTGCACATCTATCACTCCAGTGTTAATTCTAATTTGTAACTTATTTCGCCACTATGGCCTATTTATTGTCCTACCTTCCCAAATAAGAATTTGTTCTTAACTGACTTGCCTAGTTAAATAAAGGTAAAATAAATTAAGCTTCCTATTGGTTTATTCTGATACTTACCAAGAAACTCATCTTTCTACAACGAGTAAGCACGTCCAACATTTTTAAATGTTCTAGTTCCGACTAGCACATGAATGTGGCATAACTCTGACATTTCCAATTTGCTAATCTATGCGGAAGGTTCGGATACCGAGTTTTCCACTTGGGAGGTATGAGAATCAACCAATAGGAAGCTCTATGCAAATTACTTACGTTCATTTTAACTCGGTGGTCCTGAGTTTCTGACATGACTTGAACTCGGCATCAAACACTTTCGCTATATGTTGGATCTCGAGCCACTTATGTCTCGGAGTTGCGCAAGCTAGGCTTGTGAAAATGTGTGCCACAACCTCAATGAGTCATAGATAAATGACTCATGACTATGATTCACAGATTACAAGATGAATGTAATAATTTTCTTGAATGAATCATTGTTTTTCGAATTGTCAGTCAATTGGGTTTTCCAGAATTATTACTTAAAATATTGTAGTCAGGGGCGCCAAATGGTGGAGAAAAGTTAGGACGATTCTAAGGGTCTGTGACTGACAGGGGCCTTATACAATTATTAGAACATTAGGTCATTTTTTTTCAATATTAAATTATTAACCTATTATCATTAATATAATATTTTATTTACAATGTACTAATAAAACTAACGGTTTCTTTTTCTTTTTCTTGTTTTTGGCAAAAAATAAACATCCAGAGAGCCTCTGTATTACATCCAGATAGCTTTCAGTAAGCTAAAACTGATTTTTAAAAACTATTTGAGGTCCACTATGTCCAACGACAGGCTTTGCAGTCTTGAAAGTCAGTTAGCTAGAAAGCTGGACTTCAAAGACTTGATCAGTGACTTTGCTATCAAGAAGGCTCGGCGCTGGGCTCTTGGTGAGTAAGGCTGAGTAAGGGCCAGTGATAACTGTTAAATGGCATGGATATTGGATCACTACACACATGATGCCCACAGGCTGAGAACAAGACTGAGAACAGACTGAGAACAAGCTATATCTGAAAGTAATGGCTGGATTGCCATAACATTTGTTGTCACAATCAAGACCCCAAGTGGAAGAAACCTATTGATTTGGTGACCTCTTGACCTTTCCTCTAGCGCCACCATCAGGCCTTTTCATTTCCATTTCCATTTTGTTTTCCATTTTCCATTTCCACTTTTACAGCTGCTTATTTTCTAGTTGGTATGTATACTTAGTTCAAAAATCTGCTGCTGATTATATTATTTTGTTTGTTATATCATTCTATAGACGATAATGTACATTTGTTTTAATTGAAGAGGTTAATGTATATTTAAGTAATATTTATTTTAAGTTATTCATACATTTTCCATTCAAGAATTTTACCATTAAAATTTAATTTTGACTGTAAAAGATGGCCTTGCATCAAATAGTGAATTCCACTGTATGCAGAATGTTTCATGCATGTCTGCACAGTGTTATATTTTCACAGCTCACTGTCAGTAAATATTGTACAGTAAATATTGGACTACAAGAGAGTTGCAAGCCTGCAAAGGTAGAGTTATTTAAAGCTTTGAATTGGTCGATTGGGTTCTGGTGTGTGGTTACAGCAATTGCGCAGGGTTGGTGTGGCCTGTGGTGGTGGGGCCCAATGTGATATCTTTTCATGGGGCCCAAAATCCCTGGCAGCGTCCCTGATTGTAGTTTTTTTCTCTCCCATGCAGCCCGATTGGACATATTCATTATATATATTGCAATGTTAAAGCTATGAAAAAGATATAAAGATGTTAATTATTTTATCAACCTAATATGGCACACATAATTTAGATTAGCATTTGACGTCAGGATGTCTTTTGTTGGTATTTTTCCCAACGCAGTTAAGGCAAAACCACGCGCCGTTATTCAGAGGGGTGTTCTACAGATCTCCAAGTCTCCAAGGCCGGAAGTGAATAACGGGTAGTGAATATCACGTATCGCGAAATTTTAGTCACTGATTAATAACGTTTGCCCTTGTATTTCAAGATGGAAAAATATAATAAAGACAGATGGTTGATTAGTTATGTTTTACATTATTATCGTATGTCCTTTCCTGCGTCTTGTTACGCTGACCGTCCGTGTCACTCCAGTGTCTCCAGTCTTTAGGAATCCACTCTTGTAACTCCTCAACAGAATTCACTCTTAGGTGTAGGGCTCAATTCAAAAGTTGAGTGGTCTCTCTGCGTAGTTCTCTCCACAAGTGAACAAATATGATATTTGTACCCAGGGGGTAGCCAACTCTAAATAGGAAAATAATGTAACTTGATGTGTTATGTGCTGTAGTTAGAACAACTTAAACCATTTTATAGAAATAATTATTATATATATATTATTATGATATTTGAGAAATTATGAATAATAAGCATATTATTTTACCTGATAATAGACTACTAATGATAATGTAACAACTTTAAATACCGAGCTGGTAATGTTAAGTAGCCTAGGTTAACTTAGACATCTATAATTTGTATTAAATAGACATGTACATTCTTTACATATTTAATAATATTTAATAGTTTTTATGTAAATATATTTTGATAAACATTTAATTTTTGATTTTTAGATTTTTGCACTAAATTTACAAAAAACTGTGTTGTCAACGTTTTCATTTGAATTACACCTACTGACTCTGGGTTGTTTTTCACCAACGGTGACCCAAGAGGAGGCTTTGCATGCAGAGGTGGCAGTGGGGCAGCTTTTTCATTGCTCAGGAGGATACGTCTGAAGTAAGGAGTGGGCTGTACTCTGTGGGGAGCTAAAACTTCATCACAGTCCCAATACAGAGAATCTGCAGACGGCGGAGACGCCCTGATGACATCCGCTGACCATCTAGCTTTGAGCTTACAGATCCTCTCATGACCACAGCTGTCCATCTGCTTGAGGCTTCAAGAAGCACACGCTATAAAAGTTTAATAAAGTATTATTATTAATTATGATAATTGGTTCAGATTTCCACACCAACACCAGAGTTGTGGGTTTGATTTCCACGGGGGACCAGTATGATACATATATGCATTATTGTGAGTTGCTCTGGATAAGAGTGTCTGGTAAATGTTGAAATCTTCAGTTGTAAGAGGTGTGAAAATTCTTATTTTCAATCAATGCATACTTAATTGAGAATGTATAGTAGTTTAAATATTGGTCATAGAATCAATTACCAAAAAATACTTATCAATGTCTGTAAATTACATAATTTCAAAGTCTGGAAAATACGAATTTTTACCTTTCATTCAGCACCTGATTTCAACGTCTAGAAAATCTGTATTTTTCATGTCCGGAAAATACATATTTTCTACGTCTGGAAAATACGTATTTTTGACGTCCTTATTGGACGTCTTTTCAACATCCGTATAAGACAGTTTTTCGTCTAAACTTTCATTCAGAGCCTGAAATGCACGTGATGTCAACGTCTGCAAAAGGTCTGGTTTCTAACTAACTGGTATGGCTGCAAGTTGCCACAATGTAGCCTATATGGTTTAGTAAATTATTTGATATGGTTTAGTAAATGAAACAATTAAACATCCAATTTTATAAGCAAATATGATGACCAATGGCGACCTGTCATTCAGCCCCACATTTTTTGCAAAAATAAATAAATATATATATACAATGCCTTTCAAAAGTTTGGTCTCACATAGAAATGTCCTTGTTATTGAAAGAAAAGCACATTTTCTGTCCATTAAAATAACATCAAATTGATCAGAAATACAATGTAGATATTGTTAATGTTGTAAATGACTATTGTAGCTGGAAACGGCTGATTTTTAATGGAACATCTACATAGGCGTACAGAGGCCCATTATCAGCAACTATCAGTCCTGTGTTCCAATGGCATGTTGTGTTAGCTAATCCAAGTTTTAAAAGGCTAATTGATCATTAGAAAACCCTTTTGCAATTATGTTATCACAGCTGAAAACTGTTGTGCTGATTAAAGAAGCAATACAACTGGCCTTCTTTAGTTGAGTATCTGGAGCATCAGTATTTGTGGGTTCGATTACAGGCTCAAAATGGCCAGAAACAAATAACTTTCTGAAACTCGTCAGTCTATTCTTGTTCTGAGAAATGAAGGCTATTCCATGCGAGAAATTGCTAAGAAACTGACGTTGTGTACTACTCCCTTCACAGAACAGCGCAAACTGGCTCTAACCAGAATAGAAAGAGGAGTGGGAGGCCCCGGTGCACAACTGAGCAAGAGAACAAGTACATTAGAGTGTCTAGTTTGAGAAACAGACGCCTCACAAGTCCTCAACTGGCAGCTTCATTAAATAGTACCCGCAAAACATCAGTCTCAACGTCAACAGTGAAGAGGCGACTCCGGGATGCTGGCCTTCTAGGCAGAGTTGCAAAGAAAAAGCCATATCTCAGACTGGCCAATCAAAATAAAATATTATGATGTGCAAAAGAACACAGTCACTGGACAGAGGAAGATTGGAAAAAAGTGGTATGGACAGACAAATCTAAGTTTGAGGTGTTCGGATCACAAAGAAGAACATTTGTGAGACGCAGACCAAAAGAAAAGATGCTGGAGGAGTGAGTGACGCCATCTGTCAAGCATGGTGGAGGCAATGTGATGGTCTGGAGGTGCTTTGGTGGTGGTAAAGTGGGAGATTTGTACAGGGTAAAAGGGATCTTGAAGAAGGAAGGCTATCACTTCATTTTGCAACCATGCCATACCTTGTGGCCGGCACTTGTGGATTTGTGAATACGTGTCACAAATCAGTTTGTAAACAATGTAAAAAATATATATATCATTGAGTTATTAAAGCCTCATATAAACATGGTCTCTTTTTTGTTTTCTTGAGTAAGGCAGCTCCAAAATGCAGGTGTGATTTCTGTGGTGTTGGGGCAAGCCAGCAGAAAATAGGAGCGTTGCGCCGTGATTGGCTCAGTGTTCTGTCACTCATGGGGACACTATGTCACCGCCAAGTCTAAGTCCTTAGTAAGGGTAGTCCTGTCATAGATTTACAATTAGAAGAGCCCTTCCAAGAAGGCTCAAGGTCATTGGCCACAGATAAAATTACATAAAATCATGTTATATGTACAGTAGCTTTGATTGGACTGATCATGTCAATGTCTTACTTTCTAAATCTTAGCTAGCAGTCATTATCATGAATCAAGTCGACAATCTACTGGGAAATCCTTTTTAATCCTTGTCATATGAATAGAAATAATGGCCATCGGCCATCGGACATAAACATTACACAACAAGTTGGAAATTGCAAATTCAACAATGAGTGGTTTGGAAGGAATCGGTGACAGTGGCTAACTGCAAGCATTGCAACTGGGAAGTTGGGAATAAACAAGCTCAGACTGGGAAAATACGTTTTGAATGGTCATCCAACTCGGAATTGTAAATCCGGCCTCTTTCTCTTTCTTTGATGACAAAATTTTCCCACGAAGGACCGCCACGCCACCTTCCTGTTCAAGTGAGCACAGCACAACAAAGTGAGTCCAAAAATGTCTTAAATGCTGCTGCATAAATGATGTAATATGCCAGGGAGATATGTATACTGTAGCTAAGAAAGTAATACTAAGTGCATGTTGTGTAGTGAGCTGTTAGTAGCCCATGTGCCTCACCCTAATAATTTGGTCTATTTTCACCTCTTAATTTCGCCTACTGTTCTGACATGGTGGTGCACATGTAGCCGATAACCTGTTTTAGAGAAATGTAATCATTGAATAATTATAAGAGCTTTCATTGTCTGCTTGTATGCCCCCTTTATTTATCCTAAGGTTCTGACTTGGTGTACAGGGAGAACACTGTAAGAATGACCCATGTTCTGAATTCTGTCGCTGTACATTTCAAAAGTGCTGAACAAATAGTTATATTGACTACGTCCGTCCTAGCTCGCTCATTTATGTCTTAATCGAAATTACGGGTTGCCTCTTATCTGCTTGTCATCTCCTTATGCCATAGTTTGTACATATCAATTGTCAGTAGAAACCACATTTGTTTATGCAAGTCAGCCATATCAGCTATGTTTTTTTTTAAAGCAGTAAATTAGGCTGAATGAACTGTTTCGCTGCCAGACAAGGCTCTGCTGATAGCCAGGAGTAGCAGTGGTAAGATGTTGGGACTCTGCTGTTGGGACTCTGCTGTTGGGACAGCTTTATGTAGGCCCTAACAGTTTGTGGGCACTGTTTGTCACCGTTATAGTGAAATTCATGTATTGTTTAGTGTTGTGTTGTGTAGTGGCTTTGCTGGCATGCATCCCACTTTTTTTTTTCCCCACCAAGAATTACATGCTTAAATCTCCACTGATGATGACACGCCACCACAGTCTATAGAAAAAGGTACTGTCCAACAGCAGTAGTTGTGGTGGCAAGTATGCAACACAGACTCCAAATCTGCTCCAAATAGCCAAACAAATTTCTCCATTGCAAAACAACGTCTTGTGGCAAGAATCTGATTGAAAAACTGTTTTTGCTGCCAAAACAACCGTAGGCCTAGTTGAAATTTTCTGATGTATCTGAATATAGTTAGTCAGACCTGCCCTGATGAAGCATATGGTCCTTATAGTTGATATTGGAAGAAAACAAAGTGAGTTTGAGTGTTTGCATTTGGACTGAGACTTATAACATGTACAACATCTTATCCATAAAAAATATGTAACTTCCTGACAAGGTCGCTAAGGGCTGTGCTAAGGTTTCTACACTACCCCCTTCCTTCAGACAATGTGTCGGCACACTTCACTATAACATATTGCGCCTGGACCAATGGGATACACTTTCGATGGCTTCATATCAGCGACACCGACACTTCTGACATTGATGTAGCAAATTTGGGGGTAGCCATACCGGGACATGAACGTGGGTTCCCTGTGACTGTCAGTCCAACACCTTTACACCAAGACGGCTGAACCTCTTGGCAAAGTCAGTAGGTGTGAAAGGTTGATACAGTATCTAGTCTAAACAGTGCTTTACAAGTGATCTTTAATCTTGTGAACTGCATGATTTTGGGCATGATTCATATAGGCCTACCAGTAATTCAATTGTTCAGATGTCCTCAAGCAATGTGGCACTGAAGCAGTTGGAGCAGAGCCACATGGCTCTGGGTTGGTCTTGAAGAAGAACATAATTAGTTATAGCTGTCAGTTTTTCCTCAAATGTTTATTCACTGTATGTTGTAAAATGTGAGTGAAAGGTAAAGATAAGCCATTCTCATCTTTAGGGACATATTCTAAGCACACACACACTCACAAATGACCAGGCTCCTGCCAATTAATTTTCTTGTCTTTCAGTAAACCAGTAGAGATCAAATGTTCAAAACCATATGCTTAACTTGTCTGAATTAGGTGATATTCAAGTTTTCAAAATGTTATTATTATGAATAGATTACATGCATGGACACATAGAAATAGCTAAAAAGGATATAGGGTTCTTTATCAATGCATGGGTCTTTAATCTGTCGTGGAACAATTATAGACCAAACCAACTGATTTCAAGTTAATATATTTTCCAGATAGATGCTGTATGCTGTAATAATAATAACTGTGATATGTATAGGCTTTTATTGATTTGAATGTATTTATTTATATCAAATCCTGCAAGTCACAATACGCTGGATTGTTAAGTGACTAGTAATTCCCATCAGAATCTAGCCAGAATATTGAATATTCTATCACCCACAACCTGTACTCAGAATGACTGTTATGGTGAAAGACATAACAGATAAGATTATCTAAATAATCTAAACTGGAACAACCCTCTCAGTAACGAGTGAAATAAGTCGAACCCGTTTCAGATTGGATTGCAATATGCAGAAACATATATATTAAAACAAACTATTATAAAAAATCTACCAGCAACAAAGTACACTTGGAAATATGATAATGAGGCCCTTCCCACGTCTTTTTCACTCTGAGAGAGTTAACAAAAATTAATTAAACACAGTTGAATAAGAACAACACCAGGCGATTGAAAATATTTTTGTAATCTAATGTTCAGTTTTGCTGAGATGTAGGTAAGGTGACAGACGTTCCTAACACTGATCTGAATAAAAGGAAAGTCCCATCAATGTCTAATTGCTAAATGTACTCTAAACAGGATGATGTGGAAGTAAAATCTGAATACTTAGGAGATATAGGTCAGGGCTCACGAGTGGCGCGGTGGTCTAAGGCACTGCATCTCAGTGCTAGAGGTGTCACTACAGACAACCTGGTTCGAATCCAGGCTGTATGAAAACTGTCCGCATTGTCTGGGTTTGGCCGGTGTAGGCCGTCATTGTAAATAAGAATGTGTTCTTAACTGACTAGCGTAATTAAATAAAAGTTAAATAAACTAATGATTTCTCCTGGTTGGAAAATATCATGTTGAATCTTACATTCTAAATGCCTGTGTTTAAGATTAGAATCTAAATGCCTAATGTTTTAAACACTGACGTTTAGGTTACAAACGCGTCACATGTTTCATGGTTTTACAGTTCACCACATAACCTGCTAGTGATTAAAAAGTGGTGTGTCTGTGTGTGTGTGTCTGTATCTGTGTCTGTCTGTGTCTTTCTGGTTTCTGTGTGCATGTGTTTGTATGTGGTGCCAATGTGTGTGTGTGAGATTTTTTTGTTTAGTTGGCTTTTTCGTTTGCGCTTCTTCTCACATCATTAAAGGTGCTACACGTAGGATTTTTATGAATTTTTGCATTGCAATTTCAGAAAATGTCCATAATATAGCTGCAGTATTAGTGGAATGATAGTGTTTCGGAGTATTCCTTACCCACCAGTGTTGTGAATGACTGTGATATTCTCCTATTTATTTGTTCTGCCGGAATGGGAAAGCTGTTTTGAATTCGTGGCTGTGTTATCTAGTGTAAATCGGGTCAAGTGTCCAATGTAGAAATCAGTCTGTCATATCCTGGTTTCTAAAATTCTACACTGTTCGCTCAATTTCAGTTTTTGTGAGAAAGCGTTGAATAGTGTAAGGAATCATTGTACCATCTAAATCGCTGAGAAATATATTTTCAATAAAAAAAAAAAGCTGTTTGAAGCTGGTGGACCAAAACCGAAAGTAAAAGGCTTGAGTCTCTACCATGTTACGGAGAAATGGGATTCGGGGGAAGATTTGTTTTGAATTAATTTTATTTATTTTTTATTTAACCTTTATTTAACTAGGCAAGTCAGTTAAGAACAAATTCTTATTTACAATCATGGCCTACACCGCCATTGAATGCAGACTAGTGCTGTTGCAATTCACCTACAGTTGAAGTCGGAAGTTTACATACACCTTAGCCAAATACATTTAAACTCAGTTTTTCACAATTCCTGACATTTAATGTAGACTTCCACAAGCTTCCCACAATAATTTTGGTCCATTACTCCTGATAGCACTGGTGTAACTGAGACAGGTTTGTAGGCCTCCTTGCTCGCACACGCTTTTTCAGTTCTGCCCACACATTTTCTATAGGATTGAGGTCAGACTTTTGTGATGGCCATTCCAATACCTTGACTTTGTTGTTGTTAAGCCATTTTACTTTGGAAGTATGCTTGTCCATTTGGAAGACCCGTTTGCGACCAAGCTTTAACTTCCTGACTGATGTCTTGAGATGTTGCTTCAATATATCCACATAATTTTCCTTCCTCATGATGCCATCTATTTTGTGAAGTGCACCAGTCCCTCCTGCAGCAAAGCACCCCCACAACATAATGCTGCCACCCCCATGCCCCCATGGTTGGGATGGTGTTCTTCGGCTTGAACCTCCCCCTTTTTCCTCCAAACATAACGATGGTCATTATGGCAAACAGTTCATTTTGTTTCATCAGACCAAAGGACATTTCTCCAAAATGTATGATCTTTGTCCCCATGTGCAGTTGCAAACCGTAGTCTGGCATTTTTATGACGGTTTTGGAGCAGTGGCTTCTTCCTTCCTGAGCGGCCTTTCAGGTTATGTCGATATAGGACTCGTTTTACTGTGGATATAGATACTTTTGTACCTGTTTCCTCCAGCATCTTCACAAGGTCCTTTGCCGTTGTTCTGGGATTGATTTGCACTTTTCACACCAAAGTACGTTCATCTCTAGGAGACAGAACGCGTCTCCTTCCTGAGCGGTGTGACGGCTGCCTGGTCCCATGGTGTTTATACTTGCGTACTATTGTTTGTACAGATGAACGTGGTACCTTCAGCTGTTTGGAAATTGCGCCCAAGGATGAACCAGACTACAATTTTTTTCTTCTGAGGTCTTGTCTGATTTATTTTGATTTTCCCATGATGTCGAGCAAAGAGGCACTGAGTTTGAAGGTAGGCCTTGAAAAACATCCACTGGTACACCTCCAATTGACTCAAATTATGTCAATTAGCCCATCAGTAGCTTCTAAAGCCATGATATAATTCTCTGGATTTTTCCAAGCTGTTTAAAAGCACTGTCAACTTAGTGTATGTAAACTTCTGACCCACTGGAATTGTGATATAGTGAATTATAAGTGAAATAATCTGTCTGTAAACAATTACTTGTGTCATGCCAAAACTATAGTTTGTTAATATGAAATCTTTGGAGTGGTTGAAAAATTAGTTTTAATGACCTAAGTGTATGTAAACTTCCGACTTCAACTGTAGCTCATGTGGTCATAGCCAGCATAATATTTTCAGACCATTCCCAATTAGCTCATGTGGTCATAGCCAGCATAATATTTTAACTTGCATGCAAAGGAAAATGAATACTTAAACAAAAGTAGGTCAATTATATTTTAAATGCCCTGAGTGTGCATGAATTATAACATTTTCCGGACAATAAAACGATGCTGACTGAACTGCATCCAATGAGTGTTTAGTTTCTCACATCGTTACATTGTAATTAAATCACGGGGATCATTTGACACAACAAGTCTCTAACTCAGTCTCAAGCAGTCCTTGTGCACCATCTACGTGACATTCCGCTCATAACACCAAATAACTTTTTTTCCTGAAAATGAATTAAACTTCAGTTACAGGCTCAGGCCACTGTGTGTCTTCATTGAGCGGTAACACATTCAACGAGAGGAGATACCCAGTTCACAATGGGTTAGTGCTATCAGCGATCCTTGGGACGTCCCTATTCTAAACCCTAACCTTAACCTTAACCTTAACCTTAAACATAACCCTTACCTAACCCTAACATTAACCCTTACTGTAACCATTTTACATTTCTACTTTAATGGAGTGACCAATGACGTCAGAGTTGACGTCCCAAGGATCCCAAATAGCTCACAATATTTGGTTTAGAATTGTTTGGTTAAAGAGGCAATCAGCAGTTGCTACATACATTTTTTTTTACTTTTTTGATAAATTAATGATATGCACCCATTTATTCTTGAAGAATATAACTTATGAATGCCTCATAAGCTTAGTTTAACTGTCGTACCCCATCAGAACCCAAAATATAAGCTTGTTTTACTCCAACGTTTGTAGACAAAGTCAATGTAACCTCAAAACATGGTTACAAATATAATATATAAATAATCGTGATAGCATGGATGGTGAGTCAATGCATCCATATCTTGCATCCATAGCTCTCACTCGTTGTACGTGAGTGGTAACATTTCTCCAGCCCCATCCCTCAGCTTTTTACCCAAACGCTTTGTTATTGTTTTGACTGCTGATTGGTCCTTTAAGGGGCAGTGGCACCCATGGATCACATTCATTCCTCTTTAACAGTTAAATATGATTATATACTTTCACCTGTTTAAGGTGAATATCTAAAACCCTATATGAATTTTGTCTTCTCTACCTCACAGTAATCGTGTGGATTGGAAAGTACCTGCATTCCTTCCCAGCTGTGGTGTAAATCTGTTCTTTCCCTTTTAAAGACGAGTTGTGTGTAATCAATATTGTTTAAATATGGGTACTTTGCTCATAGTCATGTGATTCCCATGGTGGTCTCTTTGATCTTGTGGTTTCACATCAAGTTGTCTTTGTTTGAGAGTGCAGCAGAAGTGCAGCAGAAGTGCTGAGATATATCCTCCCTCTCTACCTCTCTCACCAAGGCAGACCATCTGAGAAAAAACACAAACTTTTTCCTTTGTTAGCAGCCCTGGCTTTTATGAGCCAATTTTCCAAATTCCCATACATTCACAACAGTCTGAAGCAGTACCATATTAAAGATATTGAATCGATCACAGGGATCAATTGCTTATCCAGACTTTTAAAAGCAGCGGTCCACTCCACACCACTCTGAGGAGCAGCTGCCATTGAAAAGAGACACCCTACTACTTCCTAGACCAGTGAATGGGATTTATGTGTCATCAACATACTTGTCGTTCTTACCTCAGAATGCCTCTCTCTGTGTCTCTGTGCTAGACAAGGCCTCTAGTACAGATGTAGGATCTTAATTTGACCCCGTTTGCTACAGAAATAAAATAATCCTGCAGCATCAGGAAATTTCAATTATTATGTGGATTACAATGAATGGACAATTTTTGTAGGGGTTGATACATTTTTTGGTCAAATCAAGTCTGCAATTTTAAAGTGGAAATTATAAACCTTAGAAACTTTTGTAAACCTTGAATACAACATAAGTTAGCATTTCCTGCCCTGCAACAACAGGATGATCAAATTAAGATATGGCATGCAGCTGTGCTGTCTGTGATTATTTGCTGCTGTTGACCGTAGTGGAGGAGTAGTGGAGGCAGTAGATACAGTTGAAGTCGGAAGTTTACATACACCTTAGCCAAATACATTTAAACACAGTTTTTCACAATTCCTGACATTTAATCCTAGTAAAAATTCCCTGTCTTAGGTCAGTTAGGATCACCACTTTATTTTAAGAATGTGAAATGTCAGAATAATAGTAGAGAGAATGATTTATTTCAGCTTTTATTTATTTCATCACATTCCCAGTGGGTCAGAAGTTTACATACACTCAATTAGTATTTGGTAGCATTGCCTTTAAATTGTTTAACTTGGGTCAAACGTTTCGGGTAGCCTTCCACAAGCTTCCCACAATAAGTTGGGTGAATTTTGCCCCATTCCTCCTGACAGAACTGGTGTAACTGAGTTTGTAGGCCTCTTTGCTCGCACATATTTTTTCAGTTCTGCCCACACATTTTCTACAGGATTGAGGTCAGGGCTTTGTGATGGCAACTCCAATACCTTGACTTTGTTGTCCTTAAGCCATTTTGCCACAACTTTGGAAGTATGCTTGGGGTCATTGTCCATTTGGAAGACCCGTTTGCGACCAAGCTTTAACTTCCTGACTGATGTCTTGAGATGTTGCTTCAATATATCCACATAATTTTCCTTCCTCATGATGCCATCTACTTTGTGAAGTGCACCAGTCCCTCCTGCAGCAAAGCACCCCCACAACATGATGCTGCCAATCCCGTTCTTCACGGTTGGGATGGTGTTCTTCGGCTTGCAAGCGTCCCCCTTTTTCCTCCAAACATAACGATGGTCATTATGGCCAAACAGTTCTATTTTTGTTTCATCAGACCAGAGGACATTTCTCCAAAAAGTACGATCTTTGGGCCCATGTGCAGTTGCAAATCGTAGTCTGGCCTTTTTATGGCGGTTTTGGAGCAGTGGCTTCTTCCTTGCTGAGCGGCCTTTCAGGTTATGTCCATATAGGACTCGTTTTACTGTCTATATAGATACTTTTGTACCTGTTTCCTCCAGCATCTTCACAAGGTCCTTTGCTGTTGTTCTGGGATTGATTTGCACTTTTCGCACCAAAGAACGCTCATCTCTAGCAGACAAAACGCGTCTCCTTCCTGAGCGGTATGACGGCTGCCTGGTCCCATGGTGTTTATACTTGCGTACTATTGTTTGTACAGATGAACGTGGTACCTTTAGGCATTTGGAGATTGCTCCCAAGGATGAACCAGACTTGTGGAGGTCTACAATTTATTTATAGGTCTTGGCTGATTTCTTTTAAATTTCCCATAGGGTTGAGCAAAGAGGCACAGGTACACCTCCAATTGACTCAAATTATGTCAATTAGCCTATCAGAAGCTTTTAAAGCTGGTAGAAATTAGGTAAAACTGCATTAACGTCCCCGGCCACTTGGAGCGCCGCCTCTGGATGGGCGTTTTCCTGTTTGCTTATTGCCTTATACAGCTGAATGAGTGTGGTCTTAGTGCCAGCATCCGTCTGTGGTGGTAAATAAACAGCCACGAAAAATATAGATGAAAACTCTCTTGGCAAATAGTGTGTTCTACAGCTTATAATGAGATACTCTACTTCGGGCAAGCAAAATCTAGAGACTTCCTTAGACTTCGTGCACCAGCTGTTGTTTATAAATATACAAAGCCTGCCGCCCCCCCTCGTCTTATCGAAGTCTGCTGTTCTATCTAGCTGGTGCAGCGTACATCCCGCCAGCTGAATGTTGTCCATGTCGTTGTTCAGCCACGACTCTGTGAAACATAAGATATTACAGTTTTTGATGTCCCATTGGTAGGATATTCGTGATCGTATCTCGTCTAATTCATTGTCCAATGATTGTACGTTGGCTAGTAATACTAATGGTAAAGGAAGATATCCCACTCGCCATCGACGGATCCTTACGATGGCAGAAACATTATGTACAAAATAAGTTACAAAAAAAAATGGCTGCCCTTTCCTCCGACGCCATCTTATCTCTGTGCCAATAAAATGTTTTATGTACTATAATTCAGTAAATATCTGATATATTATAAAAATTCTAGACATTTGGAGTATCTTCATCCATTGTCCAACTGTTGCATTTATTAGAATTGCTTTTAAAACCTTTTAACAATTTCGATGACCGTTGCAAACTAAACAGATCAGTGAGCCATGTCTAGGTGTGGCCGTCCTTGTGAAGCACACTGATCAAACAAAGCTTCTCATTAAATCAAGGTGTGGAAAAAACAGTCTGCGTTTGGTTGTTAGCTGGGGCTCCCTCAGACCTTGTGAGGTAATTCATACTCTGTCATGTACTCAGTCATGCTTCATTGGAGTGAATCGAAAACATAGTTATCTCAAGGTAAACCTTGTACAAGCAATTATAGAACAGGGTTGCCCTCACAATCCTGGTGCTGGAGATCGTTTCACCTAAGAAGACTTTCTATAACTAATGAAACCACTGATAAACTGCTTGTGGAAACCCCTCTAGGCCTATTCCTAGTTCTGATGGAAAGCTATATATCCTTTCAAAGATTCACTCTGAAGATCCATAAATTGGTTTCCTCCAGCCTAGCTCTACATAGAGCTCCACAGGGCCCAACCTAAGGAGGATCTAAAAGAGATTCAGTCCCCAATCCCCAAGGCCCAATCCCCAAGGCCCAATCCCCAAGGCCCAATCCCCAAGGCCCAAGACTCTGCTGAATGTATTACTCCAAGGACAGGACTCCAGTTTTCCTTCAGATGAATCACTTCCATTCAGTCCCCAGAACAGTTGACTATTATACCAGACTGTACATTATAATACCATCCTTCCATGTAGAAATACTATGTATATCTGCACTGTGCATAATACATTAATACTATGCTTCCACAAAGCCATTGAGTGTATCTATCTATAATCCATCTCCATCTAAGTTATGTGGAGACTGACTGATATGTAACTGAGTGGTCGTTCTGCATGAGTTAATGGTCTGTTGGTGGCTTGCTGCTGGTTAAGGGACAGTAAGCATCAGTTACGTGGTGGCTGGGACTTGGAGGCAGGAAAGTCCCCTTGGAGAGGGGGTGTGAAGGGGGGATTCTGTGAGCTCGGTACAGGGGCGGGAGGCTGACTCTTGGGGGCACAGTCGGCTGCAGCTGTCCTCTGAGCTGGTTTATGGCTGCAGATGGGCAGAAGTGGTGGAGCACAGCATGGCTCTGTCATATCCCCCCTGGGGGTGACGGGGGGGGGTGCTTTCTTCTGTAAGGCACACAGGGTATGAGCCCACCATGCCACAAGTGAATCCAAAGGCCTTGGAGCAGCCATGTCCAGCGTGTGTGTGTGCGTGTATGTTTGGCGTGCCTGTGTGTGTGTGCGACACTCACTCGTTGTAGTCATGAGCTGCCTCAATGGTTGTGTTGATCCCCTCTCCACGGAGGGTGAGGGTTGTGGGAGAATGGGTGACCAATGAATGTCTTATTGTATGGGTCGCTACTGGACATGCTGGGATTTGTAACACATGTGGAGTCCACTCATTTGATTGGCAAGTGAGGATGGACTTCCTTTGATTCATCATGACCTGTTTGATTAGTGTGAAGGTTAGGATTAGTGAGATTAGTGTGAGGGTTAGGATTAGTGTAATTAGTGTGAGGGTTAGGATTAGTGAGATTAGTGTGAGGGTTAGGATTAGTGTGATTAGTGTGAGGGTTAGGATTAGTGAGATTAGTGTGAGGGTTAGGATTAGTGTGATTAGTGTGAGGGTTAGGATTAGTGAGATTAGTGTGAGTGGTGGTTCTGTCATATAGTGTGGAAGGGAGAGAGAGAGAGAGAGAGACAGGCAGACAGACAGACAGACAGACAGACAGACTGTCTGGTCACCAGCCTTGTATGTGTTTTTGCTGGTCACCAGTCTTGTCTGTGTTTTTGCTGGTCACCAGCCTTGTATGTGTTTTTGCTGGTCACCAGTCTTGTCTGTGTTTTTGCTGGTCACCAGCCTTGTATGTGTTTTTGCTGGTCACCAGCCTTGTATGTGTTTTTGCTGGTCACCAGCCTTGTATGTGTTTTTGCTGATTCCTTCGCTGTGTTTTTGGACACTGTTGACCAGCATACCAGCATAAACTGGTCACCATTGTACCAGTATATGTTGGTCACCAGCAAAACCAGCATCAATGGGCTAAATTATTTAAGACAGTACATTACATTCTGGTTACTGACAGAATTAAGGAAACACCAACATAGTGTCTTAAAGGGGCGTTGGGCCACAATGAGCCGCCACACACACACCCTTTAAACCCCCTATGAGACCCCTCTTTCAAAGTCACTGAGATCTCTTCTTCTAGCCATGGGAGCCAAAATAATGGGCAACTGGGCATTCTTATATATGACTCTAAGCATGATGGGATGTTAATTGCTTAATTAACTCAGGAACCACACCTATGTGGAAGCACCTGCTTTTCATATACTTTGTTTTCCTCATTTACTTGTGTTTCCTTTATTTTGGCACCTATACACCTATATATGGCCTTACTTTGAGGGCCTAGTTCTTCCCTAACAGAGTGGCCACATCAGGCCTGCAAGTCACATTATGCTTCCAGTCATTGCGCTAACGCTAGTTAGCATTGGCTCGTGAAACTAAATCTAACTTCCTTCATACTAAAAATTATATCATGATGCTATCTCTTGTAGCTAATGGTATTCATAATATAATTATTTTTCACATAAAAAAGATTTTCTTGAAATGTAGACTGGCCTATGCTGTATTTTTCAGCGGGTCAGCTAGGGAGTGACAGTCTACCTGCCTGTTATTTGATTTGATTTCATTTTTAGAATATGGTTTCCTGAAAAGGATTTTTCCTTTTACTTGGTGCATTGATCAACAGTTATCTGTGGGCTGTTGTATTGCTGTTCAGTTGGTGTGACAGGGAGTCATGAGTGTTGAGGATGAAAACATCACCAATTCTCCCGTCTTCTCGACCTCCTGCTCCTCCATTTTTAATGCACTGCGCTTGAACAGCTCAAGGAAAACAACTATGGCTAACGTCACCATTCCTCTTGAATGATGGCCCCTCTGGAAAGACTTCATGTCTAACATCCTACAGCACACCACTCAACCCTCTCCAGAGCACAGGGAAGATAAATACCTTTGAAATTCCTCAATCTTCCAGTCTATTCCAGTCATTCACTCCATTTTACCTCCTCATCTCAAGGCCGTCATCACATTGTTCTGTGATAGGGCGAGGTGCCGTCTATTAAGTCAGCTAAATACAATTTCACCAGTTTCATTTTGTTTCATTAAATGACATGTTACCACCACCAATAACATCCTTGCAATCTCCTGATTTGCTTTTGGGGAGTGGGACATGCCACTCAAAATAATGAGTGAACAAACTAATTATGGAGAAACCTCATTTGTTTGTAATTGAGATCATTTCCCCCAGTATTCACACAAATGGGAAATACAAGACCTCCCAGATTATAGGGATTACTGACAGACCCCACATTGTTGAATGACAGCAGGGGGTCTTGGAACAGTTAAGATTTCTAGTAATCTCTCTCTGGGTCATCTATAGGGAACCAATCACTGTGGTTCCTCTAGTCCCATATATCACTGTGGTTCCTCTAGTTCCATATATCACTGTGGTTCCTCTAGTCCCATATATCACTGTGGTTCCTCTAGTCCCATATATCACTGTGGTTCCTCTAGTTCCATATATCACTGTGGTTCCTCTAGTTCCATATATCACTGTGGTTCCTCTAGTCCCATATATCACTGTGGTTCCTCTAGTTCCATATATCACTGTGGTTCCTCTAGTCCCATATATCACTGTGGTTCCTCTAGTCCCATATATCACTGTGGTTCCTCTAGTCCCATATATCACTGTGGTTCCTCTTGTTCCATATAGAGAGGTGTGGTGTAGAGTCAGGATGGGTCCATCCATACATGACAGAGTAGTGAGTTGATGCTCAGGTTATTAGTAGTGAGTTGATGCTCAGGTTATTAGTAGTGAGTTGATGCTCAGGTTATTAGTAGTGACTTGATGCTCAGGTTATTAGTAGTGACTTGATGCTCAGGTTATTAGTAGTGAGTTGATGCTCAGATTATTAGTAGTGAGTTGATGCTCAGGTTATTAGTAGTGAGTTGATGCTCAGGTTATTAGTAGTGAGTTGATGCTCAGGTTATTAGTAGTGAGTTGATGCTCAGGTTATTAGTAGTGAGTTGATGCTCAGGTTATTAGTAGTGACTTGATGCTCAGGTTATTAGTAGTGAGTTGATGCTCAGGTTATTAGTAGTGAGTTGATGCTCAGGTTATTAGTAGTGAGTTGATGCTCAGGTTATTAGTAGTGAGTTGATGCTCAGGTTATTTGATGGGGGTGGGGGCCACAAAAAAATCAGAACTCAGAGTCTCACGGATCTGAGTACCAACATCCATACCCACACATGCTCCCAAGTGGCGCAGTGGTCTTAGACACTGCATCTCAGTGCTAGAGGCGTCACTACAGACAGCCTGGTTCAAATACAGACTCACAACCGGCCGTGATTGGGAGTCCCTTAGGGCGGCGCACAATTGGCCCAGTGCCGTCCGAGTTTGGCCGGTATAGGCCGTCATTGTAAATAAGAATTTGTTCTGAACTGACTTGCCTAGTTAAGTAGAAAGAAAAAAAACATGCAGTCAGAGCTGGCCCTAGCCTTTTTGGGGCCTTAAGTGAAATTTGTTGGGCGGGGCCCCCCATCTTACGAGCAAAACATTTTAGTTGCCCTTTTCTTGACAGTGCAGAGGAAACACTTAAGTTTTAGAGTTAATTTCCTGTAATTCTATACATTTTGCCATGGGGCGTAGAGAAACTATTGCATTTTTAAAGCAAGTTAGCTGCAGTTCTACTCATTTTGCCATGGAGCAGAGAGAAGATTTTGCAGTTTTGAATACGATATCTGAGTGAGAGTAACTAACACAATCAATGGGAGCGGTCGGTAATTTAACCATGATTATTACAAGTTTAGATACTGTAGCTGGCTAAACTGACTTACCAATCTTAAAAATGTTACCTGACATGCGGTAATTGAGTGACTGTCAGTGACTGACATAACAAGAGGGAAACTGCTGATGCACAGCCACATTTCAAGGTTGCACCTTGTGTATTGTACTATTCTAACTCTCAACAGCTGAGACTTCGACTAACTTTCATTTTTATTTTATTTTATTTGGGACTATTGTAAGGGTGCTATGACATATTAGTGAGTGACCCTATCAGGGTTGCCTTGCCAGCAGTTCACTATTGCAGAGTTATTTCTTCAGTAAAAGGAAACGGGGGTCAGCTTTCTGTCCATGACTCATTGGCTGACTGATTCACTCAGTTGGTTGGTCCATCTACCTCTACACAACAAGGGTTGGCCTGGAAACCAACTACATGTGACGGATATGGGCGTGGTCAGCTGATTGGAGGTTCTGACTAGAGCGAGTACAGCTACGACCGGAAGTTACTTATTAGTAGCAGGTTAGGGGAATTTACACAGAAGGTTAGGATGATTAACTTGGCAGGTTAGGAGAAGGTCAGGATTAGGGTTAGCTATTTGACAACACACAGATAAGGCAAGGTGAAACTCCGGGTATTCTGGACTAAGTTATATTGCTGTGTTCCTCTGCACCTTTCTGGAAAAACAAAGACTGTCACATACACTAACTATGGTTATTTCAATTGTGAGGTAAGATAAGGAAGTTGTGTGTATTTATATAACATATGCTGGTTTTATGAGGAACACTTACTTAAACCTCTTGGCCCCTTGGGAGCATAGTGCTTCCACCATGACTCTCCACCTCACTCTCTTCTGTGAGAAGGCTTTTGCCTCTAGCCAGGAGATCCCCACTTTACTCAGTGGAGCGTCTCCAGTTGTTTTTTGTCCTTCCCTGCCTGAACATATTACTTTGAACCTTAGTATCAATCTGTGAAAATTGTATGAACTTTGAACTCAGCAAAACAAACCGCACCTCTGAAGTAAATAGTCCCAACACGGCAATGTCATGCAAACTCTCAGGGTGCAAAGTGTTTGGATTGGATGAATTCCACAAGGGGTCAGGGGTAGAGTCATGGGTAAGAGGCCATTCTTATTGTGGGAATTCTGTTACAGTACTGAGAGGCCAAAAGAGAGAGAGGGCCAAGGGATTAATAAATTATCCTAGGTGAAAAAGACCAGAGACAATGGTCACATTCTGCCTCTCTGGGGAAATTAAATTATGCCTACTCCCGGATTACATTCTTTTTGTGAGAGCAAGTTGATCAGATCATGTGGAAAGAGGTTAGCCTGGTCCCAGATCTGTTTGTGCTATCATCAACTTGTCATGACAATGAGATACAAGGAGTTGACGTGATAATACAAAGATCTGGGACCAGGCTAGAAAGAAGTTGCCCTGTTTATCACTTTCTCATATGATTGTTTTTTGTTATATGCTAAATACAGCTTATGAGAAAATGCGGAAAATATATTGTATCATGCTGTACCCATGCAGATGGTGATTGACGAACTGAATAGACATCTACACCAATGTATTACACCCTGAGTGAGTTAATATGTAACCAACTAGTGACTTTATTCTCCACATCCCCTTTTATTGTGATAGGCCTCACACTGGCCTGACCTGAATCACATGCATTAAATGTCACCTAATATGGTGACCTCTATTTTCTAATAACGTGGAGCTAAATAGGCTAGTTTTGGATCTCAGACTTGTTTGTTGTAAAATAAGTAGCATTGAAAACTAAAATTGAATCGTACTACACCGGCTCCGACGCTTGTCGGATGTGGCAGGGCCTGCAAACTATTACAGACTACAAAGGGAAGCACAGCCGCGAGCTGCCCAGTGACACGAGCCTACCAGACAAGCTATATCACTTCTATGCTCGCTTCGAGGCAAGCAACACTGAGGCATGCATGAGAGCATCAGCTGTTCCGGGCGACTGTGTGATCACGCTCTCCGTAGCCGACGTGAGTAAGAGCTTTAAACAGATCAACATTCACAAGGCCACTGGGCCAGATGGATTACCAGGATGTGTACTCCGAGCATGCGCTGACCAACTGGCAAGTGTCTTCACTGACATTTTCAACATGTCCCTGATTGAGTCTGTAATACCAACATGTTTCAAGCAGACCACCATAGTCCCTGTGCCCAAGAACACTAAGGTAACCTGCCTAAATGACTACAGATCCGTAGGACTCACGTCTGTTACCATGAAGTGCTTTGAAAGGCTGGTCATGGCTCACATTAACACCATTATCCCAGAAACCCTAGACCCACTCCAATTTGCATACCGCCCCAACAGATCCACAGATGATGCAATCTCTATTGCACTCCACACTGCCCTTTCCCACCTGGACAAAAGGACGTGAGAATGCTATTCATTGACTACAGCTCAGTGTTTAACACCATAGTGCCCACAAAGCTCATCACTAAGCTAAGGATCCTGGAACTGAACACCTCCCTCTGCAACTGGATCCTGGACTTCCTGATGGGCCGCCCCAGGTGGTAAGGGTAGGTAACAACACATCTGCCATGCTGATCCTCAACACTGGGGCCCCTCGGGGTGCGTGCTCAGTCCCCTCCTGTATTCCCTGTTCACCTATGACTATATGGCCAGGCACGACTCCAACACCATCATTAAGTTTGCAGATGACACAACAGTGTTAGGCCTGATGACGAGACAGCCTATAGGGAGGACGTCAGAGACCTGGCAGTGTGGTGCCAG
The DNA here is from genome assembly GCA_023634145.1 of Thymallus thymallus. Lineage (NCBI taxonomy): Eukaryota > Metazoa > Chordata > Actinopteri > Salmoniformes > Salmonidae > Thymallus > Thymallus thymallus. The sequence continues at coordinate 4,876,758 of CM042414.1, forward strand.
GATAACAACCTCTCCCTCAACGTAATCAAAATGAAGGAGATGATTGTGGACTACAGGAAAAGGAGGAGGACCAAGCACGCCCCCATTCTCATCGACTGCTGCAGTGGAGCAGGTTGAGATCTTCAAGTTCCTTGGTGTTCACATCACCAACAAACGAGAATGGTCCAAACACACCAAGACAGTTGTGAAGAGGGCACGACAAAGCCTATTCCATCTCAGCAGACTGAAAAGATTTGGCATGGGTCCTCAGATCCTCAAAAGGTTCTACAGCTGCAACATCGAGAGCATCCTGACTGGCTGCATCACTGCATGGTATGGCAACTGCTCGGCCTCTGACCGCAAGGCACTACAGAGGGTAGTGCATACGGGCCAGTACATCAATGGGGCAAAGCTTCCTGCCATCCAGGACCTCTATACCAGGCAGTGTCAGAGGAAGGCCCTAAAATTTTTCAAAGACTCCAGCCATCCCAGTCATGGACTGTTCTCTCTGCTACCGCATGGCAAACGGTACCGGAGCGCCAAGTCTAGGTCCAAAGGCTTCTCAACAGCTTTTACCCCCAAGCCATAGGACTCCTGAACAGGTAATCAAATGGCTATCCGGACTATTTGCATTGTGTCCCCCCAGCCCCACCCACCCCCTCTCTTTTACGCTGCTGCTACTCTCTGTTTACCATCTATGCATAGTCACTTTAACTATACCTACATGTACATATTACCTAAATTAGCCCGACTAACCGGTGCCCCTGCCCCTGACTCTGTACCAGTACCACCTGTATATACCACCTGTATACCACCTGTATATATGTATTTTTTACTGTCATTTTACAGTTTTTTTTATTGTATTTTTTTTACTTATCTATTGTTTACATAATACTTATTTTTATTTAAACTGCACTGTTGGTTAGGGCTTGTAAGTAAGCATTTCACTGTAATGTCTACCAATGTTGTATTCCACGCACGTGACAAATAAACTTTGATTTGATTATATAGTCTAACTCAAAAATAAAATGTGACTATTGCATGCTTTATGACAAATTACCCCACGTGAATCTGATGATGATCATTGACGATTATATCAAAAATTGAATAAGAAATTCCAATGAATTGATATTTCGAAGCTTTGATTCATAAAGAACATGGTGGCGGGAAAAAGAAGGACTATGTATGCATGTCATATGACAAATGAAGTCTGTCATTGGTCAGAGGGAGCATACTGCTTGTGTAAAATACCACATAAGATTGACTTGCAAACGATAGTAATTAGCAGCTTATATTGACCAGTCAAATAGATACCACACCGTACAAATCATTCTTTGGAACACTCATTTTATTCATCCGCGACAACCTACGATTTGCTATAAAGTTGAGCCTAACAACGACTGCGCGGAGTGATTTATTTAAGGACTACACCCAAGCGCTGCCCGTTTGCTGTGTGGCTTCTCTTCTCTGCCCATACCCAGAAGAAAGCGGGGACGTGACGGTGCTGGGGAACTGTTGGAGACTCCAGAATCACCGAAAATACAGCTTGCAAAAACCCTCACTGTTGCTCGAGAGTACCTGACACGCATATATATTTTTAAAAAATATATATTTCCACATTTGAACTAATACGCAAGTATGTCCTGGCAAGGCTACGTGGATAACCTGATGGCGGATGGCAGCTGCCAGGACTCCGCCATTGTTGGGTACACGGACGCCAAATATGTCTGGGCATCGTTTCCCGGTGGTACATTTGTTAACATAACGGTAAGGACATTTAATGATAATTACAAGACTATTCTAACAAACCGGGAAATGCCGGCGTTTGAGGCTGTTGGGTTTTTAATATGGGAGTTGGGCCCTGCCTGAGGGGAAGCCCCAGACGGGATGATAAGGCAGGCTCCAGACAGGCAGTGGTCGGTAGTTATCCTAGCCAGCTAACTAACACATGGTATCCCGTGTTCATCGGCACAGCTAGAAAGACTTTTGCACATGGTTATTTGAAATATCAGTGAATAGGGTTTAGGACCACGACTACATTTTAATTAGTTGTGGTCTAGATAGCGTTAACCAGTTGACGGAGACATTTTAACTGGTTATCAACACATTTGCAATGCTATTTGGCGTCAACTGACTAGGTAACTCGCACACAAAGTATTAACGCATGCGTTCAGAAACTTGTTACCGCACATGTTTAATTGAAACCCGTTTCCCGTTATGTCTAGCCGGCAATGCGGGCTTTGGGAGGAGCGGCTGTGGCAGTGAAACATGGCACAAAATCTGTCCGGTCATCCAGATAAGAAGACCATTAGGCAAAGTTGGCCGATCATTGCCGTACATGTATACGTTAAATGTACAATTGTAGACTCCGCGGTTTTCGTAAACGCATTTGTGAATCAGGCCCTCGCTGCAATGCTGCCGCCCCTTCTAATTTCCCAAGATGGCGCCTCTGCTGCCTGCTTTTATTCATTTTTACCCATCCAGTCTACACAATTAATCATATGGGATCCTAGATTATTTGCACCAGCTCGATGAAAATGAGTCGTTTTTAAACAATAATATAGCATACAGTTGACTTGCACGTTTATTAAGCGAACATATTGCATCACTCCTGGTCATTCATGAGCCCTCCATTTTGTTAGCTAGCAAGCATGGAAATGAACTATTTAGCCAGGGTTGCTTGTTTTGTCAAATCCCCCATTGCAGCATTTAAATAAACGCGCGCAGATAAATTCTTCCATTGTTTTCATCATCAGGGGCTCATAGTTTGCTAAATGCTAGCTCGATAACAAACAGGTTTTACCCACCAAATGTTAGCTATCTTTCTAGCTAGGATGGGACTGCGGCAGGATGTACTGTGCCGCGCTCAATGAGATTGCGGTTCCTCTATCGTCGGTATTGGGGGCTGTTTTTCATTGAGCTGCTTCCTTGTCAGTATTCTAGCTAGCTGCTTTGCTAAGCAATGGCTAGACAGTTAATCATTACCTGTTTGGTACCCTAGGCACATTCTCATAGATGTGAAATGAATGAGTTGGCACTTGCTCTGATAGGCTTATGGTGAAATGTTAGATTGTAGGCAAGCTGTCAACAGTCAGTTGTCCTGTTGCATTGCCTTGGTGTTTTAGACTACCTTTTCAGTTAAGATGAATGTGAAACTAACGGGATAGCATAGTCTAACAGTATTAGCAGTGAAATCTAACTAGTCTTTTGACCAGCTTGAGTTACTAGCTATGCCAAGGTATGGTCTACTAAAGAGTCCATAAATATTCAACAAGCCACATGAGGAATATGGACACAGTCCTATGAGAGCTGAGTGATATGTTTGATATGGTTACACTGTATCAATCTCTTTTCAACGTGTTGCATGTTTCTTTCTGCCTGGTAGGACAAATGTGACCTGCAATGCTTATCAAATGGACGGACAACAGCGACAAAACATTTCCCAATAAGTCAGACTGCATTTGACTGCCAAATAATGCTCTCAGGAGCTTTGTGAATTTTTAGCTTCGAGTCCTGCTGTTTTAGACAGTGTATTAGCTTTTAACTTATTGGTTGTTTAAATGACATATTATTTTTATGAGAATGAATGGCTTTCAAATTTTACATGTTCATCCGTAGGTTGACGAAATCGACGTCATTGTAGGAAAAGACCGAGAAGCATTCTTCTGCGGTGGGCTGACCCTAGGCCAAAAGAAGTGCTCCGTCATCAGAGACAGTCTCCATGCCGACGGGGACTGGACAATGGACATCAGGACAAAGAGTCAAGGAGGAGAGCCCACATACAACGTTTCCATAGGCAAAGCCGGGAAAGGTAGAGTCCATCCCACTGCTCTCAAACTTGAAACGCTGTGTGAAGGCTAGTGCATTGATTTAGTTTGGTTGTCGTTTACTGTGCATGTACAATATACTAGTATTCACCTTTCCTATATATTTATATAAGAGACATGCAATTAAAACCATGACACATTAAATCATCAACAGTTGGATGCATTGCACCATTATGCATTAGCTTGTGCCAATTTGCTGCATCAGTCCCTAGATGGGCTTTAAAATGGTATATGATGACGATACGATTGAAATGGGGAAGCTTACTTAGTCTTGATATATTGACGTCATTATGTTAAGCACAGAACCTACTTTTAAGCATTACCTCAACTATTATGTGTTGGGAAAGAGTTGGGTTTCCTGCAGTATAATGGTTTTGAACTCAATTTGTCCAGGGACTGATTCATTTATTAGGAATGTTTCAATTTCAAGTCTTTTTTTCAGGTTCAGAAAGCCAATCAAGTACAAACGTTGGAAAGACGTGTCAGTTTTGTATCCGATCTGATTCGGGGACACTGATTATAACTGCTAGCCAGTCAAATTATCCACCAATGCCTTGTTGGGTCTGCCTAATTGAAGGAGATATTATAGAAAATTGAAAAATATTATGCCTGTGGGCCAATGTTCACTTTACCTTTAAGGTCCCTATTCTCTACGCCCGGTTTAGCAGGTTTAAGTCCAGAACTCCCCATACTTGAAATCCGCAGGTGGGAGGCTTTCTGTTGCTGGGCAACCTTTCTCTTCTGGTTTCGGTCTTCCTCCTTGAATTGCATGCGCATCCCTATGTAATTGATGTACCGGTCTCCTCACATCAACTCTTCAGTTCAAGTTATTCCCCATCGCATGTTAAACCTAGTACCCCCCCCTCAGATAGTGACACTCAAGGATCTTGCCACTGTTCATGTGTATTGAGGAGAGGTACTGCAAGCATGCTGACCCTGCATGTGTATTGCACTAGGGTTGGTGAGTAGAAGCATTCTACCCTATTCCTCCTGGCTGCGGGCATGCCATGTAGACTCCTTCAGTTAGCTAAGGAGAGGGTGGAGAAAGGCTTATTCTCCTTCACAGAATTTGTCATTGCTGCCTTCTACACCAGTTTAGAGACTGAGCAACTTGTGCTCAGCTGTTGCTTACGGTAGTTAGTAATGTCAAGGCCTCCAAATGGGTAAGGACACCATTTATGGACTTTGTTAACATAATGGGATGATTCAGACATTCCACTTATTAGTTCAGAAGAGTAGGATGGATGATGTTAGCCTATTTTACTGTTTGCTAATGGGCTTTTTGGAATCGTCAGCACGATTTCATAGTTTTAGTGACCGCTTTGTATGTTTGCTTCTCCCAGGCCAAGGCCAGAAACTTTATGCTCGCATATTAGCTATGGGTGGAGTGGGACCTCTGTGGGCGGGGCTTCTGGTGTTCTTCCTGACTTCCTTCGTACTAACCTGGCCTGTCCAACTGCTTGTTTTGATTGGACTGGTTCTTTTAAAATACTTGAGGGATTCAGGGTTCGAGTTTGTTCTTGACTTAGTGTAGTAGAGGTACTGTTAAGTTTCCTTTAAAGCAGTCCTATTTAAAAAATAAATAAAAAATAAGTCCTGGAAAGCGTTAATATCAGTACAGGGTCACATGTTTAAGACCCTGACGTCAACAATGTAGCCCCACAGTTAGCGGGGGGGGAGGGGCTTCTTATCCCCACCAACCAGTCTGTTCATTCCTGCTCTTGTTTTTTTTTTTCCCTTGTGTACTCCAGCGTTGGTTCTAGTCATGGGAAAGGAAGGTGTCCACGGAGGACAACTCAACAAGAAGGCCTACACAATGGCTGACTACCTGAGGAAGTCTGGATACTAAAGCAGCCTCTGCCCAGCCACCTAGCAGCTCACCCTTACCACTCTTCCAGTTCTAGTTGGTAGATGCTTAATTTTCTCCCCAGCCCCCTTCTCTTGTTCTTTCCCAGTCATCTTGATGCATTCACACTGTGTACTCTGTCCCGTTCTAGCACTGTTGCACCGTAGTTAAAGATGAGCATGTTGTTAACAGGACATTGTGACAAATCTGTACTTATAAAAACCTGCACCATTCTGGCCAATGCTCAGTGAAAACTCTTAATAAAGTGAAGGAAACCTAAATTGATGAACTGAGATTTCGTATGATGGTGCCCGGAAGTTCACACCCTCGAGCAGCCGAAGCCTTTGGAGCACTTGAGCGGTAACCAAGCTCATTGTCTTCCTTTTCTAGAGCATGTTTTGGGAGGGAAAACTGCATGCATATCTTTGAGCCTACTGAAATACTGTTGTACCCCCCCCCCCCCCTGTAACTCCTGCCAAATGTCTAGCTCCATCCTTCCCTTCTTCGCTTTCTGTTCGTAGGTGACACTCCATCAGTACACGGGAGGAATACCCTTCCATTAACCAACCACTACACCCTAAAGTCCCCTGTAGCTCCCGCCTAGCCTCACTACTCTGTACCGGATGGGTTTTTGGGGGGGGGGTTGGGGGGGTTGCGCTTCAATGCAGTCCTGGCAGGCTATCAGTTTTGGTATTGATTGAGTCAAAGAAAAATCGGCATAGTTGATGCAGGCAGAATCTCTTCCTTGTCCTCTTCATGACCTCCTTGACTACATGAACCCCACCATGGACATTCCATCGTTACAATGGCTAAGGCACTTAAACTGTTTTGCCAGCTCCTGTAATATATTTCCATAAATTATTTTAATTATTTTTTTTGAAAAAGGCTGCCATTTTGGACAGTAGATATCCCAGCATAAACATCCATTTTGACATTTTCATAGGACCAATTTTAGTCGCAGCTTTGGGTGTTTATACACTTGCTCTAAATCATTGTGAAGGATGACCTCTAGCCTCATCTTTCCGCTGAAGACAATACTACACTAATGTAAAACCACGCTACTTTCTGCTGAAGGGGGAGGGAGGGTTTGCGGTGGAGGAAATCGCTGTCTCATAATTTGTCAACTTTAGAATTTTTTTTTTGATTCATTCATTTTCTAAACCCATACTGTGTGAGACTGTGGAATAAATGGCCTTGTACTCTAGTGTTCAACTAAGATATGGTATCAAACTGTCTTTTCAAGCTTGGTATTTAATGTAATGTCCAATTTGAAAAGAACTTAAAAAAAATAAAGTAGAAATGACACTATTTAATGGGAGATTGGTTAAAATAAGAACACTGATTGTCTTTGTGGAAACTTGAATACAAAACCTGTGTATCCTGTGCCATAATGTAGGAACCTTGGTTGCTATTGTGTGATGGATTTTAACCGCTGCCCAGGAAGGAGTCGTTTCATTGGCACTTTTTTTTTTTAGGAGTGTTTTCGCATCAGCTCCAATGTTCAGGCCTTGTGGGATGTGTACTAATTAAATCTTTATTTGCTGATTTCTGTTCATTTCTTTCCCAACACCCATTTTCTTACATCTGGGATACAGTCTCTTAACACTTCATATGCATAAACCAAGAAATGCCATAAATTGATTTATCACCTTGTTTACAGACAGATCAAATAAATGAATTCCTACCAGATTGATTGTGCTTTGTTGTTTTTTCAAATTGAACTACCTTCTTCTCTGGGGGACCTCTGTTCTGGGTAAAGGGTTTTTGAGCCAGAGCAGCAGTTTCAGAAGGCTGTAATTGGTCAGGAGGTTCTTAACACCTAGCTTGGAGCTCAATAGTTTTACTTAGATGCTCTTTTTGTTAATCTCAAAATGTTACAGGGAAACATGGAAGTGTTCCTTGTTAGAGGTATGAGGATGTGGCACAGTTTTGCCTGGGAACCCCCCCCCCCCCAGGCCTGAGGTGTGTTTTATAGCTAAATATGCATGGCCATATGCAAGGTATAGATTAACTGTTTATATCCTTAACATTGTGTTTTTTTTTATAGGCTAGACTGAAATTAAGGCTTGGGTCTGACCTTTGTAGCCGCATATAATTAGTGAAGCAATGTCTAACCATTGAACAGGGGTGTTAACCTGGGCACAGGCCGTGATTCAATCCGACTGCGGGTTGTCGACAATGCAGCTTTTTAAAGGCAATTTCCCATATAGATAAATAGGTACTTTATTTATCCCCCGGGGGGGGGGGGGGGGATTTAATGAGATGACATGCAGTGTTTACAGTGATTGTGATCTCTGCGAAAGGGGGTACTTTTGCCTTTTGAACGACTAATTTCACAACCTGTGGTAGGAATTAATCCCAGTCTAATTCAGGGTAGGACTTATGTGCCTCTTCACTGTACAGAAAGGAACCTTTTACCATGTATCTTACTGTAAACCTGCTATTAATATACCATCCAGTAACATCTTGGCTAGTTAATGCCTTGGGTTTTTGTTTAAGTAACTAAACTGGGAATTAAGAGTAATGTCACTGCAACAACTTGATGTGATATAACTTCAGTGTTGCATTTAATATACAGCTTTATCTTAATTGGTGTAGTCCAGGACTTGGCAAGTATCAGCCAAAAACCGGTTCAGGCTTTTTCCTCATGTAAGAACCTGCATGAATTGGACAACACATTTTCAATCTGACAAAGTAATTTGTCGCATTGTCATGGTGAAAGATCTAGGCCACCATGTAGCCTGTTACCTACAAGTCTGATCAAAAATGGAGTTTCAGAAACCAATGTCCTGGCGTCGGTGCACGGTAACGTGGATGGTTTACTGATCCACCCTCAGAACTTGTTCTGATCAATCATAAAAATTCAGTACAACCTTAGAAGCAGGGCTCATGACCATCAACACATGGCACATAGCCTCAGTGATTTAGTCAACTAATGAAATTGATAGAAGGCATCATTCTGTTGACCAACAAGTGTTTTTCTTTATTGAAGTGAAATTAGATTGAATGCAGACACGGCTGAGATACATTTAGAAGACTATCAAATAAAAAGGAAAGGCAACAGAACACTTCATGTTAGAAAAAAAACATTTTATACTGAAAAATATAAATGCAACAATTTCAGATTTTACTGAGTTACAGTTCATAGAAGGAAATCAGTCAATTGAAATAAATGCATTAGGTCCTAATCTATGGCTTTCACATGACTGGGCAGGTGCAGCCATGGGTGGGCCTTGGAGGGCATAGGCCCATCCACTTGGCAGCCGGGCCCAGCCAATCAGAATGAGTCCCCCCCCCCCCCCCCCCCCCCCCAACATGGCTTTATTACAGACAGAAATACTCCTCGGTGGCACCCCAACCCCCCGACGATCCCACAGGTGAAGAATCTGGATGTAGAGGTCCTAGGCTGGCGTGGTTTGTGGTTGTGAGACCAGTTGGACCTACTGCCAAATTTGATAATTTAGGGATGTAAACTAATTTGATAAAACAACATTGGAGGCGGTTATGGTAGATAAATTAACATTACATTCTCTGGCAACAACTCTGGTGGACATTCCTGCAGTCAGCATGCCGATTACACGCTCCCTCAAACATCTGTCATTTAAAGTGCCTTTTTATTGTCCTCAGCACAAGGTGCACCTGTGTAATGATTATGCTGTTTAATCAGCTTATTGATGCCACACCTGTCAGGTGGATGGATTATCTCACTAACAGGGATATAAACTAATTTGTGTGTAAGGAACATTTCTGGGATTTTTTTATTTCAGCCCATGAAACCTGGGAGCAACACTTCACGTTGCATTTATAATGTTGTTCAATATTCTTGAAGAACTTCCTACTTACAGTATTAAAATATGACATCAAATACGTTGCAAGACCTATCCACCAATGACGTCTTGCATTTCAGGGAAATTATCTTTTTGGTACGTCTACAGCATTATGGGTATTATCTGAACAGAACTGTCTCCCCACACATTCTGCTTGTCTTACATATGACCTCTGAGGGGAAACTCATAACATTGAGAAAAAAAAACAACTTCCTTTGGCTGATTGCAGCGCCACTACTGGTTAGGTTTAATTTTGTCATTGCATATCAACGTAACAGATCAGTCGCATCCAAATAAATTTCCCCTCGGGGATCAATAGAGTACTTATCTATCTATCAAATGGTACTCTGAGATGAGCGACTGGATCCATGATCTCTGGCTAGGGACCGATTGGCAAAACCCTGTTCCCATGGCATCGTTTCTATATAGTCACACGGAAAAGGTCAGTTCAATCAATTTATAAAAGGCTGCTGCTGCATAGTACTTGGAAGATATTTCTTAACAGCAGCAAGAATATATACAACATTCAAACTTATTTTTCACTTCCTCACCTTCTGATACAGAGGCATACAGATATGCAGGCTACAAAAGAATGTTTCAAGATGTTACGTATGGTGATCTATACATTATATACACACAACGCAATCCTTCACAGTTGGCGTCGAGCCCCTTCTCACAGTGAAGAGTATGTCTGTCGTGTATTACCATACTGGACTAACTAGAGTACAGTACAGTCTACTGTACAGCAACGTCCCTGTGAAATCCACATCAGTTAGCCCAAAACGCAATGACTCCTAGTCATTCAGACACTGCTCAGTAATCAGGTTAAAAATACAACAAAAGCATTATTATGGTGATTTGCATTCTAAACTTAAGACGAAGATAAAATACATTTTTATTAAACGGGGGACGTCAAAATTAAACACACATGGTCTCGGTCACGCCCCCAGCGTGAGTCTCTGCTGCTGCAAGCCTGTAGGGTGAGTGGGGAGGGAGATGCGAGGGAACCGACGACCTGTCCGTCAACTCAGGCCAACCAATCAGGTGTATCATGGTCGTCGGGACGGGGCTCCTGTAGTTGCACCACCACCGTCTCCACGGTGACGTCCTCATCACTGTCGTCGCTGGTGTCTTCGTACTCGGAGGACTCTGGCTCAGGCTCGGAGCGCGATGCGCCCGACATGGTGCCGAAGGAGTGGCCGCTGGTAGAGGCCAGGGAGCGCAGCAGCGGGGTGCTCTCTGACACCTCGTTCTCCTCGGCCCCACTGTCGCCCTCTGAGTCGGAGTCGGAATCACCTGCAGAGGGGACTACCTTCTGCTTGCACACGGGACACGTCTTCTTGGTCTTGGTCAGCCAGGGGTCCACACACTTGCTGTGGTAAGCTACAGGGAGGAAGGGGGAAAACCACCCAGGTAAAAAGGTAGTCACAGGCAGCATCATGTAGGTGTTTTGCCCTGAATACGGATCACTAGGGTTGTAAATCAAAGGTAAAAGCACAACACATGAGGTAATCCTGAGGTAAAATGTAAATCTGTTGATTTTAGGTAAAGCTGTACAGTGCAATATGAATGATCACAAAACTCATGTGGATGTGACATGGGGGGGGGGGCACTGTAGAAGGCACGGCAGGCCAGGCTCACCGTGAGAGCAGGGAAGGACCCGGAGCTTGTCTCCCTCCTCATACTCATCCAGGCAGATGGCGCACACATCGTAGACGTCCCCTGGGGCAACAAGAGGCAGCTCAGTGGACAAAATACAGAAACATCCTCCTTATAAACACATTTTAATTTACTCAATTGTGTTGCCTGTATTTATTAAATGACGAGCTGAGTCAGACTACTGACAACTGACTCATACCTTCACTCACAGGTCATTACCCTTCATTATCACACAGGTCATCTGCCTACATTAGCACACAGGTCATTACCCTACATTATCACACAGGTCATTACCCTGCATTATCACACAGGTCATCTGCCTACATTATCACACAGGTCATTACCCTACATTATCACACAGGTCATTACCCTGCATTATCACACAGGTCACCTGTCTACATTATCACACAGGTCGTTGCCCTACATTATCACACAGGTCATCTGCCTACATAATCACATGGGTCATTTGGCTACATTATCACAAAGGTCATTGGGGCTCCCAAGTGGTGCAGCGGTCTAAGGCACTGCATTTCAGTGCAAGAGGCGTCACTACAGTCCCTGGTTCGTATCCAGGCTGTATCACATCCGGCCGTGATTGGGAGTCCCATAGGGCAGCGCACAATTGGCCCAGCGTCGTCCAGGTTTGGCCGTCATTGTAAATAAGAATTTATTCTTAACTGACTTGCCTAGTTAAATGAAGGTATAAAAGGTATAGTAATAAAAATATACCCTACATAATCACACAGGTCATTATCCTACATGATCACACAGGTCATTACCCTACATGATCACACAGGTCATTACCCTACATGATCACACAGGTCATTATCCTACATGATCACACAGGTCATTACCCTACATGATCACACAGGTCATTATCCTACATGATCACACAGGTCATTACCCTACATGATCACACAGGTCATTACCCTACATTTGTTTCGTACTAAGTTCTCACTCTTTCCAAAATGGCTGCCGAATAGGGCCGAGGCGCATTTCCTTTTTCAGTCCTGACGTTCCGGAGGCCTTCTTTGCTTGGATAAATTCAGAGCTGGGCCCCCTCTAAAAGCCTAGGAATTCTAAATGCACTCCCTTTTCGAATTCCACAGCATTCCTTCCTGCCACTTCGCTTGTGGGGAGGAGGAGGATGTGCAGTGCTGTGGAGCGGCCGGTTATGTGGGCCGGTGTTTATGTGATCATGTTTTGGCTGCACCCCAGTATCCGTGCCAGGACTGCATGTGACCTTATAAGGATGAGGAGTAACGGCCACTCCCCCCTTCAGTAATGGCCACTCCCTCCTTCAGTAACGGCCACTCCCCCTTCAGTAACGTCACTCTCTCTCCTTCAGTAACGTCACTCTCAATCTCTCCCTTTTTTTTTTTTTCTTCCTCTGCCCCCCTTTTCTAATTCCCCCAGTCTCTCTTCCTTCACTCTCCCTCACTCTCTAACCCAGTGCTGGACAGAGGGGTGAGAGAAGGGGAGAGTTTATAAAAGGCATGGGTCCAGCACACTCAGGAAACGCTGAATTGTGGCGCTGGGCTATTCTGAGTGAAGTTTAGCACTAAGCAGAAAAAGACTTCAACACCACAAACTCAGTGTGTGCCCTGCTTACTATTAGTAGTTGTATTAAGTAATACTGAAAAACACAGAAGGCACATTCACAAACACTGTGACCTGTAAGACCTGTTGCTCAGACGTTCTGCAGCGTAATAGGTCAGTTTAACAACCTGATATAGCCAAGCAAAAACACGTGTGACTTGTGGGCTTCACTACTCCATTGAGCTTGTTAACTTGCCTCACTTCCAAGTTCATTATCCAGTCTTCATTTAATAATTTCCACATTACTACGTTATCTACATTACCACGAGGGCCTTATCTGATTGGTCTGATTTAAATGTATTTTTTCAAGGCCACTGTCCCCATCAAGCAGTTCGAGTTTGTGTCAGTCAGAGAGAAGCACGGCAGCAGAATTCACAGTCTGGTCATCCCTTCTCACAAAAGCAAGGGATTAATCTATTCAGGCTGATCAAATGAGCTGGTGTGGGTACATTACTCACATTTCCTGGAACTTTTCACTCAATGTACTGGGTACTGTTAGTAGTGATTACATCACTATTTACATCAGATATATCACACGTCAACATATTTGGGAATGGAGGATTCAATAAAGTTCTTACACAGCAGCATCAAAACAAATGATTGAAGCATTAAAACCGTCAACCATGTTTGGAAGAGTCTCTGTTTAGCCAATAATGTTAAATCAGACTCTGCATACGGTTTGACACATTATTATCCCCATTATTGCGGATTCTTTTTTTAAACACTACCCTCATCTGACATCATGTTGAAGAGACCCCTAAGGGGTTTTGAGGGCCAGTAGTTTAAAAAGAGCCAGAATGTCAATGCAAGTCTTCCTTTTGCTCCAGTCAGCATTCCTGGATCTCAGGAGGAATCACGCTGCCCTACTGAACTAATCAGAGAGAAGAGACGACAATGTGTGTGAGTGTGTACACTTGTGACTGTGTGACACACACAGATCAGCACAGCTACCTACAGCTAGAAGGTCTGTATCACCATCCTCCTGCCTCACTGTTCACAAAGCCTCATTCGAGGGCTGGAACAGAGCAGGGGGAGGGGAGGAGCACACACAGTGACTCATCAGTCGGAGAGCCCCCGGGGAGAGACGCGGAGGGCAGGGGTCAGAGGGAGAGCCCAGTCCCTCTCAGACACGGAGCGACGAGGTACCATCTTGGGTTGAGTGGTTTTAGAGGGTGAAGTGGAGCGAGGAAAAATGAATCTCTCTCTGGTATTGAGGTTTTTGTGTCTGCTCTTCGTCTGGTAGGGAAACCACACACACACAGCTGGGCCCCTGCCTTAACCAGAGCCGGAAAGCCAGCCAAAAAGCACACAGTAAGCTTATATGGATGATGCATGGGCTAGCAATAAGGCTACACCAAAGTCAATACTTGAGGAGCTATAAAACTGAGTTAGCCTCCTTGGAATTAAAGTAGGGATAGCGTCAAAGCTAACGCAAAAGCGAATCAAGGGCTAACAACAACAAGGCTAGCAAACATAGTTATCATTAACACAAGGTACAAAACGGCACAGTACAGTGGTACTAGGCCCAACACTCCAGAATTAAATTTAGTACGCCTATTAGCTAACGTTAGTATTACATCATGTCTATCAGCCCAGTATTATTGTATGCTTCACATAATACTCCTCAGACTAGTATTGTGTGCTAATTACACTGCCATTGTACATGGAATTGACACAGGTACGCCTAAGGCTTTTCAGACCTCCTCCCATTGTGCTTGGTGTATAGTGTAGTCTGCCTGTGGAGTCTCATCTCCAGACATGCAAGTCTGACATCATCCCACGCCTGCCTCCTCACTCTCTCATGCCGAATTCCTCAGCGCTGCAGGGTAGACGCACCATTCTGCAACGGCACAGACAATACGCTAGGCCAGCTAATCAGCTAGCATCTCCCCATGTCATCCCGCTGCCCAGAGAATCCTGCATCGCTCAGTTAAGGGAATTAATACTTGCTTTATTCACACCACTATAAGTAGTATAGTGTATAATTGCATCAGTGCACACTGCGCTTCTCTGGGATGAGTCTCGCGCTCAAAAACAGCCCCTGGAATGACAGGGAAACAACTAAAAGACCTACCATGCGAACACTCCAGTGTGATTAAAAGACCTACCATGCGAACACTCCAGTGTGATTAAAAATACCTACCATGTGAACACTCCAGTGAGATTAAAAGACCTACTATGCGAACACTCCAGTGAGATTAAAAGACCTACCATGCGAACACTCCAGTGAGATTAAAAGACCTAGCGTGCGAACACTCCCGTGAGATTAAAAGACCTACCATGCGAACACTCCAGTGAGATTAAAAGACCTACCATGCGAACACTCCAGTGAGATTAAAAGACCTAGCGTGCGAACACTCCCGTGTGGTATCAAAGATACTGGTAACTTATGGAACGCCGTTTTGGTCTTTGCGTGTCAAAAAAAGATACAAAATAACACTATTTGACATGTCAAATAAGCTTGTTGACCAATCAGGACCTGAATATGACTGCACGTCACATAATAATTTAACACAGTTATTACACATTGATTACACTATCACTCTTATTTCATATGTTACAACGATTCATCGATACGTATGCTATGATGCTGGTAAAGTTGTCTCGCGCACCTACAGTGCTGGTCATAAAAAAAAGAAGCTAGCTAGCTGATGGATGCAAACAATGTTCTTCCCCAAAAACATAGCAAAACAACAATCCGTTTCAGTGTCATCTAAAATAACCCTAATTTATAAAAACAGTTCTTATTTGATTAATGGTGGTCGGACCCATCTATGTGGAGCTAGACACAAAAAGGATTGGTATTGAGTAAGTAGACTGATATCCCATTTCATTGATCCCCAACCCTTAGGTAAAGCTGTACAGTGCAATATGAATGTCAATACGAACAAGTGGTGCCTGGCTTACACATGCTTCGCGTACACGTGACTTGCCTAGTTAAAGGTTACATTTAATAAAAAATAATAATAAATAGGCTGACTGGGGAGGTGATTTCACAGTCACAGTCCCACGATAAGAACTACAACGCTAATATTTCTGTAAACTCTTCACATTTGTGTTCTGAAGGAGTCACCAAGTTTACCGATACCCCATTTCATGGCTCCACATTCCAACCTTGTTTAACATGATCTAATCTGAAAATATAGCATAATTCCACCAATTGTAACCTTCTGCATCACTTTCAAAGAGGTACTTTCATTTTGAAGACGAACCTCAAATTCCACTATTTCAATAAAGTACCTATCTATCTATCTATCTATCTATCTATCTATCTATCTATCTATCTATCTATCTATCTATCTATCTATCTATCTATCTATCTATCTATCTATCTATCTATCTATCTATCTATCTATCTATTGTGGCTAATCCTTATTCTGGCTAGCTTCACAACACATAACCCTGTCCGGTTGAGCATCACTAGCCAGATAAAGCTATATTTTCATTAACTGAAGTTCAATTTCAATAGGCGAACAACAAGTGGCTACCTAGCTAATACTTACTCACAAGGATTCCTAAATCATTGCTAAGAATATTGAAAATGACTGCAGTTTCCACTGGTCATTGTTTTCAAGGTGGTTGCATTGGTGCTAGCTAGGTACCAAGCTAAAGCTAGCTAGCTACCCCAGAAGTTGTGGTTGAACAAATAATGCCTTATTACCAAAGCGGTATTGTAAACACATTGTTCGTGGCCAGCGTGTGATTGTTTGCAGACTTTTTTTGTACAGCTTTGACAGTGCTACTGATAGTAGTGGTGGCGCTTGGCTTAGACATGCAAATTCAACACACACAACATTCTATAATAGAATTGGTTATTTGAGGTTTTCAAATTAAAAGCTTATTTAATGCGGCAAATAGTGTTATTTGACGTGTATCTTTTTTGACACGCAAAGACCCAAACAGCGTTCCATAGTAACTAACTGAAGATAGTTAATCTTCGTCTTTTCCAACGGGAGCAAATGAACACAGTGGGCAGAACAAGCAATAAGGTGGGCAGAGCCAAGCACGAGCTAGCGAAATACTATTGGCGTGTTTTAGCATGTATTTCCGTTAGGGAACGCCTACTCTGAAGTGTGTGTGAAATAACTCAATTCGCCTTTTTGCTGTTTTTTTGGAAACTTTGGCAAAGGGTCGTCTACAAAACGTATACACTCTGTTCATGACAGATATTAGATTTGGGAACAGAGTGTTTCATCGGATGATGCTAAAATGTCAGCCCAGTTTCAACTGGAAGTTGGGATTTATACCCCCTGTGAACGAGCTATCTGGTTTTCCCCTTTTATCTGTTGTGATACCATTAGCATGGTTTATGTTTAGATGTGATAACACATCTAATCTACATCCACAGGACATAGAGGCCAGTGTAAAGAGAAGTTGATTCTAATTGTCTCTGACTTGTGGGAGATGATGCGATTAAATCATTGTGGTGTGTGGTTCCCATCTTCAATTAACATTTTTATTTTGCATTTTTATTTTGCACAGACTGGTTCCAATGCAAAGCCCTTAGTGACAGGCCTTCTCTTTCAGTTGCCCAAGCATGGATGTGGACATGCACACACGCATTTCGCTACACCAGCAATAACATCTGCTAAATGTGTGTGTGTGACCAATAACATTTGATTTGATTTGACGCAGTGCCAATGAGGAACAGGCCCACAAAACCATTCAAAACAGACAGACGGCGTCACAGTGACATACAGCCTGCTAGAACTAATGCCCATCCATTTACTGCAGGTTAAAATCCTAGAGACCAGACTCAGCAGGCATCGGGTCGAGCTGACGGGGAAGAGGCAGGTGGCTGAAGGCACCATTAGGAATCATGACAACATCGCGGCAGAAGCCAGAAAGCCAGCCAAGACAGAAGAACTCTGCTGTCACAGAGTGGTGTTAGGGATGGCTAAAAATACTCTGGGCTGGGGAACATGAGCGCTGAGTTACATATAAAGAGCAGCCCATTCGTATAAACAATGAGCACAGAACGAGTCAGACGCCCCATGTAGAGAGATGTATGAGGCGGCTGCAAGGCTCGGCCACGGACGAGTGTGAATCTGGGATGCCATTCCATCCCGGAACATAGTTCTGCTAGCCTAGCTATCCAGCTACTCACCTTCCATGTTGAAATGGCGTCAAGCTGACAAACCCACTCCGGCCGATCAGGAACAACTAACAACATTGGTATACTCCCCCTCAGGCCTAACAGGCCAATCAGCAGCGAGAAAACCCTCAGATCATAGTTTTAAATACAAAACAGTCCAATCTCTGTCGTTGATGACATTCCCTCCTCTCCCCTTACCTGCCACTGCTTAAACACGTCAGAAAAACTGTGTGATATAGGCCTTCCGGAGTTCCCACAGTCCCATTCTGTGCAATGCTTGCAGTGATCCGGAGTGCAGTGCTTAAAGGGTGATTAGGTAGAGATTTGGTGTCCCCGCTTTGTATCGCCAAACACTGGCAGAGCGAGCAGGAACCAAGCTAACTGCCGCAGATGGAACCATTCCCTGGATGTCTGAACTCCCTGGAACGCCCGCGGAAACTGTCAGTCAGACAAGGGCTGTTGCACAGCGTCACGCACACACACAGCCCATCCAACACACTGTTTTCCGTTTGTGTGTGTTGTATGTTTGCCTCTCCACAGAGCACATGCATCTGCTACTGCCAGCCAGAGGGAGGAGTCTTGCCATACCCCCATTATAAGCTCTGCGAGGGGGCTACTTATTATGCGCCACTCAGACTCGGCCAAAATCTCCTCAGTGTTCCCTGCACAGCAGATTTTGAATGGCTTCCCACCCCAAACCGGCAGGGGCCTCTAAACTCCTTCCCAGTGTGAAAAGAGGGCGAATACAGCCAACATGCTACTCAGGAATGACATTTGCAGACTATCTCGGACACGCAGTATTTGCAATGCAAAAGCATGACTATAAATGCCTCCTGCGCTGAGAGAGACAAGCACAGAATAGAGAAAGCCTCTGAAGTCCAGGAGTTTCAATTCAGGGAGTTTAAAATACCTCCCTGGAGGTAAACAGAAGAGGTATTTATATAGAGACGTCTCAGTCTGAGATAGTGGCATTACACACCTTCAGCCCTTTGTTTAGTCTCAACAGTAAGGAGCCTTAATCTGGGGAGCTGGCTTTGTGGAAAATCAAGCCGTATTATATAACCTTTATTTGACCAGAAAGGTCAATTAAGAACCAATTCGGCCTGGCTAATCTCATTAGTTCATAAATTGTTCATAACGTCACCCTCATCGTGGCCCAGTCACATGACAAGGCATAGCGTGGCTAGAGCCCATTGAGATCTAAGGTCAGTTTGAAGTTCTCTCATCTAGGTCAAGGGTTAGGATGAACTGATGCTAGATCTGCGTTTAGGGTCAACTGTTCATTGAGGACGAAGTTGGATAGATGAATGACCGCACACAAGGGTAAGTGTGCTTTCCGATCATAAAGCCAGGTTTCAATCTTTGTGTTGTTGACGCATAGGCAAACACAATGACAAAACTATTTGAAGACTCACAGATACTCCATGTCAAATCCCCATGTACACAGATACTCCATGTCAAATCCCCATGTCCACAGATACTCCATGTCAAATCCCCATGTACACAGAGACTCCATGTCAAATCCCCATGTACACAGAGACTCCATGTCAAATCCCCATGTACACAGATACTCCATGTCAAATCCCCATGTACACAGAGACTCCCTCAAATCCCCATGTACACAGATATTCCCTCAAATCGCCATGTACACAGACTCCCTCAAATCCCCATGTACACAGATACTCCCTCAAATCCCCATGTACACAGATACTCCATGTCAAATCCCCATGTACACAGATACTCCATGTCAAATCCCCATGTACACAGAGACTCCATGTCAAATCCCCATGTACACAGATACTCCATGTCAAATCCCCATGTACACAGATACTCCCTCAAATCCCCATGTACACAGATACTCCATGTCAAATCCCCATGTACACAGATACTCCATGTCAAATCCCCATGTACACAGAGACTCCATGTCAAATCCCCATGTACACAGATACTCCATGTCAAATCCCCATGTACACAGATACTCCCTCAAATCCCCATGTACACAGAGACTCCATGTCAAATCCCCATGTACACAGATACTCCATGTCAAATCCCCATGTACACAGATACTCCATGTCAAATCCCCATGTACACAGATACTCCATGTCAAATCCCCATGTACACAGAGACTCCATGTCAAATCCCCATGTACACAGATACTCCATGTCAAATCCCCATGTACACAGATACTCCCTCAAATCCCCATGTACACAGAGACTCCATGTCAAATCCCCATGTACACAGATACTCCCTCAAATCCCCATGTACACAGATACTCCATGTCAAATCCCCATGTACACAGATACTCCATGTCAAATCCCCATGTACACAGAGACTCCATGTCAAATCCCCATGTACACAGATACTCCATGTCAAATCCCCATGTACACAGATACTCCCTCAAATCCCCATGTACACAGAGACTCCATGTCAAATCCCCATGTACACAGATACTCCATGTCAAATCCCCATGTACACAGATACTCCATGTCAAATCCCCATGTACACAGATACTCCATGTCAAATCCCCATGTACACAGAGACTCCATGTCAAATCCCCATGTACACAGATACTCCATGTCAAATCCCCATGTACACAGAGACTCCCTCAAATCCCCATGTACACAGAGACTCCATGTCAAATCCCCATGTACACAGAGACTCCATGTCAAATCCCCATGTACACAGATACTCCCTCAAATCCCCATGTACACAGAGACTCCATGTCAAATCCCCATGTACACAGATACTCCCTCAAATCCCCATGTACACAGATACTCCCTCACTTGAACCTGTGTTGAAGCAGCTTTAACAGTAATCCATACATTAACGCAAAGTGAGAAAAACACAAGGGGTACCATACTTCCCTAACAGACATTACTACAACAATTCACAGATTGAAAAAGATCAGGGCATTAGACAACAGGAGGGGAGTGCCATCAATGCTTATGAGCCAAACACAAAACTATCCATACCTTTCTTGTACTTGTGAATGGGGAGTTTCTTCAGCTGGTCCTTGCGCAGACGGCTTCTCCGAGCCCTGTGTCTGTCCTGGACAAACTTGGTGATCTGAGCGAGAAGCGAAAGGCCAGCAGTCAGTTAGGGAGGGTTAGGGTTGGGAGGGTTAGGGGGGGTTAGGGAAGGTTAGGGTTGGGAGGGTTAGGGAGGGTTAGGGTTAGGGATGGTTAGAGAGGGTTAGGGAGGGTTAGGGGGGGTTGGGGTTAGGGAGGGTTAGGGGGAAAGGTCAACAGTCAGTTAGGGAGTTATAAGGCCCTTAACCTCAATGAATATCCTGATGAATACTCCAAGAGTTTTTCTGAACCGAACAACGCCCTTGTACTTCAACCATGCACCCTCTTGCTAAAAGTCTAGATCACCATTTGATTGACAGTTATTTCCAAATTATAAGAATTCTCTGCAGTTGAAAAATTCCACAACCAGTACAAAAAAAAATGTGTATGGGCATTTAGCAGAATTACATGAATCAATGTTCGTGTGTCAATTCTGTAGGAAATGGGATAACTTGGGTAACTGGTTCTTCTTCTCGTAATAATGTTTGAGTTATCTAGAAAAATTGAATGAGCATGAACTCTGTTATTTGTCCTAGCATGATGATATCATTACCAGCCCTATGCCTAGACCAGAACCTCCTAGAAAACTCCCTACTACTGGGGTTTGCACATCTGCGATGCCACCATCCATCACATTAATTAATTAACTCTCCGGTGTATTTGCCTACCATGAAAACAACGATGAGGACGAGGCAGATTCCCACGGTGATGAGGAAGGGGATCAGGTAATATTCCAGAGGCAGGCTGAAGTCTGGCATGAGGACCACATGACCTCTGCAGAACAAGAACAGCGCAATTATGGACATACAATCAATAGTGTTTAGAACTGACAATAAGACACTCCCTATTCACTATAAAGTACATTTCCCTATATAGGACACTATATAAGGAATAGGGTGACATTTGATTGGAGGATTCGTTATGATTGGAGCGTCGACAGAGCCCTTCATGTCTAGTGTGTCACACGACGCGACTCGTTTACATTCTACACGGCATGACGTCATGTCACAACTCCCTCCATCTGTCTAATGTGATTTCACACGGAGATAATGGGTTATGGGGCTTTAAGACACATTTTCTTCACTCACTGCCATCATCGTTGCCCAAATACATATAGGGCTAATTCAGTGGAGGATTGGTCCCCCATGTAGTAATTATAGTATACCTGGTTAAAGAGATACTAACCTGAATGCAGGATTGATATCAAGGAGGAGAAAGAGGTCATTAGTGACAACATGGCTGTCTGCCTATACAGTCTGCCTATACAGTCTGCTATTTCTGAGGAACTCAATACATTTTTAATTCCCAGATTATCCACCGGTCTCGGCAGAGCGCTGGGAAAGTGATGACACGTCGTGAGGCAGATCATCTGACTTTATGACATAATAATGTAACACAAAGATAGAAATATACTTCTTTAAAATATCTGGTTAATGTTGTCTTTCCACTGAATTCATTGAATAAAGAAGTATATTGACAGATTTATGTGGACATCGTTCTTAGAGAGCCCAGTTACGAGTATGCCAGTTAAATTGCCTCTAATGTCTAAGGCTTGAATTAGCCTTGATGTTGATAGACACGGTCCCCGACTCACCCCTTGTCGTATGTGTAGTCTTCTTTCAAGGAGTTGGCAGTCTCTTCGCTCACAAACACTGATGGAATGTCAATCTGGTTCAAAATATCCACTACATGGAAAAGTTATTTACACACATGAAGGGGCCACATATTGATGTCCATCATGAAATAACACTAGACTATCTTAAAACGTTTGAAGGAAGCACGAAGATACGAGTCAGCTATTGGGGAGATACTGAAATAGAAAGATGTTTGCTGTACATCAAGCCAAAGCACTACAGTTCAACGTCTGCCGTTTTCTGAGAACATTTACTTAGACAGACCATAATCATGGTGAACCCCAGATCTTTAAAGCTGTCAAATTAGGTAGTTATCAGATGGGGTAGTTTTCAGTGTCTATGGGATCCAGTCTGATGCTCACTTGTGCCACTGTCATTTATTTTGTTTGTGTGTGTGTGTGTGTGTGTGTGTGTGTGTGTGTGTGTGTGTGTGTGTGTGTGTGAAGGAGGGGGAATCTTACGATCATTGGATCCCATGCTGATTAAGTCATCAGAGTCCACGTTGTGAACAATGGCAGACTTGTACCCGGCCTTCTGGGCATTAAGGACCTGCAGGAGACAAAATATTTGTGTTCAGTGTGTGTCTGGTTCCTATGGATCAGTGTGTGAGTGGTTCCTATGGATCAGTGTGTGAGTGGTTCCTATGGATCAGTGTGTGAGTGGTTCCTATGGATCAGTGTGTCTGGTTCCTATGGATCAGTGTGTGTTCAGCCAGCCCACCTAAACACTTGGACCACCAATGTTTATATTCAATGTGCAGCCCTCTGGCGCCACAGACTCAGGAACAGACAGTAACTATCCCCATACTGTAGTAGCTATCCCCATACTGTAGTAGCTATCCCCATACTGTAGTAGCTATCCCCATACTGTAATAGCTATCCCCATACTGTAGTAGCTATCCCCATACTGTAGTAGCTATCCCCATACTGTAGTAGCTATCCCCATACTGTAATAGCTATCCCCATACTGTAATAGCTATCCCCATACTGTAGTAGCTATCCCCATACTGTAGTAGCTATCCCCATACTGTAGTAGCTATCCCCATACTGTAGTAGCTATCCCCATACTGTAGTAGCTATCCCCATACTGTAGTAGCTATCCCCATACTGTAGTAGCTATCCCCATACTGTAATAGCTATCCCCATACTGTAATAGCTATCCCCATACTGTAATAGCTATCCCCATACTGTAGTAGCTATCCCCATACTGTAATAGCTATCCCAATACTGTAGTAGCTATCCCCATACTGTAGTAGCTATCCCCATACTGTAGTAGCTATCCCCATACTGTAATAGCTATCCCCATACTGTAATAGCTATCCCCATACTGTAATAGCTATCCCAATACTGTAGTAGCTATCCCCATACTGTAATAGCTATCCCCATACTGTAATAGCTATCCCCATACTGTAGTAGCTATCCCCATACTGTAGTAGCTATCCCCATACTGTAGTAGCTATCCCCATACTGTAGTAGCTATCCCCATACTGTAGTAGCTATCCCCATACTGTAGTAGCTATCCCCATACTGTAGTAACTATCCCCATACTGTAGTAGCTATCCCCATACTGTAATAGCTATCCCCATACTGTAGTAGCTATCCCCATACTGTAGTAGCTATCCCCATACTGTAGTAGCTATCCCCATACTGTAGTAGCTATCCCCATACTGTAGTAGCTATCCCCATACTGTAGTAGCTATCCCCATACTGTAGTAGCTATCCCCATACTGTAATAGCTATCCCCATACTGTAGTAACTATCCCCATACTGTAGTAGCTATCCCCATACTGTAGTAGCTATCCCCATACTGTAGTAGCTATCCCAATACTGTAGTAGCTATCCCCATACTGTAGTAGCTATCCCCATACTGTAATAGCTATCCCAATACTGTAGTAGCTATCCCCATACTGTAGTAGCTATCCCCATACTGTAGTAGCTATCCCCATACTGTAATAGCTATCCCCATACTGTAATAGCTATCCCAATACTGTAGTAGCTATCCCCATACTGTAGTAGCTATCCCCATACTGTAATAGCTATCCCCATACTGTAGTAGCTATCCCCATACTGTAGTAGCTATCCCCATACTGTAATAGCTATCCCCATACTGTAGTAGCTATCCCCATACTGTAGTAGCTATCCCCATACTGTAGTAGCTATCCCCATACTGTAGTAGCTATCCCCATACTGTAGTAGCTATCCCCATACTGTAGTAGCTATCCCCATACTGTAGTAGCTATCCCCATACTGTAGTAGCTATCCCCATACTGTAGTAGCTATCCCAATACTGTAGTAGCTATCCCCATACTGTAGTAGCTATCCCCATACTGTAGTAGCTATCCCCATACTGTAATAGCTATCCCCATACTGTAGTAACTATCCCCATACTGTAGTAGCTATCCCCATACTGTAGTAGCTATCCCCATACTGTAGTAGCTATCCCCATACTGTAGTAGCTATCCCCATACTGTAGTAGCTATCCCCATACTGTAGTAGCTATCCCCATACTGTAGTAGCTATCCCCATACTGTTTGACATTTCACCACTAACAACTCATCTGTTTAGGACCTTCTTCCCAGAAACAGGCTTGAGTTTACAATACAACAGCTACTTTTTCCACATTTTGTTACGTTACAACCGTATAATTATTATTTTTTTCCCCCTAATCAATCTTCACGCAATACCCCATAATGACAAAGCAAAAACAAGTTGACATTTTTTCAAATGTATTAAACATAAACTGTAATACCTTGTTTACCTAAGTATTCAGACCCTTTGCTATGAGACTGGAAATTGAGATCAGGTGCATCCTGTTTCCTTTGATCATCCTTGAGATGTTTCTACAACTTGATTAGAGTCCACCTGTGGTAAACTCAATTGATTGGACATGATTTGGAAAGGCACACACCTGTCTATATAAGGTCCCACAGTTGACTGTGCATGTCAAAGCAAAAATCAAGCCATGAGGTCAAGGGAATTGCCCATAGAGCTCCGAGACAGGATTGTGTCGAGGCACAGATCCGGGGAAGGGTAACAAAACATTTCTGAAGCATTGAAGGTCCCCAAGAACACAGTGGCCTCCATCATTCTTAAACGGAAGATGTTTAGAACCACCAAGACTCTTCCTAGAGCTGGCTGCCCGGCCAAACTGAGCAATCAGGGGAGAAGGGCCTTGGTCATTGAACCCACAATGTACCGTCACTGACAGAGCTACAGAGTTCCTCTGTGTAGATGGGAGAACCTTCCAGAAGGACAACCATCTCTGCGGCACTCCACCAATCAGGCCTTTATGGTAGAGTGGCCAGACGGAGGCCACTCCTCAGTAAAAGGCACATGAGGAATCTAAAGGACTCTCAGACCATGAGAAACAAGATTCTCTGGTCTGATGAAACCAAGACTGAACTCTTTGGCCTGAATGCCAAGTGTCAGGTCTGGAGGAAACCTGGCACCATCCCTACGGTGAAGAATGGTGGGGGCAGCATCATGCTGTGGGGATGTTTTTCAGCAGCAGGGACTGAGGGAAAGATGAACGGAGCAAAGTACAGACATATCCTTGATGAAAACCTTTTCTAGAGCGCTCAGGACCTCAGACTGGGGCAAAGGTTCACCTTCCAACAGGCCAACGACCCTAAGCACACAGCCAAGACAACGCAGGAGTGGCTTCGGGACAAGTCTCAATGTCCTTGAGTGACCCAGCCAGAGCCCGGACTTGAACATCTCTGGAGAGACCTGAAAATAGCTGTGCAGCGAAGTTCCCCATCCAACCTGACAGAGCTTAAGAGGATTTGCAATGATGAATGGGAAAAACTTGCGAAATACAGGTGTGCCAAGCTTGTAGCGTCATACCCAATAAGACTCAAGGCTGTAATCACTGCCAAGGTGCTTCAACAAAGTACTGAGTAAACGGTCTGAATACTTATGCAAATTTCATATTCGTTTTTTATTTTATTTTCATTTTCAAAACATTCTAAAAACCTGTTTTTGCTTTGTCATTATATAATAATGCTGTAATGTAACAAAATGTGGAAAAATACTTTCCGAATGCATGTATATGCAAACTTTTACGTTCAGTTGCGGTATTTCCTGTTTGGCAGCCATTTTGTTCAGCCTTGCATGGCCTTTTTCTGTGTGGATCATCATGGCCTACACACATGCAGGCTGGGTTGGCAAGGCAACCTGTTATGGTTGGTGCAGAATTTTAGTCATGGTTGAAATGGTTGAGGAAGCCTGTGATAATGTGGTGTGCTTTTGTAATAAAGCAATAGCCTTCTTCCTTTCCTCTCACGGAGTAGACAGCCAAAACGCAAACAACTGTCACAGTAAGTGTGGAAAACTACAGAGGTTTCCACCCTTCTGTGGTGTGTACTAGTTTCTCTCTCTCTCGTTTGCTCACTCGCATGTACGTGTGCACATACACACCTTTTAGCTGTAGCCGAATTATTGCATAAACACACAAAGGTCTTACGGTTTTTAATGTCCAGTTAATGGAGAAGCCAAGACCCCACACCCTCACCTAACTACAGAAATCCTAGGCTTCAAATTCAAGACCAAATCAAATACCTAATGTGCGATTAGACTAAGTGAAAGGATGTAAGTATAGTGTGTAAGTGTAGTGTGCAAGTATAGTGCGTAAGTGAAGTGTGTAAGTGTAGTGTGTAGTATGTAAGTATAGTGTGTAAGGATGCTACACTTGCAAAACAGGAAAACAATTTATGTCATATTAGATGCTTGAATCACTGTAGATGTTATAAACCCAAATCCAACTTCACTTACAAAAACAAAATATAAAAGGAATAAAAATCCTTCTAAGAAGTTACCTTAAATAATTTGGGTAAAGATGTGTTATCCTTGGTGTAAATTGAAAGGGAGACAGTGATGCACAGGGGAAAGTGCACCATGTAAAGACGAGACGTCAGAAATCAGGTTCTTTCTCTGTCACACACAGAGCCCAGATAGCCGGCGAAACTAACCTCATCTGCTGAGATAAATAATGGATGTGTGGCTTTCAGAGGTAGCGATAGCTTTCCAATAGCTTGTTTAAGCCCTGAGGCTATAGGTTATGCTAGGCTTTCACTCCCCACACTGTACCCAATATAATATTCTGGTATAATTTTCAGTAGCTATGCTAAGCTAACAAAATGTATTGTTCATTCAGACAAAGAGGATGAGAGAGAGGGGGGGGTGTTGGTTGTTTGAGGGAATCAAGATGTTAGCAGACATTAGCGCAGGGCAGCCTTTGTCACTGTAATTTTCTGTGTTCTGTTTGTGTGTGTGTGGGTGTGTATATGTGCGTGAGCACGTGTGTGTGTGTGTGTGTGGAGGGCAAAGCTGTGTAAGACCCTATGTTTGCCTGAGAGGGTGTATTGTGTGAATAAATACCATGTATTTTTGTGCCTTCTCAGAGCTAACGCAGACCTCAGTGTGTCCGTACTGGGTGTGTATTTGTGTATGAACGTGTGTGCGTCTATGTGTGTGTGCTTCTTTGTGTGTCTCAGTATGAGGCTGCCTTTGAGGAGAGACAGAGAGAGCCAGCAGATAATTCTTGTTGAGTCTAACATTCCCACTGCATGAAAGGAAGAAAGTCTCATCCCCCAGAATTTACACAGTGGAACAGAGGAGACAGATGCAACCCAATGACCAACTTTTTCACTTGATGGCACCAGCACATGATTTGGTCGCACCAATAATTATGGGCCCGGGCCCTGTTCCCCGATAGCGATGGAAAGTGCGTTGTTAGAGTATGTGTCGACACTGATAGGATCAAAAGAAAGTGAGCACTGCTCACGGGTCAGATTTCTCCATTAAAATCTTACCTTAACATAAGATAGATAGATATTAGCACCTACGGCTGCAAATTCTGAGGGGGCTTATTCAAATGCTTATCCAATGAAAACGCACTTAATCACAGATTTGGCATATAATTGCACACGTTATACTACACACCATGAAATACAACAGAGAGAAAAATTACAGACAGTAGCCTACAAGTAACAAAATTGAACAATTGATTAAACATGAAATATATTTAAATATGATTGAAATAAGCCTATAGCCTCTGGTTTATATTGTAATGCAGTCGTCTCGGTTTTCATTTGAAGCATTTTATACATGGCTTGTATCAATTGCAAAGACATTGGCAACTTTGTATTTGTAGTCAACTACTTCTGAAGTTATCGGAGGTAACAGAGAGAAGAAAACCACGTGATTATGTTTAGCAGAGATCTTCTTTGTGACGTGGGAGGCGGAAAAAAAGCATCTAGCGACGCACTTACCTTTTCTACTAGATGTGTTTATTGTTCGTAGCTTCCAAGCTTTTTTAAGTGCAACGTTAACAAGGATGGTTTTTGGAAACAGCTCAGAGATTTAGCCTTGCTCCTACGAAGGTTCTAAAGATTAAACAGCCTTAAGATGCTTCTGGGAAACCGAACCCACAATGTACCTGCATTCCATCCAGAACCAGGCTAATAATGACTAGCCATGTTTTTAAATTGGCATGCCCTTGCAGGGCTTGACATTCAGGTAAATTTGCCAGAGGTACACCGGCCAGTGCCAACTGAAAGCTACTGGTCCTAATTCAAATAATATTTGCCCGAGAAAGTGGATGACGCGCACATCATTAAAATGTTTTCTTTCATTTGTAGGCTGATCAAGTAGTCTATAATGACCTACCCTCATAGACAAATAATGACCCTTTAACGTTACAACAGGATTTTTACATTGACTGTTTGTAGGGAAAAAATAATACCTTTGCGCAATCTAAAAAAGTGGTGTTATTGTTAGAGAACAGCCCTATAAAATCTTTATAATCTATAATCTAAAAAAGGGTGATATTGTTAGAGAACAGCCCTATAAAATCTTTGTAATCTACAATCTAAAAAAGGGGTGTTATTGTTAGAGAACAGCCCTATAAAATCTTTATAATCTATAATCTAAAAAAGGGTGATATTGTTAGAGAACAGCCCTATAAAATCTTTATAATCTATCATCTAAAAAAGGGGTGTTATTGTTAGAGAACAGCCCTATAAAATCTTTTGGTCAATTACGTTTTTCCCGGTTTTATTTTTCCCGGTTTTCAAGTTCTGTTCATTTTCCGATTTTCACTCATTTTCCACAACAATGCTTAAAGCACATTAGGAGACCACTTTTGAGCTCTGGGAACAATCCCTCCCCCAGAATAGTGGCGGCTGTAGTTACCTTTGATTGAATTGCAAGAGACCGTTGTGGTGTTTTTGTACTGTACAATGTACAGTGTAGGCTACATGTGATGGCAGAGTTGGCAAAACAAATGCCCCGCGATTGATACAAATCATCATGATATCAATCATTTAATTGGGACGTTTTTTTGGGGGAAGCCTTGTTTTGACAACTCTATGATGGTGGCCGAGGTGAGGAACTTGTGGTTGTGTTTTTTTCATGTTCTTCAAAGGTTGTTCAGTGTTCTTAAAGGTAGACAAACTAAATGGCATTGACACAATCAGCACCGCAGATATTGAGATGAGCGAGATGCAAGACTTAGCTCTCACACAGTGACACAGTATCTGCAAATGTTTACAGGTTCGCGTCACGCTGTTCACAGCACCAAAACAGTGGTGAAGTTGGGACTCACACTTCAACGCTCTTAGTTGTTGCATAAATTGACCCACTACGCGGTTCACTTTCGGCATCTACACTACCGTTCAAAAGTTTGGGGTCACTTAGAAATGTTCTTGTTTTTGAAAGAAAAGCAATTTTTTGATCAAAAATACAGTGTAGACATTGTTAATGATGTAAATTACTATTGCAGCTGGAAGCGGCTGATTTTTAATGGAATATCTACATAGGTGTACAGAGGCCCATTATCAGCATCTCCTGTGTTCCAATGGCACGTTGTGTTAGCTAATCCAAGTTTATAATTTTAAAAGGCTAATTGATCATTAGAAAACCCTTTTGCAATTATGTTAGCACAGCTGAAAACTGTTGTGCTGATTAGAGAAGCAATAAAACTGGCCTTCTTTATACTAGTTGAGTATCTGGAGCATCAGCATTTGTCGGTTTGAATACAGGCTCAAAATGGCCAGAAACAAATAACTTTCTTCTGAAACTCGTCGGTCTATTCTTGTTCTGAGAAATTAAGGCTATTCCATGCAAGAAATTGCCAAGAAACTGAAGATCTTGTACAACGCTGTGCACTACTCCCTTCACAGAACAGCGCAAACTGGCTCTAACCAGAATAGAAAGAGGAGTGGGAGGCCCCGGTGCACAACTGAGCAAGAGGACAACTACATTAGAGTGTATAGTTTGAGAAACAGACGCCTCACAAGCAGACGCAAACAGACGCTTTATTAAATAGTACCCTCAAAACATTGGCCTTCTAGGCAGAGTTGCAAAGAAAAAGCCATATCGCGACTGGCCAATAAAAAGAAAAGATTAAGATGGGCAAAAAAAACACAGACACTGGACAGACGAATCTAAGTTTGAGGTGTTCGGATCACAAAGAACAACATTCACGAGACACAGACCAAATGAAAGAGATTTGTACAAGGTAACTGGGATCTTGAAGCAGGAAGGCTATCACTCCATTTTGCAACGCCATGCCATACCTTGTGGACGGCGCTTAATTGGAGCCAATTTCCTCCTACAACAGGACAATGACCCAAAGCACAGCTCCAAACTATGCAAGAACTATTTATGGAAGAAGCAGTCAGCTGGTATTCTGTCTATAATGGAGTGGCCAGCACAGTCACCGGATCTCAACCATATTGAGCTGTTGTGGGAGTAGCTTGACCGTATGGTACGGAAGAAGTGCCCATCAAGCCAATCCAACTTGTGGGAGGTGCTTCAGGAAGCATGGGGTGAAATCTCTTCAGATTACCTCAACAAATTGACAACTAGAATGCCAAAAGGTCTGCAAGGCTGTAATTGCTGCAAATGCAATATTATATTATTTAATTATTATTAAAATCATTATTTATAACCTTGTCAACGTCTTTACTATATTTCCTATTCATTTTGCAACTCATTTAATGTATGTTTTCATGGAAAACATGGACATTTCTAAGTGACCCCAAACTTTTGAACGGTAGTGTACGTCATACTGTATCGCTGAGTCTAACTTTAACTTTTTTTTTTTTTTCTTTAAGGGGTTTTGAAGGGTCCTCGTGTATTCGTGAGAAGCCACACAGGTTGCTTCTCCTCTAATGCCGGCATGTAGTCCGCCTGGAATCTGAGAGGAATTCAACCTCCACTGGCTCACAGAATGTTTGCATGGGCAGAGATAAGGACATTCAGTGCATTCCTCACTGCGGGATGAGAGAGAGAGAGAAAGAGAGAGCAAGAGAGAGAGAGAGTGAGAAAGAGAGAGCGCAAGAGAGAGAAAGAGAGAGCGCAAGAGAGAGAGAGAGAAAGAGAGAGCGCAAGAGAGAGAGAGAGAGAGAGAGAGAAAACGAGAGAGCGAGAACGAGAAAACGAGAGAGAGAGAACGAGTGAGAGAACGAGAAAACGAGAGCGAGAGAGAGAGAGAATGAAAAGAAAAGGTGGGGTGTAAATCAGAGTCTACTGAGATATGAACCCTCACAATGAGAAATCGATAGCACACACCCACACACTCTGCTCTTTTATCAATCCCAGCCTGAAGGCACAAAATGTCTGCAAACAAGCGCCAGAGTAACAACAACATCCTCGATCGCAATTTAACAGCCATTACTGTGCTTGTTAATTACTGTAATTCCTTGGTGACAACAAATCAAAAGCACAGTCCATTAAGGATGTGTTTTGTTTGCCGTTAGCTTGACAGAGTCTTTATTGAAGCCTAAACTGAGGTCCACGGTCAGAAACAAAATGTTTTCAGTCTAGCTAAAGGATAACTGAACTACTGAATGAACATAGAGTCTTTGTGAAGGGTTAATAAGCTGTCTATGACGCATTATAGAGTCTGGCGGTCATTACATTTTGTCAGCAAGTTATTAACATGCAAATGACTGCCGGTCTCACGATAATTTACTGTTAATTAACATAAGCATGTTAAGCAACTCCAGGCCTCCACTCATACAAGCCGCTGATGCTTGCCTTTGGAACATCTACATATAAAATAAAATAAAAATCAAAAGAAGTCCATTTAATATAAACCATCATAATAAATATATTATTTATTTTAGGCAGGTCTAAACATTTATTTCAGAAGAACAGAATTTGAGTCGAGCTACTGTATGCTATCTGGATATGTGCCATGCCATAGGCTAGTTCAAGTGTTGGTACCATGTTTCATGAGCTAAAAAAATAAATCCTGGAAATTTCCATACGCACAAAAAGCTTATTTCTCTCAAATTTTGAGCACAAATTTGTTTACATCCCTTTTAGTGAGCAATTCTCCTTTGCCAAGATATTTGTGCTGGGGGACGTCTCAAATTTGCCAGACGTCTCAAATTTGAGGGAGCGCGCAATTGGCATGCTGACTTAACCTGCGGGATCGTCTGAGACCAGCCAACCCGGACAGCTGATGAAACTGTGGGTTTGCACAACCGAAGAATTTCTGCACAAACTGTCAGAAACCATCTCAGGGAAGCTCATATTCATTCTCATTGTCCTCACCAGGATCTTGATCTGACTTGTGGGCAAATGCTGACCTTCGATGGTAACTGGCACGCTGGAGAAGTGTGTTCTTCATGGATGAATTCCGGTTTCAACTGTACCGGGCAGATGGCAGACACGCTTGTAAGGCATCGTTTGGACGAGCGGTTTGCTGATGTCAATGTTGTGAACAGAGTGCCCCATGGTGGCGTTGGGGTTATGGTATGGTCAGGCATAAGCTACGAACAATAAACACAATTGTATTTTATTGACGGCAATGTCGCAAGTATCTGTACACAATTCCTGGAAGCTGAAAATGTCCCAGTTCTTCCATGGTCTGCATACTCAGACATGCCACCCATTAAGCATGTTTGGGATGCTCTGGACTATGCACAGTCATTGAAGAGGAGTAGGACAACATTCCACAGGCCACAATCAACAACCTGATCAACTCGAATGCGAAGGAGATGTGTCACGCTGAATGAGGCAAATGGTGGTAACATCAGATACTGACTGGTTTTCTGATCCAGCAGATGAATATCTGTATTCCCAGTCGTGTGAAATCCATAGATTAGGGTTTAAATTAATCTATTTCAATTGAATGATTTCCTTATATGAACTGTAACTCTGTAAAATCTTTTAAATTGTTGAGTTTATATTTTTTGTTCAGTGTAGCTGACAAGAAATGCATAAGTCCCGTGCCATTCTTTTATATTATAAGAATAATACAATTGAACTTAGCTGAATAAAATTGAAATTGTATTTCTTCCATTCTGGAGTGAGTGTGCATGTGAAATGGCTATGTTGAGCATAAAAGTGATCATTTGAAACAGGTCCTATATTCTAGATTTAGAGTTTTTTGGCCAATTTAGTTGTGAATGATAAAAACCTTAGAATGTTTTAGAAATCAAAACATATATGGGCTGCATGATGCTTCCATAGGCTGTTGACTATTTGAAAAAGTAAAAAATAAACTCTTGCCTCAGGCTGCGCACCGTTCTCTAATCATGTGATCATATTTTCACCCATCAGACTATTCTCAATCTAACGTATAACATTTGTTCCAATTTACAATTACCCATTATCAGATGGGTAGGGGGAAAATACATCACATCTGCACACACTGAAATAGCGAATGGAGGCCGCATTAACCACTGTTTGAGGAGCTTGCTGCCTCTCAAAACTCTATATGCCATGGTCTCTCCAACCATGTTACTGCAGCTAATCCAGTGCTTCATTTGGGAAACCAAGTGAAATATGTTCGGGAACATCGATAGTGACATGTTTATACAACAAAACATATTTCATTAAACTGTCGACACCCCCTCTCTCTGCGTGGAAAGGGATGAAGTAGACGGGAGGAGATGAAAAGGCACGGCGGTGAGACATTCTGTATAAAGGTAATGTCAGTAGGGTTGCAAAGGGTCGGAAACGTTCTGGTACATTTCCGGACTTTTTCCATGGGAAGTTAAGCCCTGGAATTTAGGGAATTTTTGCTTATAACTTATAAAAAAGATAGCTTATAACACCTTCCTATTCACCCTCTACACCTCGGACTTCAGATATAACTCTGAAACATGCCAGCTGCAGAAGTTCTCGAATGACTCCGCAATTGTAGGGAGCATCAGGGGTTGGCAGGAGGGGGAGTACAGGAGCACAATCAATGACTTTGTGGTGTCAGCAGAACCACCTTCAGCTCAACATCAGCAAAACAAAGGAGAACCAAAGCTTTAGTTTCGAGACTATCATTTTACAGATGTATGTTGAAAACGTTTTTGGGAGATGTGATGGATAATTCTGGATCATTCAATATTCCCTTTCTTTTGTTGTTCAGTGAAATCATCCCATGTGAATTTAATTAAAGTTCAATTCGTAACTAACATTTATTTTATTTATTTTTTATATTGGAAGGATTTAATCATTTGCAATTATGTCTACTTATGATAAGGTAAAAGGTTTATGTTTCTGTGTCTCCATATGATATGGTAAATATATCCAATGCAAAAAACATCTAGTTTAATGGTATTAATATTCATTTGCATATATATCAGTAAATTCCCATATATTCCCGTTAATTCTCATATATTCCCGTTAATTTCCACGGAAAGTTTCCACCTCTGAATATTCCCCAAAATGTGCAACCCTAAATGTCAGCCAATCAATTATGGAAATATAAAAATGCTCTTGTAGTTATACCCTGCACAATTAAATAACCAATAGCATGGCCTAGGCCTATACGTTCTCTCCCAGACTCATGGATAGAAAGTTTGGAGTGTAGCATAAGTTAACCAGTGCATCCAATATGCATAACAGTCCACACTCAAAGGTGATTATGATTACTTTAGAGTTCAGGATAGACCAATTATGTACCAAAGAAATCTTAAATATATACAGTACCAGCCAAAAGTTTGGATACACCTACTCATTCAAGGGTTTTTCTTTATTTTTACTATTTTCTACATTATAGTGAATAATAGTGAACACATCAATACTATGAAATAACACACATGGAATCATGTAGTAACCAAAAAAGTGTTAAACAAATCAAAATATATTCTTCAAAGTAGCCACCCTTTGCACACTCTTAGCATTCTCTCAGCCAGCGTCATGAGGTAGTCACGTGGAATGCATTTCAATTAATAGGTGTGCGTTCTTAAAAGTTAATCTTGTGAAATTTCTTTCCTTAATACGATTGTGCCAATATGTTGTGTTGTGACAAGGTAGGGGTGGTATATCCTGTAGCACTAATTCCAAAAGGTTCTGGGACACTAAAGTCCATGGAGAATAAGAGCACTTCCTCCCAGTTGCCCACTGCACTGAGGCTAGGAAACACTGTCACCACCGATAAATCTCCTTTGGCTGCCATTCCTTCCAGTTCTCTGCTGCCAATAACTGGAACGAATTGCAAAAATCATTAAAGCTGGAGACTACCATCTCCCTCAATAACTTTAAGCATCAGCTGTCAGAGCAGCTTACCGTTCACTGCACCTGTACACAGCCCATCTGTAAATAGCCCACCCTACTACCTCATCCCCATATTATTATTTTTGCTCATTTGCACCCCAGTATCTCTATCTGCACATCTATCACTCCAGTGTTAATGCTAAATTGTAATTATTTCTCCACTATGGCCTATTTATTGCCCTACCTTCCTAATCTTACTACATTTGCACACACTGTATATAGATTTTCTATTGTGTTATTGACTGTACATTTGTTTATCCCTGTGTAACTCTGTGTTGTTGTTTTTGTCACACTGCTTTGCTTTATCTTGGCCAGGTCGCAGTTGTAAATGAGAAGTTGTTCTCAACTGGCCTAGCTGGTTAAATAAAGGTGAAATAAAAAATAATAAAACATTTAAAAATACAGAAGATAGCCCTATTTGGTAAAAGTCCATATTATGGCAAGAACAGCTCAAATAACCAAAGAGAAACGAAAGTCCATCATTACTTTAAGACATGAAGGTCAGTCAATCTGGAACATTTCAAGATTTGGAGGTGGTGTGATGGTGCTTTGCTGGAGACAGAATTCTGCAGCGATACGCCATCCCATCTGGTTTGCGCTTAGTGGGACTATCTTTATTTTTTTTACTTTTTTACCAGACAATGACCCCACACCCCTCCAGGCTGTATATGGGCTATTTGACCAAGAAGGAGAGTGATGGAGTGCTGCATCAGATGACCTGGCCTCCACAATCACCAGACCTCAATCCAACTGAGATGGTTTGGGATGAGTTGGACCGCAGAGTGAAGGAAAAGTAGCAAACAAATGCTCAGCATGTGTGGGAACTCCTTCAAGACAGTTGGAAAAGCATTACAGGTGATGCTGGTTGAGAGAATGCCAAGAGTGTGCAAAGGTGGTTACTTTTTTGGTTACTACATGATTCCATATGTGTTATTTCATAGTTTTGATGTGTTCAATTCCTAAATGTAGACTCTTATGGCTTAATTAGCATCTGGCTACAAAACAGTATCCTATATGTAACTGGTTATGTCATAGTAAAACACTAACCAGCATTTCTAACCAAACATAATGTAAAAGGTGAAGTTAGGGGAGAGTAAAGTGATCTCGTATCAGTTTTAAATGGCGGATGTAACCTGAAGAATTTGCAGTGGTGGTAGTGTGTGTGTGTGCGACTACAACATGTTTTAAAACATGTCCAGTACGGGACAGCTGGGTAATGTGGGAGGCAAGAGTTAAGAGGAAGCTCATTGGTCATGGATGGAGCTGTTTAAACGGTGCCACCTGGAGAAGCATGACTGACTAGTACAGTACTGTTAACACTTGGAGTGCCAGATAGATGGTGTATGACCAGAAGCATAGGATAGCAGAGAGGTGGACAAACTGTACTGCAACTGTTAACACAGGAGTGGCAAAGTCTATGGGCAGGACAGGGAGTGGAGAAAGATGTGTAATAATATCAAATGTTTAAGTACTGTATTCCTCTAATGATTCAACCATTTCACAACAGTGGGATCCATAGCAATTACTGCCGCATCAATGTGTGTGTTGCTGCGTTGGAAGCCAGCACTGCAGAATCCTCAAATGGTGGTGTAGCCAATGTCTCCTGGACTGGAGCTGTCAGCCTCTCCTCCCTCTATTGTTTATACATCTCTCTCTCTCTCTCTCTCTCTCTCTCTATCTCCCCCTCTCTCTCTCCCCCTCTCTCCCCCTCTCTCTCTCCCCCTCTCCCTCCCTCTCTCCCTCTCTCTCTCTCTCCCCCTCTCTCCCTCCCTCTCTCAAAACTGGTGCAAAGTAGGGCTTGGTTTCAAGGTTCAGACTTCTGATTAGATAAGAGCTATTGAAACTGCAGGGAGGGGCTTTACAACTGATAATAATGCACAGCTGCACTATGGCACTGAAACAACTGTGTGTGTGCGCACCACTCCCTGGAGATGAGATCACCAGGCCACATGTCATTAAGGTCAGGGGAGCAGAGCAGCATAGACTGTGTTGACACCACAACAGGGCTGAGACATAACAACAGGAGATAAGCCACTTCCTGATCCAGGCGAGTCATTGTAAATAAGAATATGTTCTTAACTGACTTGCCTAGTTTACACATTTTAATAATACACATAGGCTACATCCCAATTGGGTTAATATGAAACGTTCTACCTACGGGTTAGTATGAAACGTTCTACCTACGGGTTAGTATGAAACGTTCTGCCTACGGGTTAGTATGAAACGTTCTGCCTACGGGTTAGTATGAAACGTTCTGCCTACAGGTTAGTATGAAACGTTCTGCCTACGGGTTAGTATGAAACGTTCTGCCTACGGGTTAGTATGAAACGTTCTGCCTACGGGTTAGTATGAAACGTTCTGCCTACGGGTTAGTATGAAACATAGCCGTAATGCAGAGGTGGCATTGGCAAGCACTATGCTCTTAAGCTTCTGATGGTTGCTAGGCAGGGCTGGTTACTAGCATCCTCCTGCCAGTTCGAAACTTTGCGAGGCATGTCACTTCACCCATCCCTTCACATAGCTCACCACACGCACTGTTTTCTTAACCACAACTGTATGGATCCATAAAACATTAGGTGTCGGAATGAATATCACTGAATGATGAAAATATTGGAATAAAATAAGGCTAATGCAATTGAAGGCATCAAATTGTTGCTTACTGAAACTCCAAAAGTCATTCAATTGTTATAATACATTTGAAGCAATAGCCTATCTGTGTGTGCTCAACTACTTCAGCACCTTTGAACGCTACTTTGAGACATAGGGACTCGTCTTGATGAATCAACAACAAAAAAGATATTGGTGAGGCTACAATTAGAAATGTTAGCTAAGTTGAAGTCAGTGCTGCTCATGATCATATTGTCTAGTTGGCTCATTTATTAGCACTGATCAGAACATTTTGCTAGCATGTTATGTAGCAATTAAAAATATGTTTTGGATCATTTAAGACTTTGTGAGGTTTTTTTGGGGTTGTTCAGGCACACAACATTTTTTTCTGGAGGCAAGCCGAAGTCTACGCCCCTTCGTCAGTGATTGGTCAACAGTAGGGATTCTTCAATAAAGTCTTAGTTGTCATTCAACGACAGACGTTTTCATGCACATTTTGTCATTGAGAAATACTGCACCAAACATGTTAGTTAATTAATCAAATTAATCAAAAATGAATGAGTCCAAATTAATTACAGATTTATTTGATTAATCTAATAACTTTAAGGAAGTGTATACTAGCTGGCGTCTCAAAATGGACAAACAGTAATATTTACGCTTTTTTCTTGTTTTTCAAGCATAGGTCTTCTAAAGGAGTATGCGAGCACACTCGTTCGGTTTAAAGAAGCATTTTGACACCTATACACTGTATGAGAGAGCATGTTTGTTTCACAACACGGCCATTTTGTGCCTGCGTGAATGTATATTAAGTGCCTGTTGTGTGGTGAGAGAGGCAGGAAAAGGATTGATTGACCAGCTTTCCGCTCTCTGTCCCAGGCGAAGCTTGGGAAGGGGGGGGGGGGAGAAAGCCCCCTTCCCCCTTCATCTCCCCTCATTTCCAAGGCACAGTATGCAGGAATTGCTAGCCTATAATCACCTACCCTCCATACAAAAATAATATATATATATATATTGTCTGGGTTTCCATTTTTTCCTTTACTTTCTTCAGGTTTTTACTCTCAAAATCCCACTTTGGGTTTATACAACTGTGCACCTAGCAGAGACTGTTGTGTTTGACTGCAATGTTTCTGTACTGTCAATGCAGGCCTACAGTGTAACCTACATGTGGTGGCAGAGTTTGCAAAAGAAATGCACATTCGATTAATACAAATCATCATCATTCTGCCAGGTAGGCCTACTTTTTTGGGAGGGAAAGGCATTTTCATTCAAACAGCGCATGATGACTGAATTGCTCATTGCAAAGATTCAACCAAGACTTTGGACCAAACGTTTTCAATAACTGGTTTGCATACCCATTGTTGCCTTAGTTAGCATGTACTGGTAGATCTAACTACCTAACCTACCGATGTCGTTCTTCAGTGAGCTGATCCGTGCGACAACGCGCTGAGAGCTGCCCGACAGATGATTCCACTCAAACTAGGCTGTGTGTGTGTGGCACGCGTGTGATAATTCATCTACATAACGAACTAACATTGATTATATAGCCTAGATTGAAACACCAGACACTACCAGAGTGGCATGTCTACCTCGGCCCAGACACTACCAGAGTGGCATGTCTACCTCGGCCCAGACACTACCAAACACTACCAGAGTGGCATGTCTACCTCGGCCCAGACACCACCAGACACCACCAGACACCACCAGACACCACCAGACA
Source organism: Thymallus thymallus (assembly GCA_023634145.1). NCBI lineage: Eukaryota > Metazoa > Chordata > Actinopteri > Salmoniformes > Salmonidae > Thymallus > Thymallus thymallus. The sequence continues at coordinate 4,917,124 of CM042414.1, forward strand.
CCACCAGACACCACCAGACACCACACTCAACAGGGTGTCAGAGTGTGTATTATCTCCCATTATGACTGAAACATACATTTCTCTTTCACTCGGTCACATTGGTACTGTTTAGCGCAATGCTACAAACCACTGAAATGCTCTGAACATTTTTGGTTTTGAGCCAAAATGGATTTCTGGATTCCTCCTTCGTTTCACTGACATTTAAACTTCTGGTACATTAAAAAGTCTGGGAGCTGTGTAGCTTGTAGCTTGGTCGGGTGGACTGGGAAGGGGAAGGGGAGCTGTGTAGATTGGTGGGGTGGACGGGGGGAAGACTGGGGGAGTAAATGACTTGGATTTTGGACTGAATTATCTTTTTAACTGGTCTGAGTGTGGTATCGACAGTTCTTGGATCAGTTTCCTGGGTCCATTTGTTTGTGGTGCTGACTGATAAGGGCTGATCGGAGGTCAGGCCTAGTGTGTGTCTCTGGCTTCCTTCATCTGTTATGAGGAACAGTGCTTCCTTGTGCGTGACTGTGTTTCACCTTCATCCTCAGTATTTTTTATTTAAAGCATGTATTATATAGTGTCTGAGAGGAAGACAGTCTGTTGCTACGGCTCAAATGATAAATTCTCTCTCTCTCTCTCTCTCTCTCTCAACAGACCTGTTCACTCTCTACCTCTCCTCACATCCCAGATCCCTCCCCCACTCCTCCTCTCTCGGTCCCCTTCTAATTCATTAGACTCCTTTCACTCTTTTTTTATATCTCTCCCTCTCTCTGCACACAGCCTCACTTCAAGGTTGAGTATTGGGGCGGATCAAGTGGTGCTCTCCACAGCTCCTGGAACTTATTAGGAAAACACAACTTCTCGACATTCCGGGCGCGCCACACACACACACAAACTTTCCGCAGACTCGAGACGAGACGGTTCGGAGTGCTGTGCCGCGCAAACGAGTGAAAGCGTCTCCTTTTGTTACTGAGAAGAAAATAGGCTACTATCCCACTACACTCAAGTCTTCATGGATTTCTATGTTTAAAAAGGTTTTAACTCCTTATTAGAAATGATGCTTTCCCTCTTCATAAAGAACCAAGTCTCTGTCTGTCTTTGGTTGGAGCTCAATTGCATTGTGACGTTGGCGTAAGGTAAAGGTGTCTTTTCCATACCATGTTAAAACGATGACAACGCCTTTGTTTACAGCTTTGCATTCCTGCAGAGGGCCGTTGAGGGCACCAAGTTAATGGATCACGAGAGAAGCAGGGGATGAGTGGAGGGAGGGAGGGATAGTTCAGTGCCAGAACAGGAAGTCCTGACTGGGCAATAGCCATTTCCTGTGTACTGTGCTGCATGTAAGAGGGGCTTGAGGCAGAAGTTGTGCCTAAGGATCAGCTTTTCCCATCTCACCCCATCGCTAAGGGGCAACTTCATCATAGACCATAACGGGGCCTCTTAAGCACATATCTATGATCAGAATATCCTACCCCCAATCATAACATTAACCATTAGGGGGATGCTAAAATATCTGATATTGTATAAATTGGCAAGGCGAAACTTAGGGACAACCAATAATACATCACATGGGGAGGTTTCTGTGAGTGCGGTGCACCCTACCTTGATGTCAAAGTTACAGTCGAAGCGCTTGATGAGCACGATGAAGGCACCAGTGAGGTTGTCCCGGATAGGGGGTGGTTCGATGGGCTCGCAGGCATTTTCGGGCCGTGCACCAATCAGAAAGCCCTGTGGGTGTGACATCACAGTACCGTTAGAGCATCAGTTATGTGACTATCGCTCAAGGAACATGGTCAACATGACCAAAAAGTCAACAAAACAGTGTGTGTGTGATGAATTCTGTTGACTAAGTAAGTTTACGTTCCAATACCAAAAACAGGAAGTTGTGGTGGTGTGCATTTTCATCTTCGCTCTCCTCAACAGAAACATTCACTGGAAATACATATTCACTGGAATCTAAATACATATTCACTGGAATCTAAATACATATTCACTGGAATCTAAATACATATTCACTGGAATCTAAATACATATTAACTGGAATGTAAATACATATTAACTGGAATGTAAATACATTAACTGGAATGTAAATACATTAACTGGAATCTAAATACATATTCACTGGAATCTAAATACATATTCACTGGAATCTAAATACATATTCACTGGAATCTAAATACATATTAACTGGAATCTAAATACATATTAACTGGAAGATGAAAACATCTCAAATGTGATAAATTTGACCAGAGAGAAATGGTGAGCCACCTACTGACCAAAGAGAACAAAAATGACAAATAACAATTTTATAAAATAAAACAATTAAATGTCTGAAGGAACACAGTCAATATGGAGCCTGAATTTAGTTAGAATTAAAGCTGCAATATTAAACGTTTCGGGCGACCTGACCAAATTCACATAGAAATGGGAGTCATAGATCTGCATTCTCATTGGTTTAAAATGGTACAATAACTCTCTACATTATACTTGCTTGTTTTGTCACAAACTGAAATTAGGCAAACTGTTAGATTTTTGCATACTGCACTTTTAAGACACGAATACTGTATTCAAATCCTTCCATTGTCAGTCGATTAGTACGTACGATCACATCCACTGATGAAACAAACTAACAAATAACCTCAAAAGAACCCAAAATGCCAAGGAATATAACAGGGATAAGCAACACTGGGCCTGGAGCTTTAACCAACCTGGAAGAACAGGTGTGCGGAATCATTGAACTGATCAATTAGCTCAGTTAGTCAGGTGTAGGGCCTAGCTGTAACAGAATCCTGCAGTACCTGCGGCAGTCCAGGAACAGGGTTGCCTACCCCTGGTCTAGAATGACTCTCTCACAGACCTCCCCCCCCCCCAAAAAAAACACAAAACCATATTTTATATGTATTTTCCTTTTTTCTTGGTTTCAGAGGGAGAGGGTGTTTGTAGTGCTAGACAAAAGAGCAACACCCAGGCTGTTGGGGTGACAGTCTTCCAGAAGGAGAGAGGAAGGGAATATCGGTGCCAGCATTGGCCAAAATGGTAACATATATAGCCCCAGTGAGTCAGACTCCGCAGGGTATGATCCATACAGAACACTGGAGTCTAGGACCCGCCTTGGGCATAACTCAGCCTGTCAGAACAAAGCCAGGCCTAAGGCCCCAGCCAATCACCCGCAGGCCAGCTGAGAATGACAAATACTGTCCAATCACAAGCATGCTTCCTGAATTTCCAGGGCCTGATGCTGTCCATGCAGGGAGTGTGTCCTGGGGTTTCTTCAGTGAGGGAAACGTTCATTACATTGCAGACAGAAATGTAATGAATAGAGCCGACTGACACAATTCTCTTCTACAAAACAGATCATCATATCTGTTCTGCAAATTATATTTCTATCTGAACCTTCTGCTTGCTGTGGGATTGGCAGCTACAGCCAGCGGTGAAAGTGAGGAGATCATTTTAGTGGAGGAGCTAGAGTTCGCTCTCAGAAGATGTGCCTGCTTTCAATACACTTTGTATCCCTCATTTACTCAAGTGTTTACTTTATTTTGGCAGTTACCTGTATGTGGGTAGGGCACTTCAAAAGCTTGTTCCATTCTTGATTCGATACAAAGAGATAGTGAAGAACTGGCAATGGAAGCTGATACATTGTCTACTTTATATGGAATCCTGCTTCAAAAGGAAAACGGATTAGAAATCGCACTGGATACCTTCTACAAAGCCTGCTATGACATCACTGTGCCACTGCCTTACATTTTCACCTGGCTCAAAACAAGCTACAATAGCGCCCCCTGTTGGCAATGGACCCATAGAGAGACCCACGATGAAATCCCTAAACACTCCTCTGTACAGAGCACAGTATACTTGACGGAAAACACAATAAAACACCTGGCATTTTTTTAACGTTATTTTTCAAGTTTAACAACCAACAACCGGTTTCAGGTTTAGAATACAGGGCCAATGTTGGTAAATCATTTCCTCACCAGATAAAAGAGGAACCATATTGGTTCCGGAGGTCGGTTTCCTCTGACTCTTTAGCATTGACTTGACACAGTGCTGAGAGACTTTCCACTCTGGAGGACAGCGTGACTGGATCATGCTTACCCTAACCAAGTTGGATGGGGAATACATACACAGTTCTGTTGGGCATTCATATACATTGGATAATAAAGTAACACTCCTCCTCCTCCTCCTCCACCACCACCTCCTCCTCCTCCTCCTCCACCACCTCCTCCACCACCGTGGGATTGCCTGGTGGTTGTGAAACCTAATCAGACTTTGATTTAAATACTATTTGAAATCTTTAAAAAACTTTGAGTGTTTTCTTTAGCCTGCAAGGAGTGCCAGATTGGGAATATTACAATGTTGGGACTATTTGATTGTTCCATTAAAACCAGACAAACTCAATCAAGCACAGGTTGACATTAAAGGATTTCAGATAGTATTTAAACCCAAGTCTGCACCTAATCCCTGTCCAGAAATGTCACTAATGCGGACCCCGTTTATGGATTTGCCCTGGTAATGACAGAGGAAAACAGAGGAATTATTAAATAGACTCCAGCTTGTGCGTTTTTAAGCAGATTAAAACAAATGAATCTAAAATCAGATTAGTAGCGTAGGTTTCATACATACACACAGGAGCAGCTCAACTGCTTTAACTGTACTGAAAAATGGCTAGGCCCCTTAATCTCATGATGTCATATGTACAGTTGAAGTCGGAAGTTTACATACATTTAGGTTGAAGTCATTAAAACTAATTTTTCAACCACTCCACATATTTCATGTTAACAAACTATATTTTTGGCAAGTCGGTTAGGACATCTACTTTGTGCATGACACAAGTAATTCTTCCAACAATTGTTTACAGACAGATTATTTCACTTATAATTCCCTATATCACAATTCCAGTGGGTCAGAAGTTTACATACACTAAGTTGACTATGCCTTTAAACAGCTTGGAAAATTCCAGAAAATGATGTTATGGCTTTAGAAGCTTCTGATAGGCTAATTGACATCATTTGAATCAATTGGAGGTGTACCTGTGGATGTATTTCAAGGCCTACCTTCAAACTCAGTGCCTCTTTGCTCGACATCATGGTAAAATCAAAAGAAATCAGCCAAGACCTCAGAAAATAAATTGTAGACCTCCACAAGTCTGGTTCATCCTTGGGAGCAATTTCCAAATGCCTGAAGGTACCACGTTCATCTGTACAAACAATAGTATGCAAGTATAAACACCATGGGACCACGCAGCCGTCATACCGTTCAGGAAGGAGACGCATTCTGTCTCCTAGAGATGAACGTACTTTGGTGCGAAAAGTGCAAATCAATCCCAGAACAACAGTAAAGGACCTTGTGAACATGCTGGAGGAAACAGGTACAAAAGTATCTATATCCACAGTAAAACGAGTCCTATATCGATATATAACCTGAAAGGACGCTCAGCAAGGAAGAAGCCACTGCTCTAAAACCACCATAAAAAAACCAAGACTACGGTTTGCAACTGCACATGGGGACAAAGATCGTACTTTTTGGAGAAATGTCCTCTGGTCTGATGAAACAAAAATAGAACTGTTTGGCCATAATGACAATCGTATGTTTGGAGGACATACAGGGTGGCAGCATCATGTTGTGGGGGTGCTTTGCTGCAGGAGGGACTGGTGCACTTCACAAAATAGATGGCATTATGAGGAAGGAAAATTGTGGATATATTGAAGCAACATCTCAAGACATCAGTCAGGAAGTTAAAGCTTGGTTGCAAATGGGTCTTAAAATGGACAATGACCCCAAGCATGCTTTCAAAGTTGTGGCAAAATGGCCTAAGGACAACAAAGTCAAGGTATTGGAGTGGCCATCGCAAAGCCCTGACCTCCATCCTATAGAACATTTGTGGGTAGAACTGAAAAAGCATGTGTGAGCAAGGAGGCCTACAAACCTGACTCAGTTACACCAGTTCTGTCAGGAGAAATGGGCCAAAATTCACTCAACTTATTGTGGGAAGCTTGTGGAAGGCTACCCGAATTGTTTGACCCAAGTTAAACAATTTAAAGGCAATGCTACCAAATACTAATTGAGTGTACTGTATGTAAACTTCTGACCCACTGGGAATATGATGAAAGAAATAAAAGCTGAAATAAAATCATTTCTCTCTACTATTATTCTGACATTTCACATTCTTAAAATAAAGTGGCTATTCTAACTGACCAAAGACAGGGAATTTTTACTAGGATTCAATGTCAGGAATTGTGAAAAACTGAGTTTAAATGCAACAAGGCACTACAAGAACACTGCAAAAATGTGGCAAAGCAATTAACTTGTCCTGAATACAAATTGTTGTGTTTGGGGCAAATCCAATACAACACATTTCGGAGTACCACGCTCCACATTTTAAAGCATAATGGTGGCTGCATCATGTTATGCGTATGCTTGTAAACGTTAAGGACCGGGGAGTTTCAGGATGAAAAATAAACAGAATGGCGCTAAGAACAGGCAAAATACTAGAGGAAAACCTGGTTCAGTCTGCTTTCCACCAGACACTGGGAGATGAATTCACCTTTCAGCAGGACAATAACCTAACACACAAGCTATAGCACTCGGCAGTCCCTTTTCTGTGAGCCTGTGGCCTATCACTTCGTGGCTGAGCTGTTGTTGCTCCTAGATGTTTCCACTTCACAATAACAGCACTTACTGTTGACCGGGGCAGCTCTAGCAGGGCGGAAATTACTTGATGGAAAGGTGGCATCCTATGACGGTGTCACGTTGAAAGTCACTGAGCTCTTCAGTAAGGCCATTCTACTGCCAATGTTTGTCTATGGAGAATACATGGCGGTGTGCTCGATTTTATACACGTCAACAACGGGTGTGGTTGAAATAGCCAAATCCACTAATTTGAAGGGGTGTCCACATACACTGTGTATACAAAGTAAGTCAGTGTTTTTTTCATACATTCTTTACAAATGTTAGAATTTTCCTTGCACTTTGACAGAGTATTTTGTGTAAATAGTTGACAAAAAATGACAATTAAATCCCTTTTAATACCACTTTGTAACAACTAAATGTGGAAAAAGTCAAGGGATGTGAATACTTTCTGAAGGCACTGTAGATGTGTGGACAGGAAATGGGTCAGCGTGATCTTGCTCAAACCAGCATAGAACCCGTAAACCAGACCTACTTCATGTAGGCATATAAGTTATTTGACAGGTTTTCAGAATAGCAAATACCACATAAAATAGTCAGAATCAATGGTCATTAGTTCACCATTAAAAGCATCTGTCTTTGTCTTGAATGACCGTTAGAAAAATAGGTCCACATTTTGTTTATACATCTTGAGACCATCGCTGACTAACATACTGTACAAGACTGTAATATACTGTACAAGACTACCATACTACCAAAAGTCCAACTTCTATTCGGGCCTCTGTGATGTTAAGTCTGTTTCTCCAATAAAACTGAATAACTGAGCATGGGTTCAGCTCCACTGGCTAACACTACACCGCTAGCACCACACCGCTAACACAGAATGACAGCAGAGAAGGAACACACACCATTCCTATAAAGACCAGTGTAGGTGTGTGTGTGTGTGTGTGTATGTGCAGTCAGGTTTGACAGCTGCTACAGAAAACTGTTGCCAAGGGAACACACAGTGCTAGTCTGTCAGTGAATCTAGGTCAGGCCTAGCTCAGAGTCTTCTTCAAGACCTCACCCTCAGCTCCCTCCACATTTTGCCTGGGAAAGATGTGTACATAGCCGCATCCCAACTCCAAAGCAACAGGCCGAATGCAGCTACTGCCGTTCAGCTTCCCAGGACACTCCCCCTCCTGCATCCCGAGCCAGACATGTGACAGGATATGACACAGTGCTTCCTGTCCCTGCTAAAAGCCAGCCACTGTTCCAGCAAGTTCCCCCTGGGCAACTATCTGCTGCTTTATCACTAATTGAACAAAGCCCTAGGAATCTCTCTGCATATATTTACCCCACATAAACTGGGTAGAGCCTATTTGAATTATTTAGAAATGCTTAACTAATTGCAGATCTGGCATGACTTAATAGGGGGAAATCAGGGGTCCCAACACATAGCCTACAGCAATCTAGTTATGTTAGATTAGCGATTAGACTACCCCAAAGTAGAGAGGAATAACATGTCAAACAAACACAGCCTTATCTAACACCAGTTGAGTCCTTTGCTTGGCTTGGTTTTGGTTGGCTTGACCATCTGCAGCATAAACCATCCCCAGGTTACGCTGGTATATTTAAAGAAGAGTGGAAGTGAGAGTCCAGTGCTTCGGATGAGGAACATAACATGACACCATTGCCTACCGGTGGTCCAAAAAAAGAGGAAGGTGTGTATTCGGTGAAATTCCGAACGCTGCAGATAGAAATAGAATGACTAAAGCTGACAGACAATAATTAAATTTTCAACACGATACATTTCAATTAGAAAGTTCTGTTACATCCTCTTGAACAAACAAGATTTTGCGGAAAAACCTCTGTTCATGGCACACTGTCTTCTAAAAGAGAACATCGGGCCTCGGCTACATTTCCTGTCAGTACTTGCCTTCAGTACTATCATTGCCTTCAGTACTACCATTGCCTTCAGTACTATTTCACACTTGGGGAATGGCTGGCACACAAGCGCTTGGCACACTTTCCTTGTGTGAAAGAGATTAATGTTCCCAGTTGTTCCATTTGGGACGCAGCACAAGTCGTACACTGTGCCATTTCGGGGCATGTGAGGGGTGTGGTTCCACTGAAAGAAAGCCCAGACTGAGGCCCACAGGGAAATCATGCGAGACAAACAAGCTGGTAAGTGTCTTGTGAATCTGGTACAAGCTGCAGGTTCCATGTAGGATGGAAGGTTTGTTCCATCAGGACTGCAATCCCTTGGACATGGAAGCTGCTGCAGTTCATTCCTTCTCTCAGTTCTTCCATGGATCACTAGCCTTCACAGGCACTGGATACGTGAAGGCCATACGGGAATAGTGGTGGTGTTACATAAAGCAACAACCAGCAGTTGAAATAATAACAAAGTGAACTTCCCGCCTGTTTTTTGTAAAAATCTGAAGGATGGGGCTGGAGAAATGTAACCACTCAAATTCATAACCAAGCTATGGATGTAAGGACTGGCCATCCATTATATCAAAATTATAGTTAAAACCATGTTTTGAGGCTATACGAAGTGTTTGTTTACATTAGTTTGTTTACAAACATTGAGTAAAACAATATATTTTAGGTTATGATGGGAGACAACAGTTGAACTAAGCTCATGAGGCATTTATAAGTTATATTCTTCAAGAATCAATGGGTACATATCCTTAAGAATCAATGGGTACATATCATTAAGAATCAATGGGTACATATCCTTAAGAATCAATGGGTACATATCCTTAAGAATCGGTGGGTACATATCCTTAAGAATCAATGGGTACATATCATTAAGAATCAATGGGTACATATCATTAAGAATCAATGGGTACATATCATTAAGAATCAATGGGTACATATCCTTAAGAATCAGTGGGTACATATCCTTAAGAATCAATGGGTACATATCCTTAAGAATCAATGGGTACATATCATTAAGAATCAATGGGTACATATCATTAAGAATCAATGGGTACATATCATTAAGAATCAATGGGTACATATCATTAAGAATCAATGGGTACATATCATTAAGAATCAATGGGTACATATCATTAAGAATCAATGGGTACATATCATTAAGAATCAATGGGTACATATCATTAAGAATCAATGGGTACATATCATTAAGAATCAATGGGTACATATCATTAAGAATCAATGGGTACATATCATTAAGAATCAATGGGTACATATCATTAAGAATCAATGGGTACATATCATTAAGAATCAATGGGTACATATCATTAATGTATGAAGTCCACAAATGTACTATGTAGCAACTACAGATTGCCCCTTTAAGCGCCAAACAGAAGAAAAGTGTTCTGGTTCAGTGCACCCGAATGCACAGATAATCACTGGACAGTAGACCGAGACATGGTCGACACGCCACATTGACCAACCAGTCTGTTAACACAGCAGGACAAGCTAATGTCCAAACACTGAAACCATGCCACCGATACAACAGGGTGACCTGCTGAAGCCAGATGGCATCTGATCCGAACAACCATTTTGTTTTTACAAGATGGAACGATAAGCACAAGATGGAACACTGATGGAACAAGATGTCAAAGCGAGACGATGGGCCGCCACGCCTGTCTTGCTCAAAGTGCCACAGTGCATCCACACAGACGCTGGCAGAGAGTTCAAAAGAGCGGGGGAAGTGGCTGGGCTTAGCTCCAGTCAGAGGGGGGGGATTTAATCAGTAATGGAAATAAAAGTGCTCACTACTGGAAAAAGAAGACGGAGAACAAGCTCTATAGGATGAACAATACTGGAGTTTTGGCACATTTGAACGTATAGATTTTTCTAAACAAATTGTAAATGCTTCATAAAAAACAGGTGAACACCAAGAGTGAAATACTTAATTCCAAACAATGCAGAGAGAAAAAATGAGAAATAAATCAACAACTGAGTTGTCTAACCCGTTCACAGGAGTGGTTAACTCGAGGTTTCAAGGGTCTCATCTGAGCTAGGTAAATTTCAAGTATTGATTGGGGACTTTTTATTTGTGCTTACCATGACTGTGTTTTTGTATTTTAATGTTTGTGTATACATACACACACAGTTCCAGTCAAAAGTTGACACACCTTCTCATTCAAGGGTTTTTCTTTATTTGAACTATTTTCTACATTGTAGAATAATCGTGAAGACATCAACACTATGAAATAACACATGGAATCATGTAGTAACCAAAAAAGTGTTAAACAAATCAAAATATATTTTATATTCTTCAAAGTAGCCACCCTTTGGCTTGATGACAGCTTTGCACACTCTTGGCATTCTCTCAACCAGCTTCACCTGGAATGCTTTTCCAACGGTCTTAAAGGAGTTCCCACATATGCTGAGCACTTGTTGGCTGCTTTTCCTTCTCTCTGTGGTCCAACTCATCGCAAACCATCTCAATTGGGTTGAGGTCAGGTTATTGTGGAGGCCAGGTCATCTGATGCAGCACTCAATCACTCTCCTTCTTGGTCAAATAGCCCTTACACAGGACGGATGTGTGTTGGGTCATTGTCCTGTTGAAAAACAAATGATAGTCCCACTAAGCACAAACCAGATGGTGTGGTAGCCATGCTGGTTAAGTGTGCCTTGAATTCTAAATAAATCAAAGACAGTGTCACCAGCAAAGCACTCCCACACCATCACACCTCCTCCTCCATGTTTCACGGTGGGAACCACACATGCGGAGATCATCCGTTTACCTACTCTGGGTCTCACAGAGACACCGCAGTTGGAACCAAAAATCTCAAATTTGGACTCATCAGACCAAAGGACAGATTTCCACCGGTCTAATGTCCATTACTCGTGTTTCTTGGCCCAAGCAAGTCTCTTCTTCTTATTGGTGTCCTTTAGTAGTGGTTTCTTTGCAGCAATTCGACCATAAAGGCCTGATTCATACAGTATCCTCTGAACAGTTGATGTTGAGATGTGTCTGTTACTTGAACTCTGTGAAGCATTTATTTGGGCTGCAACCTGCGGTGTAGTTAACTCTAATGAACTTATCCTCTGCAGCAGAGGTAACTCTGGGTCTTCCTTTCCTGTGGCGCTCCTCATGAGAGCCAGTTTCATCATAGCGCTTGATGGTTTTTGCAACTGCACTTGAAGAAACTTCAAAGTTCTTTACATTTTCCGGAATGACTGACCTTCATGTCTTAAAGTAATGATGGACTGTCATTTCTCTTTGCTTATTTGAGCTGTTCATGCCATAATATGGACTTGGTATTTTAACAAATAGGGCTATCTTCTATATACCACCCCTACCTTGTCACAACTGTGTCAAACACATTAAGGAAAGAAATTCCACAAATTAACTTTTAACAAGGCACACCGGTTAATTGAAATGCATTCCAGGTGACTACCTCATGAAGCTGGTTGAGAGAATGCCAAGAATGTGAAAAGCGGTCTTTAAGGCAAAGGCTGGCTACTTTGAAGAATCTCAAATCGAAAATATATTTTGATTTGTTAAACACTTTTTTGGTTAATACATGATTCCATATGTGTTATTTCATAGTTTTGATGTCTTCACTATTTTTCTACAAAAGGTATGAAATAGTAAAAATAAAGAAAAATCATGGAATGAGTAGATGTCCACACATACATACAGTGCCTTCGGAAAGTATTCAGACCCCTTGACTTTTTCCACGTTTTGTTACGTTGGTGCCAGGTTTCCTCCAGACGTGAGCTCAATCTTGGTTTCATCAGACCAGAGGATCTTGTTTCTCATGGTCTGAGAGTCTTTAGGTGCCTTTTGGTAAACTCCAAGCAGGCTCTCATGTGCCTTTAACTGAGGAGTGGCTTCCGCCTGTCCACTCTACCATAAAGGCCTGATTGGTGGAGTGCTGCAGAGATGGTTGTCCTTCTGGAAGGTTCTCCCATCTCCACAGAGGAACTCTGAAGCTATGTCAGAGCGACAATCGCGTTTTTGGTTAACTCCCCGACCAAGGCCCTTCTCCCCCGATTGCTCAGTTTGACCGGGTGGCCAGCTCTAGGAAGTTTAAGAATGAACGAGGTCACTGTGTTCTTAGGGACCTTCAATGCTGCAGAATTGTTTCATACCTTTCCCCAGATCTGTGCCTCGACACAATCTCTGTCTCGGAGCTCTACGGACAATTCCTTCCACCTCATGGAGCTGCAGTCAATGAACAGAATTTTTACATAGGTATTCCTCTTGTCCAGATGGGATAGGGCAGTGTGCAGTGTGATGGCGATTGCATAATCCGTGGATCTATTGGGGCGGTAATCAAATTGAAGTGGGTCTAGGGTGTTGGGTTAAGGTGGAAGTGATATGCTCCTTAACTAGCCTCTCAAAGCACTTCATGATGACAGAAGTGAGTTCTATGGGGCGATAGGTAACTGAACTAAATTACTTTGCTTTGCTTTCTTGGGCACAGGAACAATGGTGGACATCTTGAAGCTAATGGGGACAGCAGACTGGGATAGGGAGAGTTTGAATATGTCCGTAAACTCTGCACATGCTCTGAGGATGCGTCTAGGGATGCCGTCTGGGCCAGCAGCCTTGCGAGGGTTAACACGCTTAAATGTCTTACTCACGTCAGCCACGGTGAACGTGAGCTCACAGTCCTCGGGAGCGGCCCGTGTCGGCGCCACTGTGTTATCCTCAAAGCGAGTGAAGGTGTTCAGCTTGTCCGGGAGCAAGACGTCGGTGTCCGCGACGTGGCTGGTTTTCCTTTTATAATCCGTGATTGGTGGTGAGCCTGCCACATACGTCACGTATCTTAAGTAGGGTATAACTGGACTGTTTGTATTCAATCATATTCCCAGTCACCTTGCCGTGGTTAAATACGGCAGTTTGCTCTTTCAGTTTTGCTAACTGTGTGTTAGAGCGTGAATGACCATGAAACCACTATACACTACAACACTTCCAGTAGTCTATCCTCTTCCTGGTTTGCCGAGTGTGTGTGTGGTAATAAAGGTGTTCTGCACACCTGTCTCCTACTGGTCATTTACGTCCTCTAACCAGTTGCACCTTTATCTAAGTTTATCCATGTTCACCACCAGTTTAGTGGCGCCATTTTTCAACTGACATTTCAACAAGAGACTGAAATGATTGATTCACCATGGACGTTTCAACCAGACTGAAATGATTGATTCACCGTGGACGTTTCAACCAGACTGAAATGATTGATTCACCGTGGACGTTTCAACCAGACTGAAATGATTGATTCACCTTGGACGTTTCAACCAGACTGAAATGATTGATTCACCGTGGACGTTTCAACCAGACTGAAATGATTGATTCACCGTGGACGTTTCAACCAGACTGAAATGATTGATTCACCGTGGACGTTTCAACCAGACTGAAATGATTGATTCACCGTGGACGTTTCAACCAGACTGAAATGATTGATTCACCATGGACGTTTCAACCAGACTGAAATGATTGATTCACCATGGACGTTTCAACCAGACTGAAATGATTGATTCACCATGGACGTTTCAACCAGACTGAAATTATTGATTCACCATGGACGTTTCAACCAGGCTGAAATGATTGATTCACCATGGACGTTTCAACCAGACTGAAATGATTGATTCACCATGGACGTTTCAACCAGACTGAAATGATTGATTCACCATGGACGTTTCAACCAGACTGAAATGATTGATTCACCATGGACGTTTCAACCAGACTGAAATGAATGATTCACCATGGACGTTTCAACCAGACTGAAATGAATGATTCCTCATAGACGTTTCAACCAGAGAGGTTAGTAAGAGAGCAAGGCAAGCATAACGAGGGACAACAACAAGCTCTTCACTGGGTGGTAAACACAATGGCCTGGCTTAGAAGCACAGACATGAGTCATCCCCATTGCCAGCTGTGTGTGGGTCAACAATGAGTGGGCACCTCACAACCCGTGACCTCATTCTCATTAGAAAGCCATGGTGATCTTGCTGCTGCACATTCACAAGACAGCGCTCTTTACTGTAGTTCCAGTTTGGCCACTGGACCCTCCTAAAATGCACACTATTCAGTACATTTTGATGAGAGAGAGAGAGATTCTGTCAGACCTGGGCCCTGACAGTAAATCTCAGTAAGACAAAAATAATGGTGTTCCAAAAAAGGTCCAGTTGCCAGGACCACAAATACAAATTCCATCTAGACACCGTTGCCCTAGAGCACACAAAAAACTATACATACCTCGGCCTAAACATCAGCACCACAGATAACTTCCACAAGGCTGTGAACGATCTGAGAGACAAGGCAAGAAGGGCCTTCTATGCCATCAAAAGGAACATAAAATTCGACATCCCAATTAGGATCTGGCTAAAAAAAAACTTAAATCAGTTCTAGAACCCATTGCCCTTCATGGTTGTGAGGTCTGGGGTCCGCTCACCAACCAAGAATTCACAAAATGGGACAAACACCAAATTGAGACTGCATGCAGAATTCTGCAAAAATATCCTCTGTGTACAACGAAAACCACCAAATAATGCATGCAGAGCACAATTAGGCCGATACCCGCTTATTATCAAAATCCAGAAAAGAGACGTTAAATTCTACAACCACCTAAAAGGAAGTGATTCCCAAACCTTCCATAACAAAGCCTTCACCTACAGAGAGACAAACCTGGAGAAGAGTCCCCTAAGCAAGCTGGTCCTGGGGCTTTGTTCACAAACACAAACAGAGCCCCAGGACAGCAACACAACTAGACCCAACTAAATCATGAGAAAACAAAAAGATAATTACTTGACACATTGGAAAGAATTAACCAAAAAACTGAGCAAACTAGAATGCTATTTGTCCCTAAACAGAGAGTACACAGTGGCAGAATACCTGACCACTGTGACTGACCCAAACTTAAGGAAAGCTTTGACTATGTACAGACTCAGTGAGCATAACCTTGCAGACAGGCTATGTGCACACTGCCCACAAAATGTAGGTGGAAACTGAGCTGCACTTCCTAACCTCCTGCCAAATGTATGACCATATTAGAGACACATATTTCTCTCAGATTACACAGATCCACAAAGAATTTGGAAACAAACCCAATTTTGATAAACTCTCATATCTACTGGGTGAAATAACACAACAGCAGCAAGATGTGTGACCTGTTGTCACAAGAAAAGGGCAACCAGTGAAGAACAAACACCATTGTCAATACAAACCATATTTATGTTGATTTATTTTCCCTTTTGTACTTTAACTATTTGCACATTGTTACAACACTGTATATATATATATATATATATTATGACATTTAAAATGTATTTATTCTTTTGGAACTTCTGAGTGTAATGTTTACTGTTAATTTGTATTGTTTACTATCTACTTCATTTGCTTTGGAAATGTTAACATATGTTTTCCATGACAATAAAGCCCTTAAACTGAATTGAATTGAGAGAGATCGAGAGCAACAGTCAACATATTGAGTCCTTGTAATGAAACTGCAGCTATTTCTAAGCCTATCATTAACCCTTGTTGTACCCACCTTGAGCCCATCGCTGGGCAGCCGGTACCCAAACCGTGCAGGCAGGTCATCAAAATTCCCTGTTTTGTTGTCAAATGCGTACTGAAAGAGAAAGAAAAACACAATCACATCATGTTAATAACTAACCATGTGGTGTTAATAACTAACCATGTGGTGTTAATAACTAACCATGTGGTGTTAATAACTAACCATGTGGTGTTAATAACTAACCATGTGGTGTTAATAACTAACCATGTGGTGTTAATAACTAACCATGTGGTGTTAATAACTAACCATGTGGTGTTAATAACTGACAATGTGGTGTTAATAACTAATAGTTCTTCATCAGTCAGTCATTCAGTCTGCCTGCATGTCTGCCTGCATGTCTGTCTGCATGTCTGTCTGCATGTCTGTCTGCATGTCTGTCTACCCCGCCCGTCACCATCTCTGTCTGCGGGACTCACGGCAGAGATGTCGGCCTCGACGGGAAGCAGGTTGAGGAAGGCAAAGAGCTGCACGGTGAAGATGGTATAGATCTGTGTGGCGGACAGCATCAGCATCCCAAGGGAGAGCAGCATCTTGCATTCCGCACTGTGCCAGTCAACTGACACACACCTGCGCAGACGCGGACGGACTGTCCCAGTACTGGCAGTTCTCACACCTGCAGTGTACACATGCACACACACACACACACACACACACACACACACACACACACACACACACACACAAAGGGTTGTCACTGTATGTAGGCCTACGTCTGCTCCCAGCCTCCCACAGAACAGAACACAAAAACCACACAAGTTCCACTGAAAAACTGTAATTATATGTCACTACATGAAACCTGGTGTGACCCTGCTCTGTTCTGAAATAAGAAAGTAGTGAATTTGTCACTGATTCGTGCCTAACACACTTGCACACACAAGACTGAAGTAGCTAAGCCTACTAGCTAGATAGCAGGGTTGGGGTCAATTCCATTTAAATTCTGGAGGTACACTGAAATTCCAATTCCATTTTTCAATGAGGAACATTTGGAATTGGGTTTATTTGTGAATTGACTTTAATTGAATAGTACTGGGGCCATGCCCCATATATACTGCATATTGCCTGGCTACCCACAGGGGCGCCACTTTGGGTTTTAGAAGTGGGGGGGACATAACCTGGCGGGGTCCTCTCCTAGAATTGTTTGGGGCATCTAAAGATAATTTCCTGAATTTTTACACAATTCAATAAGCCATCTCTATTTAGAACTGAAAGTAAGCAAAAATGCCCACAGTAATCTAGCTAGGTAAGAGATCATTATTACAAATGTTTAAGTGATTAATAAGACTGAACTAGATCAAAGGTAATTCAATAATAAACATTGTGTTGCACCTTTAACCAATAGACTAACAAATGAACAACACCTGAAAAAATACAAAGACCTTTTATTTTCTTTATTAAGACATCCTCTAAATCAAATTTCAGCCAAACCGCCCAGCTAGCCTGAGCCACCTGCACGCCCGAACCCCACCAGTCTAGTCAATAACTCAACTCTCTCCCAACACAATTTCTTTCCAGTTTTGGAACCCAAAAAAATAAAAACATGTACACCTCAAATATACATTAACACACAAACAGCAAATCGTCCATATAATTAATCTCATAAACCTAATAGTACTGTAGAGCTCTTTTCACTTCCACACAATATAGCTGGGTCGCCCCGTCCTGCCCCTAGGGGTCCACCGCCCTGCAGCGCCCCAACCCAACACACCCCACTCAGCTTTAGGAGCTTATGAAACATTCATTATTGGTTTTGGGTGTGTTAGGCCAAGGCCAGAGTGACAACCCACAGGACGGCAGACTCCCAGGGCCAGGACTGAGCAGCCCAGCAGCTAGGGATTGCTTAAAAAGGTATCTCCCCTGGCGTGGGCATGTTTTCAATACAGACTCCTTTAGTCGTACTGTATTCCAGCGGGTGAGGGAGGAGTATGTATGAAAAGCTGTGGATGGGGGCGGGAGAGGGATGAAGAAATCGGCACGGCTGTTTATTACTGTTTCAGTGTGAAAAGTAGGGAATTAGCTAGGGAAACGGACAGAGTGAAAGTTGCGCCCCTGCCTACCCATCCACATCTCTCTGGCCAAACACCTTCTGACTGTTCTGATTGGTCCCAGAAACCGATGGTTGGGCTAGAGCCTGCCTACATTATGATATTATCAACTTTGATATTCTGATTGGTTAGATTTGTTATAGTTGATCCTATCGCTGATGAATTATTTTGAAGTCACACAAACGACTTCTAGGATGGCAGATTCAGACAATGTGTTACGATCAATAGAGCAGTGGAATTGAAATTCAGGGTGAGTCATCAGGAAAATATATAAAAGGCTTGTCAAGAGTAGAACTATTACTAAGACCCTGTGCTTCTCAGTGATGACAGATGCGGACAGCGAGGAAATAACATGCATTAGCCGACATCAGATAGCCCTACAGCCTCACCAAGTGCTAATAATAACACAAAATATCTCCCCAAATATGGAATCTTCATTTAAACATGATCTGTTGCATGTTTCAAGGTGGCACAGGTGTGTAAAGCCACAAATAAACCATTTCAAGTCGCTAGGTCCTTTTAAAAGCACAGGGACATTTGCTGTGAGATACTTGTTATAGATGTCATGATCTTTGGAAAGTAACGCCTAAAAGTAAATGTCATGAGATTCGTTGCAAAAGAAGGATGATGTCAAAGTCATGTGGCAATGTATTCCCATGTAATGTGACTAACCCAGCAGTATGAAAGATTGCTACATAGCTACTTTCACCACACATGGCCTACTTGGATGACAACCTATTCAGATAGCCAAGCTATCTATACATTTGCCTATGGTGATCTTCATTTGTCAAAGTGAGAACTTGCTAGCTAATATTATCCTTGTCACAAATCTTCCATCCATCTAACTAGCTAACTTAAACATAGCCCAATATTGGACTAAAGGAGCCTAACGTTACTCCTTAGTCCAAGGACCTTAAATGTTCTGTTTTAAGGGCGAATTGGCTCTGGAAGCCAAAACAGCCAAATAGTCCATCTAGACGTTCATCGATTCTCCATTGCGGTACAGTTCTAAAAACATAAATCCCTGTACAGTCATATCCCATCAATAATGTCACAAATGCAAAATACAGACTTACTGTACAATGTTTTAACCAGTTGTAACACATCAGCCGACAGTAATGTTCAGTGACAAGGCATCGGTCTTCCGTTTACACATACAGTAGGTGTTAGGAAACGCAGATAGCTAATTAGCACAGGTAGTCCACTGTCTGCCGTCTGTTTCACTGTAAACAAGCTCTGTGACATGGAAATATGGCCATGTGAGAATCCTAATCATATCAAAAGGTGTGTATCAATATAACCTTGTGTTTTCCAAAACCGTATCGCAAGCGATGCGTGTTAATGTTCAGACCGAGCGTCGCGGATAACCTCCCCCTACAGAATACGCCTTCGTCCAATTACTGTTATGTGTAATGGAACTGAGTCATGACCACCTGATAACGTAAACACAGCTGCAAAAGTGGAACATCGGGTTTTATGATATGGCTAATACCCACAATATAGGGCAGTTTACGAGGTGCCAACCCTGTTTATCAAGCTATTGCAAGTCTTCTAACTATACCCGATGGAGCAAACTACCATTATTTGCAAGCGAAATACCACTAGTAGGCCAGCTTTGCAACTCCCAAGCTTGATAGCAACATCAGGACATGACTCGAGTCTAGCCACCAGCGTAGTTGACGTTGCTAACAGCTAGCTAGCTATATCAGGGCTAGCTACAAATGCAAGTTAGCTAGCTATATAACTAACGTTAGATCGTGGAAACGTACCTTTGAATCAGACCGAAGTTTCCTCTGGTTTAAAAAAAATCTGCGAATGATATGGACATTAGAATAAGTTGCTATCTATACGTATGATCGAAAATAACTTTATTAATTTAGTTAAACATGTCAATACAACAGAACGTCAACAATAATCCCTCGCTAGCCAGCTCCTTCACGTGAGTGCTGTGCAGAGCTTCCTCTATCTGCACACACCCCCGAGCAAATCATAGCTGCTGATTGGACAGAATGACAATCAATCATTCTCTTCCGTAACTGTTTCCTGAAATAAACATATCCACGTGATGCGTCACGTATTTGGGTCATTCTCATGAAACCACCTGAAGACATGTCCGAAATGAATGCACATATTCACAGAGGATGTGAAATAACTCATTGTAATATTAAACTACACTTGTTTTACTGCACGGCTCACTTAGTCGTTTTCAACTTTTATATTATTTTAAACATTTTTTTATTTTTTTTATAAAAAAATTCATTACAGTAACGTCCGAACAAAAACAGCGTTGTTTTCTTTCAACAAAATACATATTTTATAAAAAATATTAAAAACATTTAAATATGGTCTATAGTAGAATATTGTGGCGAGCTCAGCCAGAAGAAGATGGCAAGAGACAGAGATTGATTTTACTGGAGAGTTCCTGTGCCCCATACACCGCACGACTCCAGGAACGTCACCCTTTATTTTCTTACCTCCTTCAACGATCAACAAAGAACACATCCTCCGGCCATGCAAGGCTCGGTCACGGTAGGCATTTTAACATTCCCCCATAACCTGAACTACGACAACTTAAAGAAACATAAACACATAACATTAGCTTAACTACTGAAACGTAAAGGCATACCACAACATTTTTAGAACCGGGACATGAGCTACCCACAATCCCTAGCGCTCTTCGCTGCCACGCAACGTGTGGCTAGCGTATGCCGGGCAGATCGCTACATAGCCCCCACCAGAGGGGTCAGTCGCCCCCGACGACCCAATCTCTCAACACAAAGTCCCTCAAGTGTTCAGGACGCCTCCGCCGTGCAGTCTCGGCCCGGCATGCGCACCCTGTACCCACCCCCGATAGTCGGCCCAAGATCTCCCCGGGCCCCTGCCAATGGCTGCAGAGCTTGGGAGAAACACCCTTTTGGGGCATCGTAGGTCTGCTTCTGTCTCGCCCCGGAGTTGGCCTGGGCTGGAGCTCCCTGGCTCTCGTCACCCAAGTATGGGGGGTAGCGTGGTCACGGGCTGGGCCCCTCCTACGGGGGTACCGCCTGTAGCGGTTCCGGCCAGCGGCATACTTGCTCCCCTGGACTGAAACACCCGCTGGGCCGGTCACATTGGCTGCCTCTGCTCCCTTTTCCCCTTCAATCACATCAAACTCCACAGTTTCTCCATCTCCAACACTGCGGAGGTATTTCCTGGGGTTGTTTTTCTTTATGGCGGTCTGGTGGACAAAGACGTCTTCTTTTGTGTCATTTCTGTTGATGAAACCGTAGCCATTTCGGACGTTGAACCATTTGACCGTCCCCAAGACCTTAGTTGGTTGTGTTTCGGCCTCCTCTCGTCTTTCTGTCGTCTCGGCGGAGGGAAGGGCAGCAGACACAGTGGTTGGGGCTGAAGCGGCCTGATGCTGGTTGGGCCCACGGGCAGTGGAAGGCCGTTTGGGCTGTCTGGTCGCTGCTCGACGACTGGCTCGCCTGTCTTTGGGCCAGTCCTTCTCTTTACCAGACTGGAGCGCCACGGTCTCCGTGCCAAGAGTGATAGATGTCCCTGACACATTAACACGGGCGCCCCAACGACTCAGCAGGTCCAGGCCAATGATGCATGCGTCACGGATGTCGGCAAGCCAGAACCCGTGCTCCAGCTCCTGGTCTCCAACCTGGACTTTTACTGGCTTCTTCCCTCTCATGCCAACCTCTTCTCCCGTCACTGTGACCATCTGCGTGGTGGTTGGCGACCAAGCCTTGGAAGGTGGCCCGGTGGTATTCGGAAGGACGCCAGGTCGCACCAAGGAAATGGTTGACCCCGTGTCTACCAGTGCTCTACAAGGTCGGCCGTCCAGTCGACATTGCAAGTATAGTCCCTTGGTGTGGCCGAGGCGTCCGACCACAGTGCATCGGCCCTGGAGGGGGGATGGAGACCGGAGTGGTGAACCCCTCGTTAGACCACTCCTCCGTCGTTTCCCCCAAACGGAGAAGCTCTGGCTTTTGGCGCTGGTGCTGGGCAGTCGCGGGCCGTGTGCCCAGGTTCGTCGCATCTGTAACACCGGTCTGTAGACCAGGGGGGGCGTCGCCTGGGTGGTGGAGTCTGGTGCTGGGATCGTCGTAGCGGAGGCCGAACTTGACAGACCTCTTCTGTCGTTTCCCCCTCGTCGTAGTCGGCCACCCGGACACATGGTTGGCGTGATGTGACCCTCTGCTGGGTGGGCCACCTGGAGAGTACCCCTTCGGCTTGTTCGGCCTCGTGGAGTGCCTCACTGAGAGTCTTAGGCCTGGCGAGGCAGACATGTTGCCGCAGCTTCTCTGGTGCGAGCCCCCGCAGGAAAGCGTGGAGGGCCAGCTCCTCTTGTGCAGCTATTTGGAATTCGGGGTAGCCCTGTCGAGTGTGTAGCCGCACATCTGCAGCGAAGGTGCCCAGGTTCTCTTCTCCTTGGCGATGGCGGCTGGCCAGTTGCTCCCTGCTCTGGTCCGCGAAGAGTCTCCGCCCAAACCTCATTTCCAGCGCCCTGGTCAAGGCTTGGAGGTCCCGTTGTTCCGCTGGGGCTAGGTCGAGAAGCACCTGTACTGCGTTCCCCTCTAACGCTAGTGCCAGGTGAGTAGCGGCTTCCTCACTGCTCCAGTCGCTGTGTCGGACCGCCAGGTGGACTTGGGCGAGGTAGGGCTCTAGCTGCGTCGTCCCGTTGTACTTGGGCAGCTTGGCGGATGATCTTGGCACCCCTGCAGAACGTGGTAGGCTGGGCGTGCCGAGGAGGGGTTGTTGCAGCTCTGGACTGGTAGGTAGCATGACGTTGCTGGTTGTAGCCACGGGTTGTGGGCGTGGTCTTGCAGTACCCTGCTGGGGTAGCCGTGGGACACTGGCACCGTCGGGGCATGCCATGTAGCCACCACCTCTGGCAGACTCCATCTTCTGCCGCAGTAGGCTCGTTAGGTGCCCCTGGGTCTGTGCGAGTGTCCTCTCCAGCTCGTCAATCTCTCTCTCCATCCTCTTCTGCTCGCTAATCCCACTTCTGACACCAATGTGGCGAGCTCAGCCAGAAGAAGATGGCAAGAGACAGAGATTGATTTTACTGGAGAGTTCCTGTGCCCCATACACCGCACGACTCCAGGAACGTCACCCTTTATTTTCTTACCTCCTTCAACGATCAACAAAGAACACATCCTCCGGCCATGCAAGGCTCGGTCACGGTAGGCATTTTAACATTCCCCCATAACCTGAACTACGACAACTTAAAGAAACATAAACACATAACATTAGCTTAACTACTGAAACGTAAAGGCATACCACAACATTTTTAGAACCGGGACATGAGCTACCCACAATCCCTAGCGCTCTTCGCTGCCACGCAACGTGTGGCTAGCGTATGCCGGGCAGATCGCTACAATATATTAACATCCAATAAGAATTTCTAGAAGTTTAGACAGTTTATTATCGATATTACATGCCAAAACAGTCCTTACACATAGATTTCATCACCATAACATTTGTTTGCTTGCCTGTCAAAACTACTGTACATTTGTCAATAAAGTTTTATTGACCCAGAAAGTTCCACAGAGAAGAGGAGATTCAAGATGGCTACAAGGTAAGATTATCCGTTATCTTTTGACAGTTAAAGTTTTTACTTTTGTTTTCCTACACAATGGGTGTACATTACCATAACAATGTAGTATTTCATATTTGTTAAACAAATATTCCTTATAAACATCACAATAGAAAGAGTTGTGTGGGAATATAGTGATGGAGTATAATTTTTTGCAAGGTCATTGTTTTTCCCGCCTTTTTATGCTAGCTAAGCTAAAGTGCATTCATTACCGTAACACTCATCTTTCATTACCGTGTCATATAAGAAGAAGGAAAGAGAGAGGAAGGGAAAATAATGTTTATATACTTATCACGATATACAGGGGCTTTTCAGGGCATAGTGGATATGGCAAAATGGCAGCTGAAGGTTGTGTTACCAAAATAAGATCAATGTTTATATCCCCTTACCTCTAGAGCTCCCCCTCCCCCACACATTGTTCCACTTGTGTAATACCTTATACCGCCGAACTGTAATTACATAGTAATTAATAGTAACTGCTATGTTATAAATACATTAATTACTATGTTATTACATCAAATGAATTTATACTTAATGTAAAGTGTTACCTAGTTATGTAATAGTAGTAGAGTGAGATTTGTGTGTGTGTGTGTGTGATTGTGTGTGATTGCAAACTTCTATTCGACTTCTATCTAATTAATGTAGTTTAAATGTAAAGTGTTACCTATAACGCTACATATCAAATAGGACCTGGAATTTGTTGTAAATTGTTAGACGTTATAGATTTGACTATTGGTGTAGTGTTTGTAATATTGGTAATATTTCTGCAGGTATCAAAAAACGAAAAGAGAGTGGTCTATTGAAGTCACCCAGAATCTTGAATCAGAAACAGAGTTCTGTCAAGCTTTTTGAAGTGAAGATCTTAAAAAGTGGGGAATTGGTTCCTCCTTCCCTGAAGAGTGCCAGGGACTATGAAAGGGCATCAAGTAAGCTCTCCTTGTATTTCATACATACCTGTATATGAAAGGGTAATCTGTTACATCTCTAGACAATTTCTGAACTCCTGCTTTGTTGTTTTGTTCATTTTAATTAGCTGATTGTTACAGCTTGCTACACTTTAAGACTTACCAAATAAAAACTTGCTGCATTCCTGTATTGATTTTGGAGAGGCCATTCTTATTGATTTAAAGTAAAACTAGTTTGATAAATTGGTATTTATTACCCAAGTATGGTCTTTTATTACCGTAATGTAAATGTTCATTACTGAAACACTCCCATCTTTGCCAAATATCCAAATCACACAACAGAAAAAGTTTGAGATGTTGGAAATATGTAGCATTTCCTTTCTACTGATGTTAATGTTTTATAATATAATTTCCTATGAACAAAACCACATAATTATTTGAATTTAAAGTATGTGTTTAAAATAACACTTTAAAATGACATCCCTGTATCTGTATAAGCAAGTGTGCATGCAATGAAAATCTTTTGAATATATACATTTGTTATTTATGATTTCTCAACTTTAAAATGTGTTACGTTAATGAAAAGATATCGGACAGCGTGTCAGAAAATGATATAAAATACATTTAAAAAGTCTGGGCCATGCGTTCAATGGTCTCACAGCCGCCAACCCACTTCCGACACCAATGTAGTGAACGGTGGCCCGCCGTCCATCTGCTCCAACAACAAAAAAATGTCCTGCTGCTGAATCTAGTTGCCTACCCATGCAGTACTGCCTGCCCTACTGCATCATAAGAGTTGAATTTGCTTCTAAGCAATTCCAACAGTGGCCTTGCATAATGTAAGCATAAACTTGAGCGCCCTTCTATTGTGTTAATTTCACATTCATTAGGTAAATGAAAACAGATTGATGTGTAGGACCTAACAGCCTACTATTTTAGCCTACACAAACACCCAGCTCAAGCAGAGAGGGATGCTATGTTAGCTAGCTGGCTATGGTTATCCAATACTGGAACTCTTTCAAGTTAATCTAAGCTTTTGGTTTTATTAAACTGGGGCCCAACGGTGTAACTGCTAAACTGATTGCTGACTATACACTGTACTGCATGATTGTAGTGGGTTTACGAACGCGTTAGTTCTAGTAGCTATGGTGACTATGATATTAGCTAATATGGTGATGGTATAAAATGAATGTTTTTTCACCCGGTCACAGAGAGCTGATGTCCACACCTGGTCACAGAGAGCTGAAGTCCACACCTGGTCACAGAGAGCTGATGTGTTGTACACTGAAGTCCACAAGCAAAGGGAAAAGGTGAGTGGAGGAGAGCATATAGATGTGAGAAGGAATTGTACAATGAGCAAAATTATTTTACTGTTTGTGTGTGGCTGCTATGAAAGTGAACTGTGTTTGCGTGTGATCAGGGGTGTATTCATTCCACCAATTCTGTTGAAAAACATTTCTTAAACGGAAGGAAACTAAACGAAACGGGGATAAACATACCTGAATTTGTCCAATAGAAACTCTTGTTTGCAACTGTTGATTACACCTGGGATCAGCTAAATGCGGGCAAGAGTTTGCAAGGTGGTATTGAATGTGTCACTGTATGTCACCTTGATTACTGAACATTTTCTCTCGACCTTTGCACCTAAGTTGTAGACTTTCATTCATAGGCGAGGTTGTAGCAACCTCATGATGGGCATAGGGAAAATTAGAGTATCATGTTGTAGCCCAAACTTATCAACGTTACATTGAGCTGGGTGAATGGAAAATGATTATCATTTGCTCAATATGCTGTAATAGAAATAAGGCCATGCTCATGAAAAACATTATCATCCTCCCTCATCTTAAACGTCACGACCGCCACTTGTGGGACTATTATTGACGGCTTAAGTAGCTGATTGCTGACCTATGTATATTCTTTTGATGATATGACTACCACCCCATTGATCCAGTTTTTTTCCCCCTACATTCAAAGGTCTTGTGTGCAAACCAGCATCCAGCACCTTTATTGATTCAAGAGCTAGGAGCGACAACTGTTTTTCCTTTGTGTGATAGAATCCTGTACAGCTCCCAGCACTCAGGGACAGATAGTTATTTTGAAAGGTCACATGCAAATGAGTTGAGTCCTCTGTAAAACTTTACAACACAATTGTAAAAGTCTACCAAACAATAATGGTGACGGTAACGGAAATTCCTTTGGCAAGCAACACATCTTTCAGTTAGGCAGCAACCCTTTTACTACATGAAAAGTGGCTTTGAATTGTTCTACCATTGAATGATGTACATTCTTTATGGAAATCTCTTTTTTTTACAGTAATTTGTCTAGGGGTTTTACTTAGCTCTAGTGAAACAGACACACTGTTTTAATACGAAAGCAAACCCAGACTGGAGCCCAGTTGTAGACAGACCTTTCATTATTTTTGTGTGTCTTCGCCCCACTATTGAATCTTGTGAACTGAAAAAAACTCATCTCTAATCAATGTTTTTATTTGCTGCCTATGTTACCATAGGAATCAAACACAACTCATCCAGATGACATCTAACTAGAGCACCACAGTCCCTCCCACCACCATGAAATCATCTGGCTTCTTTAACTCTTTGTTACCTCAAGAAAGAGAGTTTCCTTGAATAAGAGGATGCTGCGTCTAACTAAATACTTCCAAGAAGCTCATTTGATAATAATACAACCTACATATACACAGTGTAAGTACAGCAGACCTGTGCAGAGAAAAGAGTTGTATTTATAGAGGTAGAGATTAAAAAATAAAGGTTAAATAAATATATAAAAAATAATATTTGAACTATTTTGAATACCTCTCAGAAAAAAACCAAATAATATTTGAAGGTAGTCTATTTGAATAAATGCACGTTATTTAAAAACAGAACCAAAAACTACACCAGTTATAGTTTAAATATATATAATATCATTAGCACATGGTTTGGAAGGCTTTCAGATATAAATCTTAATATGTAGTGTATAATTAAATACTTAATGATTGAAGATTTAGAAATGTAAACCAAACAGAAAGTTGTATTGTTGTAAATATATTTCTCAGAATTTCTTTAAATCATGGTCATAACATTTTATTCTTTAACATACGTTTTAGATGATGTTGGTTACTCAATTTAGTTGATAGTGATTCCTCGTTTTAAATGGTGGATAATCATTTTAGATGATGATTACCACCAAATGATTAGGCCTGAAAACATCTGACAATGTTGAGCTGAGTAAACTGTCACTTTCAGGCATTTAGCTAGATATAAGCGACAGTTTGTTAGGGACATGGACACATCTCAACATCAGAGTAGATAGAACACTTTTGTAGTTTCAAAATGACTAAGAGATACATTTGCGTAATGACTGAGACCTTAGGTAATACAGTAACACTGGACATCAAGTATTTATACATATGGAGCGGCAGGTAGCCCAGCTGTTAGAGTGTTGGGCCAGGAACTGAAAGGATGCTGGTTCGAATACGTGAGCAGACAAGGTGAAAAATCTGTCGATTTGCCCTTGAGTAAGGCACTTAACCCTTATTTGCTCCAGGGGTGTGTACTGCTATGGCTGGCCCTGTAAAACAACACATTTCACTGCCCCTATCCTGTGTAGGTGACAATAAAACATATTTATTATATTTTTTTTATGTAGTAACTTTGTGATTACTACAGTAGCAACATTGTTGTTACATAGGACTTCAGAAATGGCTTTATAATTGCATTATATTGGAGTTATTACACAATGAGCAATTAGCTGAGAGCAGTAATTACCAAAGCTCTCAACTCATTGCTATGCCATTAAAATGCAATTCCCAAAGTATTAGTTAACAATGTTAAGTTACTGAGAATGATAACAGTAACAAAATATGAATATTAAAGGTCTAAGGGAACAAAATATCAAAAAGGGTCTTAAGTCAACTACAGGCAAGGTAGGTGGAACATTTATATTCTGAATAAATTATCTCTTTAAGATGGTATAGTTTGTATTTGAAACAAGAACACAACTTATTTATACTTCTCTGTACAAAATATCATTGGTTGGTTTGGCCAGGGTTTTATTTTTTTATTTTTTATCCTTTATTTAACTAGGCAAGTCAGTTAAGAACAAATTCTTATTTACAATGACGGCCTACACCAGCCAAACCTGGGCCAATTGTGCGCTGCCCTATGGGACTCTCAATCACAGCCAGATGTGATACAGCCTCGATTTGAACCAGGGACTGTAATGACACTTCTTGCACTGAGATGCAGTGCCTTAGACCACTGCGCCACTCGGGAGCCCTGTTCAGGAGAAAACACATTTACAGAATGTTCAAAAATAAATGTATTGTATAGATCAAATATGATCAACTGTCATAGTATATTTGTGTTCTATTTATGCATTATATTTCTATCTGCAACATGCTGTCCCAGATACAGCCTTGCCATTAGTTGAAGGCAGCCAATCCAATAGTCTGTATTCAAATAATTTTCTTTCTCATATCTGTATTGAAATTGTTTTAAAAAGTAGTCACTTTCTGAGCTCTATATTCAAATAGTTTTAAAAAGTTCTGGGGCGGCAGGTAGCCTAGCGGTTAGAGCGCTGCGCCAGTAACCGAAAGGTCGCTGTTTCGAATAACTGAGCCGACAAGGTGAAAAACCTGTTGATGTGTCCTTGAACAAGGCACTTAACCCTAATTTGCTCCAGGGGCTGACCCTGTATGTAGGCTGTTATTGTAAATAACAATTTGTTCTTAACTGACTTGCCTAGTTAAATAAAAAATAAAACATTCAAATAGTTACAGGCACCTCCAAAGTAGATAATTGTTCCCCCCTAAAATTATTTATTTCCACAAAGCATATTTTAAACAGTAGTTATCCCAGGTCTGAAGTATAGCTAAGCAGACTCATGAGCTTTATGTTCCATTTAAAAATGTTCATAAAAAACTGTGAAAGCTGGCCTATAGCACGAAACTGGAGTCTACAGATGGGTTGGTTGTTTAGCAACAAAACAAATGCGTGAGCAACTATGGGGCAAAACAGACGGGTTTGGCTTAGATTGTAAACTATATTTAGTCTCCACTGTTTATTGAAAACATAAATACATTTGCACAATGAGCACTTGTTGTCTCTCAAATAAATTGTTACAGTTGTTGGTTAGCTAACTGTCAAGTTTTTTGCCATATTAGCATTGGCATAAAATCTGTCAAAACACCTCAAAACAAGACTAGCTGAAACGAGTCACTTACTATTCCCCACATGGCAGTTTCCTGTCAGTGTTGGTAACTATCTGGCTATCCACAATTACAACAACTCATGGACTTCTGCCCCAGCATTGTTTTTCGTGACGTTATCAGCTAACCCATCTATAGCATGAAATTGGAATTGAAGCCATCACACAAGGGTGGTGTATCAATGTTGATCTGGTTGAACGAATGGAGATATCTATTGGGTGCGACTTTGTTATTGACCTTCCTCTGGGTGTGTGTGAGTGCATCGTGTGAATAATGTGTTAATGTCAATAATCTGAATGTTGTGTTTTAAAGCCTGACTGTAAATCACCTGCTCTGATGTGATTATATAGGTGCTAGAAGCTCTAGTCGTTGCATCTAAGTGTAGTCAAGGACAAAACATTGTTCTCATGTTGAAAAAGTGCTATTTCCAGTGTTTAGGAATATTACTTTGTCTTATATTAATAAAATGTTTACTTGTGTGTGTGTTGTGACTTTCTCTCGTGAACACAAAACCATCCATCATACCCTTTTCTAAGTCCCCCCCTGCCTCTTCCCCTTACCGAGAGGCTTCCTTAGACCCACCAAACACCCCCCTGTCTCCCTTCCCCCCCGGCCCTTCCTTAGACCCACCAAACACCGCCTTTGTCTCCCTTCCCACCCTGGCCCTTCCTTAAACCCACCAAATGGCGCCCCCATCCCCCATCCCGTCCCGTCAACACTACACACACACTGCTCTCTGTGGTTAGAGCAGTAGAGAGGGGCAGAGGGGCGTCCTGCCATGAGGGTCTTCATCGCCTTCCATGGTTCCTGTGAGCCTTTTAACGTCTCTCCTGACCAGACCGTGTGGAGCGTAAAACTGATGGTCAAGGTAATTAATCCTCTTAAAGAGGCCCTTGTTAAGAACTGTAGTCATGTGGAAATAAAGCAGCATTACTCCCCTCTCTGTGTTTGTACACAGTACAGATCAAGAAAATTAAGAGCAACTAACTTGTTCATTTGGCTAGTCTCAATCTCAGTATGTGAGTAGTACTTACAGTAGGGCAGACATGGTTATGTGATAGGGTGATAGTACTTACAGTAGGGCAGACATGGTTATGTGATGGGGTGATAGTACTTACAGTAGGGCAGACATGGTTATGTGATAGGGTGATAGTACTTACAGTAGGGCAGACATGGTTATGTGATGGGGTGATAGTACTTACAGTAGGGCAGACATGGTTATGTGATGGGGTGATAGTACTTACAGTAGGGCAGACATGGTTATGTGATGGGGTGATAGTACTTACAGTAGGGCAGACATGGTTATGTGATGGGGTGATAGTACTTACAGTAGGGGAGACATGGTTATGTGATGGGGTGATAGTACTTACAGTAGGGGAGACATGGTTATGTGATGGGGTGATAGTACTTACAGTAGGGGAGACATAGTTATGTGATGGGGTGATAGTACTTACAGTAGGGGAGACATGGTTATGTGATGGGGTGATAGTACTTAAAGTAGGTGAGACATGGTTATGTGATAGGGTGATAGTACTTACAGTAGGGGAGACATGGTTATGTGATGGGGTGATAGTACTTACAGTAAGCGAGACATGGTTATGTGATAGGGTGATAGTACTTACAGTAGGAGAGACATGGTTATGTGATAGGGTGATAGTACTTATAGTAGCAGAGACATGGTTGTGTGATGGGGTGATAGTACTGATAGTAGGAGACATGTGAGCCTTTTAACGTCTCTCCTGACCAGACCGTGTGGAGCGTAAAACTGATGGTCAAGGTAATTAATCCTCTTAAAGAGGCCCTTGTTAAGAACTGTAGTAATGTGGAAATAAAGCAGCATTACTGATAGTACTTATGGTAGGAGACATGGTTATGTGATGGGGTGATAGTACTTATGGTAGGAGACATGGTTATGTGATGGGGTGATAGTACTTATGGTAGGAGACATGGTTATGTGATGGGGTGATAGTACTTATGGTAGGAGACATGGTTATGTGATGGGGTGATAGTACTTATGGTAGGAGACATAGTTATGTGATGGGGTGATAGTACTTATGGTAGGAGACATGGTTATGTGATGGGGTGATAGTACTTATGGTAGGAGACATAGTTATGTGATGGGGTGATAGTACTTATGGTAGGAGACATAGTTATGTGATGGGGTGATAGTACTTATGGTAGGAGACATGGTTATGTGATGGGGTGATAGTACTTATGGTAGGAGACATAGTTATGTGATGGGGTGATAGTACTTATGGTAGGAGACATGGTTATGTGATGGGGTGATAGTACTTATGGTAGGAGACATAGTTATGTGATGGGGTGATAGTACTTTTGGTAGGAGACATGGTTATGTGATGGGGTGATAGTACTTATGGTAGGAGACATGGTTATGTGATGGGGTGATAATACTTATGGTAGGAGACATGGTTATGTGATGGGGTGATAGTACTTATGGTAGGAGACATAGTTATGTGATGGGGTGATAGTACTTATGGTAGGAGACATGGTTATGTGATGGGGTGATAGTACTTATGGTAGGAGACATAGTTATGTGATGGGGTGATAGTACTTATGGTAGGAGACATGGTTATGTGATGGGGTGATAGTACTTATGGTAGGAGACATGGTTATGTGAAGGGGTGATAGTACTTATGGTAGGAGACATGGTTATGTGATGGGGTGATAGTACTTATGGTAGGAGACATGGTTATGTGATGGGGTGATAGTACTTATGGTAGGAGACATGGTTATGTGATGGGATTGAAATGATGATGATCAACAATGTTTATGTAGATTCTGTTGTCTATTTTACTTTTGTACACCATTGGACACTTTTACAATTATGTCTCTCTCTGTATGGTACATCATCCATTGAAATCTGTCTGGGTGGAACACCTTTCATAATGGTTCTGTCTGTGTGGGATACCCTCCATTACGGCTTCATCAGTGTTGAGCCCTCTCACTCTGATTGTATGGGACACTCCATTACGGCTCCCTGAGTTTCCAACCTTTTTCCTTTGGCAGGATTACTTCAACGTGCAATTGTCAGACGACCAGCAGGTGAGGTACTTCCTGGAGCTGAGCTACGCTGGTGCCATCCTTCTGGACAGCTGGGTCCTGACAGACGTTGGCATTACCCCTGGCAATACCATCAGCTGCCTGCTGAAGGTACCAGCCAGGCAGCTAGCTTTTTTTCTACCTGTGCATGAAAATGCATGCCAAAGAGTGTGCTGGCTATTGCTTCAAACAGTTTCATATTCTCATTTACAGAAAGTGTTTCAGATATACTGTAGTATGGTGAGGTCACCCTGGTTGAGACTTAAAGTAATGTTACCCATGCGCAACTAAGACCATGGTTATGGTAGAGTGATTGTTTAGTAAGAACACTGCTTCATACCAATACCATGGTTATGGTAGAGTGATTGGTTAGTAAGAACACTGCTTCATACCAATACCATGGTATCACTTTAATAATGTTTCCGTAACTTGCACAACTCATCTCATATGTTTAAACTGTACGCTATACTATTCTTCAGTATCTTAGTCACTTAATCGTGTTTACATACTGCATCACCAATCTCTTATGTGTTTAGATTTATGTGTATTTGGGTATATGTTGTGAAACTGTTAAGATATTACTTGTTAGATACTACTGCACTGTCGGATTTAGAAGCACAAGCATTTCGCTACACCCACAATAACTAACCACGTGTATGTGACCAATACATTTGATTTGATTTGATGGTTATGGTAGAGTGATTATTTAGTAAGAACACTGCTTCATGAGTGTGAAGTGTTGTTGTGCAGATGGTCCCGGGTTCATGTCCAGAGGAGTACAGGGACAGAACTTACTCTGTTACACAAAGATCTGTGGAAGATTTGCTAACAGTGGAGAATGGTTATGTAACAAAGTGCAAATTTAACCATTAGAATAATGTTTCTTTGTGTTCCTTACTCCTTACTTACACATCCCACCATTTACAGAGTCAAAGCCAGACCTTCTGTCTTTCTCTTTTTCTGGTTGACTAGAGTGGAAATCTGTAGTAATGTATGGTTGCCCAGGGAAATCTGTAGTAATGTGTGGTTGCCCAGGGAAATCTGTAGTAATGTATGGTTGCCCAGGGAAATCTATAGGAATGTGTGGTTTCCCATGGAAATCTATAGGAATGTGCGGTTTCCCAGGGAAATCTATAGGAATGTGTGGTTTCCCAGGGAAATCTATAGGAATGTGCGGTTTCCCAGCAATAGAGCTGTAATGTGGTGTCGCCTTTGTACCCAATGCCCTTACAGTCATTTCCCCATGTAACTGCCTTTATCTCAGTCTGGTGTTTAACTAACAGTAGTTGCAACAGAGGCTGTATACCCTATTTGTTCATTGAAATTCATTAGATTTCTGTTGTTAACAATTTAATCTGCACCCAGATTATTGTTTAATATGATAGAATAAAATGTTGTTTCAGCTTTAAGCCATGAGATGGTGGCAGATCACAAGCTCATACAGAAGACCCTTAGGCACAGATCTAGGATCACCAAATCCTAACCTTTACCATTAGATGTAAAAACACAAACCAGACCTTAGATCAGTGCAACTTCATCTTACCCCTGTAATTATATGACTCCTAACTTGTTTTACCCAAATATACACTGAGTGTACCAAACATTAGGAACACCTTCCTAATACTGAGTTGAACCCCCTTTTGCCCTCAGAACAGGCTCAATTCGTCAGGGCATGGACTCTACAAGGTGTCGAAAGCGTTCCACAGGGATGCTGACCCATGTTGAAACCAATGCTTCCCACAGTTGTGTCAAATTGGCTGGATGTCCTTTGGGTGGTGGACCATTCTTGATACAAACTGGAAAATGTTGAGCGTGAAAAACCCAGCAGCGTTGCACAAAACCCAGCAGCGTTGCACTAACCAGTGTGCCTGGCACCTACTACCATACCCTGTTCAAAGGCACTGAAATCTTTTGTCTTGCCCATTCACCCTCTGAATGGCACACACATACACCATGTCTCAAGGCTTATAAATCCTTCTTTAACCTGTCTCCTCCCCTTAATCTACACTGACAGTGACATCAATAAGGGATCATAGCTTTCACCAGGATTCACAAGGTCAGTTTATGTCATGGAAAGAGCAGGTGTTCATAATGTTTTCTATACTCAGTGTATAAACACAACACAGGTATTCGTATTAAAAAAGTGAATATACTGTATGTCCATGGTGTTGTACTTCAGCAGGAGCCGGTGGTGCGTGTGTTCAGCGCCGTGACGGGGGAGACCCTCTCAGTCTTGGGCACCGTGTTTCTCCTGAGTGCGTCTGTGTCAAGGCTCATGACCCTGGTGTCTCAGCAGTGTGGGCTTCCTGTCAGCTCCTTCAGATTGAGCTCTCCCACCGGCCTGCAACTCTACGACTGCAACCGGCTCCACGACTACGCCATTGGCGTGGGTATGGCCTCCCTTGTGCAAGTGTGGAACTTTATACTGAAATGTTTCATACCAGAATCTTAGCATTACTGTGGAGGTCCAGTGAAGTTGCAGCATTGCAATGCCAAAAAAGACTCAACACCTTATGGATGTAGCATAGAGACAAATATACTGTATGGATGTAGCATAGAGACAAATATACTGTATGGATGTAGCATAGAGACAAATATACTGTATGGATGTAGCATAGAGACAAATATACTTTATGGTACACATTCTTGGTTCATGGCAACCAGGGAGACAACCTGCATATGTCTCTGTCTCCCAGGGGCTACTCTACGGTTGGACACCTGGGATGGGTGGGTGGAGTTCCTCAGAGGCTGCTTCCTGGGACACAGACTGACCGTCCAACGACACCTATCTAGGGAGAGACCTGTGAAGAGGTCAGAATATACATTTACACACTGAACTGTATCATACACTAGTACAATCCCATTCCCCTCAGCTCCTTGCATTATTACCAACAATGATGGTACTGACCCTGTATATAGCTTACAGTGATGGTACTGACCCTGTATATAGCTTACAGTGATGGTACTGACCCTGTATATAGCTTACAGTGATGGTACTGACCCTGTATATAGCTTACAGTGATGGTACTGACCCTGTATATAGCTTACAGTGATGGTACTGACCCTGTATATAGCTTACACTGATGGTACTGACCCTGCATATAGCTTACAGTGATGGTACTGACACTGTATATAGTTTACACTGATGGTACTGACCCTGTATAGTTTACAGTAATGGGACTGACCCTGTATATAGTTTACAGTGATGGTACTGACCCTGTATATAGTTTACAGTAATGGGACTGACACTGTATATAGTTTACAGTGATGGTACTGACCCTGTATAGTTTACAGTAATGGGACTGACCCTGTATATAGCTTACAGTGATGGTCCTGACCCTGTATATAGTTTACAGTGATGGTACTGACCATGTATACACGTAGCTTACAGTCTCATGTTCTTTTCCTTTGTATTATTTTTCTATTACCCTGATATTTAATACTGCATTATGGGAAAGAGCTTGCAAGTCAGCATTTCACTGTACCGTTTCACACCTGCTGTATCTTGTGAACTTGACAAAAAAACATTGAAACACGTTCTAAATACATTGATTCTGTATTATTCCAGGTTCCAGCTCCGGGTGGCACTCTACATCGCTGCTTCTCTCGGCCACCTGGACCTGGCCAGCTGGCTGCTGGAGAGGGGGGTTCATGCAAATGAGCCAGTTGGGGTCCACCCTTACCGTGAGTGGTGCCACCAGACAGCCCACCCCGACGCCACCAAGTGTCCTGCCGTCGCCGCCATCGAGCGCGGCCAGCTCACCATCCTCAAACTATTTATCGCCAGCAGCGTTCTGACCCTGGCCTGTCGGGACCCCCAGGGTCGTGACCCCCTGAGGATCGCGCTCCAGCACGGCCACAGGGAGTGTGGGCGTCACCTGGCCACCAAGCTGTGCTCTGTGGTGGCCCTCCCAGGTATGGCTCTCCCCATGCGGACGTACGTCCAGATAAAGCGCTGGGTGAGGCTGGGGCAGAGGAGGGCAGCATCCAGGCACTGCATGAGCCTCAACAGGGCTCTGTTCAGGACCAGGGTGGGTGACACGGTCCTGGTGGACGGCTTCACCCTCCCCAAGATGACCTCCAAGCCCAGGGGAGGTGAGGCTAAGGCGGGTACCAGGGTCACATCCAAAGCCTCTCAACCTTTGACCCCCATCAACTGCCCGTCTCATATATCCTGCACGCTCTGCGCCCTGGCATCCCTGGATGCACCTCTTCAACTACCGAAGCTACACCCTGTGGCCACGAGGGACGGAAGAGAGAAGAAGAGAGGGAAGAAGAGGGGATGTGGAGGGAAGGGATGTGAGGAGGATGAGAGTGGGGATCAGAACAGAAACCAATGGAGAAGCAGAGTCCCGCTCCCGCCCATTTCCCGAGACACCAATCTCAGACCTCGGTTTGTCTCTGCCTCGCCAAACTCCTCCCAGATCCTCACCGGCTCACTGTGACCGCACCCCCAGAGAAAACACCATATACTGTTTGGCCTTGGCCAGGTTAGTCCACGTTAAAATGACAGTGATTTACAGTGAAATTACAGTGTTATTGCACTGCTACGATTTTAATATGAGCATTTCTCTGGAGGTTTCTTATGATAT
This sequence comes from Thymallus thymallus, assembly GCA_023634145.1. Taxonomy (NCBI): domain Eukaryota; kingdom Metazoa; phylum Chordata; class Actinopteri; order Salmoniformes; family Salmonidae; genus Thymallus; species Thymallus thymallus. The sequence goes on from CM042414.1 coordinate 4,954,622, forward strand.
GGTTTCAATAGTTTCCTATAATCAGAGGTGTAGTGGAGGGTAAACACGTATCTGTTTACGCACTTTTGTTTATTTTGCGCAAGCGTTTACCCACCTTTTGTGGAAGATGTATTGAAAGTATAGGGAGTGTTACTTATTTAATCCTGAACGGCGATCAGCATTTACCAACCAATTGTTTTACCACTTCATCACTGACTATAATATACCCTTATCCTCCCTGACTAGATTTCAGTAAAAACAAATCGTCAGCCAACCATCATGCTAAGAAGGTGTCAGCCTTATTGGTTTTACCTAACAAGCCCTAACTTGTTTATGGGGAGAGGATAGGATGTAGGAAAGGGAGCTTCATTAATGTATTGAGGCCATCACATACACAGTATTTCATAATGCTAGACCATAGATTTGGCCTCAAAACCTTGTTCTGGTTGATTGTCTCTCTAACAGTGCCTTCACAGAGAGACCATGGCTGCAGCAGCTGGATGTGGGGTGGACTCTGGCCAGGAGGAGTGTTCAGAACATGGGGTAGACGCCAGGATGGTTGTCATTAGGCACCAAATGGAGAGAAAAGAAATGTACGGAAATAAGGAGGGACAACCTGTAACTCTTAGTTACGTTTTCTGTTGCAAAACTTAAAAAAAAAAATGTATCCAGTGTGTGCCCTCATGAACACGACCCAGAGATCAACTGCACTAACTGGTACCATGAACACGACCCAGAGATCAACTGCACTAAATGGTACCATGAACACGACCCAGAGATCAACTGCACTAAATGGTACCATGAACACGACCCAGAGATCAACTGCACTAACTGGTACCATGAACACGACCCAGAGATCAACTGCACTAAATGGTACCATGAACACGACCCAGAGATCAACTGCACTAAATGGTACCATGAACACGACCCAGAGATCAACTGCACTAACTGGTACCATGAACACGACCCAGAGATCAACTGCACTAACTGGTACCATGAACACGACCCAGAGATCAACTGCACTAACTGGTACCATGAACACGACCCAGAGATCAACTGCACTAAATGGTACCATGAACACGACCCAGAGATCAACTGCACTAAATGGTACCATGAACACGACCCAGAGATCAACTGCACTAACTGGTACCATGAACACGACCCAGAGATCAACTGCACTAAATGGTACCATGAACACGACCCAGAGATCAACTGCACTAACTGGTACCATGAACACGACCCAGAGATCAACTGCACTAAATGGTACCTCACAAAGTCCCTGTATTGTCACTAACAAGGGAGGAAACTACAGTAAACAAGATGAGACTTTGGAGCGGATGATGTCTGAAACAATGCGGACGACGAAGAATTTAGTTCCTTCAGATGTGCTTATACCGTAGATATAATCAGTACTGTGTTTGATTTGTGTGCGGAAAGTTTACAACGTCAGGCAGTGGATTCTCAGTCATTCATATTCTCAATTAACAAAAATGGCTATTTGTAGTAGCCACATGTGAATGGAATTTTTCTTCTTCTTGTTTGTCGTTATTCTAGGGTCATGGCTTTTTCTTTGCAACTCTGCCTAGAAGGCCAGCATCCCACTGTTGGCCTCTTCACTGTTGACGTTGAGACTGGTGTTTTGCGGGTACTATTTAATGAAGCTGCCAGTTGAGGACTTGTGAGGCGTCTGTTTCTCAAACTAGACACTCTAATGTACTTGTCCTCTTGCTCAGTTGTGCACCGGGGCCTCCCACTCCTCTTTCTATTCTGGTTAGAGCCAGTTTGCGCTGTTCTGTGAAGGGAGTAGTACATAGCATTGTACGAGATCTTCAGTTTCTTGGCAATTTCTCGCATGGAATAGCCTTAATTTCTCAGAGCAAGAATAGACTGACGAGTTTCAGAAGAAAGTTATTTGTTTCTGGCCATTTTGAGCCTGTTATCGAACCCACAAATGCTGATGCTCCAGATACTCAACTAGTCTAAAGAAGGCCCGTTTTATTGCTTCTTTAATCAGCACAACAGTTTTCAGCTGTGCTAACATAATTGCAAAAGGGTTTTCTAATGACCAATTAGCCTTTTAAAATGATAAACTTGGATTAGCTAACACAACGTGCCATTGGAACACAGGAATGATGGTTGCTGATAATGGGCCTCTGTACGCCTATATAGATATTCCATAAAAAAAATCTGCCGTTTCCAGCTACAATAGTCATTTACAACATTAACAATGTTTACACTGTATTTCTGATCAATTTGATGTTATTGTAATGGACAAAAAATTAGCTTTGCTTTAAAAAACAAGGACATTTCTAAGTGACCCCTAACTTTTGAACGGTAGTGTATATGAACACTGCTGCATTAAAACTCTTTGGGTGCATTTAATTAAGATGTTGATCATAATTGCTCATATAAATTAGTCTGTGCAGTGTAAAAATAATACATCTATTACATATGAATAAAAGGAAAATAAAATGCATATAGAGGATTTGAGTCTATTCCTCTGCAGTGTGTGGATTTACACAGCAACATAGCAGACAACTTGGAGGGGGAAGGATACAAAATCCAATATCGTCCACTTCTTCCTTAGTATTCTGAGAGCTGTCAGATAGCTGTGAGAGCTATTAGAGGATAATGGACCCATGCATACATGATAACTTAGCTTTAACTCAGTGGGGCAAGTAGAACACCCTGGTTAGTGTATGTGCATTATGTTGTCAGGTGATTATCTTTGTCCATTTTGGAGTAGTGAAGAATCTTCTTGGAGGTGATCTAATGATGCCCTTGAATTGCTGTCATTGAGTTGCTTATTGGCTACTTGCTGTCTTTTGAAAATAAAAGTAATTTCATGTCAAATAAATATATCTGTTTTATGAAGTACTTGTAGACATTCATTGTTTTCAATATCATATTTTCAGCAGAACAGAAACATACAGTACTTTTACAATATGACATCAAATAGAAATAAAGTAAGTCATATGTAAATGAATGTCAAAGACTCCAGCCACCCTAGTCATAGACTGTTCTCTCTGCTACCACAGACTAAATGAATGTCAAAGACTCCAGCCACCCTAGTCATAGACTGTTCTCTCTGCTACCACAGACTAAATGAATGTCAAAGACTCCAGCCACCCTAGTCATAGACTGTTCTCTCTGCTACCACAGACTAAATGAATGTCAAAGACTCCAGCCACCCTAGTCATAGACTGTTCTCTCTGCTACCACAGGGCAAGCGGTACCGGAGCGCCAGGTCTGGAACCAACAGGATGTTGGACAGTTAATTCATTGTTTTGCACTGACTCTCTTGCACTGGCTCTATGCACACTCACTATACTCTACACACACATTCACTATGTGACACGGACACTCCAACACACACACACACACACACACACACACACACACACACACACACACACACACATACACACACACACACTACATATTCTCACACACAAAACACATGCATATTGATGCCACACACACACTCACACAGACAGACATTCACACTTCACACACGCTGCTGCTATTCTGTTTATTATCTATCCTGATTGCCCAGTCACTTTTACCCCAACATACATGTACACACTGTGTTACCTTAATTACTTCAACTACCTGGCAGCCCTGCACACTGACTCGGTACCGGTACTCCTTGTATACAGCCTTGTTATTGTTATTTTATTGTGTTACTATTTAGAAAATATTTGTCTTACTTTTTAACTCTGCATTGTTGGGAATGGGCTCGTAATAAAGCATCTCACAGTAAAGTCAACAATACAATTAGATTTTGATTTGAACAAATTAATGCTCTTGTTGTTTAATGAGAAATGTAACTAAATCATTTGTCTTTCCTTGAAGATTTGAATAGTTTGGAAAAGCCTTTTCTGACGGTTCTACACATTCTGGTGAAAATGGAGGGTTTGCAAATCTTCACTTCAAGTGGGAAGTACGATGCAATATCATAATTTCCCTCTGGAGCCAAGGAGCCATGATAATTTGTCATCGACTCTGCAAAGAAAGACCATCCAGTATGGGTTAGTGTACATTTACATCATAGTCATTTAGCAGACACTCTTATCCAGAACAATTAGGGTTAAGTGCCTTGCTCAAGGGTACATTGACAGATTTTGTCTAGTCAGCTCAGGGATTCAAACCAGCAACCTATCAGTTATTGTCCCAACCTCTTAACCACTAGGCTACCACCTAGCCCACAGTACAGTACGTCAAAGGTAACAATTCAGAGAAGAGTACAATGTCTTTCCAAATGAATTAGTTGAATGGTAAAGTGATGATGTCTTAGTCTTGACTGAGCAGCAGCCTTAACAACAGCAGGGCTAACCTGTAAAGTATACATCAGGGGAGGAGTTCTGAGACTGGTACTCCATAGACTGTTGAGGACAGAGGTCCTTGCTAACTTTCTTGGAACCCTGGTTGGTGGAAAAGGCACATTATAACAAACTGAAAATGTTATATATCTTAAATTACAGCATATAAATTGCAAAGAAGCAGTGCAATGCTATGACCCAAATAGTAATATATCTTGTAAAAGTCAACAGCAGTGTTATTCATGAAAGATGTATATGTACTATACCTTTTTGTTAAAGACGGGGACCTGCTCTCCAGTACTGCTGGTGGTATCCCTTTCAGAATCCAACACGCCTTCTACAATGTCACTGGTGGCCATTCTGGTACCGGACTCAAAAGAACATTTAGCAGTGGCTTTGGTGATCATTTGAAGAATGACCATGCAAGTAGAGGTGTTTGGGTCGTTCTGGACTGAAACATCAAAGTTTATGTCTTCATACTCATCTGACCACTGTTTTAGGAAGCCCCTCAATGTCTCTTCAGCAAATATCTGGAGAATCTGAGTGGAGTGCTTCCTGGATACAGAGCATCGTTTCTTTCCCCATTTCATCCTTGAAAGAATGGAGTCAGAAACACTTTTGGCTGCTGCCAATGTTAGGACCTGTGGACTGCTGTGGCTGTCCTGAATGGCAATCATTTTATCCACAAATTCATGACTGAAAATGTGGATGGTCCAAGTGGAAATAATTTTTCTTAAATTCCTAACAGCAGATCGGAGGTCGTCAGGATGAGAAGCATCCGGTTCATCTTCCTGTGTGTTTTCAACACTTTCCACCATCATGTCCACTACCACCCCAGCAGCTTGCCTGACTTTGTCCACAAAAGTTACGGGAAGTAAGTCCTCTGTGTGAAACAAGTCCTTAATGATAGTGTTTCTTACAATGGGACAGTCACTCTGAGCAGGTAACTCAGTGGGGATGGGAGTACCGGGCAAGGAGAAGTCCCATTCTGACTGCCTTGATTTTGAAGTAGGTGTTGGAGAGATGGAGGAGCGTGAAGAAGAGGTCTTTCTTGTCTTTTGGCTGTCAGCACTCCTACGGCGGATCGTGCCAATATCCTCCAGCATGGATCCTGAGAGCTCAGTGGTCGCTAAGACCTTTTCTGAGGACTTGATTGTAGGTAGTAATTCATGCGGAATGTCCACACAGGCATCTTTTCCACCAGGTGTAACACTGCTCTGGTTGACCTCAAGATGGCCGAGACTAGCTCTTGGTGATGAAGAACTGCTTCCATATGTAAAGATTTTGATTGAACCAAGTGTTGTGTCTGATCTTTGAACATCTTTTCTGAGAAAGTCCTTAATCTTACTTTGCAAACTGTGGTAGACGTTACGAGCAACAGACCAAATCCTTTTCTCAGAAACCTGTCCAGTGGTGAGAAGGGAGGTTCCAGATACCATGTCAGATGATTGGGTGGTCTGGGTGAGCTCCTGAAGGTCTTTCACCATGGTTTGTATAATATCAGTTGATGTAGTGGATGTTGATACAGACTGGAGGTACTTATCTGTTGTACCTTCCTCCACAATGTTAAATGATCTAGTGAGGAGCTCACTCACTCCTTGCTCAGTTTTGGTTTGGAACTCATGACTAGAGAGTTTCTGGAGGCTCTTTGTTGAAAGACTATGGGAAGATGCAATGCCTTTGGAGGTAGCTGTGTTGCAATCTAGGCTAACTGGATAGGTTCGCTCAAGAGTATCTTGGAGACATTCAAACATGTCTTCACATGGTGTTGGGGACCTTGACAAGGATATGTCCTTCAGCTGAGATAGAACACCACCTACAAACACGTTGACCACATCAGATATTTTCTTACCTACTGTGGAGAAGCAAGGTGCATTTGATGTCTGATCCTTGCATAAGGTCAAGATAGTTGAAATGACCTCTTTGGTACAATTGGTCAGTAGAGCCTCATCTGTTTCAGTCCAGGGAAGTTTTGAACTCTCGCTGACACCCCTGTGTAGAGCCACAAGGTTCAAACTGGGAAAGTGAGGCACACTCTTACTAGCTTGACTCAAGTCCTGGCTTGCCGAACAAAGGTGCTCCTTAGTCCCAAGATGTTCAGAGTCCTCTGTGGGTGTATGGCTGGAAATTCTGCTCTGCACGTCTGACCTCTGCCTGTGAATGGTGAAGTCCTTTAATGTCTTTTCATGTTGTTATATATTGAATGGAACCAGACCTGAACGCTACAGAATAAACAGGCTGTGCAACTAGTTAAGTGACTGGTGGACTTTTTAACTAGGAACTCACTCACTGCACTAGTTAAGCTACTGGTGGACTTTTTAAATAGGAACTCACTCACTGCACTAGTTAAGCTACTGGTGGACTTTTTAAATAGGAACTCACTCACTGCACTAGTTAAGCTACTGGTGGACTTTTTAACTAGGAACTCACTCACTGCTTGAGTGGCATTTCTCTCCTTCTCTCCTCACTTGAGAGTTTTTTCATGCAATCAGACAGACTGGTCAAAGAAACCTTGCTTCTGAAGATTTCAAAGGGGATCTCACATACTATTGGTGATGGGACCCTGGAATGGGAGATATCACCAAGCTGAGCCAGAACACCTTCAAATCTTTGTCTATCAATAGAGAAGTCTGGTCCTTTTTCTCAAACAGTGGACGTGTGGTCCTCATTTGACATCTCAGTGTTGTACAAGACCAGAAGCTCTGAGATTACTTCTTTGGTGCAAGTTGTCAGAAGAAGCTTGTTTTCTGCTGTGTCAGTTTGTGCCCAAAGAAGTTTTGAGCGCTCACTTAGGCCCCTCCGTAGAGTAACTTCACCAGTCTACTCTGGCAACTGACGCTTACTCTTGGAAGGCCTATATTTTTTGTCCAGGCATTGATGAGGAACTGTCTCCTTACACTCAGCATGTGCGATGTTGTCATCAGATGTGACAGTGCTCTTTAGGGCAAATCTCTAAAGCTTGCTGAAATAATCTTTCAAGTTGTTTTGGATGCTGTGGTAGATATGAGCAGCAGAAGACCAGGCACTCTTCTGTTGGGGACTCTCTTCAGACTCGGCCAAGGACTTCATATCAGAGACGAAAGCCTTAACAACTACTGACGCTGCTGAGCCCACTGCAGACTCTGTCTTTACAATGTCAGACAATGTTTGACTTGATACAGAGCCTGTTAACTCGGACTTGATGACTGAACCAGGAAAGCTCAAACTACTGACTTTTTTGGCAAGAACTTCACTCACTGCTTGCACTGCTGATGTTTGAAACTCCCGGCTCGAGGGTTTTTGGATGCTCTTAGACGTGAGCGTGCAGGAGGATCCAGATTCACTAATATTGTGGCTGATCTTGTATTTCCTTATCAGGGCATCAAGATCATCAATGAAGCCACCATGCGATGCCAAAAACTTTTCAAGTTTACCTGCGAGGTCTCTTACTATGCCCTCAGTCACCTTGGTCTCCAAGTCTCCCCTTCTTCCAGGTGTCACTAAACAGGTTTGGCTTGCGGAGGCACTCTTAACGACCATTGATACGGCCAACATGACAACTTTAGCCAACTTCTGCCATTACAGCAGTGGTTAGGGTCATAGAGCCTGCGCTTCCAGGTGGAGAATCGGACACGAATGCCAGTTTGGAGAGAGACTGTTGCAGGCTGTCCTGCACACAGGTGACGAGGGTGTCCTCTGAGAGACTTGTAGGGACTCAGAGTTGGTTGTCATCACAGTCAAACAAATAATATGTAAGGCTGTGATGCACGTTGAGTGTTTCAAACACATCTGCACCATTGAAAACAATGGGGAAAACGCTGCTGTTGCTCTGGGAAAAAACCTTAGTGTGATCCCAGCCTAATAAAATGTTTCTTGTATAAATAATTTGTATTGAAACTGGCATAGTAGATGTCAATATCTATATCTATATCAATATCTAGGGGCTCCCAAGTGGCACAGTGGTCTAAGACACTGCATCTCAGTGCTAGAGGCGTCACTACAGACATCCTGGTTCAGTGGTCTAAGACACTGCACCTCAGTGCTAGAGGTGTCACTACAGACATCCTGGTTCAGTGGTCTAAGACACTGCATCTCAGTGCTAGAGGCGTCACTACAGACAACCTGGTTCAGTGGTCTAAGACACTGCACCTCAGTGCTAGAGGTGTCACTACAGATATCCTGGTTCAGTGGTCTAAGACACTGCATCTCAGTGCTAGAGGTGTCACTACAGACAACCTGGTTCAGTGGTCTAAGACACTGCATCTCAGTGCTAGAGGTGTCACTACAGACAACCTGGTTCAGTGGTCTAAGACACTGCATCTCAGTGCTAGAGGTGTCACTACAGACAACCTGGTTCAGCGGTCTAAGACACTGCATCTCAGTGCTAGAGGTGTCACTACAGACAACCTGGTTCAGCGGTCTAAGACACTGCACCTCAGTACTAGAGGCGTCACTACAGACAACCTGGTTCGAATCCAGACTGTATCACAACCGGCCGTGACTGGGAGTCCCATAGGGGGGCGCACAATTGGCCCAGCGTCGTCAGAGTTTGGCCGGTGTAGACCGTCATTATAAATAAGAAATTGTTCTTAACTGACTTGCCTGGTTAAAACATTTTTTGTAATCTATCCTCTAAAAAAAAACAAATTTGCTATAAACTTAAAATACTGTTTAAGGACAATCATAAATACAAGGCAGTACTGAAGCATGGTTAAAGGGACATTTCTAAATGTTTCAACTTCAGATTCATTATCTCCAGCATTACCCCAACAAATTTCTAAATGTTTCAACTTCAGATTCATTATCTCCAGCATTACCCCAACAAATTTCTAAATGTTTCAACTTCAGATTCATTATCTCCAGCATTACCCCAACAAATTTCTAAATGTTTCAACTTCAGATTCATTATCTCCAGCATTACCCCAACAAATTTCTACATGTTTCAACTTCAGATTCATTATCTCCAGCATTACCCCAACAAATTTCTAAATGTTTCAACTTCAGATTCATTATCTCCAGCATTACCCCAACAAATTTCTAAATGTTTCAACTTCAGATTCATTATCTCCAGCATTACCCCAACAAATTTCTATATGTTTCAACTTCAGATTCATTATCTCCAGCATTACCCCAACAAATTGAACGTTTCTATGTTTTCTAGTAAAAAAAGAGAGAGGAAGATAAGTGTTTCCAATGACATCATCAACCAATTAGTAGGCAATGGAATTAAATAATAAATTAATCAAATAAATATTTTATATAAGTAAAGTAAATGATGGTTAATAAGTGATAAACAGTAATGGGCATCACTAGCATCATGGGACTTTTATAAATTGTTTTATTCTGTGTTGTTACAGCATTCAACCCACATAATGCATAGTGCATTTAATGTCTAAAAACATTATTGAAATTGAAAACCGTGATTAGAATTTTGTAATATTCTAATTGAAACCGAACCGACCTCAAAAAACACAAACTTCTCAGCACCATTGGAAACACTTACGCGCAATTTTCACATATGTTGGGGTGATGCTGGAGATAAATATGAAGTTTACTTTTTTTTCTTCTTTAAGAACATACCTCATGGCCCCCATGGGCAGATAGCTTCTGCTGCCCGGGTTGTTCATCTCCTTAGTCAGGTAAATCTCATTGTACTTCAAATGTTCTTTCTCTTCTTGCTCCATACAGTTGGAGGAAGGGTAGGGAGTCGGGATGTGAAAGCTTGTGTAAGACTTTGGACTGCCTCGACTCTTAGGTACACCAACCTCAGCAAATCTCACACGGGACTTGGTGTTAACCTTATCGTCCTCCACACTGGTGACTGATCTCTGTGACAATGGAGAGGTGTCAGCATCTTGGATGCCCAGTAGTTCATAAAGGCCTGGGATGTTGATTTGCATCAGTTTGTCAGATAAAAACTGGACGATCCTCAGACACAAGCCGGCAAGCTGTTGTTTTGTCAGCTGTATTCCAGAAACAGAAGAAGGGTTTAAAATGTTGCATAGTGCGTCTTTCAAAAGCTTATGAACAAGGTTAAACATTAGGCAGAATTTTCATGGTAATTCGATTGTCAGTAACATGATCTTACCGGGTCAAACATGCCCTCACGAATCCCGCTCCTTTGCCTGAAAACAATATTGTTATAAATGTTATCAGTATCAGGATGCGTTAGAAATGTTATCAGTATCAGGATGCGTGGCAGAATTGTTTTTATTTAAATATTTGCCTGATGGTAAAGTTACACTCATTGTGTCAACTGTTTTGACAACTGTTTTGACAATTGTTTTGACAACTGTTTTGACAACTGTTTTGACAACATTGCAATGTAACAACTTTTCTAACACTGAAATGTAGTTGATTAATCAGTTTCTAATATGATTCTATTTCCTTTAAGGTGCGACAGTACCAAAGAAAACAGAACATACTCCTCAGTTAGGTTTTGAAGGAAGTCCATGAGTGTCAGATCTTCCACACTATTGAGCTTCCCATCTTCTCTGGTTTCCACAGTGCTGAGATTGCTCTGCTCCTGGTAAAAAATTTAATTATGTTGCAAATAATGGCACTTGAGTCAAACTTAACATACAACAAATATCATACAAAATAATTATGAACCGTGGAGGAGCATTGGCAACGTTGGACAAATGAAACAACTGCAACACAACAGGGGTGGTTGTGGCACTTCAACATTGCCGATGATGGCATCAATATAACATTGGATTGATTCATGTTGCCATATGAAATGACAAGGTCAACTTACCATCTCATTGACGGCTTCAGAGGGCAGGGGGTCATCCACCACACAGACAGGCAGGTCTAGAGACTGGGACAAGGCTCTATGGTCATGAACAGGAGAGAATAGAAAACGTCAGAGCAATCCCAATGGCAGGATCTAACCACTGGCTTCATGTCGTTTATACATGGCAACATATACTGAGTGGTTCAAATAGATCTGCTGGAGACTCGACCCTACAATTGACTCCTAGAATGACGTCTGGCCCCATAACTTCTCTCTTATTAGTCTTTCTCTCTCATCTCCACACAACAATGTAACTGGACAGAGCGTGAGTTGCCTTACCTGACTGTCTCAGTGTCAGAAACATCATAGTCTTGTTCTATGTCCTCCAGGGACATCTCAGCTACAGCAGAGGGGTCAAAGTCCGGGATGATCTCTCAAGCTGAAAAAAATATATATGTCTCATTTGCTTTGTCAAACCTACCCCTTGGAATGACTTTGATATTAACACTGAATATATTTTGAAATTAAGTGATCTCTCAATAATAATTCTCACAATAGCATATTTGTGGTAGTCAGTAACAAATATCAAGGTTAAGTAGGGCTGGGTGTGGTTAAAAACCTGGATGGGAGACCAAATGAATAGTTGTAGATAGAGAACCTCTCCAGTAGGAGGTGCTGCTCAGCCCCCACACATACACTTCACATTTGACCAATTTGTATGCAGCCCTCAAGTATGAACAAGTTTTTTTCTTAGAAGATGTGGCGTAAGAGAAGCTGAATTATCCTTTCGCTATTTTTGTCAAAATAGGAGGGCACCATGACATCGACAGACCTTGTCATATAGAGACCCTTTTACATACAATCTGCTTACACTGGGATTTAAAAACCCAGGCTAGAACCCAGGTATGTCTGCATAGCACACGCACACCTCCATAAGGTTCATGGGTTCAGGATCAAACACAAGCAGTCTATAAGGTATTGGATATCTGGATATGGAGGGGTGACTGGGTTCAGCATCAAACACAAGCAGTCTATAAGGTATTGGATATCTGGATATGGAGGGGTGACTGGGTTCAGCATCAAACACAAGCAGTCTATAAGGTATTGGATATCTGGATATGGAGGGGTGACTGGGTTCAGCATCAAACACAAGCAGTCTATAAGGTATATCTTATTACAGTTTAGACCTACCTCATTATTTTCTTCCATCCATCAATTTCAAGGGATTAAATCTATTTAGTTTGTTTTGTTGCTAGTATTATTATTAACTGTATGAGAATATATCTATAGAGTACAAATATTAGCTGCTTTCTGAAGGACAGCCAAGCTGAAAGACAATTTAGAACCTACAGACAATGATGACATAATTGGAACGCATGTACACGTCACAAACGCCTTGTGGCCACATGTTATTTTAGGGCGTGGCTCCGAATCCGTGACCGATTATTTTATTACCGATTAGTCCGTGTCCGTGAACGCGCATATTCTCGCAGGAATTTGGGGCCACTAATATTCTCATGCCAACATAAATGCCAACAAAATATGATATTCGCAAAAAACAAACAAACACAATATCAATAGCCGCTACAATGTCGAAACATGATTTTGTCACGAGTTCAGTACCATTTGCTTGATTGTGTGGATCAACGACTGTATCACACAATCCAGGCTGTATAACAAACGGCCTTGATGGGAGTCCCACAGGGCGGCGCACAAAAAACGACTACGGTGTATCAACATTAGCTAGCTAGCTAACGCATGCTAGCGACGCTAGTCGGCATGGGCTGCTACACGATAAGCAGCTCGCGTTAGCGAATTAGCTACCTAGCTAGCCAGCCTAACAAACTGTCTAGTCCAATAGAAACCGATGCAACCCTGCTGGCAAATAAAGGCTAGCTAGACGACCAGTGGTGACAGTGAGGTCAAGGATTGAATGACATTCGAGGATTTAATAAGTGCTAGCGTGCTTAAATTGTTAATAAAATACTGGTTGATGAGCTAGCTAAATTGGCTAGCCAGAGAGATATGACAGTTACTAGTGCACGAATGCATGACGACACATTGTATCGAAGTCATGCAGAACGGACTGTCTCCCACCTAGCTATATCCAGATAGTAGAGGCAGGGGTAACATAACATCTCTAACTGTGTTTTTTCTTGCATAGGATAACAAGTGACCGAGGATGAAAGAAAACCGGTGAGCACTAGAAGTCCTTGTATACCCATATTTAGATAAAATGCACTTGATTTGACAAGAGTATTTAATCTATTTTGGGGTAGTTTAATCATCTTTATACTGAGCTGGAAGAGGCCTAGGTACTTCAGATCAGTGCAGAACAAGATCCGGCACCTCTCCGTTTTGTTCAGGAACCTATTTGGCCGGATCCTGTACCTCTCCTGTCATGAAAAATAATTTATTGGTATTTATTGGTACGTGTCACATATCAGTTTGCAAACTGTCAAAAAATAATAATATAGAATATAGTTAATAAAGCCGCATACAAACATGGTCTCTTTTTTGTTTTCTTGAGGAAGGCAGCTCCAAGATACAGGTGTTTCAGCCTAGCTCAGATTTTGACAGTAAGATGTTGATATGATCAGTCCAATCAAAGCTACTGTACATGTAATTTTACATAATTGTATCTGTTGCCAATGACCTTGAGCCTTCTTGGAAGGGCACTTATAATATAACTCTATGGCAGGACGCAAAGGGCTGAAATGTTCAATGTCTACTCTTACTAAGGACTTAGACTTGGCCTGTGACATAGTGTCCCCATGAGTCCCCATGAGTGACAGAACACCAAGCCAGTCAGGCGCAATGCTCCTATTCGATACTCAGTGCTTTAAGATGGCAGAAAATAGGAGCATTGCACCTGACTGGATCACAGCCACACATTAATCCTGTCTTGTTGAGTAGTAGGACACCGGTAGGCAGTCCCTATAATGGAGAATTTAGCATTTTTCAAACACCTGAAACTGCTTTTGTTCTGAAATCTAGAGCCATAATCATTATGCTTAATTCTATGCATATCTAAGCATACCTCTTAAGTTGTCTGTATCCTTTTGACTGGTGGTTATTTTTTTTTAAATAAACTAAATATGCTTCTATGCATTTCTGCTCAAATCTGAGTAAAAGATTGAAAGGAATGTATCTTATTCAGTACATTTAGTAATTGCTTGCTTTTCTAAAGTTCACCAAACTTGCCAGCAGGCATGCCAGCTAAGATAGTTAGACAAGCTAGCTACTTGTGCTTGATTTATAGTCTGAAATGGTTTCTTGGTAGCTAGTTATGAGGTTGGGAGATTGGGAACCTATCTGGGCTAGCTAAAGCCAACGTCATAAAATTGCTAGGTGTTTAGTTTATTAACTACTGCACATGCGCAGCTATTTTTCCTGGGGTCCACTTTAAACGTACAAATACGTTTAAATTACAAATTAAATTAAAAATCTAAATAAAATAAGAGTTATATATTGGAAAGACACCAAGAGACAACAAATATAATATTTACACACCATTCATATAAAAATTATTATATACAGTACAGTTAAATTAGATCTTTAGAAAGAGGAGAGACGCTGTGATAAAATATGTTTTTTTAATCTGTTTTTTAAGTTTAACTTGCTTTTTGCCTGAGGATCCTCTGGCTGCAGACTATTCCATAATGACCAGGGCCAGATTAAAAAATCATAGGGCCCTGGGGCTTTTCTAAAAAAAAACATATAAAAAATTAAGCCATAGGCTACTCACAGTGATAGCCTCTTCTCAAGATGATCTACAGTACTTTGAAAAACAGTGCTTCTGTTAGCTACAAATTGAGAGTTGTTGAGAAAAAATGGTTTCAGACAAATTAGTCTTCTCTTTTCAGCAGTAGGCATTTGCTTTCCAAATGTTTTTTTCCCGCAATTGTATTTTGAAATCTGCAAAAGGCAAACAGACAGCTGCAACCAACCATAGAAATATAATCCATAGATGGCAGTTCCCATTCAAGTCAGGACTGGCATCCATTGCTATCTTTCCTATCAGTTTACAGTCAAATTGCCAGGTTAAGAGGTTACAAATCCCTTCTATGGAGTATACAATATGTGTTTGACCACATCGCAACAAGCTGTAGCCTATATTTGGCACACATTCTGGGCAAACATTAGGCTATACTAGTAACTGCCAAAATAAAGGAAACACTTTATTAAACAAGCCATACAAAGTATAATATATGTTATGGTGTGGGGTGCATTTTCATAGCACTGTTTAAATCCACTTGTAGAATCTATGCCAAGGCGCATTGAAGCTTTTCTGGCAGCTCGTGGTGGCGCAACACCCTTAAGACACTTTATGTTGGTGTTTCCTTAGTTTTGCCAGATACCTGTATGTGCTTATGATAAAACTTAATCTACAGTTATTTTTTATAAACTATTGATCCTCTGTGGCAAAATTATACTCTCTGGTGTATTTTGAACATTGAGAGTGGGCTCCTGTGGTTGGATAAACAATTATTAAATTGTTTTGCCTCTTGGGCCCAGGCCCTGACTCATACTCATACATGACTTGACCATTCACATGTATTTATTATGTAGTTTATTAGAATGTGTGTATTATTCAGTTACCCAATCAAGGCAGGCCCCCCTAGTTAATCACGTGGGCCTGTCATGCCAAATAGTGTCCCCCTCTACGTCACAATGGGATTCCATAAACGATTAGCGTCCGTTGCTATATCAACGGTGTGATTACCTAATGATTAGAATTTTGGAGCTCATTACAGCCTAAATTACGTTCTTTTCATCATAGCGATGAAAACAAGGTTGATTTCCGCGACAATTCCTACTTTTGGGTACCTTGTCAACATTACAACATGAAATCCATGTCTTAAACGTTGCTGCGTTTCGGAAATGGCAAAGGTGTAATCTGCTTGAATGTGTAATCTGCTTGACACATTAAAGTTACTTACCTTACAGATCACGAAGTCAGCTAATTTCCACTCCATTCATATGAAAATCCGTTTGATTCATACACTGGCTTGGCTGGCTCTAATGTTTTTATTTTAACGTGCACTAATTATGATTTAAAATATAATGCATAGCTCATTAGTACACCCTTGTGGTTGAAAATATATGTATCTATTGTAAATCCTAGGACACAACAGTTAATAATGTGGAACAAATAAATACCATCAAAGGATACCTTACAATTTACAATAATGAACACCTTGTGAAACAGTTGTGAAAATCAACCTGGCAATATTTAAGACATTAATATATAAACTTTTATATTTTTTGGTACAGTTGCGTCATTAATTTATTTTCACCGTTTTTTTGTACACTCACATGGCAATAGACTAATAATTACTGAATTCTGTTGTGTGGAATATAGCGGAGGTTGTTATTGTGTGGGTGGGAGGTTCTGCCGGTCACTTGTTCTCAACAAGCAGCCAGTCTCGGAAGGAGGGCTTGAAGAGGGAGACTGCAAAGTCCAGGCACTGCTGCTATCTTTGTTCTGAGTGTTTGTAGTGCTAGTGCATCTCACATATTATGTGCCCATTATGATAGAGCAAAAAACTTTCTTAGTTGATTTTTTTATTTTTTTTATTTAACGAGGCAAGTCAGTTAAGAACAAATTATTATTTACAATGATGGCCTACACCGGCCAAACTCGGACGTCGCTGGGCCAATTGTGCGCCGCCCTATGAGACTCCCAATCACGGCCGGTTGTGATACAGTCTGGATTCGAACCAGGTTGTATAATGACAACATGATAACAACAGTAGCTGTAAATTATGTAATGAAAAGTTGGAGGGTGGTTGGTAATGGAGGACATCAGGTGGATAGACGTCTGGGTGTTGGGCAGAACTCCTAGGACCTGGAGAACAGGAGCAGAGTTCAAGGGAACAGGGTAGGAGACAGAGACATAAACAAGAAAACACACAGGTTACACTTTACTGGGAGAAAATGTGATGGATTAGTTCAGTGTTATAAATGGGAGATATGTACTTTTTAACACGTTTTGAAGGTATAGCCTACCTCAAGCTGGTCCCCCTCCGACTCAGAGCACAGAGAATCAGACTCATCTGAACTCACTGGTTCTGGTGGATGGGATACCTCCTGAGGGCTCGGACAGTCAATTGTGCTAAAGTCATTTGGAGAGATAAATTGAAAAGGTACATTTTTATAAGCTCCCTCCTGTGCGGCTGGCCATCCTTCTCCCATAGGTAGATATGATTGCCTAACAAGTTGGAAGAGAAGAGTTGTTGAAATACTCAAGTCTAAGTACATTACTGCTGCCTTTCCCTCTCTGTTTCTTCCTATTTAACAATATTGAATTATATAAAGACAAAAATATGGTAAGAAAAGTGTGTTCTCTTTCCAGTCTTTTCGGTCCTCTGAAGCAGCAGGCAGTCAGCAGGTTGTCACCGTCAAAAACACCATCCATGGAGAGCAATTCTGAGGTAATACGTTTGCGCGGACTGAGCAGTGAAATAGAATCTGTGGCGAGAATCTGTCTCTGCACTACGTGTTCTCATCACTGGTGTCCACCAGGGCTCAGTTCTAGGCCCTCTCCTATTCTCTCTATACACCAAGTCACTTGGCTCTGTCATATCCTCACATGGTCTCTCCTATCATTGTACGCAGACGACACTCAATTCATTTTCTCCTTTCCCCCTTCTGATAACCAGGTGGCAAATCACATCTCTGCATGCCTGGCAGACATATCAGTTTGGATGTCGGATCACCACCTCAAGCTGAACCTTGGCAAGACGGAGCTGCTCTTCCTCCCTGGGAAGGACTGCCCGCTCCATGATCTTGCCATCATGGTTGACAACTCCATTGTGTCCTCCTCCCAGAGTGCAAAGAACCTTGGTGTGACCCTGGACAACACCCTGTCGTTCTCTGCTAACATCAAAGTGGTGCCCCGATCCTGCAGGTTCATGCTCTACAACATTCGCAGAGTACGACCCTACCTTACACAGAAAGTGGCACAGGTCCTAATCCAGGCACTTGTCATCTCCCGTCTGGATTACTGCAACTCGGTGTTGGCTGGGCTCCCTGCCTTTGCCATTAAACCCCTACAACTTATCCAGAACGCTGCAGCCCGTCTGGTGTTCAACCTTCCCAAGTTCTCTCATGTCACCCTGCTCCTCCGCACATTCCATTGGCTTCCAGTTGAAGCTTGCACCTACTACAAAACCATGGTGCTTGCCTACGGAGCTGTGAGGGGAAAGGCACCT
Organism: Thymallus thymallus; assembly: GCA_023634145.1. Taxonomy (NCBI): domain Eukaryota; kingdom Metazoa; phylum Chordata; class Actinopteri; order Salmoniformes; family Salmonidae; genus Thymallus; species Thymallus thymallus. Next base: position 4,972,855 of record CM042414.1, read on the forward strand.
CCTTACCACCAGGCTCTGATCAGACCCTACACCCAAACAAGGACACTACGTTCATCCACCTCCGGCCTGCTACCTCTACGGAAGCACAGTTCGGGCTCATCACAGTCAAAGCTTTGGCACCCCAATGGTGGAACAAGCTCCCCCACAACGTCAGGACAGCGGAGTCACTGACCACCTTCCGGAGACACTTGAAACCCTACCTCTTTAAGGAATACCTGGAATAGTATAACAGTAGTCCTTCTACCCCCTCAACCATTATATACAGTTGCAATTTTGGAATGTAAATATTGGTGGGGCAAAAAAAAAAAAAAGTTTTTAGATGCATGCCAGCAAAGCAACTACACAACACAACACTAAACAATACATGCATTGCACTATAACGGTGACAAACAGTGCCCACAAACTGTTAGGGCCTACAAAAAGCTGTCCCAACAGCAGTCCCAACACCTTACCACTGCACCTGGCTATCAACTGAGCATTGTCTGGAAGCGAAACAGTTAATTTGGCCTCATTTACTGCCTTTTAAAAATACATAGCTGATATGGCTGACTTGCTTAAACAAATGTGGTTTCTACTGACAATTGACTCGTACAAACTATGGCATAAGGGGACGACAAGCGGATAAGAGGCAATCCGTAATTTCGATTAAGACATTCATGAGCAAACTAGGACGGACGTAGTCAATATAACTATTTGTTCAGCTCTTTTGAAATGTACAGCGACAAAATTCAGAACATGGGCCGTTCTTACAATGTTCTCCCTGTACACCAAGTCAGAACAGTAGGCGAAATTTATAAGAGGTGAAAATAGAACAAATGATTAGGGTGAGGCACATTGGATGTTAAATGACGAGACAGAGTCATTGATGCCAGTAACCAGTCTTGTTCAGTACATTGCAATGCATCCGGTAAAAACACTGGAGTTGCAGTAATTAACATTTACCAACAGATGACAGCAATGTGGCATTTTACATACATAACACACATGGGCTACTAACAGTTTACAACACAACATACACACAATTAGTAATACAGTATAATGTGATTTGACATCATTTTATCTGTGACCTTGAGCCTTCTAGGAATGGCATTTCTAATGTAAGTCTATGAAAGGACGGACTCAAAATCTTGTCCCCATGAGTGACAGAACACTGAGCCAATCACAGTCAATGCTGAACCAATCACGGTGCAGTGCTCCTATTTTCTGCTGGCCTGCCCTACCACCACAGAAAGCACTGAGCTAGGCTGAAACACTTGCATTTTGGAGCTGACTGTTTGTATGTGACACGGATTAATTCCGTTTTGCATGTTATATATATATATATATATTTGTGTATTTATTTTTTTATTTAAATTTGCATTTTAATGTGGAGCTCAAAACCGTGTGGAGCTCAAAACGGAATGACGGGTCGCCACTGATTATATACACTATATACTATATTAAATAAACAGGAGTTTGTTTAAGACAACCTGGTTCGAATCCAGACTGTATCACAACCGGCCGTGATTGGGAGTTCCATAGGGCGGCGCACCCAGCTTCGTCCGAGTTTTGCTGGTATAGGCCGTCATTGTAAATAAGAATTTGTTCTTAACTGACTTGCCTCGTTAAATAAAGGTAAAAAAAAATAATAATAAAAAAAAAAATAATAATAAAAATAATAATGTGTGACGCATTAAGTATGGCTACCTTTGTAGGTCATTGTGTAGAAAGCGTTGTTATAGCAACTATATTCTCGCGATGACAAAAAAGGCGGCGTTGGCGACTGTTGTCACTAGTTACTACAGCCATAAAGTCAAAATTGTTTATATTGTAAAAAGTAATGAAAACATAACTTTTTGTTCCTAATTTAAGGTTAGGGTTAGGCATAAGGTTGGCAGAGTGGTTAAAGTTAGGTTTAAGGGATTAGGGTTAGGTTTAAAATCAGATTTTAAGAAGAGGAATTGTAGAAATAGGCGGGATTTATGACTTTGTGGCTGTGGAAACTAGTGACGACCGTCGGCGACTGCTGCTTTTTGCCGCTAGTCGCCACAGTCAAAACAGCGTGCGGCGTCGGGTGCATGCCAAATAGTTCCAGTTGTGAAGTCGAGCGTGAGTGTGTTTATGAAACAATCGGGAGTTTGGAGTGCGGGAACAGTTGCAGCGTTAGCGGGTTTTGCTTTTTCAATCATAAAAGCAAAGGGCACAAAATAAAGGTGCGGCGCGTGCCAGCTAGTTCTGAAATTTGACAACCACTCTCCAGTGAGTGACCTAGCGCTTGTGGAAATGGCAGCTCCCCGGCCGATAAAAGGTATTCTGAAGAACAAGAACAGCGGGACTGGCATCAAAGTGGGCCCAGCTGAAGAATTGCCAGTAGAGACTCCAGAACAAGTGGAACCTGGACTTCTGGAAGATGACCAACAGTGAGTAGACAGTCCGTTAGCTAGTTTGCTAGCTTAGTTTCTTGACACCGACAGTCTAGGTAGCTTAGCTTGCTCGGCGCTGTTGGGTGCTGCCCTGGCTAAAAACTTTATGGACTTGCTAGCTAACGTAGCCTCGTCAGCAATGTGACAGGTAGTACATAACGCTAACTAGGTAGCTAACGTTAGCAAGTCAGTTGTCAGGCTTGCTTTCCAATTTCCTCATATTGATCTCACTAGGACTGTTAGCTTACCAGTTAATGTTAGCTAGCCAATTTGCTAGCTAGTTTGCCCGAGAAGGTAACATTAGCTAGCTACGTTACCTAGCTAACGTTAGCAACGTCACAAATGTCTGCTTGTCAATGTCAGATAAGGTGGCTAGTTTTAGTTTATCCGGTTACACCTGTAAACACGCGTAAATGTGTCATCAGCCAACTCACTTAAGTTAGTTGTTAAAGGTGGGTGATTAATGGGTTGACTGGCTAGCTATGGACAAAATTATATGCAGTCTAGCCACAGGCAGTTGGCACATCCATTTTTACCTGCAAAAAACAACAATTTGGAGGTGTTTTTTTCTTCTTCTACATATATGTTTAAATGTAGAGACTGTTTTAGTAATTGGTTAACATTACATTTTTATGTTGGCATATGTTAGCCAGCAAGTTAATCATTTCTACTCCCCATCGCGCGCACGATGTACAGCAGTAGCTGAATGATTCAGACTTGTAAAATGATAAAGGCTCCTTATCATTTTGTGGTGGGCACAGACTGTTCCATACAGTTTACTCTCTAAGACCATGGGTACATTTGGAAGCTGGATGGTAGCCTACAGTACACCCCACCCTAAGTGCCATCAGTGAGAGTATCTTCCTGACTGCTGTCAATTCACTGACTTCCACATCCCAAGCTGTCACGTTATATTTACACCATTGCCTTGGAGTTGTCAGAACTGTGGTGAGTTTATGCCTCAGGCGCCTCTGATGTATTGATCTCCTTCACACTGCAGTGGCAAGGCCAGATGTCTCAGGATAAAGTCACTGCGCTCCAGTTTCGGATGTGCTGCGTCTCCAAATCTCCATCCATCCGTCCCATGCAAAATGGGTGATATATTGGTTACAATGTGACATTAAACTGTCAGTGAGATAGTCATTTTGAGCTGTTAAGTTGCTCAATTGGAACCATTTGGCTAATAGCAACATGAGTGCTGTTTTCTCAATTACAGCTTGTCTTTTTAACAAAGAGCTGGTGGTCCATGTGAAGATGCACAGGTGGATAGAGATGGATGTTCGAGTTTCAGTAATAAATGCATGTGATTTATAGTCCATTTATGGTGTTAGGCGGCTAGCCTTCATATAACCTACTATGAGACTCATAACTTCCCATCCATGTGTAAATAGGCCATACAAGGATGGCAGTTATCAGTGAATTACGTTCCAACAGTGAGTCAAGCCAGTTCTGTGTTGATACCAAAATAGTCGCTCTGTAGGAAATGGGTAAAAAGGTTTCCTGAACGATTCTCTGTGCAGCCAATCACCAAATGTAGTGGGATGAGACGAGCGCGGCTGGCCGTGCTGTAGCCTACTCCTTCAATTCAAGCCCTGTCTGTAGCAAACAAACAAGAACACGCACAGGCAGCTGCACACACTCCTTCAGCTCCAATGGAACTTATTGGCTGTTATTTCTATCCTGTCTCTCTGACAGTCCTCACAAATGTACTCCCAAAACCACACACAGCTTATTTTCTCATCACGACTCCTTTTAGGCTCTTTTCCCAAATTTGAGCTTAAGCCATCTGTGTCTGTATTAGTGTATTACTTCCATCTGTTCTGTCTGTATTAGTGTATTACTTCCATCTGTTCTGTCTGTATTAGTGTATTACTTCCATCTCTTGTGTCTGTATTAGTGTATTACTTCCATCTCTTGTGTCTGTATTAGTGTATTACTTCCATCTCTTGTGTCTGTATTAGTGTATTACTTCCATCTCTTGTGTCTGTATTAGTGTATTACTTCCATCTCTTGTGTCTGTATTAGTGTATTACTTCCATCTCTTGTGTCTGTATTAGTGTATTACTTCCATCTCTTGTGTCTGTATTAGTGTATTACTTCCATCTTGTGTCTGTATTAGTGTATTACTTCCATCTTGTGTCTGTATTAGTGTATTACTTCCATCTGTTGTCTGTATTAGTGTATTACTTCCATCTGTTGTCTGTATTAGTGTATTACTTCCATCTGTTGTCTGTATTAGTGTATTACTTCCATCTGTTGTGTCTGTATTAGTGTATTACTTCCATCTGTTGTGTCTGTATTAGTGTATTACTTCCATCTGTTGTGTCTGTATTAGTGTATTACTTCCATCTGTTGTGTCTGTATTAGTGTATTACTTCCATCTGTTGTGTCTGTATTAGTGTATTACTTCCATCTGTTGTGTCTGTATTAGTGTATTACTTCCATCTGTTGTGTCTGTATTAGTGTATTACTTCCATCTCTTGTGTCTGTATTAGTGTATTACTTCCATCTCTTGTGTCTGTATTAGTGTATTACTTCCATCTCTTGTGTCTGTATTAGTGTATTACTTTCAGTCAAAATCAGATTTGGCTTTGATGGATGAGCAGTAGGATGATACCAGTGTCGCAACAAAATGAAACCACAAAGCAAACCAACTCTTTGGTCTTTTAAAAACCTGCTGTTGTGTGCTATAGCTTGGAAAATAAATGTCACTATGGATGACAACACAATTATGTTTTGTTTTCCTAAAAAAAAATCTGCCTTGTTTTGGTTTCCTTTCCACGATACTAACGAATATCACAATGCTGTATTGTCCTGAGCAGAGATTATTGTTGAAGCTTATTGTCACACTAAAAACGTCCAACATTACAAAATAGTCACGTGAGTTCTAATATTAAAGTTGAGAAATGCAAAGCTTTCAAATAATGAAGTCACTCTAGAACATCGGGTATTAATGGAATGCTCATCTGGGAAGACAAAATATCAAGCTTGTTTTTTTTTTTCGTGGTGCAATTTAACGGTACACAGACATAGTAGGCTATTTGCAATGAATGAAGTTGAAAAAGTGTAGTTTTGACCTTAAAGCTAATTGAACACAAGGCATCTTTGCCAATGAAAATTATAACACTGCATGTGATTGTTATGGAGAAACTAGCCACACATTAAGCACTTAATCCCTCAACACCAACACTATTTGGCTAAGATCTCATCTCAAGGTTAGCTTACATTCAGTTTGCTGTGCAGGCAGAACAATTAATCAACTAAAGCTATCAGAATTGTCTATGTTGGGCTCATTGCCACAGCAGTGGAATTTTCCCATGCGTTTCTAGGCCCATGTTCTCATTCTTTAAGTCATGTATTGTTTGGGAAAACAGTACTTTGTGCTTGAAGACATTCCGAAAGACGTGTTCGTATCTGTAGCTTGGTTTCCCTCCAATTGGCGACAGATTTTCATGAAAATATTCTAAAACCTGTATGCGCATTTTCCCATTAGAGATGTTTCTGTCAAATTGACTTTTTGCAGATAAAAGGCTGTGCCTAATAAACTGCCTGCTTTCCCGAGTTGTAGTTGGAGGACCACAACATATCATCGAAGTTTACTTCGATATGATGGTTATTATAACAATATTTGCGTTAATACATTTTACCAACACAAAAAGATCCCACCTTGCCAAGCGTATTTGGAAAATGTACTGATAAATTTGCGGTTTCCAACAGGCCTGTCATATAAAAAAGAAAAAAAGATCCAACAACATTTGTTGTTGGTGGTTATCTGCATTGGTTAAGGGCGGAACGCTCTTAACCGCTAGGGTGTGTTGCCGTAGCTTGTGTTTCCCAAAGGGGACAGAAAGGGCTGGAGCTTTCAATTCATTATACAGCACCAAGGGGATATCCTGAGCCAGCTTTCCAAATATCCGTATTGCTGTCACAAAGCATTTGTCCACTATGCACCTGTCCAGAGTCCAAACAATCACAACTTCCTGTCATAGAGTTCTATAAAGAGTCATGGGGGATGACTATTGGTGCCATTCTCCTTTCAATATAGGCCTTTTCATTGCACCCACTAATCAGTCAACATTGATGCACGGGCTCCAAGCTCAGTCATTCATTATTCATTTTAGTTAATGACTTTTAACTGAGTCACAAGCATGGTTCCATGAAACTCTATCTCTCCTCCACAGTCTTAGATGGGTTGAGGGACATGCATCAACTATCGTGACTATTCCTACTGACCTGACCTACCTGGTTAAATAAAGGTGAAATAAAAAATGTAAAAAAAACAGTGGGAAGAATAGCATAGGGGCGAGCTGTATAGTAGCCTGTATACTGTTCCAGTACAGTAGATCAAATGGGCACTGCAGTCCCTTGACATTGTGCTCCGCCGTGTTCAACAAAGTGTTTTATTTTAAAACAGTTTTATCTCAACATGAGTGAATTTCATCTGGGCTTTCCCCACCTTTCCAAGTCCCTACTACTAAGACCCCAGCTGGAAAGCATTGACCAGTGAGTTCTAACACACTGCCCGTCTTAGAATATGCTATCTGATCGTGTGGCTCTCCTCTCCAAAGCTCACTTTTTATTTACTGAAGGTTTTTAGAGGGATTTACCCAACTGACTTACTTGCACACACACTGAATGGAGAGCCAAACAACTCCTGCTCGAGTCCTTTCTCGGTAGAGTGCTGTTTTTACCTGAAGAGGTGGTTGTCATCATTCCATTATGTTTTTTTTAATAGAAACGTTTTGTTCTGACTGGCTGCGTCAGGTCTTGAGTGGATTTTCACGGCTGCTGTTTACTGTAAATCAGGCCAGGCTGGCTGGCCGTGCCTGGGATGTGTTGTATAACCACCCCCCCCTCATACATACAGACGGATAAAGACAGACTGACGTACAGACCGTTAGAGCAGTGAAACATTACTGGCTCCTCTCCCCTACTGGCTTGTCAACACTCCTCACATACACATAGAGACAAGACTCCCTATCTGCCCTGGCACAGATGCAATCACACTGGCTTGGCTTCTGCTAAAATGATTTTGAAATTAGGCATCAAGGTAGGGTTCAAAGTTGGGTGATTGTAGTCCCATTAAAGTAGCGCTGCAGTAATTGCAAACTAGAAATTTCCACATACAGTGGAGAGAACAAGTATTTGATACACTGCCGATTTTGCAGGTTTTCCCACTTACAAAGCATGTAGAAGTCTGTAATTTTTATCATAGGTACTCTTCAACTGTGAGTGACTGAATCTAAAAAAAAAAATTCCAGAAAATCACATTGTACGATTTTTAAGTAATTAATTTGCATTTTATTGCATGACATAAGTATTTGATACATCAGAAAAGCAGAACTTAATATTTGGTACAGAAACCTTTGTTTGCAATTACAGAGATCATACGTTTCCTGTAGTTCTTGACCAGGTTTGCACACACTGCAGCAGGGATTTTTGCCCACTCCTCCATCCAGATCCTTCAGGTTTCGGGGCTTTCGCTGGGCAATACGGACTTTCAGCTCCCTCCAAAGATTTTCTATTGGTTTCAGGTCTGGAGACTGGCTAGACCACTCCAGGACCTTGAGATGCTTCTTACGGAGCCACTCCTTAGTTTCCCTGGCTGTGTGTTTCGGGTCATTGTCATGCTGGAAGACCCAGCCACGACCCATCTTCAATGCTCTTACTGAGGGAAGGAGGTTGTTGGCCAAGATCTCGCGATACATGGCCCCATCCATCCTCCCCTCAATACGGTGCAGTCGTCCTGTCCCCTTTGCGGAAAAGCATCCCCAAAGAATGATGTTTCCACCTCCATGCTTCATGGTTGGGATGGTGTTCTTGGGGTTGTACTCATCCTTCTTCTTCCTCCAAACACAGCGAGTGGAGTTTAGACAAAAAAACATTATTTTTGTCTCATCAGACCACATGACCTTCTCCCATTCCTCCTCTGGATCATCCAGATGGTCATTGGCAAACTTCAGACGGGCCTGGACATGCGCTGGCTTGAGCAGGGGGACCTTGCGTGCGCTGCAGGATTTTAATCCATGACGGCGTAGTGTGTTACTAATGGTTTTCTTTGAGACGGTGGTCCCAGCTCTCTTCAGGTCATTGACCAGGTCCTGCAGTGTAGTTCTGGGCTGATCCCTCACCTTACTCATGATCATTGATGCCCCACGAGGAGAGATCTTGCATGGTGCCCCAGACCGAGGGAGATTGACGTCATCTTGAACTTCTTCCATTTTCTAATAATTGCGCCAACAGTTGTTGCTTTCTCACCAAGCTGCTTGCCTATTGTCCTGTAGCCCATCCCAGCCTTGTGCATGTCTACAATTTTATCCCTGATGTCCTTACACAGCTCTCTGGTCTTGGCCATTGTGGAGAGGTTGGAGTCTGTTTGATTGAGTGTGTGGACAGGTGTCTTTTTTATACAGGTAACGAGTTCAAACAGGTGCAGTTAATACAGGTAATGAGTGGAGAACAGGAGGGCTTCTTAAAGAAAAACTAACAGGTCTGTGAGAGCCGGAATTCTTACTGGTTGGTAGGTGATCAAATACTTATGTCATGCAATAAAATGCAAATAAATTATTAAAAATTCATACAATGTGATTTTCTGGATTTTTGTTTTAGATTCCGTCTCTCACAGTTGAAGTGTACCTATGATAAAAATTACAGACCTCTACATTCTTTGTAAGTAGGAAAACCTGCAGTGTATCAAATACTTGTTCTCCCCACTGTATACAGTGAGCTCCAAAAGTATTAGGACAGTGACTTTTATTTATTGTTTTGGCTCTGTACTCCAGCACTTAGGATTTGAAGTGATACAATGACTGAGGTTGAAGTGCAGATTGTCAGCTTTAATATGAGAGTATTGCTAACCCCTCACCATTACAATAACAGTGGTGTGGGGTGGGGGGAGTCGTTGAGCTAACTCGGGGACATGCTAACCCCTCACCATTACAATAACAGTGGTGTGGGGTGGGGGGAGTAGTTGAGCTAACTCAGGGACATGCTAACCCCTCACCATTACAATAACAGTGGGGTGGGGGAGAGACAGGGGGAGGTGTGTGTGTGAGAGAGACAGGGCAGAGGTGTGTGTGTGAGTTAGCAGCTAGCGAAGGCTCTGAAGGATTACTGCAGCAGGGATCAGATTTATCACCCTTTCCTCTCTGTCCCATGATGGCAGGCCTCTCCCTCCATAAACACATCCGGCAGGCTGGCTGCTTTGACAAAGGGAGAGAGGGGTTTGCCAATAGACAGTTTAACAGCTGTATTTGGCACTGTCTCCCAAGTACAGGCAGCAGTGTTATTGAAGGCGCTAACTCCAGCCAGAAGCCCAGAGAGCCTGCAATTTGTACCTGGGAAGGTACATTTGTGAAGGATGACCACTCACTCACTCACTCACTCACTCACTCACTCATCAGCATCACGCTGAAGGTGAAGTGACCCACCTCTGAACGAGGCCACCATCATTTTCTAAACAATGAATCATTTAATTGTACATTATAAGACCCTTTTGATTTAATTGCAGCCTTGTTTGTGTTCCCGAAATACACTACAGGAGTGAAAACTGGGGCACAGTGTAGTCCTAGATTAAATCTGCCAGGTCTCTAGGGTAATATCTGGTTGGCTTGAATACCACCCTGAGCTCCCTTCTCTGGACCCATTCTTTCAGGAAGAAGTCACAGAAATGGGACGAGATGAACATCCTGGCCACGTACCACCCGGCAGACAAGGACTACGGGTTGATGAAGATCGACGAGCCCAGCACTCCCTACAACAGGTGAGTTACCCCATTCAATGTGTAAAGCACGACGCAATTCATTCATTCATGAACAGGTAAGGACATATTTACCCAGGGAATGTCAAAATGGCTTCCTGTATTGAATTTTTTACAAATACCTCATTATGGCTGGTTTTGGACTGATTATTTAATTGATTCAATTAGTTAAGCCTGTTACATGTGAAAAGGACAGTTGGGCTTTTCACACTACATATGCTTAGCCCTGGGCCAACCAAAAAACAACCTACTTTTCTGGATTCTAATATTCAAATTTGTTGACAACAGAGCTTTGTGATTGACTTGGCTTGAGAATAAACTGCCCTGTTAAGTTTGTTTTTAACCCACTGTAGAATGCGTGTTTTCAGTCCCTTGACCCCGTGTAAGTGTGACTTAATTTGAGGTAGAGAAGAGACTAGTCTCGATTTGATTATTTTTGTAGATAGCAGGCCAATCTGCTATCAGAATTCTATCACAGGGCACTTCAATTCTTGCAGTGCAGGTTTAGTGTGAGCGGATGACTTTCTGCCCAGTCTGCATAAAGCGGGGGGGGGGGGGGCGCGTCTAAACGGGCACGTAACCTGATCTGCCAAGGCCACTGCATAGAAGGTCACCCCTGTGACACTCTGTTTTCTCCTTCTCCCCCCTTCCCCTCTTTCTCTCTTCCTCAGGATGGTGGGGGATGAGGAGGACGAAGGAGCGCACAGCGACTCAGAGTGCAACGTTCCAACTGTGGACGACCTGGCCTCCAAGTAAGTTATCATCACTGATTGGATAGCTCTAGGAAGGGGGGAAGGAGGATCATCACTGATTGGATAGCTCTAGGAGGGGAAGGAGGGTCATCACTGATTGGATAGCTCTAGGAGGGTCATCACTGATTGGATAGCTCTAGGAGGGGAAGGAGTGTCATCACTGACTGGATTGGTCTGGGAGGGGGAAGGAGGATCAAAGTTAAAAGTTATTGGACTCGAAGGTTTGGAAGGTTTAAACGCTTATCAAGGTTGTATGAGGAGTGTAGTGATGCAACTCAAACTTATCTTAGCATCTCAATGCATCTGTCTTATGAGACTGAAGGTGGGGGATCTCACTATGATTACGGCTTGAATATGCTGTATAACAGAATGTACTCATCTGAATTTCAACTATTTGCGTTATGGTCTGGCTGCAGCGGATGCCTTCTTACGCCACAGATGCTGTGAGACATACGAGCTCAGACAGGATTCCGAATGGTACCAGAGAGGATGGTGCGTTGCCGCCACTAACAGCACGTGTGGTGAAATTACACTTCGATTTAAAAGATTGGTGCTAGCGTGTCCTAGAGAGATTGTGCTAGCTAGTTTGTGCTAGCTAGCTGCTCATACAACAGTGGTTAACATAACGCTCTGGACCAGAGTTACTGCGAAGACTGGTATGTGCGTGGCACACTGTTGCCCTGGACCAGAGCTTCTAATACACGAGGCCAACAAACACTTACTGGTTGGTGCGCACATACCATTTGAGGTTTGCAGACCACGTGGTCTGAGTGCATAGTCTGCAGCTGGATACTTCTCACTATTTGAGGTGAAGGGCATTTGATGTCCACTCCCCCCAATAACATTGAGTATAGATAGAATTTCGCTCTTGGGTAAATTGAATGATCAGCTAAATTATTTTTGAGCCCTCACTCAGAAAACCGTCTCACCAGTTGAGCCAATAGTAAAGGTGAGACTCTAATAAATATCTAGAATTAACACCTTTGCCTTTTGTGAACTAACACTGGCATATATTTTTTTTCCTGCTAGAACTGTAATTTATTGAGGAAAAATGTACTTACTATGACTGAGATGTGGTTGTCCCACCTAGCTATATTAAGATGAATGCACTAACTAAGTCGCTCTGAATAAGATGGTCTGCTAAATGAATCCATTTGAACTATGCCATCAAAGACCCTTATCCCACCAGCTCCATTTGACTAAAGGAAAGTAAACCGCGAGAGAGGGGCATGGCTAGGGTAACACTAGATATTTAGTACCGGCGTAGCAGGAGCTAGTGTACTGCCTTAGCATTAACGCTAGTCGTATAGTGGAGCAGATGCTCGGTCACAGCCTCTAGGCCAAACTCCACTGAGACAAAACTCTGTCATGTGACCACACTTTATACCCACTTAACAGGTAGGGAGGTCAACCGTGTGTGGGAAGTAAAATGCCATTATAGCAGTCGCTTTTTAGTATAGGTTTCCCAAGCGGGAATTGAACCTACGACCCTGGCATTGCAAGCACTGTGTCCACTCTAAGGTGTTCTATTCCCTCTAAATCAACTCTTCGTTGGACAAAGGCGTTAATCTCAGTGTTACGTTTATTCCTCAATGTGACCACACTTTTGACGCACAGTGTTTCTGTGCGTTTCAGACTGCATGACTAATGCATGTGGGTTAGAGGGAGTGAGTAAAGCCGCTGTGTCTCTTCACTGCTATCTGTTGTCTCTCAGACAACACTTTCATCCCAGTGTTGACTACTAGGCACCGATGCGCACGGCACACAACCATCTCTAACCTCTGTTATTACCTCTCGTCCTAATATCCCCATAGAGTGCAGTGGAGCGTATTGGCTAAACATCACGTAATGGTGCTTTGATGGATCTGCGCCCAGTAATGTTTTTCAGTGAAAACAGCTCGGATCGATAAATGGTCCCATCAACCCTAAACCCGGGTTAATGAGGACAGCGTAATGGGAGGTGATTACGGGCTTAGATCAGTTTACTTCCTCCATAAATACAGATCTGTACCTGCAGCGCTGACTCGACCAGTCTGGCTGGCGTAAACTGTAAATGGAAATTAACAACTAACTTACACGCAGCGTTGAATTGTGTTATGCTGCTTCGACATTTCAAATCTAACTGTATTCGTCACATGCTTCATAAACAAAAGGTGTAGACTAACAGTGAAATGCTTACTAATGGGCCCTTCCCAACAATGCAGAGAGAAAAATATAGAAAAAATTACTCAAAGTATAAATGCACGTTGTGCAACGATAACTTGGCTATATACACAGGGTACCAGTACTGAGTCCATGTGCAGGGGTAATTGAAGTAGATATGTACATATACAGTGCCTTCAGAAAGTGTGCATACCCCTTGACTTATTCCACATTTTGTTGCGTTACAGCCTGAATTCAAAATGGATTACATCTAATTTGTCACCCAGTTACACACAATACTGCATATTGACAAAGTGAAACCATGTTTTTGACATTTTTTGTTTTCATGACCAAAAATGTATTGCTTTGCCCCATTTTTTGCAGTATTACTTTAGTGCATTGTTGCAGACAGGATGCATGTTTTGGAATATTTTCATTCTGTACAGGCTTCCTTTTCACTCTGTCAATTAGGTTAGTATTGTGGAGTAACTACAATGTTGTCAGTTTTCTCCTATCACAGCCATTCAACTCTTACTGCTTTAAGTCACCATTGGTCTCATGGTGAAATCCCTGAGCGGTTTCCTTCTTCTCCGGCAACTAAGTTAGGTCTTAAAAACTATCAAGTGGTATGATGAAACTGGCTGTCATGAGGACCGCCACAGGAAAGGAAGACAGAGTTACCTTTAATGAACTTATCCTCTGCAGCAGAGTTACCAGCCTCAGAAATTGCAACCCAAATAAATGTTTCACAGAGTTCAAGTAACAGACACAGCTCAACATCAACTGTTCAGAGGAGACTGTTTGAATCAGGCCTTCATAGACTAATTGCTGCGAGGAAACTACCTACTTAAGGACACCAATAAGAAGAGACTGTCTTGGGCCAAGAAACACAAGCAATGGACATTAGACTGGTGGAAATCTGTCCTTTTGGTCTGATGAGGCCAAATTTGAGATTTTTGGTTCCAACCGCGCTGTCTTTGTGAGACGCAGAGTAGGTGAACGGATGATCTCCGCATGTGTGGTTCCCACCATGAAGCATGGAGGAGGAAGTGTGATGGTGCTTTGCTGGTGACACTGGTATTTATTTTGAATTCAAGACACACTTAACCAGCATAGCTACCACAGCATTCTGCAGCGACACGCCATCCCATCTGGTTTGCGCTTAGTGGGACAATCATTTGTTTTTCAACAGGACAATGACCCAACACACCTCCTAGCTTCCTAAGGGATATTTGACCAAGAAGGAGAGTGATGGAGTGCTGCATCAGATGACCTGGCCTCCGCAATCACCGACCTCAACCAAATTAAGATGGTTTGGGATGAGTTGGACTGCAGAGTGAAGGAAGTGCTCAGCATATGTGGGAACTCCTTCAAGACTGTTTTGAAAAGCATTCCAAGTGAAGCTGGTTGAGAGAATGCCAAGAGTGTGCGAAGCTGTCAAGGCAAAGGGAGGCTACTTTGAAGAATCTCAAATATATCAAATATATTCTAATTAGTTTAACACTCTTTTTGGTTACTACATGCTTCAATATATCTTTTATTTTATTTAACTAGGAAAGTCGGTTAAGAACAAATTATTATTTACAATGATGGCCTACTAAAAGGCAAAAGACCTCCTGCAGGGACGGGGGCTGGGATTGAAAATAAATAAAATATAAATATAGGAAACCAAACACCCATCACAAGAGAGCCAAAATAACACTACTAAAAGAGATACCTAAGACAACATAGCAAGGCAGCAACACAGCATGGTAGCAACACAACGTGGTAGCATCACAATACATGGTACAAACATTATTGGCCACAGACATCACAAAGGGCAAGAAGGTAGAGATGACAATACATCACGCAAAGCAGCCACAACTGTCAGTAAGAGTGTCCATGATTGCGTCTTTGAATGAAGAAATTGAGATAAAACTGTCCAGTTTGAGTGTTTGTTGCAGCTCGTTCTAGTCGCTAGCTGCAGCGAACTGAAAAGACATGTGACCCAGGGATGTGTGTGCTTTGGGGACTTTTAACAGAATGTGGATCTTGCAACGGTTATACAGAGATGACCAGTTTACAGAAGAGTATAGAGTGCAGTGATGTGTCCTATAAGGAGCATTGGTGGCAAATCTGATGGCCAAATGGTAAAGAACATCTAGCCGCTCGAACATCCTTACCTGCCAATCTATAAATTGTCTCCGTAATCTAGCATGGGTAGGATGGTCATCTGAATCAGGGTTAGTTTGGCAGCTGTGTTGAATGAGGAGCGGTTATGATAGAGGAAACCAAGTCTAGATTTAACTTTAGCCTGCAGCTTTGGTATGTGCTGAGAGAAGGACCGTGTACCCTCTAGCCATACTCCCAAGTACTTGTATGAGGTGACTACCTCAAGCTCTAAACCCTCAGAGGTAGTAATCACACCTGTGGGGAGAGTGGCATTCTTCTTACCAAACCACATGACCGTTGGAAGTGTTCAGAACAAGGTTAAGGGTAGAGAGCTTGTTGGACACTAAGAAAGCTTTGTTGTAGAGCATTTAACACAAAATCCGGGGAGGGGCCAGCTGAGTATAAGACTATCTGCATATAAATGGATGAGAGAGCTTCCTGCTGCCTGAGCTATGTTGTTGATGTCAATTGAGAAGAGCCTTGGGGTACTCCCTTGGTACTCCCATATGTGTTACTTAATAGTTTTGATGTCTTCACTATTATTCTACAATGTTGAAAATATGAAAACCCCTGGAATAAGTAGGTGTGTCCAAACTTTTGACTGGTACTGAATGTAAATGTGATATTTCAGTTTATTTAAAAATACATTATTATTTGAATTTTTTTTGGGAATAAGGCTAACTTTTAACAACAACATTTGGAAAAAGTCAAGGGGTCTGAATACTTTCCTAATGCACCTAATTCCACTTTGACGTTATGGAGTATAATAACGAAATCTAAATTGAATACATTTAAAATTCAGTCTAACACAACAAAATGTGGATAAAGTCAAGGCTTGTGAATTCTTTCTGAAGGCACTGTAGGTAGGAGTAAAGTGACTAGGGGTAACTAGGCAACAAGATAGATAAACAGTAGATTTAGCGTATGTGATGAGTCAAAAGAGTGCAAATAGGGTCAATGCAGATAGTCCTAGTAGCTATTTATTTAGCAGTCGTATGGCTTGGGGGTAGAAGCTTTTCAGGGTCCTGTTGGTTCCAGACTTGGTTCATCGTTACCGCTTGCTGTACGTTAGCAGATAGAACAGTCTGATTTGGGTGGCTGGACAATTTTATAATTTTTAGGGCCTTAATTTGACACCGCTTGGTATAAAGGTCCTGGATGGCAGGAAGCCACCCACTGTAGCGCCATGCGGTCGATGCCAAGCAGTTGCCACACCAAGCGGTGATGCAGCCATTCAAGATGCGGTAAATGTTGCAGCTTTAGACTTTTTTGAGGATCTGAGGGCCCATGCCAAATCTTTTCAGCCACCTGAGGGGGAAGAGGCATTGTCGTATACCTTCACAACTGTGTTGGTGTGTGTGTGTGTGGACCATGCCAATTCCTTAGTGATATGAACACAGAGGAACTCAACTCTCGCTCCCCTACAGCCCTGTCGATGTGCTTGGCCCTCCTTTTCCTGTAGTCCACGATCAGCTCATTTGTCTTGTTGAGGTAAAGGTTGTTGTACTGGCACGACACTGCCAGGTCACTGACCTCTTTATAAGCGGTCTCGTCGTCGGTGGTAATTTCTCTACATTGAAATGGATGACACACTACACACTCACTGTCTCGTCTGATGCTGCACATTGTTGGAGGGATGGTGTTCAGTAATGACACTATAATTGAAATCTACTTCGTCACAATCAACACGCCTAAAATAATGTTAATGTTTGACTAGACAAGTCCCCATTCCATCCACCTCTCCCACAACTGTCAAACTTAATGCACCGCTATGAGAACAAGACACAGGAAATCATGGCTATTGTACAAGGAAATAAAATCACTCGGAAAGATCTCAGGTTTAAAGAACACTGTTGGAAGTATTCCATCAGTGGCCGTCTGGTTGGCTATCGCTCAATCATATTGGGGTCTGGTCTAGGCTTGAAAGAAATGTCAGATTTTTATGCTCAGGAGCAATGAAGACACAGGCCCAATCTGCTCACATCATGAGCCTGGTGTTGTGGAGATGGATATCAGTAAGTGAGGGAAGAGGCTTGTTCTGCTCAAGGCCTGAAACTATCTGCTGCCATTGTTTATGTTCATTGAGTGCTCCATTGTTCCATCTCATCCCATTACTGCCTCGGAGATTAAAATGGCTACTGCCTGGTCTCTCGCTCCTTCGTTTTATTTTTCCCTCCCCCTCTTTTTCTTACACAAAACACATTTTGTTTCTCTCTACTTTCCTCCTACCCCACTTGCTTTCACTCATTCTCTCCCCCTCACCAAATCTATCCTCTCTCCCTCCCTCCCTCCCTCATTCTGTCTTTCATCTCACTCTCTTCCTGCCCTGAGCTGTCTGCATCCCCAAGAGAACAATCTTTTCTCTAGGGCCAGTTTTTTTTTTTTTTTTTTATTGTTATTTTTTTTTTTTCTGCTCTTGCTCCTTCGAGGTAATTTAGAAAGTGACTGTGGACCAGGAAAAGTTCTGACAGTGCCTACTGCTCTGGTCATCTTCTCCCAGTAGGAAACTCCATAGATGTAGAGCTCATAATCATACTATGATATGGTCTTATGACTCAAGCTCTCTGGCCTTCATGAACAAGAATGTTAATTAAGGACAAAAATGTATTTGTTTCACAGTCAAAAGTCCCAAAATTCAACCTAACTGTAGGAGGAGAGGAAGAATGAATTGTCTTTCTCTGAAGGCGTGAAAGGTTGCGCAACTCTAAGGGGTTTGTCAGATTCAGCTGGAGGATAATGAGAGACTTAGCGAGGCTGAACACAAGCAGTGTGAATCTGACTTCCCCTAGGGTATGCGCCTGTGTACTGCTGCATTTTCACCCATAAGAATCTAAGCCCTATCTAAGCCGGGGGCGGGCGGGTTCATTTTTCTATTTAATTTTGAATTTTAAGACCCCTTGAAGTATGTGTATATATTATTTAAAAAAACATTTTATTTGTCATACAAACACATGGAACAACAGATAGTCCCCACAAAAAAAATCAAAAGGAAGTTTGTTCTGAACTGTCTGTCCTGTATCTGAGAGATATATACTATACAGCGGATGAAATAAGTATTGAACACGTCACCATTTTTATCAGTAAATATATTTCCAAAGGTGCTATTGACATGACATTTTCACCAGATGTTGGTAACAACCCAAGTAATCCATACATACAAAGGAACCAAAACAAATAAGTTCAGAAATTAAGTTATGTGTAATAATGTGAAATGACACAGAATACCTCAAACAAGTATTTTTAATATATTTGTTCAGCTGGTACTGGGGGACCTTCAGACTGGTCCTGTGAGTCCTGTGTGTCCCCTAGAGTACAACGTACGTATTCGTCTCACCTTTTGAAAGAGGGATCATAGCCAAAACTGTTTGGACGCTACCGACAGAAGATGGCAGATTGGCTGTACCGACTTCAGATGAGTCCCAAGACTCTTGTGGGGGTCATAATAGTTTGTAGGCCACACGATTTTGTGAGAATGGGATGTCTCATGTTTTTTTCTGTTGTCTCATGGTCTTAAC
Organism: Thymallus thymallus; assembly: GCA_023634145.1. Classification (NCBI taxonomy): domain Eukaryota; kingdom Metazoa; phylum Chordata; class Actinopteri; order Salmoniformes; family Salmonidae; genus Thymallus; species Thymallus thymallus. Next base: position 4,991,576 of record CM042414.1, read on the forward strand.
AAACACCACTCTTGCTCTGTCAACTTTCACTGCAGATGCAGAGGTTTTACAAAGGTGGATGCTATGGATTGAGACTCATCCAATGCAACAAAAAAATTATAATCTTTAACTGACAGATTTCTATGTGATTTTCAATTTTTTTTAGATTTCCATGGTGGTGCGGACATTGACTTTAGGGGGTTGACGTTGATTCACGTGTGCTGATGGCCTGCACACATTTGATTTGTCTCTTCTGTTTTCTTTCACACTCCCCCCTCTTCTTTCCATCTCTCTCTCTAGGTTGGCGGCGGCAGAAGGAACAGAACCACGATTCATGAGAGTGGAGGAAGAGGAGGAGAGCAGTGAGGAAGATGATGATCTAACCCCTGAGGATCAAGGTGGGCCCCGCATCCCCCTCGTCATCCTCCTCTCACCCCCTCTCTATTCCCACTGGGCATCAGGCCGTGACCTTTCCCTGACCTCCCCTGTGTTGTCTTGTCAAGCACTTTGTGCCTGATGACGGATTCTCTCAGCTCAGCAGCCCCGGGCACGGCCGACGGTCCAAACGGAGCTCGCTCCTGGGGACTGTTCCAGTTGACTCTAGTCCATTTTGGCTCCACACACACACGTCTCTCTCCTCACTTTGCTCCATTTTTATCTCTGGAATACAGAGGAAAGTAAGAGCCCAACATGTAAATTCTGAAATGTGTGTATTACTAGGTGTGTCCAGACATACCCTTCATAGACCTATAATAGAATGTTCAACATTACAGAAAATTGCTTTGAGTTAAAATTCTCCCCATTTTTTAAAGATGGTAGTTTTTTTTTTCCAGCTATAATAACGACTTTGTATATGAGACCTGGTGAAAGGCACTACATATATACTATTCACCAGAGTTAGAAGGGTCATAAACTATTTTGATTTCAAAAGTATGAGCCCCCCCCCCCCCCCCCAGACAAATGTAAATTTGGATAAAACTTTTAGCTAAATGGCATATATTATAAAATGAGGAGTTGCATAAAATGTGTGCTTCGAAAAATCAACAAGGGAGTTGATTGATGGCATGATCTTGATGACTAGTAGTAACAAAAACTCATCCCCAACACATTGAGCCAGCTTTCCCCAAACCTCACACTTGTACTCTGATACTGCACTACTGTGACATCACTAAGCCTCCAGACATTGGCTTCCAAATTTGAAATCTGTGTCACATCCTCTCCCACCTAATTTCCATGTAACAATGTCCCTCAAGGTTGTTGCTCCGCACTCCAAAGCTATTGTTTGCTAAAAATAAGGCTCTCCTGACCTGCCTTTCGCAGCACCGTGTACGGATGTGGTTGCAAGTAGTCTTCGAAACATTATTATTTATTTTTTTTATCCCTGTTTTTACATCTTTCTTGTCTGCATTTGCTTTTCATATAGGCACCATTGCTTTTGCCAGGAAGGAGCAAGAAACATTCAACTTTGACCCTTTTGCAACCGTTGTCATGGTAACCTGACAGCTGTGTTTTCTAAATTCCTCAGTTTCAATAGACCTTCCACTGCTTTCATTTATAACTTTCAAAACAGTAGATTAGCAGCTTGCCTACTTGTAAATAATTACCTTATTTTCCTGGTTGTGATGAATGGAAAAAAACGTTGTCAGATATGTTCTGGTAATTATGAGGTGGCTTGACAAATAAATCCATTCATTTTGTTTATGCAGGTCCTAAGAAACATAAGTTGAATAACAAGTTATTTTCTAAAGAATAGAATAGCATATTTTATAAGCTACTGGTCTGTTCAGCCCATGGTTGCAACACACATGGGGCCTATATTTTATAGTAAGAATTAATATAATGGAATATAACAGAAAAAAATATAAATAATATTTGTGGAAAAACAATTTCAGAAAGTTACTTTTTGGATCCATGTTGGATGTGATCACACCGTCGTTCTCTTTTTCTTCTTCCAATCTCCCCAACGTTTATTTTGTCCTAAGACAGATATATTACTACTCGCTAGTAGGCTGTTAGACTTCAACTGACGTGCCTAGTTAAATACAAAATGTATTAGCGAAATATAAGGGCCAATAATTATTTACCTGTCTAAGTCAATAAAAAATATGTAATGGCAGTGTCATTCTCCCAGGCTAAGTGTGACAATAGACAAGAACAGCTTAAGGACAGAACTGCATACATTCTAAATGGAGAGAATGAATGCATTATAAGCTTCTCTGTCAACCTTTGTGATTGACAAGTACGATGTCTGACAACAATTAGAACGTTCATGATTTAATTCGTGCCAAAGACGGTAAGATGAAATACGACATTTATACTGAGGGGTTGGCGGGACTTACATTACCGCAATCATGATCATGTCGTTTGGCAGAAATAAAAGTTCAGGCTTTGTTTCAGATATAAAGACAAAGTTGACTGAAAAACTTCTTGGTATGAAAGGTATATTTGTGTAGTAGATTGATGCTATAAGCCCTGGAATTAGAAAGCTTTTTCTTTTTACAGTATTTCATCTCAGAACCATGTCCTTGAAAGTAGATTAGATTCTACTGGAACTGTTCAGTCAGGATCCTCATAAAAATAGTTTATGGTTTATTGATCCTTGAACCGCCATTTTGAGGACGAGCGCGTTAAGACTCTCCCTTCCCTTTTCAACTAAAACCTCCCTTTTCGCTTTTGAACGCTCCATCCCAGCCTCCCCTAAAGTAGCTCTCTATTTATCGTTCGTTCTCCTCCACAGACTGTAAGTCAGGATATTTACAGTACGTGTTGTGGCTCCCCTTTGCCTCCCTTGCACCACACTGGCTCTCACTCCCTCTTCTCTCTCTCTCTCGATCTGACTCTCTTGATCCACCTCGCCATTCAAATCAAAGGGCTTTATTGGCACGGGAAACATGTTAACATTGCCAAAGCAATTAAAACCTCTCTCTCTCGCCTCTCTTTCTCCCCATCAGCGAAAAAGAAGCAGTTCCAAATGATGAGGAAGATGCATTACAACGAGGGCCTCAACATCAGGTTGGCCCGGCAACTCATAGCCAACGAGTTGGCGGAAGAAGAGGACGATGATGAAGAGATGAGGGATGACACAGAAACGGAGGACATCAACGTAGACCCCCCGCAAGACGGTAAGCAGGATGTCTGCAGGTCCTTCGTTTTGGTCTTAATTTAACTCTTAATGTATTAAATTCACTTTTGAAAGTTCTTAGAAAGTGCGACGGAGATTCCACTGCTTAATAGTTGCCTCCACAGCCGAAATTATATATATTTTTTTTAATCAAATAATATTTCTCTCTGACCCTGCTGGTCATGTTTGAACATCTTAATGGTCATGAATTGTTATAATCTCCACCCGGCACATCCAGAAGGGGACTGGCTACACCCCAGAGCCTGGTTCCTCGGTTTTTGCCTTTCTAGGGAGTTTTTCCTAGCCACCGTGCTTCTACATCTGCATTGTTTGCTGTTTGGGGTTCTAGGCTGGGTTTCTGTATAGCACTTTGTGACATTGGCTGATGTAAAAATTGATTTATAAATATAATTGAATGATTTGAGTCGGGCCGTTGCCAGAGGGGGAGGTAGCCTAGTTGAGCAACATTTTAAAAATGTAAATGCGGGAAAGACAGTTTATAAAACAACTACTGTTAAAGAGTTTCAGCTTTGTGTGAGTAGAACAATAATTTCTCACCTGTTAATTTAGAGGAAATAACACTTTACAGGGTATTTAATTGAGATGATGCGCCAGCAGAACAAAGCATATTTAGAGTTGGAAGTCTAGCTAATATGTTCTGAGTTCCCACTTCTTCCGGTGGTAAATTGTGTAGCATATAGGGCATAGCCTAGGCCAATATGCACAAAAAACATGCAGGCAAATTAATCTCTAAAGAGCCATAAAGATATGAGTATAATGGATTCTATTTTGACATGTTGCACATCAAAATATCCATCATGCATTCCCTGAACATGTTAGATGAAATAGCAAACTTTTTTTTCACGTCTTACTTTGCACTGGGAAAAGGTCAGTCTAGATCCTCCCACACCCGTTATGCTACAGGCTCATTGCTAAAATGGCACACCTGCCTAATAATATGAGCCATGTAGGTTCTAGCCTTTGGTGAACGAACTAGCCCTACAAATACTACTTTTTTCCAACATGGGCTCATTTCTTGAGAGGAATTTTCGTAGGTGTGTGTGGCGCGCGCAGACCTAAATTGGTATTAAGTTGCATTACAAGTGCCATTAAATAGTTCTTAAGTCTTAAATTCAACTTCATGGAACCTCTAGATGCACTGGGTAAGACAAATAGGGGTTCTCAGAAACCTTTAGCTAGGACTTAATGTTCAGAAAAAGAACATCCGGAGCATTCTCTGGCGATATCCATTAAAAGCGATAAAATGCTTGATTCCCAGATGCCGTGTGTTTTTTTGGAAAACATTTTTACAACGTGCTAGGTATCAACAGCTAATCCATCACGGGCTGGAAGCTATAGAGAGCCTTTATTGGTCAATCGCACCATGACATCAACAAGCATTTTGCATTCCCCAACTTAGGCCCCGCCCACGCTCTTATAGCTGTGCTTCTTTCTCACAGCTCACTTTGTTTGTTGTGGCTGCAGTAAACTTCACTGTGCAGACACCTCAGTGATCTTGCTTTTGTTTGGTCACCATGTATGTACAGTTTAAGTGGGAAGTTTACATACACCTTAGCCAAATACATTTAAACTCAGTTTAATCCTAGTAAAAATTCACTGTCTTAGGTCAGTTAGGATCACCACTTTATTTTAAGAATGTGAAATGTCTGAATAATAGTAGAGAGAATTATTTATTTCAGCTTTTGTTTCATTCATCATATTCCCAGTGGGTCAGAAGTTTACATACACTCAATTAGTATTTGGTGGCATTGCCTTTAAATTGTTGAACTTGGGTCAAACGTTTGGGGTAGCCTTCCACAAGCTTCCCACAATAAGTTGGGTGAATTTTGGCCCATTCCTCCTGACAGAACTGGTGTAAATGAGTCAGGTTTGTAGGCCTCCTTGCTCGCACACGCTTATTCAGTTCTGCCCACAAATGTTCTAATGGATTGAGGTCAGGGCTTTGTGATGGCCACTCCAATACCTTGACTTTGTTGTCCTTAAGCCATTTTGCCACAACTTTGGAAGTATGCTTGGGGTCATTGTCCATTTGGAAGACCCATTTGCGACCAAGCTTTAACTTCCTGACTGATGTTGCTTCAATATATCCACAATTTTCCTTCCTCATGATGCCATCTATTTTGTGAAGTGCACCAGTCCGTATCCACAGGTACACCTCCAATTGACTCAAATTATGTCAATTAGCCTATCAGAAGCTTCTAAAGCTATGACCTCATTTTCTGGAATTTTCCAAGCTGTTTAAAGGCACAGTCAACTTAGTGTATGTAAACTTCTGACCCACTGGAATTGTGATATAGTGAATTATAAGTGAAATAATCTGTCTGTAAACAATTGTTGGAAGATTTACTTGTGTCATGCACAAAGTAGATGTCCTAACTGACTTGCCAAAACTATAGTTTGTTAACATGAAATCTGTGGAGTGGTTGAAAAAGTGAGTTTTAATGACTTCAACCTAAGTGTACGTAAACTTCCGACTTCAACTGTATGTCCTGGGATGATTTCAATGTCCCTCAGTCGAGCACCCGATTTCCTTCAAGCGTAGTTGAATAATATAAGCTATTTAGCAGATGCTGTTATTGTAGTGGTGGCACCAGGAATCAACCCGCCATGCTCTACCAACTGAGCTATACAGGACCACAAGAAGCACGGAGTACGCTGTGAAGGCACTTTCATTACCCTGTAGCCTGAAGTGGTAATTTTAAACATGAAGAAATTTATAAATGCTCACTTGGTTTTAAGACTAATATACTAGAGTACATGCATGGGAGCCATCTAGAAAGGCAATATGATTCTGAGAGTGTTAGAGAAGTGTAAGCTACACACAAAGGTTACCAGGCCCTGATTTATTGGGCCCTCCAAAGGTTCGAGGTCAAGCAGTCCTCCGCAGGGGACTGGTGTGGCTTGCTGGGGAAAAGGTTAAAGGTCTTAATACTGGACTCTGCAGTGCTGTTGACAGAGAAGTCTGAATTGAGAACTGGGCCCATATTCACAAAGTATCACAGAACAGGAGTGCTGATCTAGGCTCAGGACCGGTCTTTTATTCATTGTGATTTAACGGGCAAAACTGATCCTAGATCAGCACTCTTACTCAGACACTTTGGGAATACGGACCATGTTCACGAATACTATAAGACTACTTGAATGTTACCGTTCCTCTGTTAGTTGATGTTGTATTAATGAACACATAAGGTGCTGTCACTCACATTTTCCTCTTTTGATTTGCAGCTCTGGATTCCTAGAGGAGGAGGAGGACCCGCCACCACCCCTGTCCCCAGCCTGTGTGTCTTGGCTCATGAAATATTCAAGAGACACTTCGCTACACAGTGCCGGACCATAGAGCAGACCGCTTCATAACCCCCCCCCCCCCCCCCCCCCCCACACACACACACACACACCTTCACGCGTTTGTATATTTCCCAGAAACACTGCACTGCAAAGCATATCGACCCTGCCTGTCGCTTCTCCTCGTTGCAAAGAGTCCCTCTCAAAAACCAGACCTGTAGGAACCGAGACCTAAAGACTGTTATAACAGACTGTTATTGTCAGTGAGGACTCCTGCCTCACTCCATCACCCACCTGCTAGCTTCCGTTTGTCCGACTGTCCCGGCTTCTCCTGAGCCCCTGGCGGAAGCTGTTGGAAACCCCACTTCCTCAAAAACAGCAGCACCCATTTGATGGAAGTGGTGGATAATTATTATGACTGTGGTGGGAGGGTAGGAGGATTTTGGTCTCTTGCTTTTTGTGGTTAGTTCCTCTTGTACCCATACCTACCAACAGAACTGTCGTTGGAGAAACCTTGGTGAGATGGTTGCTGTTCTGGGTATTTGGATCTGTCTCCTCCTCAGTTCCCTTGATTTTTGGATGTAGGCTTGTCTGGTATGGATATAGGAACAGCATACTCAGCATTTACAACCAGCCCACAAGGCACCTTGATGTCCAAGATGGCCAGCATTTCAGTCTTACATAATATATACACGCCCACTATAGGATTTAGTACAGAACATACATGTCCGCTGACTAATAGGAGTAGATATGTTTCAAACAAGGTCCCATTCTCTTAATAGGGTGGCTAATGTACTGAAACTGACAGCAAAACCTATTTATTCTCATGCAATAAAATGACCATTTATTATGGATTGCATTGTGATAAGTAACCATACAATAGCGTAATATAATGTCATTTCTCACAGGACATCTGCATATCATACCTATGGAACCCAGCTGCGTTATGCATGGCTAATAAACTCCTCGGCACTAATGCCATGTTTGCGCACTAAGCTAATAAGGACAACATTGAGGAAACGCACCTCCAGAAAAGGTTTGTACTACTGATCAGCAGGGGGTGTATTCACTAGTAACCAAACGGGCCAAAACGGCACGGGACTAACCTGCATTTGTCCAATAAGAAATGCTTGTAGGACTGTTTCCTATACAACGTTAATAATGCTACTGACCATCCCACAGTAGGACTGTGGGAGGTAATGGGTTGATTGGCTGAATGAACTGAAAGTTTTCTTGGATAGGTTGTTGATATTATGCTCATTCTTACATTCTGTATGAAGGGTATGGTATTGTAACATGTCCTTTTAGTTTTTGTGCCCTGCTACACCTTTGTAATCTGCTATTTACCTGGCTGACAAAATTAGTGATATCTGGGCAACTAAGACCGTTGGTTACTGTATATTTATTGCTTCTATGATATTTGAGTAATTTCACCTCAATCTACATGAACCTTTGAGAAGCACTGTCCTCCCATGATACATTTATTGAGTTTTGATGTCCTTCTCTTCCTGATTTTGAGTACATTACTAAACGTTCTTTGTTTTATCTGGACATGTAGTGATTGTTTCTTTCATTCTTCTCAGAACTAGACTACCAAGCCCTTTTAATTCTGTGACTGAATGGCCATATAGGCTAGGTGTCCATACATTGGATTCTATCCTTACGATTTCGAAAGGTCAGCGCTGGATCCCTTTTGAAAATGACAGCATCCCACCCACAGGAAATACAGATTGATACACTATGACTGTTTCCATGTTCAGCCTTGGTCTTTATTTCTCTAGTCTACTATTATCTGAATAATAAGAGAAGGCAAAAACAAACAAGGTAATTAATGATTGAAAGAGTAATTACTTTGAATAGATTTTTTTTTTGTTACATTTTTCAGGACTTAAGACAAAAGGATGAGGCTGTCTTTGAATCAACTTGTATGACATTAACCCAGAGTGGTTATTACAAGGTAAATGTGCCTATATGATGTATTTGTGTATTGTAAATGAATAGGCTACGCTCATTCTTCCCTGTGCAGTTCAAAGGCTTGGATTCCACTGCCTACTTGTCCTCTTGCTTATATTCCACTATGTTTTCTTTCTTTAAGAGGGACAGTAGGCTAACATTCTATCTCACATGATCATTTGTCTGTCCCCAAATAATAGGGACTTTTGATTTCTGTTTTTTTGTATCTTACATTTGCATGTTCTTAGTCATAAGGATGTGTATTTTTGTCTCCCATAATTAAAGGATGCTGTTTATGGAGCGTCTGCTTTTGAGCCTTGCGTTTTATTATGTGGAAGTAGTACGTAATACCATTATCACCGTTTATTTGATCCAGGTACCTACTCAAATCAGATCACTGTATAGACCAGTACTTCTCTGTGGCCACTAGATGGCAATAGTATACAATACATGTTCACCTTGAGAGGAGCAGTTACTTAAGTATTTTAGATCTGTGGATTCATATTCTATAGTTTCTCATTTAATATTACAATAATCCAGTGGCAGATGGATTAGGTATGATACAGAAATGTAAGGGTGGATGTATTTAGTTAAAAGCAAAATATGCGAACGCTCAACACGCGTTTAATATGGCCGGTGTCAGTAAACGTCTAAGAAAAAGCGTCAGTGAGGTGGTAGTTAGCCACGAACGCACCTTTTAGTATGGACATTGCTATTGAGAGCTTCCTCCATTTTAAAGTAGATGGTAGGGATTCCTATGAGTTGGGAGCAATCAGTCAATGAAGAAGAAAATTAACTACTTGTTTCACTGGATGTATAAATCTGAAGCATCCGGTTGGCATTTCTAATCACCACCAAACATGGTGATTAGAGGAAGCCCACTGGCCGGCAGGGAGAGAAGATGGAGGAAGATGCATTTTGGCTCACTTTGGCTGACTTTCTTTCTCATCAATATAAATGTTTATCAATAGTTTTATTTGTCCAATACTATAATCTGTTACGAACAGAGTGGACTACGTTTGGTAGACTTTAGCCTTTGCCAACGTTTTTTTTAAAAAAAGTCATTATTTAGAAGGAGTGCAAGGGCGAATTTAGTTAATGCACACCTTCGCTTCACATAGTAGGCGTTCCGTAACTGATATATGCAAATATATGTTAGAACCCGCCAATAGTATCTCGCTAGTTCCCATTGGCTTTGGTCTATATTGGGTTAATTATTTAAAAAAATCTTTGGTATTTTCCAGGCAGGGCCATTGATGGCGTCCACCATTTTAATGTAATCAATTGCGTGGGACTTTATTTGGCTGATCCCTCCTGGTGAACCGGTCGGAGTCATGTCCAACCGGGTCATCAAGAGGAATCAGCCAATCGTGAAGAAGAAAATGTACTTCAACATGGCGCTGTGTCACAAGACGCCATAACGGCAGAGATGTAAAGACGAGTCCTCTAGATATCTCTATGGTTCCGGTAGAGAAAAGACCACATGTCCAGCCTCTCGTCCCGAAGAGAGCGTTCTCCTTGGATGGTCCAAGTGTCACTTTTCATGGATCAGGAAACACTTGACACGGTGATTCGTAGACACAGCAGCGCAGATAGAGGAGTTGAACATCTTTATCATAGTGTTTGCGTGAAAGGAAAAACCTCATCCCACTGGCTGAGTGAAGCGGTCTATTCATGTTGAATTAAAAAAAAAAAAAAAAAGAAAACGTACAATTTTGGTCTTTACTTAAGTGATTATTTTACTTGTAATTGCTTATGGTTGCATTGTCGGGAGCGTATTATTTGCTAGCCAGCTACACCGCGTCTAGCTGGCTAGTTGACCGACGTATTGTGGATTGATATCCCAGTTCGCTGACGGTAACGAATCCAAGGCAAGGGACCATCTGCTTTTAATCCCAGTGTTTTTAATCCCTGTTTTTACTTCTTAAAGAAGATGAAGATAGCGGTGGAATTCGAGGAATGTCTCAAAGACTCTCCAAGATTCAGGTAGACCAAGTGTCCTTAATGTTTTGTTCCTACGTGATCTAACAAGTTGGTCAGTTTACCGAGCTAACATTACGCTAGCTCGCTTCTTGTCAAAAATAATTAGCTTGCTAGCTAGCTAGCTAACGTTAGCTTCAGGGAGCTCAGCTCTTGTCCCTTGGCTAGGTAGCTAAATTATCTAACCACTTATCTGTGTATGTGTCAGTACAACCACTAGATTATTTGATTCGTAAGAGGAATGGTAACGTTAACTACCAGGGGTCAAATCACATTTGTAGCTGACGTTACCTACATTGTAACATCTCAAGAATCACTTATTTTCTTTGGTTTGTTTGGGTCATGGGTTGCTAATTTCCAACATGAAAATGAACGTCCAGAGGTCTCAACTGGCAACCATGAAGTTGCTACTCATGATCCTGCAGCAGCTAACATTACAGCTTGGTTCTAGGTTTTCAACAGTGCTGTCATTGACCTCATTACATTGTCTTGAAGAATACTAGGCAGTTAATAGCTCTAATATAATGCCCTGTGCTTACTTTGAAGATGTACAAGATGCGTCAGCCTGCCCTGCAGCCTATCGAAAGGTTTACCACCTTGTGTTGTCAAATGTTATCCAATTGTTATTTAATTGTATTCAGTAAGAGGGCTGGGGGCTCCCGAGTGGTGCAGTGGTCTAAGACACTGCATCTAAGTGCTACTGGCGTCACGACACACACCCTGGTTTGAATCCAGGCTGTATCACAACCGGCCGTGATTGGGAGTCCCATAGGGCGGCGCACAATTGGCCCAGCGACGTCTGTGTTTGGCCGGTGTAGGCATTCATTGTAAATAAGAATTTTGTTCTTAACTGACTTGCCTAGTTAAATAAAGGTAAAAAAAAAAAAAGAGCCATCCCTTCCTCTCTGACTTCTCCCTCTGTGCTGAACAACATCCTCCTCTCTTACAACATGAGAAACAGATGTTAGAAAGCTGTTGGCAGGAAACGTGGAAAGAGGCTTTTATTTTTTATTTTTATGAGAGCATTTACTCAAGGATCAGTTTAGGGGATGAACGAAAAGCCTTCCAATCAGCTGAGCGTGAAACGATGACTGGCATTCTGGTTGGCACTCGTGGTGGGGGTGGCACCTGTGCTTTCATTTGGCTCCTTCACAACTTGTGATTCAAAATACCTGCCATATCATAATGTAATTTAGCAGATACATTTATCCAGAGCACTTTAGTCATGTGTGCATACATTTTTTACATATGGCTGGTCCTGGGAATCGAACCCACTATTTTAGGATTGCTTGTGCTATGCACTACCAACTGAGCGGAGCTTTGGGCTCCCAAATGGCGCAGTGGTCTAAGACACTGCATCTCAGTGCTAAGGGCGTCACTACCGACAACCTGTTTCGAATCCAGACTGTATCACAACCGGCTGTGATTGGGAGTCCCATAGGGCGGCGCACAATTGGCCCAGCGACGTCAGAGTTTGGCCGGTGTAGGCCGTCATTGTAAATAAGAATTTGTTCTTAACTGACTTGCCTAGTAAAATAAAAAGCTACAGAGGACAATGTCATTATTACACAGCCTAGTTTGAATATGTGAATCAGGGTTCTCCCCAAAGAATGTAAGAGGTGCTGCTCCGTCTAGTGGACTGGCTGCTCCAGTATTTTAATAACTTTATTTGTTACCATATAAGCCCTTTTTTTTTTTTTTGCTCTCGATTGCAGGAAATGGCAGTGTTAATATATCTGCCCGCCTGCCCCCGGCCATACTCAGCGGAAACACCTTGTTAAAACCCTGTCAATGATGCCTATACAGTCCCTCACCGACACAAACAATCAATATCTATAGTGATTCTCTTTTCACCTCTATAGCACCTGGTTTAAGGAAATAATATTATAAATACAGATTCCATGCTGTTAACCCTAATCTGTGAGAATGTTGGTTAATCTGTGATCTTTTGTCAGATAGCCACCAGTGCAGTCCACTGTGACAGGTAGACCTATAGGCAAACAGCTGCCAGGTTTCTACTGACCCCTGCATTTTGGGGGGGGGGGGGTCATCACTTCCAGTCACCTGACCCTAAGCACCGGTGGGGTTTATTGTGGGTTAGAATTTACCAAAGGTCCTTAAACAACAGACATTCTTTCCACTTTTGTTTTCCATCATGTTTGATTTGGCAGAGAAGAGGTCAGAGAGAGAGTGGCGTAATGGACGAAAACGGGGATGCAGACCAACGAGGAACAACTGTCTTTTGACATCTGTTTCCGTGTGTGTGCAATTTCAACTCTGTGAATGTGGAGCCCCCATATGTGGGATGTTTTTTTCCCAAGTGGGTAGGTTACAGCCCACATTCCCTCTGCCTCATTTTAGATGTAGCCTTGGAGTTATTATAATTTTTTTGACAGTTCGACCCATTCATTTCAGCCTACTGTATATCCAGCATTTAAGGAAGTTTGATGTTTCATTTTGCAATTATGGATTGTCCTTATATCCTCTTTCCTCCTCACCCTGTAACAGTCTTTGTAATTGAAAGTCCTGCAGAAAATGAGCTTGGCTGAGCGCCATCTACATGATGTCATAGGCCGCTAGGTAATGGTAGCAATTTGACCTGCCTCATTGACGACCCCGCAGCTGACGCGTCATCACTAGCGTTGACAATGCAGAGCAGAGGACTTCGCCGGATACATTCGCCACAGTTCAAGAACGTTGACGGTGGGCCGGACAGTCCCTGTGCTAACTTTAGTTAGCCTTTGAGTTTGTTTCTCACAGAAGTCAAGTAGTGGTTGTAAACTAATGTCTTTGCTACCCTTCACGTGATGTAGCCTCAGCCTAATCTACGATTCCCTCGGGATTTTACGGGATCCAATTAACATTCGCAATGAACACACAGGATATGTTTGCTTAAGACTATTGAGCAGCTGGGACGTTACTGGGAACAGTAGCTAATTAATCTTTATCACTCTTTTAAAATGGGTATGATCAAGGTTGAGGTATGTGGTTATGATTGACTTTTGGGTATGCCTTTGGATCTAGCCTACAGTTGAGCAGAACACTGTCTGTCAGCCGATTACCCTGCAACAGAATAGTGGTATGGGTATCATGAGAGAGTTCTGGGTGGAGTCAGAGGACATGTGAAGCACTAGCCTACACATTGATTGTTTCTCTTGAACTGGCTCCCTAGTTACTGTAACTGAATGACACACACACACACACACACACACACACACACACACACACGTGCTTACACTCATTGAGTTACTTACTGTACTTTTCTTCTTTTTAATCACCAAGGATTTCATCTTGTTAGTTATTCTTCAGAGTTTGTGTCTTTTTTCCCCAGCGGGAACCCCCCCAACACATCCCCACTCTCTAACAATAACAGGATATACACCACGGCACAGGGGCCCAGTCTTTACATTTTCCATCTAGCGTTCCAGAGAAGTATGAAGTAAAAGTAGCCGTGTTGGGACTGTCATCCTTTCCCTCTCAAACCCCACTTTGTGCTTGTCTCGTAGGATCCTACATTATATCGACGTCCCCACAAGTCAGCAGGAGGAGGCTGTGCGAGACAGCCTTTGATTTAGGTGTATTTTAAGTACTGCTCAGATTGGTGCCTCAGGTTCGGGCCCCTGAGAGGAGGCCATTGTGTTGAGGGGTGTGTCTGTGTGACTAACCTGTTTTTAAATATCTCACTCCCACTCGAAGGCTAACACACAAACCCCTCTTGGCCCACAACCAGCAAAACTCCTCTAAGTAGCCAGAGCCTTTCTCTGGCAACGCTCACTGAGTCATTGTGAGGGAATTCATTGCGTCTGTGTTTAGAAACGATACAGGTCTATATCCGTGCTCCGCCACCTCTATTATGGCCATTTGATTCAGTCTTTGTGGTGTGGGCATGGGGGAGCTGAATGTAAACCGGCTCCCCACCACTCTCCATCTTGACAAGCCTGTCCCCACCCATGTGTAGCTCTGCATTGTGAAATGGTATAGAGGATCATTTGTGTCAGCCAGGGCGACTTGAGTGGTTTGGCCTAAAAAAGGTGCTATATAGGGGAGTTGGTACAGATAAAGTAGGACCTACGCTGTTGGACTTACAGATGGGCCCTGATGATGTCAAAGCTCTGCCAATCAATCACTGATCTAGGATCAACTATCTCTTCCCTAGTAAACTGAATCTAAACTACAGCAGACTAACCCAAACATTGCCTTTTCATACTGCAATAAAGGGATCTTAATCACATGCTTTTGATTATCTTGCCAAATTGTTCTGTTGTCTGGCCTATTGTGAGAGGGAGATCTGTATACAGTCGTGACCAAAAGTTTTGAGAATGACAAGTATTGGTCTCCACAAAGTTTGCTGCCTCAGTGTTGATTGCAATTTGCATATACTCCAGAATGTCATGAAGAGTGATCAGATGAATTGCAATTAATTGCAAAGTCCCTTTTTGCCATGAAAATGAACTTAATCCCCCAAAAACATTTCAACTGCATTTCAGCCCTGCCACAAAAGGACCAGCTGCCATCATGTCAGTGATTGTCTCGTTAACACAGGTGAGAGTGTTGACGAGGACAAGGCTGGAGATCACTCTGTCATGCTGATTGAGTCGGAATAACAGACTGGAAGCTTTTAAAAGGAGGGTGGTGCTTGAAATAATTGTTCTTCCTCTGTCAACCATGGTTACCTGCAAGGAAACAAGTGCCGTCATCATTGCTTTGCACAAAAAGAGCTTCACGGGCAAGGATATTGCAGCTGGTAAGATTGCACCTAAATCAACCATTTATCGGATCATCAAGAACTTCAAGGAGAGAGGTTCAATTGTTGCGAAGAAGGCGTCAGGGCGCCCAAGAAAGTCCAGCAAGCGCCAGGACCGTCTCCTAAAGTTGATTCAGCTGCGGGATCGGGGCACCACCAGTGCAGAGCTTGCTCAGGAATGGCAGCAGGCAGGTGTGAGTGCATCTGCACGCACAGTGAGGCGAAGACTTTTGGAGGATGTCCTGGTGTCAAGAAGGACAGCAAAGAAGCCACTTCTCTCCAGGAAAAACATCAGGGACAGACTGACATTCTGCAAAAGGTACAGGGATTGGACTGCTGAGGACTGGGGTAGAGTCATTTTCTCTGATGAATCCCCTTTCCGATTGTTTGGGCCATCCGGAAAACACCTTGTCCGGAGAAGACAAGGTGAGCGCTACCATCAGTCCTGTGTCATGCCAACAGTAAAGCATCCTGAGACCATTCATGTGTGGGGTTGCTTCTCAGCCAAGGGAGTGGGCTCACTCACAATTTTGCCTAAGAACACAGCCATGAATAAAGAACGGTACCAACACGTCCTCCGAGATCAACTTCTCCCAACCATCCAAGAACAGTTTTGGTGACAACCAATGCCTTTTCCAGCATGATGGAGCACCTTGCCATAAGGCAAAAGTGATAACTAAGTGGCTCGGGGAACAAAACATCAACATTTTGGGTCCATGACCAGGAAACTCCCCAGACCTTAATCCCATTGAGAACTTGTGGTCGATCCTCAAGAGGCGGGTGGACAAACAAAAACCCACAACTTCTGTCAAACTCCAAGCATTGATTATGCAAGAATGGACTGCCATCAGTCAGGATGTGGCCCAGAAGTGAATTGACAGCATGCCAGGGTGGATTGCAGAGGTCTTGGAAAAAGAAGGGTCAACACTGCAAATATTGACTCTTTGCATAAACTGAATGTCAT
The DNA here is from genome assembly GCA_023634145.1 of Thymallus thymallus. NCBI lineage: Eukaryota > Metazoa > Chordata > Actinopteri > Salmoniformes > Salmonidae > Thymallus > Thymallus thymallus. The sequence goes on from CM042414.1 coordinate 5,007,620, forward strand.
TGTCAATGAAAGCCTTTGACACTTATGGAATACTTGTAATTATACTTCAGTGCACCATAGTAACTACTGACATAAAGATCTAAGAACACTGAAGCAGCAAACTTTGTGGAGACCAATACTTGTGTCGTTCTCTAAATATTTGGCCACGACTGTACACATACTGTACATTCGCACAGACTCAAATTAGAGGTTACTGTGTGTGCTGGTGTTGCCGGTAAGTCCCTTTCCTTTCTCCCAGTGTGGACTGTGAAATGGAAGTAGATATGGACCAGATTACCTCTTCAGATGACTTCCTGTCTGCCTTTTTGGCGGCTAGCCGTCAGTTTTTAGATGGCGAGAGACAGATACCTGCATTTTGGCCAGTATCCCTTTGAAAGGAAGAAGGGACACCTCTATCTCCTTAATGTTGCATTTTATCACAGATCAGCTTGAGTTCTGGTGCTGCTGGGATGAGAGCTGGACTTTTAAAGCCATTATAAAAGGATGAGGTAATAACCAATGTATTACAACAATTAATGTGTTGGCGCAAGATAGAACCGCAATAATCAGTCTGCTACTGTACGATCCTTATTAATTAACAATATTCCTCAAATGAGCATCCAATTTTGTTTTTCAGCACCAACCTCAGTTTTCTTTCACATGCCTTTTTTAAAGTCTTGCTCTACAGACCCAAGTGCTGTATCTGGTACTTTACCAATGCATTGTAATGCTTGGAAATGCTTTATGTATGTATGTATGTACAGTGCATTTGGAAAGTATTCAGACCCTTGACTTTTTCCATATTTTGTTACGTTACAGCCTTATTCTAAAATTGATTAAATTGTTTTTTTCCCTCATCAATCTACAAAATACCCCATAATGACAAAGCAAAAACTGTTTTTTTTAGAAATTTTGTGTAGGCTTACCCTGGTGTGACGTTTAGATAACCGTGTAAATCTCTCACGGACAAATAAACGGAAATATCACATTTCCATAAGTATTCAGACCCTTTACACAGTACTTTATTGAAGCACCTTTGGCAGCGAATTCCACCTTGAGTCTTCTTGGGTATGACGCTACAAGCTTGACACACCTGTATTTAGGCAATTTCTTCCATTGTTCTCTGCAGATCCTCTCAAGCTCTGTCAGGTTGGATGGGAAGTGTCACTGCACAGCTATTTTCAGGTCTCTGTAGAGATGTTCGATTGAGACCTGTCCCGAAGCCACTCCTGCATTGTCTTTGCTGTGTGCTTAGGGTCGTTGTCCTGTTGGACGGTAAACCTTCGCCTCAGGTCCTAAGCACTCTGGAGCAGGTTTTCATCACGGATCTCTCTGTACTTTGTTCTGTTTCTTTCCCTCAATCCTGATTAGTCTCCCAGTACCTGCCTCTGGAAAAACATCACCACAGCATGATGCTGCCGCTACCGTGCTTCACCGTAGCGATGGTGCCATGTTTCCTTCAGACGTGACTCTTGGCATTCAGGCCAAAGAGTTCAATCTGGGTTTCATCAGACCAGATAATCTTTATTTATTTATTTATTTTTTTTCTATTAGAAGGATTTAATAATTTGCATTTGTCTACTTATGATAATGTGAAAGGTTTGTTTCTGTCTCCATATAATATGGTAAATATATCCAAGGCAAAAAACATCTACATTTTAAATGGTATTAATATTAATTTGCATATTTTTCAGTTAATTCCCGTTAATTCTCATGGAGAGTCTCCACCTCTGAATATTCCCTAAAATGTGCAACCCTATTTGTGATTTATACCCTTGTCATGTTCCATTGATCTTTTCAAGGAGGCATAGTCATCCAACTTGACCTTTTTACTACTATGAATGTTAAATCAATGAAATGGCATTTGTCTGTGGCCTCCTAGACACAGTCATTTTGATTTAACCGTGCTCTGTCATTGTGGAGAGCACATGGGTAATACTTTAAAGTTGTTGAATCCATGTGCTCCTTTCATTTGGCCCCTTTCTCTTTGTTTTAAACTGAAGGGGGATTATCCAATGCAAAATAGCTGTTATTTTGGGCAGCTGGAGTGGTGCATCATCTTTGACATCTGTCTATATTGCAAGTAGTAATCAGTGGCAGCCCATATCGAGCTAGAACTGCCCAGCAGAATTGTAACACAAATGACAAAGAAATGTAGCCTATGGGATGATGTGTGTGTGTGTGTGTGTGTGTATGTATGTATGTATGTATGTATGTATGTATGTATACACACACACAGGGTGGCTGGAGTGACGGCTCAACCATAGCTCTTTGGCTTCAGCCAGCTCCTGATAAACCGTTCTCATTTGGAAAGCTGTCAGATTGTGAGGATCCATAGTGTCGTCTGTAAAAAGGCTTTTACACCGTTTGTTAGTTCGTTGTAGGTGCATGATAAGTTGTTCAGCTCCATTTATATGTCAGTTGCCAGACAACATAATGGAGACAACTCCATTATGACAACGACAATTTAGTATAAAGCCATCTGTCTGTGCATATCTCACACACACACACACACACTGATAGACAGGCGCACACACCGACAGACACCGCCAGTCACACAATCAGTGAGATGGAAAAAGTAGTCTTCAAGGGGGGAGTTGGGCTCATCTTCAAAGCATCTTCTCACTGCTCTGAGTCGACAGGGACATGCTTGCATCTTATTTTCACTCCGTTGCCAGATGTTTTGGCATGTCGGTGCAATGCGGGACGTGGCAGCCATAGAAACAACTGGAGGGGCCCTCCCGCCTGGTCCTCCCTGGGTGTCACTGTAATCCCAACTCTGCTATCTCCACCCCCCCCCTCACAACATCGTCCTAATTTGATTATGCTGGATGCACCATTCAACCCCAATGGCTTCGTATCAAACTCACAGGGGATTATTCCAAGTTCCCCAATCGGCGCGACCACACGCTTATTCAGACTCACTGATCCCTATTGTTGACTCATCCTAGCCTGGTTCCTCATCGGGATGTGTGGAGGAAACAAGATAAGCTTTCGCTGCAGTATGTGTTTGCAATACTTCGGAAAACCCCAGTTTGAGACTAACTGCACTCACTAACCTATGTGCCTAATTAAATGCGTGGTTTAGGCCTACATGATTTGATATTTAGTAGTGGGTGGGAGGGGGAATCAATACATATCGGGTATTATTTTTTAGCTAGTTTGCTGTACCTTCATAGCTTGTTCTCCATCTTCTTTTTAAATGGGAAGCCCATTTGTTTTCAGCGCTTTCGTTTCCCTGACTGATCAGAGCTCGTTGTCTTAAGCTCCCTCTTGTCCCTCTACAGCAATATATGGCTGGCAGGCAGGCAGACAGGTTGTCTGGCCAGCAGCTACTAATAAGGGTGTAGTGCTGAACTCAAGACAGCCCAAGCGGAGATACTTGACCGGAGATCACACCCTTGATATTAGGAAAGGCTTGCAGGGTGTCATAGCCTAACACAGATTGAAAGTGATTCCTGAAATGCTTTGTACTGTTTTATGTTGTGAACTTGTGACCCTTTAGCCTACTATGAATACAGATGGGACTATTTAGATTCTCCACTGTTGTGTGTTGACTGTTATAAACTGGTTGGTTCCAGCCCTGAATGCCGTGGTATACCAGACCATATACTTTTTTTATGAGTGAGTTCATGTCCCAGTTTTTACGGGGCGCTGTCAACACTCTACTAGGGATGACTACATTTTGTTGATTGTTTGGTCGATAGGCAACAAAGAAAAATCGTGGTATTCAAGACACTGGTCTGATTCTCTGTTTTTATAACGGGCTTTCTCCTGAGTTGGATAGCGGTCCGATTTTTAAAATAAAACAAATTATTTAAATGTATTCTCACTGAGCTGTGCCCCACATGTAATACAACAACTGGTCTTTTACCTGTGTGGTCATTTAGCCTACCTCAGGTGTGTGTGTGTGTATGTATGTGTGTGTGTGTGTGTGTGTGTGTGTATATATATATATATTTAAATGGTCTGAGAAGAACAGGAATGCATTGGCAGGGCAATTCAAGCAAACCTTATTACTACAGTAAAGCCAATATGCAGTGATTAATGTATTGGTTCTATAGCCTACTGAACAAACCTCATTACTACAGAACTGTTTTTAACTGGTTAATGTTGAATAGACTTACGTTTTTTAAAGACATATCTGAACGGTAGATCTCTGCTTGCATTTTGACTCTGATCTCGACTCAAAAAAAGGTTGTTGACCACTGTTCTAAAGCGATCTCTTTATCATGTTCTAAAGCGATCTCTTTATCATGTTCTAAAGCCATGTCTTTGTTTATCATGCAGTCTTGAGATTGTCTTCCCAGTTTCCTCTTCGGTTGCATCCGGTTGCTGCTGCTTCCAGGGTGTTCTTCCCGGGAAGGCCAAGCTGTGCTTTGTCACCTTTTAGCTGAACAAAATGCCAGATATAGGCCCATGGCGTTAACCAATGTGTCATCTCTCAATCTGGTCCCTCGTGTGTGTGTTCCCTTTCCCTCCGCTTTTTGCTTCCTTTCTGTGTCAACCCTACACACAGCATCACCATCACCTGGAGTTCTCATTTCAGTTGAATGACTCCTTCCAGTGCAATGACTCCTGACTGTCCATTTTCCCTCATAGCCTTTTTTCCATTGAGTTTTATCACTTGAAATGAAGCTCCTCTTTTTACAAATAGAGTAACTAATGTTGTTTTTTCCCTCACAGAGCCACCATAGAGGAGGTAGAGGGGGATGTCGGGGAGTTGGAGTCCAAACTCGACAAGGTAAGTCCATATGGTCCAGATTTGGAGCAATGAACACAGTGATTGAACTCCTGTTGTTTGCATGATGAACCACTCCCTCGTCATAGTAACCCTGTGTCCCGGTCCCCTATAACTGGCCTGAGATCAGTACAAGTTAACACCAAGTTAGGTAGCGAGAATCTCAAACTGGAAAGCTCGAGGAGTGTGGGATTTCTGTTGGTGGAAGAGGTGGGATTTTACTTATTCCTTGCAAGTTCACTCACTATTTCTGGATCTCCAGTGATTGCCGCTACATTGTTCTTCTGAGTGCGTCTCCCACCCTTTGACTCACACCATACCCTGGTGTCACGTCCCTGTTGCGCTGTAGCTGAAGGATCTGCTCCGGGGGTGTGGTGTGACGTGACTGCAGGGTGGGGGATGGAGGGGTGCCTGGAAGAGGAGGCTAGAGTTCAGGATTTTCTTTGAAACTAGGCCTTGCCATTTGAGTAAGAGAGCCACTCACACAACCAAGTTGAATCTTAAAACAACACAGGCTTTATTGGGACAATATTAATTGTCTTGAAGAACATTTCCCCTTGGGTGTGAAGAAAATAAACAACACATCTAATGTTGAATGACCGGTTATACAATGAAGGAAATCGGTGTGTGTGTTTATTATTGTTTTTATAGCCAAGATTGAATCTGCTGCAACACAAACATGGAAGTATCTAGAAGGTAAACTAGTAAATTAAAGATACTGCTGATAAAACACAGCACTGTTGATATTAAATAAATATTGTTATTATTGTATAACTTGCCTTATGCCACAAGTTCAAGCACAGTTGCACCACCTTGCATTGAACCCTGTAGCCATAGGGATTCTTTAGAGGCTTAGCGAACTCTTCTCGCCTACCTGGATTGATTTAATATACGGCTGCATTTCATTACAGTAAGTGTTTTCTGCTCGGCCCTTGTTGGCGCTCCTGCACTGATCTGAGATGGCTAGATGGGTTTTAAAGCTAATTTCCTGTAATTCTACACATTTTGCCATGCAGCTGAGAGAATGTTGCAGTTTTAAAGAGATATTTTGGCAATGAGGCCCTTTATCTACTTCCCCAGAGTCAGATGATTTCGTGGGTACCATTTTTATGTTTCTGTGTCCAGTATGAAGGAAGTTGTAGGTGGTTTTGTGAGCCAGAGCTAAATACCATGCTAGCAGATACCCATAGACATCCAGTCATTGTGCTAATGCTAGTTAGTATTTGCTCGCTAAACTACCTCGAACTTCCTTCATACTGGACACAGAAACATAAAAATAGTATCCACAAATGAATCTGACTCTGGGGAAGTAGATAAAGGGCCTCATTGCCAAAATCCCGAAGTATCTGTCAGTGCAGGAGCGCCAACAAGGGCCGAGCAGAAAACACTTACTGTAATGAAATGCAGCCGTATATTAATCAATCCAGGTAGGCGAGAAGAGTTCTATATACTTTATATCTGGGTTTTAGTTGTTTACGTTTAACACTGGAATGCTTTTTCCATCCCAAAAAATAAAACAACCAACAAAAAAAAAATCCTTTGCAAGTGTCCTTTACAATTTGGTATTATAACCCGTCCAGTTCCACCTGAAGCTACAGAATCTCTGCTGAAGGTTCTACAGAGTAACATTCCACTTCCCTGCTTACTCTTGTGAGTGCATGGATAAGGTCCAGGGATTGTTGTCTGCCCCCAATGAGTCAAAAAAAAAAAAAAGTCTTAGATGTGGAGGGTTGCATGTTAGGCTAATTACCTGTAGCTAGTTTCTGGTGAATTTCATTTTTAGATTCTCAGCCTCTCTCCAAGATGTATTTACTTATTAAAGTTTCAGTTCCACCAAGGGATGGTGTGTAAAGCAAGCACTATTTCATCCGTTACTCACTTCTCTGTCATCCCGTTCTCTCTCGTTCTCTCACCTCTTCAGCTGGTGAAGCTATGCATCGGGATGATCGACGCTGGCAAGGCTTACAACACGGCAAACAAAGAGTTTGTCAACGGAATCCGCGAGCTTGCTGCGAGCTCCACCAAAGATGATGTCATTGAGGTAAAATACCTATAGTAACCTAGCTTGATCTTCTCAAGTCAAAACTGTCCGTTCAAACTGTTAGAAAAAAAACCTGCCAGTTTCCTTGACTTTCTCTCTTTAGTGGGACTCCTCTGTTTTTCTTCTCACACATGTCAGGATTTCTGAAAGAATGCCCTGGCTGAAGAATTCTCCCAGAAAGCACCATTGTTTGCTCAAGTTTCAAATGACCTAAAGCAGCATAGCAGTACAGTCTTACCCATACCTCACTGTCACTGCCAGGAGGTTCTACTAGTCTGGAATACAGTGTTTATACCCCGTCGCTCTCGTGTGTGTGTCAGGGCTCCAGACTAACATTGTCCCCTGGTGCTAATTTTACAGTTGTGGCGTCCCGCAATAGAAAAAAATAAGTGATTACTTATAAAGCCATTCACAGTGCTTTATTAAGACATGTAATAGACTACTGGGATGGTATTCAAGACATTTTATCTAACACGTCCATGCAGGAATGCATGATTCAAGATATTTTGACACGCAACCTTAATCCAGTGATTGTCATGAATTCCGGGTTGACGATTAAGCTATTGTACAATATTTTACTGTTAAAATAGGGCTTTTGAATTGTATTTTATTCAATAGATATTAATTTGCCTACATATGTTTGTGCACTAATATCATAGGCTATTTTATTTGGCGCTAATTCATCACCTCAGTAAGTGGAAACTGCAAACATAACGCCCACTTCTGGTAGCCATGTATTCATCTAACAGTAAATTCCATGTCCTAACAAAACTATGCAGTTGTAGCCTACTACCCCATGATGCCTATATGCAGTCGCATTTTGAACGCTCCCTATCTCAAAAGCCATATCAAATGTCTTTGTTTTAAAAAATAGTTGCAGTAGAGCACAAATGAGAAATAAAAATGATACCTACGGAAAGCTTTAAGTGCGTTTTCTCCTGCAGTTGGATTTTGAAATGTTATAGCCTACAGTCAGGACTAAAATAGCTTCTCCCAGTGCGCAGAGGGAGTGAGTAACTTGCTCATCACAGCAGCAGCCAAGAGACTTTCATTACAGGAATCGTAAGGAAAAATGCACATTTCCTGTTTGACCAAATTGTGGTTTTAGGAGGGAGAACAATGGACGTTCAGACTGAAGTGACTGCACGCACCGACGCAACCAATTAAAAATGTAACTCGCACTGCCAAGTCAAAGGGTTGCAAAATGCAACTAAATGGTGGCAGCCTGGAGCCGTGTGTGTGAGATACAATAGAACTATTATCCATGGATAATACATTTTACTCAGACTGTGATGTTTTCATAGCACTGTTCTTTCCCATGTATCTGTACATACTGTCACAATACAGATAGATATACAGGTATCTAGTATCTTATATTCAGGCCTAGTATCTTATATACAGACCTAGTATCTTTGATATACACTTGTTTTTTTTTCCTCCCACAGTCCAGTCTCACAACATTTGCTGAGAGCCTGCAGGAGATGATCAACTATCATACGGTACGGCCGGCGACATTTTATTTAAAAATGAACGTGTTTTGTGATATACATGATGTATAGTTGGCTTTTGATTAGATTTTATTAGGATCTCTTTTAGTCCTCATTTGGACTAATCTTCCAAGAGTCCTTAAACATTTTAAATACAATTCATAAAACGCTGAAACATAAAACATACTGTTACAAACAAACATAATACACTGACATATTGTATAGACAATACTCAAGGCTTGTGTGTCTAACCCAAAAACCACACATTTTTACTGCCAGTGGGTGGTTTGAACAGGAATGGGACCTTTTTAAAATAGTCGGTGCTTTCGTCTTTCTGAAAAGCAGAACTGCAAAACCAAGAACGTCTCATGCTCCAAACACGTAACCGTATGTAATAGGGAACCAGCGTCCTGACTGCTCAAATACATCCCTAGTCCCTGCTTAGTGACCTGCCCTCTCTACCAATACCCCCTAAACCTTAGGGCCTGAGACCATGACTCAACACCGGAGATTGCAGTGAGATCAGCTGGATGATTTGTTCAAGTTTGCTACTCAGCATTAACCAGGGCACATGATCCTTAAAGCACAGAGCCAAATTTGTTTTGTCACCGGAAGCACGGCGCTCCCGTCCAGTCCCAACCACACTGGACGCATTGTCTGACCCTGCATCAGCAGGCTCAACATTGTGAGGCCTTCAGCTTTGGTGTCTGACGCTATAATATTGCTGACCGTTCATTTTGAAGGAAATAGAAGTTCTACAAGTTGGTGGTCTCTGACTAACTAGCGAGAATGAACACTGCGCCACAGCATGTCATTATTGAGCTGATTGGGTTTTGAAATCCTATAGGCTGGTGTGTATTATAATATGCCCCTGAAGGTACAGTCCGATCAATGCTGATTTTGTTTTGTAAACTCCCCTATAAAGTAGAGCAGTACACACCCTGGTTTGAGGAGGTGCCGACTTGCAGAACACACCATTCCATGTAAATAAACGAGTTTCACACACTGCTTGTAATAATTAAAATATGAAAATGTTGTGACTGTTACTCTGTTGCATAAAGTACTAATCAGTCATTGTTTCTCTGCTTATAGATTTTGTTTGACCAGGCCCAGCGATCGATCAAGACACAGCTTCTAACGTTTGTCAAAGAGTAAGTATGTCAAAATGAATGCTCCCTCAACACATCGCTGTTAAGAGTATTCTTCCTATACACAATAACAGTGGACATTTTTAAGTTGTGAACAGTGTCTCTGTATTCAACATAAAAATGGTTTCTGATAGCTCATGGTCTAGGTCTAAAATAATAAGTTAAGTAAATGACATTGTGGAATTGAGCCGTGTAAAATAAATTCACACAGCACAACTGCTAAGAAGGAGGAAGCCCACCAACAGCACATGCATATGAATGAAGAGATTAGGGGCAGCACATCGATACGATGAAGGATGGGTTTACGCAGTCCGGGATGCAATGTGGAATACTAGGTTATTTGATCAGAATACTAGCTAATACTCACACATTTTCTCCAGACAGTTTGCGTAAGAGTTTAAGCCTGATTTATATCATTATGCAGGATTAGCCAGCTGCCTCCGGCCACACCACAGACGGGCTCAACTCCTAGATCAGCGTTCTACCTTTTTTTTTCAAAGAAGCACTCAAAACCATCTTCCCGAACGATTACTCCTCCTAAGCAGTCCAAGGTGACTTTATTTAACTCCGACACGAGCAGTACAAGCCAAAAAACAAGATGTATGACATTTGAGTTGAAGTAGTGGACTTTGCCCCTTCCGTTTTAGAGTTAAGTGTCCTCATATCTGTGCCAATTCATTTTAAATGTACAATTCACACTGCGCACACTAGCAAATGACTCAAGCTTTAACATTGAGTTCCACTCAGAAGTTGTCAGGGTGCATGTGAGGCTAATAGCCGAATAGTAATTAATTGCTTCGCCAGATACTTAACTCGAGCATATGACACATCACCCTGAAGGCAGGAGACTCATTTGTACTCACAAGAAGGAAGAGAAATTTGTTGTTTAGGGCCGTTGCTTCCATTTAAAATACTATAGACCTAGAAGATATACATTTTCCTCGAATGATTAGCGACAACGCTTGTTAATTATAAAAACAATTCAATGTCTCACATTTTTCTTATTTTCGCCAGTGGCTTCAATTGATCCTTGCTTCTTGGTTACTGGTATTTGGGCTATTACAGCCGCTAGCTCTGGTAGATTTTGAAACCAGAGAATCTCACTGCCTTCTCCATGCAACTTCTACAACCAAAACATTGCTGCAAAGAGACGCTCTCTCAAAAAGAAAATGAACAATTTAATGCCAATGAATAAATAAAAAAAGAAAGGCCTATATTCCTGGAAAGGAAGTAACATTTGACTAGATTGATAAACATTTAGCCGAGATGAGGCTTCCTCAGTGTCATACCTATTTCTTACCTACATTTCAACTCGTGCCCTTAGGGACCTGCGTAAGTTCAAAGAGGCCAAGAAGCAGTTTGACAAGGTGAGTGAGGAGAAGGAGGCAGCGTTGACCAAGAACGCCCATGCGCCACGCAACAAGCAGCACGAGGTGGAGGAGGCCACCAACATCCTGACGGCCACGCGCAAGTGCTTCCGCCACATCGTCCTTGACTACGTCCTCCAGGTACAGAACCAGGATCACTTTATCTTAGAATCCTTAACTTAACCTTCAGGGGTAAGTAAAAGTGCATAGACACGGGTTCACCAAGCCCTGTCCTGGAGGGCAACATGTAGCATAGACACGGGTTCACCAAGCCCTGTCCTGGAGCTCTACATGTAGCATAGACACGGGTTCACCAAGCCCTGTCCTGGAGGGCAACATGTAGCATAGACACGGGTTCACCAAGCCCTGTCCTGGAGGGCAACATGTAGCATAGACACGGGTTCGCCAAGCCCTGTCCTGGAGCTCTACATGTAGCATAGACACGGGTTCACCAAGCCCTGTCCTGGAGCTCTACATGTAGCATAGACACGGGTTCACCAAGCCCTGTCCTGGAGGACAACGTGTAGCATAGACACGGGTTCACCAAGCCCTGTCCTGGAGTGCAACATGAGGGTGTGCAGGCTTTAGTTCCAGCCCAGCTCCTGCACACAGCAGAGGATCGACTGAATCAGTGTCAGGATTGTACTCTTAAGGGCACACCATAGCAAAACTTAACAAAATCGATTTGCACTGGAAAACAAAAACGGTTTCAGTTTTCTGTTTGGTGTCAATATAACTCGATTAAGGTGTGACTGTTAGGCTGGAACAATTAGAGCCCCACAGTTGTGTCATAAAAGTCTCTCTCGGACAAATAAACTGAAATGTTACGTTTTACATAAGTATTCAGACCCTTTACTCAGTACTTTGTTGAAGCACCTTTGGCAACAATTACAGTGTTGCTGTGAATGGGGAAGTGGACTGCATTTCCTAGCGCATATGTTTCACAATAAGGGCAGTTTTCTAATTCAAGGGCTGATGGATAATGTATCAATGTCTCACTCCCCTAAATGGGGGCCGCCCTTGAAGAGGTGGTGTTGAGCTTTCTTGCTACCAAGCTCCCTAATCTATAGGCTATGCCTGTTTTTTTTAAAGTTCCACATTTTGTGTTCTGTCTACTGTACGAGTGAGTTGTCAGCAGTCTGTGTTGACGACCCCCTTTAGCAGCTGTAGTGGAATATTGAGACATATTCCAATTGACTCTGCACTTTACGTTGCTCAATATCTTCTCAACTGCCCAGTGGGAAAACAACCAACACTCTAGAACCTTCCATTAGTCTTTTAACCCTTCAGCAGATATCAAGTAGATATGAAAGATGGTAGAAGCAATATATGCCCTCCACCTATCCCGTTCCTATCGCCTGCTTCCACCAATCCAATTCCTACACACACCATTAATTTGTCCGGGTTAGCCCAGATGAAGAAAAGCCCTGTCTGTTTTATGATTGACCTATAGCTCCTCCGGCTTTATTGAAATGAACCTGATTTCACCTGCAGAAGATGTGCGTGTGTGAGACGTTAATTAGCTCTGTCTCAAGGGTAAACAGAGGCCATAATAGCAGTCTGTTTACAGTGCAGCTGGGCATATGAGATCACATGACACCATACTGACTACAGCATCTCTCTGCTAGAGGGAGGAAGGGCTCCCCCTGATGTCAAAGAGAGGGATAGCCATCCTATTCAATCTACAGTCGTGGCCAAAGGTTTTGAGAATGACAAGTATAGGTCTCCACAAAGTTTGCTGCCTCCGTGTTGATGATGGCAATTTGCATATACTCCAGAATTTCATGAAGAGTGATCAGATAAATTGCAATTAATTGCAAAGTCCCTCTTTGCCATGAAAATGTACTTAATCCCCAAAAAACATTTCCACTGCATTTCAGCCCTGCCACAAAAGGACCAGCTGCCATCATGTCAGTGATTTTCTCAATAACACAGGTGAGAGTGTTGACGAGGACAAGGCTGGAGATCACTCTGTCATGCTGATTGAGTCAGAATAACAGACTGGAAGCTTTAAAAGGAGGGTGGTGCTTGAAATAATTGTTCTTCCTCTGTCAACCATGGTTACCTGCAAGGAAACACGTGTCGCCATCATTGCTTTGCACAAAAAGGGCTTCATGGGCAAGGATATTGCTGCTGGTAAGATTGCACCTAAATCAACCATTTATCGGATCATCAAGAACTTCAAGGAGAGAGGTTCAATTGTTGTGAAGAAGGCGTCAGGGCGCCCAAGAAACTCCAGCAAGCGCCAGGACCGTCTCCTAAAGTTGATTCAGCTGCGTGATCAGGGCACCACCAGTGCAGAGCTTTCTCAGGAATGGCAGCAGGCAGGTGTGAGTGCATCTGCACGCACAGTGAGGCGAAGACTTTTGGAGGATGGCCTGGTGTCAAGAAGGACAGCAAAGAAGCCACTTCTCTCCAGGAAAAACATCAGGGGCAGACTGATATTCTGCAAAAGGTACAGGGATTGGACTGCTGAGTCATTTTCTCTGAATCCCCTTTCCTATTGTTTGGGCCATCCGTAAAACACCTTGTCCGGAGAAGACAAGGTGAGCGCTACCATCAGTCCTTTGTCATGCCAACAGTAAAGCATCCTGAGACCATTCATGTGTGGGGTTGCTTCTCAGCCAAGGGAGTGGGCTCACTCACAAGTTTGCCTAAGAACACAGCCGTGAATAAAGAACGGTACCAACACGTCCTCCGAGATCAACTTCTCCCAACCATCCAAGAACAGTTTGGTGACAACCAATGCCTTTTCCAGCATGATGGAGCACCTTGCCATAAGGCAAAAGTGATAACTAAGTGGCTCGGGGAACAAAACATCAACATTTTGGGTCCATGGCCAGGAAACTCCCCAGACCTTAATCCCATTGAGAACTTGTGGTCGATCCTCAAGAGGCGGGTGGACAAACAAAAACCCACAACTTCTGTCAAACTCCAAGCATTGATTATGCAAGAATGGACTGCCATCAGTCAGGATGTGGCCCAGAAGTGAATTGACAGCATGCCAGGGCGGATTGCAGAGGTCTTGAAAAAGAAGGGTCAACACTGCAAATATTGACTCTTTGCATAAACTGAATGTGATTGTCAATGAAAGCCTTTGACACTTATGGAATACTTGTAATTATACTTCAGTGTTACCATAGTAACTACTGACATAAAGATCTAAGAACACTGAAGCAGGAAACCTTGTGGAGACCAATACTTCTGTCATTCTCAAAACTTTTGGCCACGACTGTAGAGTGGTGTAATTCTTGCTAATTATACGCTAGTCATGATGCCTGTTTAATGGGAACCTATACATTTAAAGTTAATTGGTGGGAACTAGGAAGAGTGTTTGATTCCATAATTTCTCTAGTACACAATCTAACCGGGAGCTTTCCTTTCCGCACACAGATCAATGTGCTGCAGTCCAAGAGAAGATCAGAAATCCTCAAATCGGTAAATGTTTTATTTCCCAAGGACTAACTCTGAAAATAGCCAGATAAACCTAAGTACCAGTATGTTGATCTGACATCTTGCCTCGTATCCGACATCTCTGATTGGCCCATTCCTCTCCGCAGATGCTGTCCTTCATGTATGCCCACCTGACCTTCTTCCACCAGGGTTACGACCTTTTCAGTGAACTGCAACCGCTCATGAAACAGCTGGGGGGACAGGTAGGCCTTTATCCCATTCACTCCCATTGTACTGTACCTCCACCTTGCCCATCCAAACACATTGCCACATTCAATTGATTGGACATGATTTGGAAAAGCACACAACTATTTACATTTTAGTAATTTAGCAGACGCTCTTATGCAGAGCCAGTTAGTTAGTGCATGCTTTTTGTTGTACTTTTTCGTATATAAGGTCCCACAGTTGACAGCGCATGTCATAGAAAGAACCAAACCATGATGTTAAATGTCCGTAGAGCTCCGAGACAGTATTGTCGAAGCACAGATCTGGGGAAGGGTACCAAAACATTATGCAGCATTGAATGTCCCCAAGAACTGAGTGGCCTTCATCATTCTTAAATGGAAGACGTTTGGAACCACCAAGACTCTTCCTATGGTCACTCTGATAGAGCTCCTGAGTTCCTCTGTGGAGATGGGAGAACCGTCCGGGAGGACAACCATCTTTGCAGCACTCTACCAACCAGGCCTTTATGGTAGAGGGGCCAGACGGAAGCCCCTCCTCAGTAAAAAGCACATGACAGCCCGCTTGGAGTTTATCAAAAGGCACCTAAAGGACTCTGACTGTGAGAAACAAGATTCTCTGGTCTCATTAAACCAAAATTGAACACTTTGGCCTGAATGCCAAGCGTCACATCTGGAGGAAACCTGGCACCATCCCTACAGTGAAGTATGGTGGTGGCAGCATCATGCTGTGGGGATGTTTTTCAGCCGCAGGGACTGGGAGACTAGTCAGGATCGAGGGAAAGATGAACAGAGCAAAGTACAGAGATCCTTGATGAAAACCTGCTCCAGAACCTCACTGGGACGAAGGTTCACCTTCCAACAGGACAACGACCCTAAGCACACAGCCAAGACAACGCAGGAGTGGCTTCGGGACAAGTCTCAATGTCTTTGAGTTGCCCAGCCAGAGCCCGGATTTGAACCCTATCGAACATCTCTGGAGAGACCTGAAAATAGCTGTGCATAGCTTGAGAGGATCTGCAGAGAACAATGGAAGAAATTGCCTAAATACAGGTGTGTCAAGCTTGTAGCGTCATACCCAAGAAGACTCAAGGTGGAATTCGCTGCCAAAGGTGCTTGAACAATGTACTGCGTAAAGGGTCTTTATGTAAAATTCTTTTTATAAATGCATTAGAAATTAAGAGAGGAGATCAACTAGCCTGATTTACTAATATAACTAGGATTATGCCTTTTGGCTGCTGGACAATAAAATGTTTTATTTGAAAACCAATAGAGCATGAAGTGTTATGAAATAATTTCCTCAACATTTCTACGGTCTTATTTTGGGCTAGGCTACATTGTTGTCTCTTGTTGTGATGTGTGTTTTGTCCTATATTTAATGTATTTATATTTTTAATCCCAGCCCCCTGTCCCCGCAGTAGGTCTTTTTTCCTTTTGGATGGCCTTCATTATAAATAAGAATTTGTTCTTAACTGACTTGTGTAGTTAAATAAAGGTTCAATTAAAAAAAATTTAAGGAACAAGGTAAGAACATGCTTCATAAAATGAATTTTATGATTAAATAGTTTCCAGATTCTGACCGCCTCTGCTCAGATTTAAGGTGGGTGATGTGCTGTTTGGAACAGCCACTGTCCTTCACTCGCCCGTCTTTTGACCATTTGATCTGAACCAACTGTGCCTTGAGTATGTCGACAGAATCAAGCCTTTTGACTTTAACGTTACTTATCCTCCATTATATTTGTCGAACATGACTGATGGCTAGCCTATATTTTTGTAGCCTAATTAAGTCTCATTAAAGTTTGGCTACATTTTCTGGTGCCTCACTCGTGACCTCATCGGTTTTATATGGATATCACCAACACTGTTTATTTATGCATTTGTGTGTGTATGCTTGTCCTTGACAAGTAAAAAAAAAAGTGGACAAGAAGAATATAGATGTAAGTTGTCCAAATCAACAAGTCAAAAAATTATATATATATATATATATAATTATAATTTTTTGACTTGTTGATTTGGACAACTTACATCTATATTCTTCTTATCCACTTTTTTTTTTTACTTGTCAAGGACAAGCATTAATATCGAGCGCTGGTAGACAACCAGAGCTAGAGTCTAACTCCATCATGAATGTGGAGAGGCTGTGCAGCGGGGGTATGGAGGAGCTGCCAACAGGTCTGAGACCAGCGCTTAATGACAACATAACCAGTTTGATATTAATAGGAAGAGGGCATGACTTACAATGGTTTAGGTTTTGCACTTTGTTATTTGACCCAGTGCAGACTACAATTGTGGCCATTGCTGAGTTGAAGTCTACGTTGATGAGAGTAGTTTACCACTAGACATTGTCATTTGTGATCGATTGTCTGAAGATGTCTGTTTCTGAAATGACAACCATATCAGGAACTGAAAGATTGAAGTGATTGTCTTTTCAAGCCACTTGAAGTCTAGGCTGAATAACAAAGTCTATTTCTATCCACCCAGAAATGAATGACTGAACCATGACTACGACATCAGTCAAATGTCCTTCATCAGTCAACTGACTGCTTGTCCACAGGATGATAACCAGAGGGAAATGGAACAGGAAGACGTTTGGTCTGGAGTGAAGTGGTCGAGACAGAATCACAAGGTCTACTTCTGAATGAACCAGCAACAGGGATTATTATTAATAATAATAATAATAACAAGATCGTTAATGTAAAACGTATTGTGTCTGTAAAACGTACATAGGTTCAGAACTTTTGTGGAATAAATAGATGGTTGAGGTTAGAGGAATGACTGGAGCAAAAACAAACAAAAATATAATAATTGTAAAAGATATACAGTCCATAAAATGTGTATATAGTATGTATACGCTGGAAGTAGGAGCCTAAGTGTTGTTGTTTACTCCAATTTGGGGAGGGGTGGTTAAAAAGTAATAAAGGAAAATATATAATATGTATAATATATATTTGCCCAAAAATATATGGGGGATTGGAAGTGATTCATACTATTACATTGATGGAAGCTACAATCTATCTGCAATATTAAAGCTGATCTACACCCTAAAACAGATGTAGCCTACACACAGAAATATAACAACTAGACGGGACTTATCTTTCTATGGATATACAGTCATACTGTACATTCCCCACTACTGGAAGCGTAGAGTTTATATCATGCTGGTTATGGAGAAGGGGGAAACATTTCCCATCCCATCCCATCCTATCTTATCAGCTGGCTGCCGTTCTGACGTACGCCCATTTCCTGCTAAAACAAAGCAAAAACGTCCCGAAATATTTATCTCTTGTCACTTCCGGAGTCCCCTAGTATTGGACTATAGTGTAGTGTTAGTGTGGGTAGAATTTAGTACGACAGAACTGTTTTTAACGTATAATTCAATGGATACTGTACTGAACCACCAGTTGGAGAACGGCGTGATTATGGTGGCCCAGAGGCATTTGTGTATGGTGTAAGTAACCCTTGTCAGAGCGAGAACGGCCCATAGTGGCAGGAGCCAATCTCTTGTTTTTGGATGTATAAATACACCGCCTGGACAGGACACTAGACTGTGACCGGGCCTTACCTCCAATCCATCTCCTTAATGCTAACTATGGTGTGCTGCACAAGTTTAGCTCTTTTCAAATGGTCACACCCACCAAACGGTAGCAAACATACCTCAAAGGCTGTTGAAGAAAGGGGAGATGTCATTCACTACAAACTGTCACACAGCGTAGCAAACACTGAACTGAATGCACACCTGTTATTTAGACATCACATGAAAAATATTATTACCAATTGACTACCTTCTTTTTTTGTTTCTTTGTGGTTCATTGGAACTTTAAGCCTAAGTAAAACGTAGTGTCTCAGTTAATACCGGGGCTGAAACGGGACTGTCAAATAGTTTTAATATCCCATAGTTCCTTTAGGTTAGATGGTTAAAGTAGGTTGTGATGATACAGGAGTTCAATTGGACATCCTGCCTCCTTTCTCTCCCAATGATCTCTCACCGGATAGGGGTTCCTCTCTCACCGGATAGGGGTTCCTCTCTCACCGGATAGGGGTTCCTCTCTCACCAGATTAAAAAGGAGCATATAGACTATCCTCCCTAGATACATCAAAGGGATGTTCAAGTTAGTTTTGTAGCCTAGTTTGGGGTCTGGTTGCTAGTTGGTTTTCAGTTTCCCCTACGAATAGTTAATCTCCGAAATACAGTTGAAGTCGGAAGTTTACTAAGTCATTTTTCAGTGGGTCAGAAGTTTACATACAAAATTCCAGAATATTTAAGTAAATTGGAGGTGTACCTGGCCATGTATTTCAAGGCCTACCTTCAAACTCAGTGCCTCTTTGCTCGACATCATGGGAAAATCAAAAGAAATCAGCCAAGACCTCAGGAAAAGAATAGTAGACCTCCACAAGTCTGGTTCATCCTTGGGAGCAATTTCCAAACATCTGAAGGTACCACGTTCATCTGTACAGACAATAGTATGCAAGTAATAAGCCCCATGGGACCACGCAGCCGTCATACCGCTCAGGAAGGAGACTCGTTCTGTCTCCTGGAGATGAACGTACTTTGGTGCTAAAAGTGCAAATCAATCCCAGAACAACAGCAAACGACCTTGTGAAGATGCTGGAGGAAACGGGTACAAAAGTATCTATATCCACAGTAAAACAAGTCCTATATCGACATAACCTGAAAGGCCCTTCAGCAAGGAAGAAGCCACTGCTCAAAACGCCATAAAAAAAACAGACTACGGTTTTGGAGAAATGTCCTCTGGTCTGATGAAACAAAAATAGAATTGTTTGGCCATAATGACCATCGTTATGTTTGGAGGAAAAAGGGGGAGGTTTGATAGCCGAAGAACACCATCTCATCCGTGAAGCACGGGGGTGGCAGCATCTTTGCTGCAGGAGTGGCTTGTGCACTTCACAAAATAGATGGCATCATGAGGAAGGAAAATTATGTGGATTTATTGAAGCAACATATCAATACATCAGTCAGGAAGTTAAAGCTTGGTCGCAAATGGGTCTTCCAAATGGAGAATGACCCGAAGCATACTTCCAAAGTTGTGGCAAAATGGCTTAAGGACAACAAAGTCAAGGTATTGGAGTGGCCATCACAAAGCCCTGACCTCAATCCTATAGAAAATGTGTGGGCAGAACTGAAAAAATGTGCGAGCAAGGAGGCCTACAAACCTGACTCAGTTACACCAGTTCTGTCAGAAGTAATGGGCCAAAATTCACCCAACTTATTGTGGGAAGCTTGTGGAAGGCTACCTGAAACGTTTGACCCAAGTTAAACAATTTAAAGGCTATGCTACCAAATACTAATTGAGTGTATGTTAACATTCTGTGAATGTGATGAATGAAATAAAAGCTGAAATAAATCTTTCTCTCTACTATTATTCTGAAATTTCACATTCTTAAAATAAAATGGTGATCCCATCTGACCTAAAACAGTGAATATTTACTAGGATTAAATGTCAGGAATTGTGAAAAACTGAGTTTAAATGTATTTGGCTAAGGTGTATGTAAACTTCCGACTTGAACTCTACTTGCTAATCTAAAGTGTCTTCCCCTCATCGCACGTCCTTCATCAGCACTGTTCTGAAAACACTAGTTCCCCCATACTCAATTGGCGGACAGCGGCCCGGACCCAGAACGGGGTCAATACGGACCACAGGTCCCGACTACAAAAACACACCAAAAAATATATATTTATTACATTTTTTGGGGTGGAACTGTCAGGCTTCGACCCCTGGTATCATATAAACACACATCATGGAAAATGTATAGAATTACAGCAAATCTGCTTTAAAATAATATAATTTATAATTTTCTCTCCGCCAACAAGACTGGTGTGAACAGTTTGGGATCGAATGTGTCTGAAGACGGGGGTTTGTTACTATGCCAATAAATGACAATATCCATCTGGACCTTTGCCACCTAGGAAATGTGTGTGACCTGACCTTCTCATATAGTACTTGGGTACTCTTGCACTGGATGCATTAAAGCAATATTGACGAGGCCTGCTGGGGATTGTGGGGAACGGATCTGGATCATGTTTATTTTGTTTTTATTTAACCTTTATTTAACTAGGCAACAAGTCAATTTAAGAACAAATTCTTATTTACAATGTCGGCCTACCAAAAGGCAAAAGACCTCCTGCGGGGACGGGGGGTTAAAAATACAAATAAATCAAATATAAAAAAATATATATAATATAGGACCAAACACACATCACGACGAGACAAAACACTACCAAAAGATATACCTAAGACAACAACATAGCAAGGCAGCAACACATGACAACACCGCATGGTAGCAACACAACATGGTAGCAGCAGAAAACATGGTACAAACATGATTGGTCACAGACAACAGCACAAAGGGCAAGAAGGTAGAGATGACTATACATCACGCAAAGCAGCCATTCTTTGAATGAAGAGATTGAGATAAAACTGTCCAGTTTGACTGTTTGTTGCAGCTCGTTCCAGTCACTTGCTGCAGTGAACTGAAAAGACGAGCGACCCAGGGATGTGTGCTTTGGGGACTTTAACAGAATGTGATTGGCAGAACGGGTGTTGTGTGTGTGTGTGTGTATATAGAGGATGAGGGCTGCAGTAGATATCTCAGATAGGGTGGAGGGAGGCCTAAGAGGGTCTTATAAATAAGCATCAACCAGTGGGTCTTGACGGTTATACAGAGATGACCAGTTTACAGAAGAGTATAGAGCGCAGTGATGTGTCCTATAAGGAGCATTGGTGGCAAATCTGATGGCCGAATGGTAAAGAACATCTAGCCGATCGAGAACACCCTTACCTGCCTATCTATAAATTGTCTCCGTAATCTAGCATGGGTAGGATGGTCATCTAAATCAGGGTTAGTTTGGCAGCTGCGTTGAATGAGGAGCGGTTACGTTAGATTTAACTTTAGCCTGCAACTTTGATATGTGCTGAGAGAAGGACAGTGTACCGTCTAGCCATACTCTCAAGTACTTGTATGAGGTGACTACCTCAAGCTCTAAACCCTCAGCGGTAGTAATCACACCTGTGGGGAGAGTGGCATTCTTCTTACTAAACCCCCTGACCTTTGTTTTGGAGGTGTTCAGAACAAGGTTAAGTTAAGAGAAAGCTTATTGGACACAAAGAAAGCTTTGTTTGTATTTAACACAAAATCCGGGGAGGGGCCAGCTGAGTATAAGACTATCATCTGCATATAAATGGATGAGAGAGCTTCCTGCTGCCTGAGCTATGTTGTTGATGTAAATTGAGAAGAGCTTGGGGCCTAGGTTCGAGCCTTGGGGTTTTCTGACTTTATACATTGCACACTTTGAGAGAGGTAGTTAGCAAACCAGTCCAAAGACCCCTCAGAGACTCCAATACTCCTTAGCCGGCCCACAAGAATGGAATGGTCTACCGTATCAATATCTTTGGCCAAGTCAATAAAAATAGCAGCACAACATTGCTTATAATCATGGGCAGTGGTGACATCATTGAGGACCTTTAAGATTGCAGTGGCACATCCATAACCTGAGCAGAAACCAGAAGTTTTTCCTACACCTTTTAATAAACTGGGCCTATAACAACAGTTAGGATCAGCTTTATCTCCCCCTTTAAATAAAGGACTAACCGCGGCTGCCGTCCATGCAATGTGAACCTCCCCAGAACGGAGAGACTGTTTTAAAAAGGTTGGTGATGATAGGGGCAGCAACCTTAAAGAAGAAAGGGTCTAAACCATCTGACCCAGATGTTTTTTGGGGATCAAGTTTCAGGAGCTCCTTTAGTACCTGGGACTCAGTAACTGCCTCCAGGGGAAAAAGAGGGAGGAGCATCAGGGATAGTTGCATTAGAAGGGGGGGCAGATGAGGAAATGTTGGACGGGCAAGGAGGCGTGGCTGAGTCAAATAGGAATCCTGACTTAATGAAGTGGTGAATAAAGAGCTCAGCCATGTGCTTCTTGTCAGTAACAACCACATCATCAACTTTAAGGGACATGGACAGCTGTGAGGAGGGTTTATTCTCCAGGTCTTTAACAGTTTTCCAGAATTTCTTGGGGTTAGACCCACAGACAAAGAACTTTTACGGAAAGTAACTAACTTTGGCCTTTCGGAAAGCCTGCGTGCACTTATTTCTCATTTGCCTGAACGAGAGCCAGTCAGCCTGAGTAAGCGTGTGCCTGGCCTTTCGCCAAATGCAATTTTTGAGGTGGAGTAACGGGCTGAACCTGTTTTTAAATTATCATTTTCTTTATGGGGGCATGTTTGTCAACAATACCACTGAGAATATAAAAAAAGAAGGTCCAAGCGTCTTCGACAGAGGGGATCAAGCTGATTCTATTCCATTTTACAGAAGCCAGTTCATGAAGGAAGGCTTGCTCATTAAAGTTTTTTTTAGCAAGCGTCTATGACAAATCAGGACAGGTCGTTTCACTGAGCAGTCATTACGAACACAGGCTGTAAAACAGTGATCACGAAGGCATTACAGAAAACACCAGACTGATATCTATCAGGATTATTTGTGAGGATAACATCAAGGAGAGTAGCCTTTTCTGGGTGTTTGGAGTCATACCTTGTGGGATTGCTAATAATCTGATAAATATTTAGGGTGTCCCATTGCTTTAGGACTTGGTCAGGTGGTTTAAGCATGTCCCAGTTTAAGTCACCTGGTAGGACAAATTCAGACTTAGTGTAAGGGGCTAAGAGAGAGCTTAGGGCAGGTAGGGTACAGGGCCGTGCTGATGGAGGACGATAGCACCCAGCAACAGTCAACAAAGAGTTATTTGAAGGTTTTTAATACTTAAAACCAGCAAATCAAATTGTTTGGGGACAGACTTGGTGGAGACAACCGAGCACTGAAGGTAAAAATTGCCACTCTCCCAGCAATTTCATCAGTAACATGAATACAAAGCCTGCTGGAGGTGGTTAGAATGGGATGGTAGGCCAAAAGTCTGTGTAACCAATAGAGAGTCAGAGTCCCGAGTGTGGGAACAGACATAGTCTGTTCAAAGCCTCGATCTCCCTGTTCAAAGCCTCTGGATGTGGTTGGGGGTACTTGCTTGAAGAAAATGGCAGTGGATGGCCTCTGAACAGCTTCAAAAGATTTGACACTTCACACCTCAGTGCTAGTTGAAGTTTTATCAAATTCCAGGATCTCTGGACTTTGATTGCCAGAGCACCCCCTGAATATCTTGGGGAAATTAAATCCTTGATAGAATTTTCCAGGTAAATATTGTCCAAAAAGTAAGTTGTAGTTTTGATCTTGAGTGAATGTTAAGTTGTGGAGGGTACCATCCTGTATATGTCCCTGCTGAAAAATCCAAGTTTATCTAACTCCAAAATGATCTTATTGTAAAAAACATGTTGAAAAATGTGAGAGCTCACATGAGCTGTCTCTTTAAGCAGAGGGAGGTGGACAGTTCATTAGGGACCAGATGAATGAAAGGGGGGGGGGGACTTCCTGGATTTGTCCAATAAGATACTGTCATTGTTGCAAAATGTTTTGCATGCCCCAATGAACACAACCCTGTTGAGGTGAAGAAAGCCTCTTTAGACTACTGGTGGGGTACGAGGTGTTTGTAGGCTTATGGTGAGAAAAACCATGCAACCTTCCTAAAAATATGACATACACACTTAATGGTTTCCACACACTCTGCTGTGTTTCAGCTGGACCAGCTGGTGGTGGATGCAGCCAAAGAGAAGAGGGCTATGGAACAGAAACACTCCACCATTCAACAGAAGGTACACACACTTCCCGCTCTCCCTGTCCCTAGCCTTGGAGATCTCCATGAGCCGCTGCTCTCGTCTAAAGCAGTGATCTGATGGGAGGGGATCTCTCAGCCTTTCTTCTTCTACTCCTACCTGTTCTGTTAGGATCAGCCCTGAAACTCTGCTGGGATTTTCTAAATGCCTCACCAATATACCTCCAGTGACTCCACGGTCTTTCTATTTTATCTACAGTTTCTATTTCTATGTATATAGTGTGTATTGTGATGAACGGTTTCATAAATGATGACTATTGATGGTTAATTTGGCTTGTTACTAGCGTGTTGTAGAACACCAGAAGAGTAGAGGAGTCCTTGGGCAAGCTTGGGTAATGGGATCTCACAGGCTACGTCCTAAATGTCACCCTGTTCCTTATGGGCCTTGGTCAAAAGTAGTGAACTATATAGGGAATAGAATGCAATTTGGGACACAACCAGTCACACACCATGCATTATTCAAGTGGGTCGGAAGCTCCGTGGCTCACTTACCAAACAACAGGGATACGTTTCCCCACCGCCATGTCACACATCACAGCCCTCTGTCAGTGTTGGGGATTTAGTCACCAACTAAATCCCTATTAAAATTAGAAAAATCCTAATTAAAATGTATGCATGCAGGGCTCCCCTGCGATAGAGACCTTGGTCTCAGTGGAACTCCCTGTTAAATAAAGGTAAAATAAATACAATTCCTTTTGTATTGGTAATTCATGTAAGTACAAGACAACTCTAACTGAAACCTGTTTTTGCGCATGGGTGAGATTGTGTTTTTTTTTTTTTTTGTGTGTCTGAGTGCGTTTGCCTGACATGCTATGAGGCCTGTCAGACAGACTGTGTCTTCATGGACATCTCTTTCTCACTCCCTTTTTATTTTTTTCCCTGTGTGTCTGTCGTGTCTGTGTGCGTGCGTCTGTGAGCAGCAGCTGGCTCTCCAGCCTAAGCGCCACTTCCAACCAGGACCCCTCTCATAGGCGGCCTGTGCCAACTTCCGCTCGTCCTTGAGCGCCTTGCTTCCCAGCGCCCTCCCTCTCCAACCCCCTCCCTTTCAATAAATGCTATTTTTAGATTCTCACTCCCTCCATCTCCCTCTGCCTCTCTCCTTCATTCCCTATTTCCCTCTCTCTCTGCCTCTCTCCTTCATTCCCTCTTTCCCTCTCACTCTGCCTCTCCTGCTGTCTCCCTCTTTCTGCCAGTATGTATCAGCAGTTCTAACCTCTCTCTCTCTCCCTCTCTCTCTCTCTCTCCCTCTCTCCACTCTTTCCCAGGCTGCTGTGCAGGTAAGCCTTTTTTCCTCTCCTGTTTCTCTCACCCTGTGTTCTGTTCTTTCTGCATGTTGACTGTCTGAAGCCCTGACAGTGATTTAGTAAACCACTAGGACAGAGCCAACCAGTCTTTCATGCCGTAGACAGAGTAGTCTAGTCACCATGACGTATTATTGACAAATAAATGACGGGACCGGGCTAAGACCACACTTGCTCTGTGTCTTGTGTGCCCATTGAAATCCATTCATGTCGGCTGTGGTAAATGTCATTCATTCACCTTATGTATTGTTGATAAAGCACATTCTTTAAATCTTGTCATTAAGCCTTGCTGTAAAGGGAATGGGAGAGATATTCTGTTCAGAGGTTGATACATCTAGAACTATGATACTATAGGTGTTTAGTTGACATTCACCTTTCATTTTCATGTGTGTTTAGTATGCCTTATATCTGTCTGTGTGAATTACTAATTGCCAGAGGGCACCATCGTGTCACACAGAACCTCATTGGGCGGAGGGGGCTGGAAGTTTGTGGATGCTGCAGAAAAACATGCGCCTGTACACATACGCGTACAGTGTGTGAGAGGGAGAAGTCGAGTGCATTGCTCTCAAACGGAACTGTATAAATGTTTCATGCCGGAGCTACTCTGCATGGAGTTCGGTTGGTTATTCTAACCCCATAGCGCCAGCCAGCATCGACCTACACACACACACACACACGCGCACTCTCTCACATCACAGTGACCTTCGCATGCCGCTGCGGCCTTAGCGGAAGGGGGAGGGGCCAAGCTCGGCCAGCAGCGGTGACTAGTGATGACGGCCACACTCACACATTAAGGGAGGGAGGCTTGTTGCGGAGAGGCAGCTAGCCTGCAACTGTGACATGCTGCCAGGGGACAGGTGAAGGTAGCTAACGCTAGCTAGCCATCGTCACGCGACTGGGACACAGATATGAAGATCTTCAGCAGGTTCCACTATGTGTGGTATCTGGTGAGTGCACTGGAAGACTGGGGCAAACCGTGTGTTTCTTTTCAGCTTGACTTGGCCCTGTGCTATGGTTATTCTCTCGCTCTGTGTTTAACCATCTCCAGCTGTCTGTCAGGGAATGGTCTCCTCTTTCTCAGTTTCTGTGTCTCTCAGCCCTTTCTCCTTTCTTCCGCTGTGAGTCTTTTTAGGAGGTGACAGAGGTTGACCCTTTACCCGATGGCCGCATCTTTTGCGCGTGGAGGTCCTCTGTATGTAATAATATTTTATTATTTTTGGTTTCCATTGACCCCACCCCCCGTCCCCCCCCCCAGAGTGATGTGTGATTGCATTGTCTTGCTGTATATTCATGTAGATTTTGCCGACGCGTGTGGCTCATTCTAAAGTATGGCTCCAACTGTTTTCTAACCTCACTACAAAGCATTAGACTGGTCCCAGAACAGTTTTTGCTGACTTTCCAACTCCTCGTCACTCATTGTCCAGTTGGCAAGACCGATTGCTGTCATTACTTGGGCCCTGTTTGAAACCCTTACTTCCTCTTCTCCTTGAAGCAGTACCTGATCGAACATGGATGGATTGGTGGAAGCTATGTGGTGCAACCCTCGCCTTCACCTCTCCGATCCTGTTAGATTGCTGATTACTCCAAGGAAGAAGAGAAGGATGATGGGCCATGGTTTGCCCTCACAATCAATTATTGCCTTGGCCTTTGATTGGTTGGGGATTGGATTCTATGTCCCTGTCTGTCTTGAGCCCCTCTCTGAATGGCCGTTCTGCAGTATGGCTTTGTGTATGGGTCTGATGGACAGGCTCCAGTTGTAGTAGTGTCTGTAGTGGGATGGGTCTGATGGACAGGCTCCAGTTGTAGTAGTGTCTGTAGAGGGATGGGTCTGATGGACAGGCTCCCGTTGTAGTAGTGTCTGTAGAGGGATGGGTCTGATGGACAGGCTCCAGTTGTAGTAGTGTCTGTAGAGGGATGGGTCTGATGGACAGGCTCCCGTTGTAGTAGTGTCTGTAGAGGGATGGGTCTGATGGACAGGCTCCAGTTGTAGTAGTGTCTGTAGAGGGATGGCATGTTTTTACCGCTTCCCAAAATGAACAACTATTTAATTCCTCCTGGGTACATGCTGGGACAGAGTCCTTGAATAATACATACAGCCCTAAAATACTTCTTAAGAGTCTGTTTGAGTAGGCTACACACTAGTGAGGCTACACTGTACAACCAGGCTACACACTAGTGAGGCTACACTGTACAACCAGGCTACACTGTAAAATGAGGCCTTAGTTACTGTATGTGGACTGTGCACACTAGGTAAAATGTTTTCTGAGGTGCCTTTCGAGCATAACATTACACTTGATAGTTAGTTTTTGTTTTATTGAAATCTGGCCTTTAGGCAATCTCAACGTTCAATATGTACTGGATTTACAGTGGAGTTTCTCTTAGGTTCTTGTTAATAACATTATTTTCCATGACTACATGGGGGGCCTCAAATAGAATTAGATTTTACAACATAGTCAAAAACAAATATTTAGCTGTTCGCTAAGCATGTTTTATTTTGAATCCAAACTAAGACGTTTAGTGGTTGGAACTGCAGTATGTATTTAGTTTGAGAATTTAGACATGAGCTAGCAGCTTTTGACAGTCTGGACAAACAAATGGTTGCTTAGCAACCGGATAACAACATCGGAGTTTCGCAATGTCACAAGACTTCCGGGAATGCTTGTGAAACAGACCAGGCCGAGGTTTGAGAAGTCAATGAGAGAAATTAGAAATCCTTAGTTAACTTTCTCGAAATCTAAAGGCACAACCTAGATTCGAGCCAATGTCTTAAGTAGTTAAACATGCTATTACTCCAACCTTGTGAAAGTGACAAACTGACACGTTTTCATTTAAGTAAAAAAAAAAAATGGTTATATCAAAGGTGCCTATGATTTTAAGGCTTGCACATGCGCAGTCCGGCACAAGATTACTGTTATACCCGATGACGTGTTTCTGCGCATACATTTGAGTTTATCTAGCCAACGTCACCGTGGTGGTTCTATTGGAAAAGCAGTTTTTTAGTAGTCACCCTCTCTTGGATTGAAGGGGTTCATTTAGTAGTCACCCTCTCTTGGATTGAAGGGGTTTTGTACAATTATCTGCTTGCCTACATTCTGTTCTGTACCCCCCATCCAAAAATAGCCTATGTTGTCCTACAGTGTAGTGGTGTGTGTGTCAAACCAGGGGATTGCTAGGCTGAGGTGTTCAGCTCCAGGCCCCTTTGCTCAGGTTACAGTGCAGAATCCAATCTCCCCCCCCCCGCTAGCTGTAAGTAGAGGCTGAGGGAGTGATCTTGAAGCGCAACACAGTGGTCAAACTCTTATTACACACAGATCAACCAACAGTGTCTTGCAGACAGATGCAGACCTTACTCAGGAGCAATTGGGACGAATATAGGCTAGTGGAACTAAGATCTGACAATATGGTTTTGTGTTGCCGGGGGCAGATTTGACCGTGACACTCTTAGGAAGTGCTTTGTGATCGCCATGTTGTGTGCTTGTAGCCATTTGGAACTGAGAGGATTACTGGATATTTTATTATCCTACAATTAAAGTCATATCTTTCCTATCACAGATCTGTTTCATTGAATCCTTTTGTTTGTCTTCAAACGCTTTTAACGACAAGTTCGACAACACTTGGATTTGAACAGTGAATTCATAGAAGTTGAATCATCCCCCCCACCCACCCGCTGACTGTGTGGAGTCCAGTGTCCCAGAGGCTTAGGAAAGTGTGGCAGGGCTGGAGGGGAAGGGCTATCATTACAGCGGTGGCCGGTTGGTCAAGTTACAGGGGTGTCAGTGGCTCTTTCAGTGAGAAGGCAACTCTGCCCCAGATCACAGGTGTTAAAGGATGGAGTCCGCTTAGTCACAGGAAACAAGGATGAGGACCGATGCAGCAACCACACTGAAAGGAGGATCGTCACTGCTACAGAACTACAATGAGTAGAATGGGCATCCCCATCCAAGTTAATGATGCTGTAATGGGTGGACTGGCAGATGGTTTAAGAGATTCTATTAGATGGTCACTACAAAGTCCATCTGTGTCTCTCCTGGGCCTGTGTCTCTCCTGGGCCTGTGTCTCCTGGGCCTGTGTGTCTCCTGGGCTTGTGTCTCTCCTGGGCCTGTGTGTCTAGTACATTTCCATTTCTAAGGACCAGTTCGTTAGGCACTAAATCGGAAAATGTCTCATTTGTGTGAGCCTACCTCATCCGTTTACAAAAAAGCATTCTCCCTTTTCGTTTGGATCAAACCCACATATTTAACCCACATATTTAACCCACATCTCCTCAAAGTACCCTGCTCTTCCTCTCCCAACTCTGTAGAAATGACATTAATTACTATGTAGGTTGTATAATTAGCCTCTACTTTTACGAAAACCTTTTCATGCCCAGTGAACACGACCCCAAATGTGTGGCTCAATGCCACAGTGTTGAATCCCTCCTCACCTGGCCACCCACCTGGCCACCCACCTGGCCACCCACCTGGCCACCCACCTGGCCACCCAGAGTGAATCAGGATTGACCGCCTCACTGACTGAATGTGACTGTACGCCGCAAGCCTGTTTGTGTGCTGTGTATTCGATGTACAAAACCAAGTGCTACCAACACAAAATGCCATTGTCTCTCTCTCTCAGGACTTCTCGAATGACGACACCAAGCTGGAGTACAATGTGGACGCAGACAATGGCATTGCGATGGAGGGCTACCTGTTTAAGAGGGCCAGCAATGCCTTCAAAACATGGAACAGGTAAGCTAGAAGACATGATGCAACTCTCCCCCCCTCACCCTTTTCTATGTCCTTCTCTCCCCCCTCTCTCGCTGTGCCCTGAAACGGCTTAACCATTGCACTAAACACCACAGTACATGTCCAGTAGGTAGAACATGTGGCAGTCGTCTGACACCTGGGAGAGTGCAGGCTCTGTGAGCTGCATGGAGTTAGCAAGAAGAAGCTCCAACCCTTTCTTTTCCTATAGCCTCCAAAGACAATCCCTGTACTGCAACATGGATGTCTCTGGAACCATGCTGTTTTGAGAATTACATACCTAATCACTTGTTTCTCAGACAAACAATTGGGTTTCATAAGTTCAGTATTACGGCGCAGAAAAGCTTTTTTTCCAGACATTATCTGACAAACCATGACAAACGGCGTAGTTTTCTCCCTAGTCTCCCAGAATAGGAATACAGGATTCAATCACCATAATATAAGATGTATTATTTTTCCAGTCAATTTATTTTGTCCTTTGATTTAAATCTTGCTCTATTACAATAAATTGTTTTAAACCAAACTGAACTCTATTTCAATCGACTATATTAAATACTTAAAAATTGTCTCACCTGTTGACCGTGACGTGAACACTCTTGTGATCTCCTCTCAGGCGCTGGTTCTCCATTCAAAACAATCAGCTAGTTTATCAGAAGAAATTCAAGGTAAGTCAGATTACTCAAATCCGTGTCCCAAATTGGCACCCAATTCCCCTATCTAGTGCACTACTTTTGACCAGAGCCCTATGGTTAGTGCACCCTATAGGGAATAGGGTGCACTTTGGAGCACAGTTTGTGGAATGGGGAGAACAAACAATTCACTTTGCTGCAGGTTACCAGGTTACAATATGGAATTAAATTAACACCTGTGTTGTGTAGAACTCTGAAGAAATTACATTTGCGTGCGTGTGTGTGTGCACAAGTTTGAGCCTGCGCATGCAGGTGTGTGTGTGTGTGTGTGCGTGCGCGTGCGTGTGCGTGTGTGTGTGTGTGTGTTACTGAGGCTGTGTTCTCCTTTCCCAGGATAATCCCACAGTGGTGGTGGAGGACTTGCGGCTATGTACAGTCAAACACTGTGAGGATATCGAACGCCGCTTCTGCTTTGAAGTTGTGTCCCCCACCAAGTAAGTACATGAACACACGCTCTATAATACACATACAGTATATACACTATATTTAAAAGTACAGTTATAGTTCACTATATCACAATTCCAGTGATATCCACTGGAAAAAAAAAATATATATATATATTTCACCTTGATTTAACCAGTTAGGTCAGTTGAGAACAAGTTATTTTGCAACTGCGACCTGGCCAAGACAAAGCAAGGCAGTGCGACAAAAAACAACACAGAGTTACACATGGGAAATAAACAAACGTACAGTCAATAACACAATAGAAAATCTATGTACAGAGTGCAAATTCAGTAAGGTTAGGAAGACAAAATATCCACACACACATAGAAATACACACACTCTGTTGCTGCTCAGTAGAAAATTGTAATATAATGTGTAGTGGTCTATTAGGCCAGGCAGCAGGCTGACGTCCCAGTGTCCCTCCCCCTACAGGAGTTGTATGATGCAGGCTGATTCTGACAAGTTGAGGCAGGCATGGATCAAAGCTGTTCAGAACAGCATCGCCACTGCCTTCAGAGAGCAGGGAGAGGATGCTGAGGTGAGTTACCACACACTGGCAGAACTAATGACCTCAATACATTTCTCCATGTTATTTACTGCCATTTGTTTCCGTTTTGTCAATGTCAGTCTGAAAATAATCAGACATACCTCATAGACGCAAGATGTGAACAACAATAAAGGATTTCCCTCTATAGTGTGTGTGGTCGGTCTGTAACGTTCTTGTCCTAGTGTTGTGTATTAACGTCATGTTCATGGCCCTCCATGCCAGAAGCTGGACCGGAAGTCTTCCACGTCCACAGGCAGCCTGGACTCAGGCGGCGAGCCCAAAGAGAGGCCACTGAAGGGGGAGAGCGCCCTACAGAGAGTCATAGTCATAAGGGGCAACGCCTGCTGCTGTGACTGTGGCCAGCCTGACCCACGCTGGGCCAGCATAAACCTGGGCATCACCCTCTGCATCCAGTGCTCTGGGATACACAGGTATACTACATTTGAAGTCGGAAGTTTACGTACACTTAGGTTGAAGTCATTAAAACTCATTTTTCAACCACTCCACAGATTTCATGTTAACAAACAAGTCTGTTAGGACATCTACTTTGTGCATGACACAAGTAATTCTTCCAGCAATTGTTTATTTCACTTATAATTCACTATATCACAATTCCAGTGGGTCAGAAGTTTACCTACACTAAGTTGACTGTGCCTTTAAACAGCTTGGAAAATTCCAGAAAATGAAGTCATGGCTTTAGAAGCTTCTGATAGGCTAATTGACATCATTTGAGTCAATTGGAGGTGTACCTGTGGATGTATTTCAAGACCTCCCTTCAAACTCAGTGGCTCTTTGCTCGACGTCATGGGGAAATTAGAAGAAATCAGCCAAGACCTCAGAAAATATAATCATTACACAGCTGATTAAACAGCATAATAATTACACAGGTGCACCTTGTACTGGGACAATAAAGGACACTCTAAAATGTCCAGTGCTGTCATACAACACAATGCCACAGAGGATAATTTCTGTCTGTAATAAAGCCCTGTTGTAGGGAAAACTCATTATGATGGGTTGGGCCTGGCTGCACCCCTGAAATCAGTAAAATCTTTGAAATTGTTGCATGTTGTGTTTTTGTAGTTTTGTTCAGTATATACAGTGTATATCACCCTTTGCACCCAGTTTTCTGGGATTCACAGTACATTCCTGTCACTGCAGATACTACACTTCAAGGTACTACTAACTGCATATGTATTCAGAGCCATCATGGAGGCACCAGGGGAAGTGTTTTTATTTTTTATGCTACTAGCCTCTTAACAATTTTATGAAGATGGCTTTAGCTAGCGCAGATAGGTTCCCAACCTCATAACTAGCTACCATCAATCAAGTTAGAGTAGCTAGCTTGTCTAACTATCTTAGCTGGCATACCTGCTGGCATGGTTGGCATACCTGCTGGCATGGTTGGTAGACTTTCAGAAGAGCAAGCAATAACTAAATGCACTAACCAAGACTCCCATTCCTTTCCATCGTTTACCCAGATTAGAGAAGCATATTTAGTTTCTTTAGTAAAGAACCACCAGTCATGAGGATACACACAGCTCAAGAGGTGTGCTTAGATATGCAGAGAAATATACGTTTTTTTAACTTAATTTTTATAGAAAAGCTTAATGATTATGGCTCTAGATTGCAGGAATGAGCTGTTTCAGGTCTCAGACGGGGGCATAGCACTCCTTCAGACCGTCATCCTCACGTCCTTTGTGCCCCTTCAGATTTTGGGGGTGCATGACCCCCTGTATGTGTTGAACGTACTACACCAAAGTACTTTACCATCATTGGTATTGCACCACCAATATGACACACTGAGATTAATCCAAAGTATTATCTTAGCATCATAAAGGTACTATATAACAACGTACTGAACAGTAGACTGGTGCTATACAACAACATACTGAACAGTAGACTGGTGATATACAACAACATACTGAACAGTAGACTGGTGCTATACAACAACATACTGAACAGTAGACTGGTGATATACAACAACATACTGAACAGTAGACTGGTGCTATACAACAACATACTGAACAGTAGACTGGTGATATACAACAACATACTGAACAGTAGACTGGTGCTATACAACAACATACTGAACAGTATACTGGTGATATACAACAACATACTGAACAGTATACTGGTGATATACAACAACATACTGAACAGTAGACTGGTGATATACAACAACATACTGAACAGTAGACTGGTGATATACAACAACATACTGAACAGTAGACTGGTGCTATACAACAACATACTGAACAGTAGACTGGTGATATACAACAACATACTGAACAGTAGACTGGTGATATACAACAACATACTGAACAGTAGACTGGTGATATACAACAACATACTGAACAGTAGACTGGTGATATACAACAACATACTGAACAGTAGACTGGTGCTATACAACAACATACTGAACAGTAGACTGGTGATATACAACAACATACTGAACAGTAGACTGGTGATATACAACAACATACTGAACAGTAGACTGGTGATATACAACAACATACTGAACAGTAGACTGGTGATATACAACAACATACTGAACAGTAGACTGGTGATATACAACAACATACTGAACAGTAGACTGGTGATATACAACAACATACTGAACAGTAGACTGGTGATATACAACAACATACTGAACAGTAGACTGGTGATATACAACAACATACTGAACAGTAGACTGGTGATATACAACAGTACAACTAGATGGGAATAAAACAAAAATCATAGGCTCAGTAAATCTGCTTCTAACTGCCACAGTACAAACTACACCTTCGATTGAACAG
The DNA here is from genome assembly GCA_023634145.1 of Thymallus thymallus. Classification (NCBI taxonomy): domain Eukaryota; kingdom Metazoa; phylum Chordata; class Actinopteri; order Salmoniformes; family Salmonidae; genus Thymallus; species Thymallus thymallus. The sequence goes on from CM042414.1 coordinate 5,042,271, forward strand.
CATGTTCTTGTGATGAAGCTGTGTGGACTCAGGTATTTTTAGACAATCTCTTTGATGTATGAGTTGATAACAGACTCTCACCATCTGCAGGAGTCTGGGGGTCCATTTCTCCAAAGTGCGCTCGCTCACCCTGGACTCATGGGAACCGGAACTACTCAAGGTGAGGAGAGAGAGGGAGGGAGGGAGGGAGAGGAGACTCGCACTCACATGCTCCCTCTCTTGGATTCGCTGGTGACAAATCAATGCTAAAATGTAATGATTACAGCTGTGCTTACATGTCAAAAATGTACATGAATGACATGCTGTCCTCGGAATGTGCTGGTTAATTTTGTCTAAGTAACATTATTGTGTGTGTGTGGTGTGTTGTACACAGCTGATGTGTGAGCTGGGTAACGGGGTCATCAACCAGATCTACGAGGCTCGGAGAGAGGAGCTGGGAGCAAGGAAGCCAAAGCCGTCAGACCCCAGGTACTACCGCCATGTTCTATAGGTACCGCCATGTTCTGTAGCTAACAGTGGTCAGTGGTTCATCTTAACCATTGGTTCCAATGATTGATTGATTGATTGATTGATTGCGTGACGTTAAATGTCCTTCAAGAGACAATTGATGGTGCTTGCCCAACATCAGAGTTGTTGGATGGATTCCTCCATGAACCAAATAAAATACTAAATATGGTGTTAACAGCTAGTCAATTCTCATAAGTGTCTGCGAAATGACTTTCTTATTTAATTTCTATTAAATAAATAAATTAAGGGTAGTCCCATACAAGTTGCTTGTGTGGCACTAAAGCATGTGTGCAGTAGGATTGCGCAAAGAGATTGCCCTCTTTGCTTGGGTTGCCTGATTGGTTTAATTTGTTGAATTAGATCTCAATTCTGCTTGCTGTCTTTGCCTGATTTGTTCAGGTTGTTGAATTCACTCTTCCTCTCTCTCGGTGTGTCCTTCCCCAGGCAGGAGATCGAAGCTTACATCAGGGCCAAGTACGTGGACCGGTGTTTCGTGCAGCGCCCATCCAATGAAGAGTTGCGCTCCAAGGTGGTGTCGCTGTCCAAGCAGGAGAAAATGCTGAGCAGCAGTATGGAGCACCTGCCCCCCCGGCCGCCCCCGCCCACGCCCAAACTCAGGCCCACCTCCAACGCCTCAGCTCGGTCCGGTAGGTGTCAACCCGCCCCAGATCCAGTCTCACTCTGGAGCGCTTCCTCCTCTCTAGTATTACGAGTGAATGTACACTGTGTAGGATAACTGTACATAAACATGGTTCTAACCATGCAAATTCACCTAAAACACCAATCATAGCGCCTGTTCCTCTTCCGTTTAGATTTTACACTTGGAAAGACCCCTCCCCCCCCCCCCCCTCTGTCCTTGAAAACAAACACAAACAAGCCGTAGGGCCTGTTTATTTTTGACCAGGAATACAGTACAAGCTACGGAGTGTGCCTTTTTTAAATTTACAGCAAAACAATAGAACGTCATGCTCAGGACCCACAACGAAGGCACCCTCTCTCTCTCCCATCTTCTCTCTCGCTTTGTCTGTTTTTGTTGTAGCCTAGCCTGTAGTCTAACTGCCTGTCTATCCTCCTCTCTCCTCTCCTCTCAATCCCCCTCTCCTCTCCTCCTACGGCTGCTCTCTGCTTCTGGACTAACCCCTTTCCCCTCGCTGCTTTTTATTACCTCCACCTCGTGCTCTTTGCTCTCTGACCCCATCCACTGCCCTTGCCTAGCTGCCTCCAAGGGCTTGGAGGCGCGCCGCGACTCTCTCTTCTGTCCTGACGAGCTTGACTCGCTCTTCTCCTACTTTGACACCTCTGCCAAGCTCAGGAGCAGTAAGTATAGCTCTGTGATTCGCTATCCACCTCCCTCCTTCCCTCCCTCCATCCATCTGTACTCACCGCTCTGGCTGTAGACTAATACCCATTCCACACCTCATCTTGTTCCCTTAATGAGCTGTGCCGTCATGTTGAGTGTGTTGGTGCGGAGCGTACACAGTGTTCCTCTCAGTTGACTCATCACGTGGTTGTGGTCAGTCTCTTGTCTATGGGTTTCATCTCTCTTATTGTGGCTGTGGGGTCAGCTGGGAAATGGGTGTTTGTGAGCAAAGTGCACTGCGTTCTCTAACCACTTGGCTGAAGTTGGTGAATGTGTGTGCGCTTGATGTGTAGTGACTGAGTGATTGACTGTTTGGTCCCCCGCAGTAAGAAGTGCAGACAGTGGCATCCAGAACAGTGCTGATGGGAGTAGAGAGATGCTGGCCACCAACAGCCTGGCTGAAGCAGGTGATACACACACACACACACACACACACTAGGGCTGTGATGGCATTTTGGATGGTTGTTATTGGTCAGCCAAATTATCTTGTTCACTGTTATAATCGTTTTAAATGTTATGATCATAATCATCAGTTACACGATTATACAGTAATTGTGCCAGCCGTAACACGCCCACACACACACACCAGATGAGTCTCACTCATATCCAGCTTATATTAATGAGCACACATTGAAACTTCCTTAAATGCCTATATTTAAATATCCACCGGATTACAATGGAAAAACAACAATTTACACCCTGATGCTCCTGATAACCCCTCCCTCTCTCTCTCTCTCTCTCTCTCCATCCCTCCCTCCCTCCATCCAGAAGCTGCCGAGGCACCACCCATGGCCATGCCTGCCACCCTTCCCCCTCCATCGCCCTGTAAGGAGTTGGTGGTGTTCTCGGAGCCCAAGGAGTACTCCCCGGGGCTCCAGCTGTACTGGGCCTCGTGTGCCCGCAGCCTGCCAGACATGGCTGAGGCCCTGGCCCACGGAGCAGAGGTCAACTGGGTCAACACTGACCATGACAAGAGGACCCCGCTCATCATGGCTGTGCAGGGGGTGAGGATACTTGAGTGTTGTGGATCTGGTCGTGTGTGTGTGTGTGTGTGTGTGTGTGTGTGTGTGTGTGTGTGTGCGCTCATGTATGTTAAATGGACTGGTCCTTTACTGTTCTTCCAGGGCTCGTTGGTGACCTGTGAGTTCCTGCTCCAGAACGCGGGAAACGTGAACCAGCAGGACGCCCTGGGCCGAGGACCCCTCCACCACGCCACCATCTTGGGACACACCGGGTCAGTCGCCCCCCCCTCCTCTGTATATTATATTTGATCCTAATAGACAAGGGTAGTATTTGAGGTTAATTGTGGTGACCCAAGTTGACAAAGGGGAACTTGGTCTATGATCTAAGTTCATATTGGGGTATTACAATTGATTGTTTCCTTTTGAATTTTTTTCTCCAATCCAGTCAAGTGTGTTTGTTCCTGAAAAGAGGAGCCAATCAAAACGCAGCAGACATTGAAGCGAAAACGCCCCTATCCATGGCAGTGGACGCTGCCAATGCAGACATCGTCACATTGTGAGTTTTTTTATATAGTATACTGAACAAAAATATAAACGCAACATGTGACGTGTTGGTTTCATGAGCTGAAGTAAAAGATCCCATGAATGTTCCATAAAACACAAAATGCTTATTTCTCAAATTTTGTGCACAATTTTTTTTACATCCCTGTTAGTGATCACTTCTCCTTTGCCAAGATAACCCATCCACCTGACAGGTGTGACATATCAAGAAGCTGATTAAACAGCATGATCATTACACAGTTGGACCTTGTGCTGGGGACAAATAAAGGCCACTCTAAAATGAGCTGTTTTGTCACACATCGTGCTGCATGAGGCAAATGGTCACACCAGATACTAACTGGTTTTCTGATCCACACCCAATTTTTTTTAAAGGTATCTGTGACCAACAGATGCATATCTGTATTCCCAGGCATGTGAAGTCCATAGATTAGGGCAGGGCTGTCCAACCCTGTTCCTGGAGAGCTACCATCTACCATCCTGTAGGTTTTCACTCCAACCCTCATCTAGCACAATAATTAGCTGCTTGAAAAGCTGAAATCGGGTCGGTTACAACTGGGGTTGGAGTGAAAACCTACAGGAGGGTAGCTCTCCAGGAACAGGGTTGGACAGCCCTTCAAATCAAATTTTATTGGTCACATACACATGGTTAGCAGATGTTATTGCGGGTGTAGTGGAATGCTGTACAGTGCAGTACTATCTAACAATAATATCTAACAGTTTCTGAATTAGGGCTTAATGAATTTATTTAAAATGACTGATTTTCCTCATTGGTGTATTTTCTTCAAGTGCATATATTTATGTTAAAACAATTTGTCTCAATTGTCAATTGATCTCAAATTCAAAATGGTGGCGTATTGAGGCAACATTACTCCGTCCCATCTTTTTTTTTTACTTTTTACCCCTTTTTCTCCCCAATTTCGTAATATCCAATTGGTAGTTACTGTTTTGTCTCATCACTGCAACTCCCATACGGACTCTGGAGAGGCGAAGGTCGAGAACCATACGTCCTCCGAAACACGACCCTGCCAAGCCGTGCTGCTTCTTGACACACTGCTCTCTTAACCCGGATGCCAGCCGCACCAATGTGTCGGAGGAAACACCTTAACACACTGTCAACTGAAGTCGGCGGGTCTGTAGTGACGCCTCAAGCACTGTAGTACCTTAGACCGCTACGCCACTCGGGAGGCCCTGCTTCTATATGTCTAAAGGTGGGTTGGATGAAGGTGACAAAATGAATGACTGTCCTCTCCCCGCTCTCCTTTCCCCAGACTGCGATTGGCCAAGATGAATGAGGAGATGCGGGAGGCGGAAGGGCCCTACATGCAGTCAGGTCAATATTCCACCAACAGCCCCACAGAGATGCAATACAGGAAGTGTATGCAGGAGTTCATTTGCCTGCAGCTGGCTGAGCCTTAGATCATAGAGCCCCAATACCCACGTTGTTAAGCAGTCATTGGGCCCTGTGATGTCCTGTGTTCAATACCAGCCAGGTGGTGAGCCAAGCTGCATCTTGTGTTTAGAGAGAGGTGCTAGACTTTTATTTACGTGACCAAGTGGAGTCAAAGCCATTAGCCATTGTTTTGACTACTGAACAGCTATGACAAACAGTCGCTTCTCCTCTGAAGTCATGGCGGCTGTTTTGTCTGTTGCGTTCCAACTTTCAAACAAAAGCCAGGTCTTTATTAGTTATGCACTTGCAACAGAGGTTGTCATTACTATCCAACATCAATGCTATATCAGTCTATCAGGAAGTAATCCTGACTTTTGAATGACAGTTTTGACCATCCGGCTGTTGAGTGGCTAGCAGTGTGTTGCCATGAACCAGTTGTGATTATTAGTGATTTACCTGAGGGAATATTTATGCACATTCCTGGTATGCTTAAGCAATATTTTATTGTGTTTTAACGTGTTTGGTTCCCACAGTAAGTCTTAACCTCTTTCTTTTTAAAATACTTTTTCTTGTTCACTTGTTTGAACTGTTTATCGTTGCAATGATGAAGTATCAATCTTGGCACATGTTATTTATGACTTTTACTTTTGTGGGGGAAAACATATTTTTTGAAACAGTTGCTCTTTTAAAATAACAATTGGAACCGTATAATCATAAGATGTCATTGTAAATTATGTATTGTACATAAATATGCATACAAATATACATATCATGTACAGTATAAGCAGAATAGGAAGTAAAGTTGAGAGAGATTCTCTGAAGCAGTAATGTAAGAAAGACAACACATTTTGCACAAGGGTGAGTGCTGTAAGGGTGAGTGCTGTAAGGGTGAGTGCTGTAAGGGTGAGTGCTGTAAGGGTGAGTGCTGTAAGGGTGAGTGCTGTAAGGGTGAGTGCTGTAAGGGTGAGTGCTGTAAGGGTGACTGTGCTTGCAAAGGGTGACTGTGCTTGCAAAGGGTGACTGTGCTTGCAAAGGGTGACTGTGCTTGCAAAGGGTGACTGTGCTTGCAAAGGGTGACTGTGCTTGCAAAGGGTGACTGTGCTTGCAAAGGGTGACTGTGCTTGCAAAGGGTGACTGTGCTTGCAAAGGGTGACTGTGCTTGCAAAGGGTGACTGTGCTTGCAAAGGGTGACTGTGCTTGCAAAGGGTGACTGTGCTTGCAAAGGGTGAGCGCTGTAAGGGTGACTGTGCTTGCATCCTTGTTTTTGTGTTTTTCTGTATTGTTGTATTTTCTACACCTGTTTTATGAGTATTAAGCTTTGATTGATTGTTAGTCTACCTGGCTACGTTATAGAACATTTTCCCCCTCTGGGAATCATTTTCTTTGTCTGACATTTGACATTAATATACAGACCTTAAAGGGATACTTTAGGATTTTAGCAGAAGCCCTGTATCCACTTCTCCAGAATCAACGTGTGGATACCATTTTTATGTCTCTGTGTCCAGTATGAAGGAAGTTGGAGGTAGTTTTGCAAGCCAATGCTAACTAGCGTTAGCACAATGATTGGAAGTCTGGTTATCTGCTAGCATGCGACGTATCCCTTTAATGTTAGCTGAGTAAGGGGGTGAATTTATGTTTAGACGAGATCAGGGGGGTAGAGGGCACCAAAACGGAAGGGCAATAGTATAGAAAAGTATCCACATTTACCCATGTACAGCATTTTACTGCATAATAGTTATATAATTAACTTAAACTTATTGGATAAAAAAGTTTTAAAGAGCTTCACTAAGAATGTGAAAATAGGACAGTGTGAAGCACACAAGTATTGTTGGTAAATAATGAATGAAATGTACCCCACTTCATCCTTTCATCTTCCCCATCACGCAGTCTGTGCCCCTGGCAATGTGCCTGGGCCTGATGGGTAATTTAAATGGGCACAAAAGGTACTTTTATCAATCCTCATAGTTACTGACGTATCTAAACTGTTTCTAGAAGTCCATACAAGCCAAGATGCCCCCTAGTGCTTACTGAGTGTCATTGTTCCCTGATCCTGGCTATGTGGCCAAAGGGGATGTATATCAGCTGAAAGAACACACTGGCCGAATCCCAAATCTGAGAGGGTTTGATTGGTATAAGCAATATGCTAAACATAGGACTAAGGGGTCGATTTGGGATTGGGCCAGAGACTCCGTTTCCAGTCAGCCATCTTACTGTATGTTGAGCCAGTTGGACAGTTCAGAAGCAAGTCAACTAGTTTGTAGCGGGTCTGACAGGGTGAGGCAACAACTAGTTTGTAGCGGGTCTGACATGGTGAGGAAACAACTAGTTTGTAGCGGGTCTGACAGGGTGAGGAAATAACTAGTTTGTAGCGGGTCTGACAGGGTGAGGCAACAACTAGTTTGTGGCGGGTCTGTCAGGGTGAAGCAACAACTAGTTTGTAGCGGGTCTGTCAGGGTGAGGCAACAACTAGTTTGTAGCGGGTCTGACATGGTGAGGAAACAACTAGTTTGTAGCGGGTCTGACAGGGTGAGGAAACAACTAGTTTGTAGCGGGTCTGACATAGTGAGGAAATGCCTTGTGCAATTCCTTCTTGTGGCCACTGGAGAGAGTGCTGCATTTAGAAATCCTCTGATTTGACTGAGTGAGTGGAACTGTTGAGTTTGAGAGGGAGGTGACTCAGCATGCTGATATAGTTCCTCCACTTCATTTTCTCACATATACACTGAGTGTACACCAAACATTAGGAACACCTTCCTAATATTGAGTTGCACCCTTTCCCCTCAGAACAGCCTCTTATGGTTTCTCTCTCTCTCTCTCATTCTTTGTTTCTCTCTCCGTCTAACATCACTTTGTTCTGTACTCTCTCTCTCTCTCTCTCTCTCTCTCTCTCTCTCTCTCTTGCTCTCTCTCTCTGGAGTTTGTGCCTTTCTTCTGTCCTCTCGTTTCTTTGGGGTGCTTTAGGGCAACATGGTGTATTTTTGTACATAAATCCTGCACTTTAAATACAATACAGTTGGTAACAAAACTCATCTTGTGGGCTTCTTTTTTTCACAATTCACTGCAAAGAGAGAGAGAGGGCTCCTTGCCTTAGTTCTGCTTTAAGCCTGCACACTCCTCAAACGTTGGTGCTTCTACTTCTTTCATTCTGACTCCTCTTCCTCTGCATAATGCTGTCTCTCTCTACTGCGCCACAGTGACTCTTTAAGGTATGGCTCTTCAAACCTTTCATGTGACAGTAAAAAAAAGTATCTTACCTGTATTATGCCTGTCTGTGACAAAAGTCTGAGCTTTCAAACCTTCCTTTTGCATGCTTGAATTGTATTATACAATACCAACTAGTTTTCTTCTCTAAGTCTCTGCTTGTATCACTGAGTCATACTTGAACTGTAATGGTTTACTTTGTCCTTGCAGGAGATGAAACCTACCAAGACATTTTCCAGGATTTTTCCCAGATGGCTTCAAACGATCCAGAGAAGCTGAACCGCTACCAACAGTACGACTCGCAGCAGAGGCCATGAGGGAGGGAGACTACCTGGAAGTCTAGGAAACTGTCTGGGTTTTTTTTCCTGGTCAGTGCAGTGCTCAGCACCAGTATTGGAGGGTCTGTTTCACCAGAACCTCAATGGTGACGGTGTCTCTCATATATAACTTTTTATTGGTTTTAATGGTCTAGAATTGTACATCTAAAATGTATACATTTCATTGAGGCTGGAGGGCTCAGGCTTTGAACTTCAACAATGGGTTATGAGACTCTGGACTGGAGCCCAGTTTGTAAAACAGTTCACATTAGGATCTGAATGGTACAGTATTATGTTTTTTACATAATGTGACAGTTTGGTTCAAAACATAACAATAAACAAAGTCAAGTCATTATTGTCTATTCTGAATGCACATAAACCAAATAGACCACTCATCGTATCTTTTGAAGTTTAGTATGCTTTTTACATGTAGATACATTTGTATTATTTTATATAATTATTTTAATCCATAAGTAGCACCTTCTGCCATTCTGTCTATGGTAGCATGTTTAAATAGCATTGGTCTGTTATATATTAAAATGCAAATGAGACTCATTATGTCAAGATGTTATTGATAATGGTTGACCCCCAGGTAGTTGACATATCCTGCCACCTTAATTATTTGCACAAAGTCCCACTTTTCCTTGTCAACACCGTTAAACACTTTGTATGGTGAATCTTGAGTGGGAGTTTAATGTGCAGTCGGTGCTCATGCATCGATGTTGATAGTGGGTATTTTAATGTGGCTCATGCATCGATGTTGATAGTGGGTATTTTAATGTGGCTCATGCATCGATGTTGATGGTGGGTATTTTAATGTGGCTCATGCATCGATGTTGATAGTGGGTATTTTAATGTGGCTCATGCATCGATGTTTATAGTGGGTATTTTAATGTGGCTCATGCATCGATGTTGATAGTGGGTAGTGGCTAGTTCTTTGTTTGTGGGGGTAATCGTTTATTTTTTGTATAAAGTTTTGAGTTTTTTATGTTTTGGAGTATAATTTCATGTTTAATCTTATTTTAGACCAGAAACAATAACTGTTAAAAGGAGGAAAGATTGCATGTTAGAATTTAGGTATCGTAGTATCTGCTTTTTCTGACATCTCACTATTTTATTGCAAACTCAGTATTTTTGCATCTTGTTCATTGGATGGCAAAAAGTACTTTACTACAATAAAATATACCTTGTTTATTAGTATAGCAGTGTATTAGACACACTAACAAGCAAGCCCTGTTTATACCTGATGCTAACTCTCTTAAGCCCTGTTTATAACTGGTGCTGACTCTCTCTTAAGCCCTGTTTATAACTGGTGCTAACTCTCTCTTAAGCCCTGTTTATACCTGGTGCTAATGCTCTTAAGCCCTGTTTATACCTGGTGCTAATGCTCTTAAGCCCTGTTTATACCTGTTGCTAACGCTCTCTTAAGCCCTGTTTATAACTGGTGCTAATGCTCTTAAGCCCTGTTTATACCTGGTGCTAATGCTCTTAAGCCCTGTTTATACCTGGTGCTAATGCTCTTAAGCCCTGTTTATACCTGGTGCTAATGGTCTCTTAAGGCCTGTTTATACCTGGTGCTAATGGTCTCTTAAGGCCTGTTTATACCTGGTACTAATGCTCTCAAGGCCTGTTTATACCTGATGCTAATGCTCTCAAGCCTTGTTTATACCTGGTTCTAACATGCGCTCTTTGTCCTAATCTTGTCCACATTCTGATTGTGGCCACATTTTTATATCCGTGTATACGATTAAAGCAACTGATTGTGATTAGATCCTCCTTACCACTTCTGGAGGTGGTCTGGATCGTATTATATCTGGATTCTTACAAGTGTAAACAGATCTTGGTTATGAAATCATTTAAATTGTCCCTCAAATCATTCACAGGGGACACCATTGACTAAAGGCATCAATATGTGTCTTAACATAATAAAAAAAATGATTATTATTATTTTTAACATAAAAATTCTCTGTTGGACACTTTACATGCGTTTGTATTTTTGTTCCGTATACAAACAATGCATGTGTCTGAACCTCCAGCTGTCTTTGCGATGTGCTCACGACAGTGATGTCGCATAGGGAAAGGAAGAATAGTTTCTATGTATCACCTCGTCGCCCATATAAGCCCTGTTTATACCTGGGGCTAACATGTTTCCGTTGTCCTGATCTTGTCCACATTCAACCAAAATCATTCTTCTGCATTAAACCGGTTGTGGAAATTCTATTCAAAGACACTCACAGTCAAACTTAAATGAATCATTCTTTATTAACAGCATGCTGGAGAAGTCTGTCAAACTTAGATGTATAAAGGACTGGTCTGAAGTGAGCCCTCCTAAAACAGTCCTGTTCATTTTCTTATATACTGCAGACAAGTTCTATTTGCACGATTTAGCTCATTCATAATTAATTAACATTTGCTCCATTTATGTGACTGACCACCTCACAAGGCTTCTTCTCTAAGCTGAGACCTTGAAACTGAGATTTTGTTCAGTCTCAAAACAAGGGTCTGGGCGTACTGCCAAATTGCAGATACTGATAGTGAGGATTCGTTCAATCAGTCACTTGCATGAACACAGAAAACGGTTATTAGCAAAGCACATCACAAACCCAGAGAGGTACGGGGGGCTGCCTTAATTGACATCCATGTCATCGGCGCCCGGGAGCAGTTGTAGGGGGTTAACTGCCTTGCTTAAGGGCAGAGCGTCAGATTTTTCCACCATGCCGGCTCAGGGATTCAAACCAGCGACCTTTCAGTTACTAGCACAATGCTACACATGGTATTAAAATGAGTCTGTTATCCATCCACTGTGTCTGCATTGTGACCAGATTTCCTTGTCCCTCGGGAGATAGCCAGGATGATATCAGAATGTGCCTGACTACCTCGGGAGATGGTCAGGATGATATGATCACAATGTGTCTTTTAATCATCTACACCTGTCTGAAACAATCAGAATGTGGACAAAGGACGCATGTTAGAACTAGTTATAAACAGGGCTTAAGAGAGCGTTAGCACCAGGTATAAACAGGGCTATAGTGAACATACATCCCTGATGGCGTCACCCACTCAATAATTACACTGTTTATTTCTCCTGGTGCAAAAATGTAAGGCATCCGGTCCTCTAGTCCTTTCATGAGCTATAGTCCTCACAGTGCATGTTTAGTCTGTTTCAAAGCATTGTCCTGGGCCACATCACAATACCCCTACCCTGGTCACATTTCTGCTATTGGCAATGGAAAACATCTGCTGGTCGTGGTGGTAAAGGGCCCTGTCCAGTCTGTGGATCCTGGGCTTTTTTTCTGGGAAGTCTGTGGTCGGCTCCCCTGCAGAGAGACGGAGGGCCGCTGCTGGAGACGTTTCCTCTCCATAAAAGAGAAATGTGCACAAACACAAAGCGGCCAAGAGCTCCATTAATGTCACTCGCCGTAACGTCCAAGGGGTCTCGGTACACTGAGCCTGTCAGGACTGCATCGAACCAGGGTCTGCAGTGACGTCTCACTGAGATGCCGTGTCTTAGACCGCTGTGCCACTCGGGACTACATCTATCTGAGGACCTCAGCTGTAGAGGGGCTAGGTTACTATATTTATAATTCCCCAGTTAACAGAAGTGATCAGTTAAACACCTTACTAAATGACAACGGTCCAGACATCAGTGTTGTATCATGGTATCTGTTTAATAAGGCAGTCCTCTCGTTATGTTGTCATTAGGGTATTTATAATGATATTGTAATTGTATTCAACACTGCAGACGCCTAAGCTTACTTTTGCTCTTAAAACATGCAACAAAAGAAGATCCCAAGCCATCAGGAGAATGCCAACTGTCACAAGACAAGGTAATACCTTAATCTAATGGAAAAAGAGGCAGACTGAGGCTACATAGACAATGGCTTGGCAGGATACAACTGTTCCTCCCTCTCAGACCTTGATGTATCCACCTCAGTAGCGGTAGCCCTCATTTTGCTTCACCTCCAGTCCCACAGCACTAACGGGTAGACCGCTCATAAGTTCACTCTGAAAGAATGGCTAGGGTTTCATGTTGTGCAGGGAATCCAAACAGTCTTGCCTGTGTTTTCTAAATGCTGATGATGAATGGATGGCCAGGCTGAATAGGCATAGTGTTACAGGCATTCTTTTAACACCGCAAATCCCAGAGTGGAGGATGTGTAACGTACTATATCGTCCTCCTCCTCTTACTTGCTACTTCATTCTGCAGTTGTGCTGTTTATGTCTCCAGCCCTGGTTCCCAGAATGGGTCGGCCCTGTAGAGGAGACTATATTTTTTATTTATTAATGAGAGGACTCCCCGGAGACCTGTCCTCCACACCCCGGTGAGCAGCCAGCAGTCAGCCTGTCCTCACCATCACAGGTCTGGCCTTCAGCTGTTCAGAGGGCCACAGAACGCCCCTCTCTGCTAGGTGTGGGGAACCCAAGCTGGGGAGATGAAGGATGGCTAGTCTAGCCATAGTGACATCCCTCTGGGTCAATGAGCTTTTACCATTCAACTTTTATGGAAGTATATATTGTTATGGCTTCCATACTTCTTCTGTGAGATTTGGAATTCAAACTTCAGGCTTGTTGTCCGAGGAGGCCACCATACCCAAACTACTGGCGAAAAGCAAGTAGATAAATGGCAGTATGCACCGTAGTCGGAGTTTGTCCGGCTCCGTAACCCTTCAGCCAATGTTTAGATACCAGTTCCATTAACAGCCTTTCGACTGTGGTCACAGGGCAGGGCAGGATTGGATAAACACAACGCATGTGGTGCTAACTGATGGAACTCTCTGTGCCGCCTAGTCTGCTCTAAGGGGTGTGGAAGGCGGGGGGATAACCTCCGGTGGTAACCCTGACATAGCTATTACACAACCAGCTCCCCCAGACAGCCTCTACTTCTGTCCTTGTCTATTCATGTTCTGTATTATTTCATGTAGTTGCTGTAGCTTATGGGGATCCTGATAAAACCCCCAGACAGCCTCTTATCTTCCACACTGGCTTTGGTGGTTGTACCAGCCATCCGAGAGCTGAAACCCAATACGTCTGTGAGGTCGACAGAAGAGGACATTTGTTTCAGCAGGCACAGAAGCTTTGAGAGTCAAAAGCAACAGGCTCCTGGAATCAAACAGTCAGCCATTCATGTAAATACAAGAACGCTAGCTCGCGTGAGAGCAGCTACTCTTGTGATGCAAAGTAGACTGTCATGTCATTGGTACAGTATTTCTCTGCGACGTACTATAGACGTTAATTGTTAAGAGACAAACATGTCGTCCATCCTCCAACACAAACGTTATGGATTAAGGAAGAGTTTTGAACTCCACTAGCTGATTGTAATTGGAGGAAAGGAAGGAGTCTTTTTGAAAATAACATTTGTCAAGAAATGGTGACCGAGGCAAAACAAACCACAGCATATTCATCATATCATCACGACATAACAGATCTTCTCTTTATATTTTTCTAGACGATGCTTGTCGCAATGGGAGGTCTGACTGTATCATGCCCTTTAGTTCAGAGATACTAGGATTTTGGACATCAGCCAAGATCCACAACATCCCACCCGTTAGATCTCAAGTCTCATTGAGAGGAGTCAAAACAGTTTGCCCTGTCCAGAGTGCCATGGACCGCCTGCATGTCACTCACTGGCCTATAAGTCAAGCGAATATGCTGGGGCCTTGACCCGGCCTTCAGCCCCATAGCCACACACTTAATTTAACAACCACCCCCTCCTCTCCAACAACTCTACTGGCCCATCCTGACCTGGTGGGACTGCTTGTTTGCCTAAACAACATGAGAGCTGTTGAGCCGCCATCTTTTCATCGACGCTTACTCACCAACGCTTCCAACAGACGGTGACTCCACGGGCGAAAACTCCAAAATAGGTATGCTCGCCTCACCTCCCAACCCCCCCCCCTCTTTCCATTTCTCCTCCCCTTCTCTCATTCGTTTATCGGTTTGCTGAAAAGGCACTGGAGGCGCCAGTCTACCGCCTGCCCATAACTGCTCCCCAGGGTACACGGCTTGGCCTGGCTGGACGCCACCTCAGGAGGATCTTTTCGCCTTGTATGGTGTTGTGCATTTGTCCCCGTTGGGAAATGACACTGAGGATTTTTATCACAAGTACACCACAGCCCACCAATTTTAGAATGGACTAATGTTGCTCCGGATATTGATTCATAAAGACAAGTTGTTTGGGAACTTGTTAAGGTTACAGACAGGTTCAGGAAGTCACAGAACAAGGCCATGGTTAGAGTGGGTTACCTATAAAATTATTCCATGTGGCAGTACTGGGGTCATAAAAAGCACCAATTTTGCTGATGATGGAAAGGGTTTGTGCGCCAACATCTCATTACTCTGTTTAATTACACGGTCAGATAAGTGAGTGCCAAGGATGGGATGTTGAAGAGGAAGAAGACAAAAGCAGAAGCAAAATAAACAGTCAATGTGAACTATTTAAGATTTACAAGGTTCTTCCAGGAATTTAGATTTTCCACAAATCTACAATATCCCACCCGCGTAGAACAGACATACGGGAAGTGAAACATTGGCAGTCATCTCATCTTCTTTGGGAAATTCTAACACCCAGGAAGTTCAGACTCTGCAAGCGTTATGCCAAATTTTGTAGACACTCTTATCCAGAGCGACTTAGTTTTTTTCCAACTGGTCCCCCGTGGGAATCGAACCCACAACCCTGGCGTTGCAAGCGCCACGCTCTACCATCTGAGCTACACGGGACTACAAAATAATTCAAAAAAAAAATAATGTACAAGCAACTGAAAAAAGGCCTCTTCGGCACCTCAAATGTATTGAGCTGTTGTCATTTACATCGGAGGTGCCGAATAGGCATTTATTTAGGTTACTTGTAAAAAAATATATAGTTTGAATCAGCTTCCTGGGCGTTAGAGAGGAGACACGTCATACTCATTGTTGACATCTCTAACACACAGATACTGGGGCAAGGTTGGGTACAGTGCATTCGGAAAGTATTCAGCCCCCTTGACTTTTTCCACATTTTGTTACGTTACAGCCTTATTCTAAAATGGATTAAATAATGAGACTCGAAATTGAGCTCAGGTGCATCCTGTTTCCATTGATCATCCTTGTGATGTTTCTACAACTTGGAGTCCACCTGTGGTAAATTAAATAAATTGGACCTGATTTGGAAAGGCACACACCTGTCTATATAAGGTTGACAGTGCATGTCAGACCAAAAACCAAGCCATGAGGTCAAAGGAATTGTCCGTAGAGCTCCGAGACAAGATTGCGTCAAGGCACAGATCTGGGGAAGGGTACCAAAACATTTCTGCAGCATTGAAGGTCCCCAAGAACACAGTGGCCTCTATTATTCTTAAATGGAAGAAGTTTAGAACCACCAAGGCTCTTCATAGAGCTGGCCAACCGGCCAAACTGAGCAATCGGGGGAGAAGGGCCTTGGTCAGGGAGGTGACCAAAAACCCGATGGTCACTCTGACAGAGCTCCAGAGTTCTTCTGTGGAGATGGGAGAACCTTCCAGAAGGACTGTGTCTGAATTAATTTGTTGTGGCAGAGAGGAGGAAGTAGAACCCTTTAAGGATTTGACAGTTTTCCAGAATTTATCCTATCCTATCCTAATTTATTTTCTGATTTTGTCTTACACAATGATTCCTTAGTTGCTTAACAGCTTGACAGTCTGGGCCTAAGCCTGTGTTCCTGGCCTTGACCCAAGCATCATCTCTTATGAATTACTTCTGATAATTCAGAGTGTAACAGGCATTCAATCTACCTTTTACCCTTAATTTTTTGAAAGGGAGCATGATTATCCACAATATTATTGAAGACATCTGAAAAAAGGCTCAATGCTAAATCAAGTTCAGCGATAGCTGAAATACAACCACTAAAATAAAGATGTAAAAAAGCCAGTTAAGTTTTTAAAGTTCCTCTTTGTGAACACACGAAACTTGAAGTTTTGTATTCTCATCTAACAATAACATCTCTAACAATAACAACGGGGCAATGGTCACTAATAACTTGGGCGAAGACACCAGTTTGTAAGATTACCATAGTTACAGGCAGCAAGCCAGAACCCAAACACAGACTACAATACCAGCCAGCACCAGGAACCACAAACACAACCAAGGCACAAAACTGTCCTGCATAACACCAGCAAGGAGAGCGGTGACTTACTCAATGTGATTAAATACTGGGGCCCATCAAAACAGCAATGCTGTTACCAGTATGATAGCCAGGAGAAAAGCACCTTGGAGGGGATGTCGTTTCAGGTACAGGCCGGTGGAAAGCCGGTAGGGAGGCAAGGGCTACACCGGCCCCAGGAGTCTCAAATAGTAAATCCAAGTAGGCTAAACCAATTGGAGTTCAAGTTTGGCAGCGATTGTACATGTTTGTCGGATTGTACATCTAATTATCAGTGGTGTAAAGTATTTTTTTATTTACTACACTGAACAAAAATATAAATGCAACATGTAAAGTGTTGGTCCCATGTTTCATTAGCTGAAATAAAATATGCCAGAAAGGTTCCATATACACATCTCCCTTTCTCTCACAAATGTGTTTACATCCCTCTTCGTGGAACTGGAATACGCTGTCGTACACGTCAACCCAGAGCATTCCAAACATGCTCAATGGGTGACATGTCTGGTGAGTATGCAGACCATGGAAGAAACATGCTGAAACATGAGGTAATGACGACGGATGAATGGCAGAACAATGGGCCCCAGGATCTCGTTACGGTATCGCTGAATTCTAATTGCCATTGATAAAATGCAAATTGTGTCCGTAGTTTATACCTGCCCATACCGTAACCCCACCACCACCCTTGGGCACTCTGTTCACAACGTTGACATCCGCTCGCCCACACAATGCCATACACGCTGTCTGAGAAGGTATAGGACAGTTTGTGCAGAAATCCTTTGGTTGTATCTCTTCAGAGCAGGATATCGCTGTCCATTAGTTAAGAGGCATTTACAAATCTCATTAGTTGTGTATGGTGGTGAATTACAATAGCTACTGTATTTATACAGCTGTTGACTGTCCAGTCAGTCTTTGGTCATGAGTTCTTTCCATCTGTATAGACCTGCATGGAGACTGGATTCACATGAGTAAAGATTTAGGAATGAGGAAGTCTCAATAAACGACTGTTATGAAGACATCCATGACTCAATATCTGAAAGTAGTGAAAGGCTGTACACAGTGGGCCAGAAATGTACCGGTAATATTACTGACAAGCCAGTTCATTGATGGGACTGGACAGCAACTAACATTTCTGACAACCAATTACAGATTAGCACCAGGCTTTTCCACTAGTTTTTATGGATAAAAATGTCAGAAGCAATATATTTATCCCCAGAGATCCATATACCAGATCATGCAGAAATCAATTGCCCATTATTATAGTTTCCCAGAAGCCTAACATTCCCTCCATAATAAACATGTATTCAAGATGATTATAAACTATAGGCAACTATAGGTCAAAGAGAAGCCACATCAAGTAGACTGAACTCTTGCAACAACCTGTAGCATTTTAGACCACGGTTATATAAATGATTGAATCATTGATTCAAAACAAATTTCCGTCAATACAAAACTGCAGATGGTTTTGCATTGTGCAAATAAAACAGATGTTTCAGTGCCTTCAGATTATATCAGTGTTGTTATTCCATTATAGTTACAGTGCCTTCAGATCGTATCAGTTGTTATTCCATTATAGTTTCAGTGCCTTCAGATCGTATCATAGTTCTGTTATTCCATTATAGTTACAGTGCCTTCAGATCATATCATAGTTCTCTTATTCCATTATAGTTAGTGCCTTCAGATCGTATCAGAGTTCTGTTATTCCATTATAGTTTCAGTGCCTTCAGATCGTATCAGGGTTCTGTTATTCCATTATAGTTACAGTGCCTTCAGATCATATCATAGTTCTGTTATTCCATTATAGTTACAGTGCCTTCAGATCGTATCAGTTGTTATTCCATTATAGTTAGTGCCTTCAGATCGTATCAGTTATTCCATTATAGTTACAGTGCCTTCAGATCGTATCAGTTATTCCATTATAGTTACAGTGCATTCAGATCGTATCAGTTGTTATTCCATTATAGTTACAGTGCCTTCAGATCATATCAGTTATTCCATTATAGTTACAGTGCATTCAGATCGTATCAGTTGTTATTCCATTATAGTTACAGTGCCTTCAGATCATATCAGTTATTCCATTATAGTTACAGTGCCTTCAGATCATATCAGAGTTGTTATTCCATTATAGTTTCAGTGCCTTCAGAAAGTTAAGGCTTATTCTATAATTGATTAAATAAAATATTTTCCTCAGCAATCTACACACATCACCCAATAACGACAAAGCGAAAACTGTTTGCAAATGTTTTTTTTGTTTTTTTTAAATACATCCATATCTATCTATCTACAGTTGAAGTCGGAGGTTTACATACACTTAGGTTGAAGTCATTAAAACTCATTTTTTAACCACTCCACAGATTTCATGTTAACAAACTATAGTTTTGGCAAGTTGGTTAGGACATCTAATTTGTGCATGATACAAGTAATTCTTCCAACAATTGTTTACAGACAGATTATTTCACTATATCACAATTCCAGTAGGTCAGACCTTTAAATACACTAAGTTGACAGTGCCTTTAAACAGCTTGGAAAATTCCAGAAAATGATAGAAGCTTCTGATAGGCAATTGACATAATTTGAGTCAATTGGAGGTGTACCTGTGAATGTATTTCAAGGCCTACCTTCAAACTCAGTGCCTCTTTGCTCGACACCATGGGAAAATAAAATGAAATCAGCCGAGACTTCAGAAAAAAAAAATTGTAGACCTTCATAAGTCTGGTTCATCCTTGGGAGCAATTTCCAAACGCCTGAAGGTACCACGTTCATCTGTACAAACAATAGTACGCAAGTATAAACACCATGGGACCACGCAGCCGTCATACCGCTCAGGAAGGAGATGCTTTCTGTCTCCTAGAGATAAACGTACTTTGGTGCGAAAAGTGCAAATCAATCCCAGAACAGGTGGCAGCATCATGCTATAGGGATGTTTTTCAGCGGCAAGGACTGGGAGACTAGTCAGGATCAAGGCAAAGATGAATGGAGTACAGAGATCCTTGATGAAAACCTGCTGCAGAGCGCTCAGGACCTCAGACTGGGGCGAAGGTTCATCTTCCAACAGGACAACGACCCTAAGCACAAGGCTAAGACAACGCAGGAGTGGCTTCTCTGAATGTACTTGAGTGGCCCAGCCAGAGCCCGGACTGGAACCCGATCGAACGTCTCTGGAGAGAAAATAGCTGTGCAGAAACTCCCCAAATACAGGTGAGCCTTGTAGCATCATACCCAAGAAGACTGTAATCGCTGCCAAAGGTGCTTCAACAAAGTAAATGGTCTGAATACTTATGCAAATGTAATAAATTAACAAACATTTCTAAAAACCTGTTTTTGCTTAGTCATTACGGGGTATTGTTTGTAGATTGAGATAAATTTAATAAATTTTAGAATAAGGCTGTAACGTAACATTTTGATAAAGTCAAGGGGTCTGAATACTTTTCGAAGGCACTGTAGATCAACATTTTCTGCACACACTCAATGATACAGTAGCAAAAGCACATAGCAGCAGCTGGTTCATATAACAAAGGAATGAAAAATATTAATTCAGTTTAATTTTATTAGGAGCATTAAAATGCTTCCATGACAGGCAGGAAGATTGAGTGAAATACTTTTTTGTTACGTTTTTTTCCATTGTAGGGGCAACACACAGGAAAACAAGCTTGGAATCAGGTGCACAGTAGACTTAACCAACCAGGGCTGTATTTCTTTAACCTTGCTTGACACATTATGGTGCCACACTAAGGTAGAAAGGACTATAGTGAGGAGGAATATTCTTGAACGGCACTGTTGGTTCAGGTAAGCATTTCACGGTAAGGTCTACACCTGTTGTATTCTGCGCATGTGGTAGCCTAGCGATTAGAGCGTTGGGCCAGTAACTGAAAGGTCGCTGGTTCGAAAACCTGAGCCGACAAGGTGAAAAACCTGTCGGTGTGTCCTTGAGCAAGGCACTCAACCTTAATTTGCTCCAGGGGCTGACCCTGTAGGCAGGCTGTCATCGTAATTTGTTCTTAACTGACTTGCCTAGTTAAATAAAGGTTAAATATAAAACATTAGTAAAATGTGACGAATAACATTTTATTTGATAACCATTATTTGATTGTTTTCAAACAGTGAAGCACACTTCTCTCCCCCAAAGAGAGAACTGAGGTTAAACTTTTGTAGTTACAAAAAACGAACTCAAGTTAATTGTTTTCCGACATGCAGCACATTCTATGGCAGCTTCGTGTCACCACACTTGGTTCGTTCATTCTTCCCCAGCAGCATTTTATGTGAACTATCATCTTTTACCCAGATGGCAATGGAATAAAGAGGCCACATTTTAAACAGCAGCCACTCATTAAACACTAATGACCTGAAAGTATTAAGAACAGTTGCTTCTAATGTTAAATATCAAACATTGCCTCCATACATCCAAAACCAACCGAGGAAACAAACTCAATTTGCAACAGCCTCATCTAGATAGACGCCAGTCTTCCCATCAACAAGTGTTAACAGTTCGCACTTTGCAGCCAAAGACTAAAAGTCTGTTGAGACTTTTAAAAAATCTGACTTGTATTTCTAAGCGTGGGTTGGTATGTGTTCAAGCCCTGGTAATAGTGCTTCAGCAGTGTGATAGGGAGACGGTGTAAGCTAGACTGGGCAGAATAAGAGCAGGCTGGTTGCCAGGCTGTGATGAAACACTGGAGAGAATGTAAACCAGCCTAAATGTGTAGGATTAAGGCGATTACGCTACGTACACACAGAGGAACTAAAATAAGCACACATGCTCCACTTTTTTTTATTTTATTGTACTGACAGAAAATGATACCATTTAACAAGAGAATGTAAAACATTCCCTGTCTGACAAAGGGGGCCAGGACAGGGGAGGAACATGTAAAATAAGTATGGAGGGAGGGGAGACGAAGAGGTGCATGCTGGGATGTGAAGATTCTTCCTGTAGAAGCCCGGTAACGTCACCTGTAGAACAAAAAGGACAGAGTGGTTAGGATACCACCTGACCAGGCTCTGTGTTTGATCACAACACCCCTAATTCATTGCTTCTTTTTACAAGAGAGTTTTGTTAATTAGGCATATCTATATTCAAATGTTTATTAAACGAGTGAAACTCTTCAATTTAAAAATGTATTCTGTTAACTCAAATAATGTTGTTGACGAGTCATATACACTTGTATGTGACCAAAGCAGAAATTGGAGAAAAATAAACACTTAAAAAACCCCACCTCAAACTTCTCAAGATTGAGGAAATGGCAAGCATTTTTTAAACATAGAGGATGAAGTCAGCTGGCCAATCAGCAGTCTACTCACATGAATATTTTCAATTACTGGGTTCTCGCACAAAGGGGGGGAATGGTCACGATATCTACCACTAGGCTAGGGATACAACGGAGTTGTGGTTCTAAAAAATGTTTAGCACTATAAACCATCTACAGCTTTTGCTCAACAAAACCTGTTTCTAAACAAAACCCCCACTTTCAGAGTGAACCCATTACGATTGAGCTGCAAACCATCAATGGATCCATCATTTGGTAAACACTGGTGCAGCACACATACCTTTTGCATGGAGGGCGTTCACTCATCAACGTACTCGAAGGGCTCTGGGGCTTCGGGCTCCTGTTCCTCTTCCTCGATCTTGGGGCCGTGGGCGGAGACAGGCTCCACCAGCTCCTCCTCTTCCTTGCTCGTGTCCTTCATGATGATAATGCCGCCGGTGTGCAGCTGGAGACAGATAGGGGACAAGGAGGACCAATGACATGAGCGACTAAGCTGTTCGTCCAATGATGGGTGTCTTTTTTTTAAATCATCTCGGGGAGGGGGGGTCATATTAACACCCAACACCTTGTCTGCCTCCCCGACTGAGCAGTACACCCATCAAACATCACTCGCCCCACAATAACCTCAACTCGACTTCAGAGAACACGCTGTTTAAATCTCACCCACTCTCCACAGTCAACACTGACTAGCATGCTTATGCAACAGTTGGGACACATTTAACAAGGCTTCACAGAAAGCTTATGTCCATGTAAACCTCAGAACGCTGAAGCCAAGAAGTGAGGGTCTGCAACAGGTCTTTATAATGCTGAAGCTGAGAAGTGAGGGTCTGCAACAGGTCTTTATAGTGAGGGATTACACAGTGAAAAGATTTATCATGACAGCAAGAAAGAACAGGTTTGCCTGTGAGGATTTTGAGGGGATGTTTGCCTCGGTCATATTCCGTTATCACATTGCCCTTGCAGTGGTTGTACAGTACTGCACATCAAGCAGCTTGGTTATCACTGTACATCACTTTTATAGATATGGTTGTTACAGACTAAAATCGTACTCCTACATTATCTCTGGGCAGCTAAGTAACACTAATCTACTCAGACACCACACTATAAGATCTTTGGAACAGTTGCTGTGTGCTCTTATTGCCTTCTATGGAAGAGGTGAAATTGAATTGCCACAATATGGAGGGAAGGTCTGTGGGATGCATACCCTGACCTCACAACAATGGATCGCGTTGTGTTCAGACACCACCTTTCAAAGTAAAAAAAAAAAGTTTTAGAAGACAAACGAGAGCAAAAAGACCAGTGTCATATGGTATGACCCATGATGCAATGCGCTCAGCTCAACGTTTGTTGATTTGACATGTAACCAAACGATACTCCTCTTTAGAGGAGTGGGATTAGGATAAGTGTGTGGATGACTGCATATCTCATGTTATTTACTGTGGAAAGCTGTCAACAAACTGCGCAGGGCCAGAGTATAGTGGTTTATTGTCCGGCAACTTGGGTCAGTGGGTCCAAAACCAATCAATCAGGGCTTATAATCTTGGTTGGAAAAATGAATAAAAGATGGCTGATAAAAGACAGCCAAAAACTAGGGGTGTGACGTTTAAACGAATTTGGGATCGTTAACGGTTCGAAAAAAAACTTACTGAAAACCTAGATTTTTTTAAACAAAATTAAAATTACAGTGTAGTTGTGATTTTAAATTTAAAATACAGAATGCAACAATGTTGTACGTATGAGGAGATAAACATCTTTCAAATTATTTGCCACGGATACAGTGCATTCGCCTTTACTTTGATACGTTACAGCCTTACTCTAAAATGGATTAAAAAAAAAAAAAGTCAATCTACACACAAAACCCCATAATGACAACGCAAACAGGTTTTTCGAAATGTATTCAGACCCTTTGCCATGAGTATTGATCACCCTTGATGTTTCTACAACTTGATTAGAGTCCACCTGTGGTAAATTCAATTGATTGGACATGATTTAAAAAAAGGCACATACCCATCTATATAAGGTCCCACAGTTGACAGTGCATGTCAGAGCAAAAACCAAGCCATGAGGTTGAAGGAATTGTCAGTAGAACTCCTAGACAGGATTGTGTCGAGGCACAGATCTGGTGAAGGGTACCAAAAAAATGTCTGCAGCATTGAAGGTCCCCAAGAACACAATGTCCTCCATCATTCCTAAATGGAAGAAGTTTGGAACCACCAACTCTTCCTAGAGCTGGCTGCTCGGCAAACTGAGCAAATCGGGGGAGAAGGGCCTTGGTGAGGTGAGCAAGAATCCAATGGTCACTCTGACAGAGCGCCAAAGTTCCTCTGTGGAGATGGGAGAACCTTCCAGAAGGACAAACATCTCTGCAGTACTCCACCAATGCAGAGAAGAATGTGAGAAACTCCCCAAATACAGGTGTGACAAGCTTGTAGCATCATACTGAAGAAGACTCAAGGCTGTAATCGCTGCCAAAGGTGCTTCAACAAAGTGCTGAGTAAAGGGTCTGAATACTTACAATTGAAGTCGGAAATTTACCTACACCTTAGCCAAATACATTTAAACTCAGTTTCACAATTCCTGACATTTAATCCTAGTAAAAATTCCCTGTCTTAGGTCAGTTAGGATCACTACTTAATTTTAAGAATGTGAAATGTCAGAATAATAGTAGACATTTATTTCAGCTTGTATTTCTTTCATCACATTCCCAGTGGTTCAGAAGGTTACATACACTCAATTAGTATTCGGTAGCATTGCCTTTAAACTGTTTAACTTGGGTCAAACGTTTGGGGTAGCCTTCCACAAGCTTCCCACAATAAATTGGGTGAGTTTTTGCCTGAGTCAGCTTTAAATTCCTGACTGATGTCTTGAGATGTTGCTTCAATATATCCACATAATTTTCCTTCCTCATGATGACATCTATTTTGTGAAGTGCACCAGTCCCTCCTGCAGCAAAGCCTTTCAGTTTATGTCGATATAGGACTCGTTTTACTGTGGATATAGATACTTTTGTACCGGTTTCCTCCAGCATCTTCACAAGGTCCTTTGCCGTTGTTCTGGGATGGATTTGCACTTCTCGCACCAAAGTACATCTCTAGGAGACAGAACGCGTCTCCTTCCTGAGCGGTATGACGGCTGCGTGGTCCCATGGTGTTTATACTTTGGCTGATTTCTTTTGATTTTCCCATGATGTCGAGCAAAGAGGCACTGAGTTTGAAGGTAGGCCTTGAAATAGGCTAATTGACATTTGAGTCAATTGGAGGTATCAGAAGCTTCTAAAGCCATTACTTCTTTTTCTGGAATTTTCCAAGCTGTTTAAAGGCACAGTCAACTTAGTGTACGTAAACTTCTGACCCACTGGAATTGAGATATAGTGAGTTATAGGTTAAATAATCTGTCTGTAAACAATTGTTGGAAGAATTACTTGTGTCATGCACAAAGTAGATGTCCTAACAGACTTGCCAAAACTATAGTTTGTTAACATGAAATCTGTGGAGTGGTTGAAAAATGAGTTTTAATGACTTCAACCTGAGTGTATGTAAACTTCTGACTTCAACTGTATGTAAATGTGAAATTTCAGTTTTATATTTTTATAAATTTGCAAACATTTCTAAAAAACAGTTTTTGTTTCGTCATTATGGGGTTTTGTGTCTAGAGGGAAAAAACGATTTAATCAATTTTAGAATAAGGCTGTAACGTAACAAAATGTGGAAAAAGTCAAGGTGTTTGAATAATTTCTGAATACACTTTATAAAGCGCTCTGCACATCATCGTCGTTAACAGTTGGAAAAATTGCAGAGTGAGACGGGGAAGCGACAGCAGTCTTGTATGGCAGTACTTTGAGAAGTTAAATGAGAAGGTGATGAAATGCAAACTTTTCGAGGTGGAATTGAGCTACAGAGGCAGTACAGGTGCAACGCTTAAAGGGAGGAACCGTGAGACCCAACCCGTTGCTGATGGAGTGAGAAAATCACAGCGCTGACAGAAATAATTGCAGTTGATATGAGGCCATGGTAGAGGACGTCGGCTTCACTGCCCTGATGGTCTATCTGGAACAAGACTACAATATGACGTCGATATGACGTGATGGCCCTGAATGAGAAATTGTACAATGATCGCTCTGCAAGTACAAATAACATCCCTACCAGAAACGCACTTAAACTCACACACAATCACAGACTTACACACAGACAGTACGTACCGGTTTGAAGGGCTGGTAGCGGCACGTCTCAGGCATGTTCAGCACTTTGAGCTGGGCGGGCATCACTCTGGCTGGGTTCTCCATCAGCTGGAAGTTGGGCTCAGGTTCCTTCTTCTTCTCCTTCTCCTCATCTTTTTTCTCCTTCTCCTGTACCTCCTGAG
Organism: Thymallus thymallus; assembly: GCA_023634145.1. NCBI lineage: Eukaryota > Metazoa > Chordata > Actinopteri > Salmoniformes > Salmonidae > Thymallus > Thymallus thymallus. Next base: position 5,068,299 of record CM042414.1, read on the forward strand.
AGTCCAACAAACACAATGTAAAGTGTTTTCCCATTTTTCCTGAGAAACACCCAGGACTCAGTGAGTCCGTAATGCACTGGATGAGAAAATAGATGTCGATAGCAGTAAGCGTCACCCTGGAATACAGTGTGCCATCATCTCATACGCTTCCTGACACAAACAAAAAGCTTCAACTGTGGAAGATGTGTTTATCTTGAGATGGGTGATACACTCCCTATCGGTTGTCTTGCACTTGGTGGTCAGTGATTTGTCTCCCTGCCTCCTATCTGTCCCCTGCCCAGGCCTCTACAATGCATGTGTGGCACCGGCTGTTACCAAAAGGCTGTACACCATCTGACGCTAGGCTAAAAACTGGACCATAGCAGTGCAATGACTCGTATCAGAACTCCTATTTGTCTACATGTGTGTGTGTTAACTAAAACCAACACACAGTGTTTGTGTGAGAGAATAAAACTAAATCTCCACTGTCCAATGCCTTTGGTTAAACTAACACACTGATATAACCGAGGGCTAACATACTCCCCCTTCTCGTTAACCTCGATGACACCAAGCCCAATCAATCAAACTGAGCGGATCCAACTTCCCCTAAGACCGCAGAGCCATCCCTCAATGACGACGTGAAATCTAGCATGGTGGACACCATCAAACATAGCGATAACGCCCAGCAGTCGACGTCCCACTGAAGCAATACTGGCGCTGGGCTGACAGGGGCTGTCGGTAATGGTGTGTATTCCAGCTGTGTGCTTCATGGGTAACTTGGTCACATCAGCGGAGAGGGGCTGTGGGACACTGCCAGGGCTGACAGATAGCTGCTCCTTAAAGGTATAGTTCACTTAAGTTTCCTGAGAATTGCTACGTTAACCCATAAGAGTCTAAGCCCTGTCTAATTTTGATATTTGATTTAGAATTTTAATACCCCTTAAAGTATAAAGAAAAATATCCAAAAGTTATTGGCTGCAAAATAATTTTTGCCCATACTGCCATAAGCTCATACAAACACATTGAATAACAGTGGAAAAAATATACAATAAAACATTATAAGTGGTCTTTAGGGGGCTGCCCGTCGTAAAATAATTTTGTGTTCACACACTCACCACTTCCATCTTCTCCTCCTCTTTTTCAATCTTGTCCTTCTCTTTCTCTTTCTCCTTCTTCTTAGCTTTGGCTGTGATGGAAAGAACAGCAGTAGACACCTATAACGGAGGAGGGAGGGAGAGACTAAATGAAGAGAGTACTGCACAGAAATAAAGGCACTGAGGGGCAATCATCAAAACCTCTTAAAATACACGACAAGTGAACAAAAAAATTATCACTTTTTTTATTAAGTTAAAAATGAGCCAAGACTCAAGCTGAGTAGCCAAAATAACATGGTCTATGACTGACAACATGGAAATGAAATGATGAGAGAGAGAGAGAGAGAGTTCAAAAGGGGACTCTAACAACAAAACCCTCCAAGAAATGGATCTTGGCTGAGGACACTTAATTCAGGATGACAGTGAGTAGCGGCGAATGTGACTTCAGTCGATCAAAACAGGGTGACATCATGATGATGTCACTATTGGGGGACTCCTACCTTCTCCTTCTCTTTCTCCTTGGGCACCTCCAGGGCCGGAGGGTAGGCGAAGGTGGAGGGCTTGCAGTTGGAGCGGTACTGCACCTTGGGCATCTGGACAGGAAAGACAACAGTGTGGAGGTCAAACATCAATAATAAGACAACAGTGTGGAGGTCAAACATCAATAATAAGACAACAGTGTGGAGGTCAAACATCAATAATAAGACAACAGTGTGGAGGTCAAACATCAATAATAAGACAACAGTGTGGAGGTCAAACATCAATAATAAGACAACAGTGTGGAGGTCAAACATCAATAATAAGACAACAGTGTGGAGGTCAAACATCAATAATAAGACAACAGTGTGGAGGTCAAACATCAATAATAAGACAACAGTGTGTTGGTCAAACATCAATAATAAGACAACAGTGTGGAGGTCAAACATCAATAATAAGACAACAGTGTGGAGGTCAAACATCAATAATAAGACAACAGTGTGTTGGTCAAACATCAATAATAAGACAACAGTGTGTTGGTCAAACATCAATAATAAGTAATGGTAGTAAAGTCCGGCCCAGCATCCTATGAAAAGTGATGTTCCATTTGACTTATTCGTTAAGGAAATCAATGTGTTAACATTTCCCACCACTGACCAAAGGAGCATTCATTTAGTTTAATGTCACGTCATAACTAACTTTTTAAGTCTTTTTAATACATTTTTTAAATCTCTGTATGTCTAATAGGTCAGTTTATTTCATGAGCCTCCTTTTGCCATCGAAATGCTCAGTCTGATTGTGTGGGAGTGTTGATACAAATGTAAATATATTTACATACAGAGCCCTGATTGGCGGATAGGTGTAAGAGCAATGCCGCCGGGGGTACGCCAAATAAAAATGTGATTCACATTTTCAAACAGTCCATTTAGATTGTCCAACGGGGCTTTACACTTGGGTGATGATTTTTTTCCTCGCCTGACTAGCCTCGTTTCACTGCCAAAAATAAAATTAAACCATCTGGTGTTCAGAGAAATAAAAACAATGTCAGATATAGGTAGTCTAGTCAAATGATTAACATCCAATCACATTAACCGTTACTCTCTCGCGGGAATCCCACTAACGGTCCGTAGCCAAACGTAGCTGCTGCTCATTTCCGTATCCATAGAGACACATACCAGCTCTACTTGTAGTAGTGCTACAACCAGCAGTACTACACCTGCACCTGTCGACGACAAGTTGTTCTACTTCCACGAGTACATCCAATGTTAGGTTTTTTTTCCTCGTCTGAATGATCTGAATCTAGGATTACAGGGACTCTCCGCAAATATGTTCAATGTGCGGGACAAAATTGAGGCTACGATTAAGAAGTTGGAGCTCTTCTCTGACAAGACACAGGTCTTTCCATCATTGTATGATATTTTGTGTGCAAATGAACTCAAGCTTACGAACAACGTCAAATGTGATATAGCGAAGCACCTGAGTGAGCTGGGTGCGCAATTACGCAGTTACTTTCCCGAAAAGGACGACAAACAACTGGATTCGTTATCCCTTTCATGCCCCGCCTCCAGTCAACTTACCGTTATCTGAACAAGAGCCTCATCGAAATTGCAACAAGTGGTTCTGACAATTTAATTTAAATCAGATTTCTGGATAGGGCTGCGCTCAGAGTATCCTGCCTTGGCAAATCGCGCTGTTAAGACACTGATGCTCTTTGCAACAACGTACCTATGTGAGAGTGGATTCTCGGCCCTCACTAGCATGAAAACTAAACACAGGCACAGACTGTGTGGAAAATGATTTAAGACTGAGACTCTCTCCAATACAATCCAAAATTGCAGAGTTATGTGCATCCTTTCAAGCACACCCTTCTCATTAACCTGTGGTGAGTTATTCATTTTTTTTTTATGAACAAATAAAAAGATTTTAACTGGCACCAGGCTACATTCAGACGAGCTTTGTGGGCATCGTAGAGGGCATCGTGGAGCAAAACAGAAGACACCATGGTGTTCGTGAGAGTCATCTTTCCATAGAGTGGTCATATTAGTTTCTAGGCCAAACCGTTCGGACGCTACAGACATTTTCGAGAGAAGACCGATTTTCGGGATGTCTCATGATCTGACAAACACCGCTCTATCTCTGTCACCTTTCACCTCAGACACAGAAGGCCGCCATAGGCAGATGTGGTGGATTGAGACGCAGCCCATGCAAAAAAACTAATCTCTAGCTTAAACTGACAGATTTAAGTGTGACAGGTCAGGGGAACTGAAAAGTGTTTCTCTGATTGCCGTAGCAGTGGGTGACTTCACCTGAGATAAAAGTCTGGCATGGCTGCAGTGGGGTGGGAATGGCATGGCTGGGACAATAGGACTGGGACTGACACAACTGTCTTTGGAGATAGGCATGCGTTAAGACCATTGTATTTTCATGTCCTTTTTGAGGCCAATGATAGCGTACACACACACACACACACACACACACACGTAGATGCTTATACTGCGCTCACACACGCTGTGTTGTTTACCTTGAGGTCCTTGTTGAGTCCGATGATGGCGGTGGGGGTGAAGGCCAGGGAGAGGAAGTGGGAGAGGGGGAACCAGAACCAGAACTGGGTGAACACCAGCAGGCCCACCACTGACGGCATGTGGGTGTGGCCCGTCCTCGACTGTAGGGAGATGGTGACGTTACGGCCACCTGCACACAAGGCCAGGGAAGTAGAGAGTTTTGACATTTCACTTTGATATTATTTTTTTTTTTTTACATTATGACGCTCAAATCTTCTTTAATAATTTTGGTACCTATTATGGAATTATATGATGCTCTGTCGGTTCCTCTACTGTCATGATTATAAAGATAAAGACTGTCCCTAACGACACTCTATTCCCTTCATAGTGCACTAGTTTTTACCAGAGCTTTGGCCTAAAGTACTACACTATAAAAAAAAGTGGATAACGAGGAAAGGGTTAACTAAGTAAGTTACTGCACTGACAAAGCCACCCATCTCACTAAATCAGCGTGATTACGCCTGATCCCAGCCAAGGGCCTTGCTAACCTTTCCATTAGTCATTTATGACCATTTAACTTAAGATTAAAAACAGGGAACAAATGCCAGTAAAAAAAATGCTGTGTCTAGTGAGAGATAATAACGCCCTTTCCAGCGCAGAAAGAGTGTGTGGTGTGTCTAATAAGGGAGTCAAGGGTTAGGGTGCAGAGAGGTAGAACAATAGACCTCCTTCACCCTCTGGGAGACAGCGAGGATGGAGGGAGCGAGGGAGTGGGAGGAAGAGAGGTGCGGAGGAGTGACAGGATAGAGGAAATGTAGGGGAATTGGAATCAGTGTCGGGAAACGGGGAGGTCCTTCCCCAATCCTCAAACAAATATTGTAAAAACTCCTTTTAAAACAAGAGTTACTAAGGAGGAACCCTTGGATTAAAATACATTATTACAGAAGAGACCGCTGGAAATGGTTCCAATGTGAAATCAAATCAGACAATGGTGGTTGAATCGCAGGCTGTTTTCTCGGCACATCAGCCCAGTTGACTTTTTTTTAAAGCTAATTACAGTAATGACTTGTGGGTAATTTGATTACTTTATTTTGACGGCTGAAACGGCCTCCTAATGCCCCGAACAAATGGATTTACTGGTCGCCAGGGTGACTCACAGATTCTAGTTGCTGCGCCACAATGAGAGTGCACACAAGTCTCTTAAAACTTGAGACGTGGCTTGACAGCAGTGTGCAATTTACTAGGGGGGAAGGAGGGGTATCCTCGGTTTTTTTCAACCTCCTTTATGGCAGTTTAATTTTTATTCCTGGGGAAGGGGAAATACTTTCCCAGAATCCATAAAGTGTTATGGTATTCCTAGATCAACTAGGAATTACATAACACACACAGGCCGTCATGGCATAAGGTCCTTCGGCACGACAGAGCAGAGGAATTTGACATTCTCTGGATAAGAATGTCTACTAAACAATACATTTCTGTCACTCTTGATAAGAATGTCTACTAAACAATACATTTCTGTCACTAGATAAGAATGTCTACTAAACAATACATTTGTCACTGGATAAGAATGTCTACTAAACAATACATTTCTGTCACTGGATAAGAACGTCTACTAAACAATACATTTCTGTCACTGGATAAGAATGTCTACTAAACAATACATTTCTGTCACTGGATAAGAATGTCTACTAAACAATACATTTCTGTCACTGGATAAGAATGTCTACTAAACAATACATTTGTCACTCTGGATAAGAATGTCTACAAAACAATAAACATTTTTAAAGGCTATAAAAAGGGAACTGAACATTCACTGAGTGTACAAAACATTAGGAACTCTTTCCATGACAGACTGACCAGGTGAAAGCTCTCTTATTGGTGTCACTTGTTAAATCCACTTCAATCAGTGTAGATGAAGGGGAGGAGACAGGTTAAAGAAGATTTTCAAGCCTTGAGACATGGATTGCGTATGTGTGCCATTCAGAGGGTGAATGGGCAAGACAAAATATTTAAGTGCCTTTTAATGGGGTATGTTAGTAGGTGCCAGGCGCACCGGTTTGTGTCAAGAACTGCAACACTGCTGGGGTTGTCACACTAAACAGTTTCCTGTGTGTATCAAGAATGGTCCACCACCCAAATGACATCCAGCCAACTTGACACAACCATGGGAAGGATTGGTTTCAACATTGGCCAGCATCCCTGTGGAACGCTTTCGACACCTTGTAGAGTCCATGCCCTGACGAATTGAGTTTGTTCCGAGGGCAAAAGGGGGGGGGGTAACGTCTGGCGAGAGAGGGGGGGAACGGCTTGGCGTGTGGTTGTTTGCGAGAGCTGCTTTCGAAGGCTAAACCCTCGTTAATGAACACCAGAGATCATGAAACGGAACCCTAATGGCTTCTGCCTGTCACATTTCATACGATTATCCAACTGCCCCCAAAAAATCCCAACCCCACTCATAACTAAAGACTAATACTCCACATTCCCTTATCTGAAATCAGAGCATTACATTAGAAGTGAAGTGATGGTTCTTTAGGGGGAAGCTGCCTTCCAGGCAGTCTCAACACCTTGCCTTCCAGGCAGTCTCAACACCTTGCCTTCCAGGCAGTCTCAACACATGGATGTGTATCAGGGTTGTTAAGAGTAGAGGCAGAAGAGAGAGAGAGTGTGCTATCTGGCAAATGACCCCATACTAAGATCTTGTCCGGGCGGTTTCACGCGACGGAAAACAGGGGGGGGGGGGGGGACTCTGGAGTTCTTCATCTTGGCAGGAGAACGGGGGCTTCCAGTTTGGTCTTGACTGTCGCTATAGTGACAAGGATCAGCTGAAAGCATTATGGCAACAAAAATAAACACAGCTGCAGTCCGAGAGCAAGTACAACACACACACACACACACAGCATAATTCAGATTTGCCCGTGTTGCCAGGGTCAAATTTGATTAAGTACAAGGCTTGGTTGTTTTATACACCTGATGGTGTATTCAGACAGCGCTTAACACGTAGGGGCCTGGCTAGTTTCTCAAGCTAATACACAAGGCCCAATGTTAGCATTGGAGAAGGCCTTACTGCCCCAACCTGCGTTTGGGGTTTGCGTATACACATCTGTGTGTATGTGTGTGCGAGTGTGTGCTTGATGTGATGATAAGCAGCTCTCTGGGACCCAACACACACACATCGTAGCATGATCACTAGCATGAGATGAAGGGTGGTGGAAAGATGGAAAGATCAAAGGACGGGGGTTGGGGTGGGGAATGGGCAGCAGACAGAATCCGATATACACACGCACGCGTCTTCTGAAGAAATCCAACCCCTACCTCCAAATGTCACAACACACACACTTGGATACAAGACACTGACCTGCATCCAGGATGCCCTGGGCCAGGATGGCCCCGAACTTGGCCATGACGTCATCGTGCTTGTCGTTAATGACCTTTGAGTAGAGCTGCCGGAACTGGTTCACCTGTGTGTCGGGAAAAACAATAAAAACCATTAAGACTCAATCCCATTGTTCCTTTCTTTTGGTGGGCTTCCACATTACAATCTAGCACTCTTATTAAATGAAATATACTTAAGAAGTTATTTGTTGTCAGGTTTTTCCAGCAGCATATCGGACACTTGTCTGCCACGTTGCTTTGGCTCTGGTTAAGTCAATGTGCCAGGTCCCTTTCCACCTTAATTACATTAAAACAGGTTGAAACACTGACGAGAGCCACTGTTGGTGGAAGGTAAGGACTATTCTAGAAACCCTTTTATGTTTCTCTGACTCACTTTTACTGAGAAAAATTTGCATTGAAAATTGCTGGAACAGGCTATTTGGAGAAGGGGACATAAATCTATAAGAAGAAAGGGTTACATAGCTAAAACACTACCATTCATATTTCCATGTAACATATTTAAAGGGAAATTCAAAAGGGATGGACGTGAATCAAGTGATCCACCTGCGAACGTGAGACACGACTCGGGGAACACGATTTAACACAACTGTAGCGCCTCCCAATCCAACCTGACAGAGCTTGAGAGGATCTGCAGAGAAGAATGGGAGAAACTCCCCAAATACAGGTGTGCCAAGCTTGTAGCATCTTACCCAAGAAGACTTGAGACTGTAATCGCTGCCAAAGGTGCTTCAGCAAAGGGTCTGAATACTTATGTAAATGTGATTTCATTTTATTTTTTATAAAAGTTTGTCATTATGGGGTATTGTGTGTAAATTGAAGAGGAGAAAATAAACGATTTATCCATTTTAAAATAAGGCTGTAACATAACAAATGTGGGAAAGGTCCAGGGGTCTGAATACTTTCGGGGATGCACTGTAAATGTGTAAACAGCCCCAGAGTAAACACAGGCACAACAGGCCAGCCCCCAGAGTAAACACAGGCACAACAGGCCAGCCCCCAGAGTAAACACAGGCACAACAGGCCAGCCCCCAGAGTAAACACAGGCACAACAGGCCAGCCCCCAGAGTAAACACAGGCACAACAGGCCAGCCCCCAGAGTAAACACAGGCACAACAGGCCAGCCCCCAGAGTAAACACAGGCACAACAGGCCAGCCCCCAGAGTAAACACAGGCACAACAGGCCAGCCCCCAGAGTAAACACAGGCACAACAGGCCAGCCCCCAGAGTAAACACAGGCACAACAGGCCAGCCCCCAGAGTAAACACAGGCACAACAGGCCAGCCCCCAGAGTAAACACAGGCACAACAGGCCAGCCCCAGAGTAAACACAGGCACAACAGGCCAGCCCCAGAGTAAACACAGGCACAACAGGCCAGCCCCAGAGTAAACACAGGCACAACAGGCCAGCCCCAGAGTAAACACAGGCACAACAGGCCAGCCCCAGAGTAAACACAGGCACAACAGGCCAGCCCCAGAGTAAACACAGGCACAACAGGCCAGCCCCAGAGTAAACACAGGCACAACAGGCCAGCCCCCAGAGTAAACACAGGCACAACAGGCCAGCCCCCAGAGTAAACACAGGCACAACAGGCCAGCCCCCAGAGTAAACAGGCCAGCCCCCAGAGTAAACAGGCCAGCCCCCAGAGTAAACAGGCCAGCCCCCAGAGTAAACAGGCCAGCCCCCAGAGTAAACAGGCCAGCCCCCAGAGTAAACAGGCCAGCCCCCAGAGTAAACAGGCCAGCCCCCAGAGTAAACAGGCCAGCCCCCAGAGTAAACACAGGCACAAGTGTATTGCCTCCTGCCTTTTCCAGTTCAAAAGGTGAACTTTGCAGAAATTGTATTTTCAGATGTTTGAAGCTGGTGTAGACAACAAAGAGGAAACATTTAAGTACAGGAAGCAAAGAAATAGTGCACATAGAACAGATATACCTATACTTAGACTTGCTGAAAATGAGATCTATAACTCACATTTCTGTGAGTTTGGTTGGGTCGCCCAAAAAGTTACATATTGCAGCTTTAAACCAGTCTCTCTTGAACAACCTCTCACACCGCCCCAAGCTCAAAGCCTGTTGCTGTAACGTTACAGGCCGTGACCAGAAGAAGCTTGAAAATGGGTCTGGCATTTGTTAAACGGTAGTGACAGAGGTTGTTGTGCAAAACAGAGAACGAGAAAGAGCAGCCCCCCCCCGCCCCTTTTGTACATTGTACTCAGTATAAGCTGTGGTCATATTAGGCACTGAGGCACATCATCACTCAGCTGAAAGCTTGAAACACAGACAGCTTTTGGTTAGGACCTAGAGCCTCCACGGGGGTTAGGACCCAGAGCCTCCACCGGGGGTTAGGACCCAGAGCCTCCACCGGGGGTTAGGACCCAGAGCCTCCACCGGGGGTTAGGACCCAGAGCCTCCACGGGGGTTAGGAACCAGAGCCTCCACGGGGGTTAGGACCCAGAGCCTCCACGGGGGTTAGGACCCAGAGCCTCCACGGGGGTCAGGGTTCATCAGGAGGAAAGTAGAGGGCTGGACTCGAAATAGAGAACATTTGTAGCATCACATTTAAACAGATCATTTATTGATGGACCGGTTCTCTGCTAAATGTGGGCTGTGAATGGGATGGAACGGTTCTCTGCTAAATGTGGGCTGTGAATGAGATGGACCGGTTCTCTGCTAAATGTGGGCTGTGAATGGGATGGACTGTCTCTCATCCACACACCTTGGGACAGGTGACCTCGGTCTGCTGGATCATGATGAGTGCAGAGGAGATGAGGGCACCCTGTCTCACGTAGTTCACAGGGTCGTTGGTCATCGGCTCCAGCAGGTTGATGGCCTCCTGAAAAGGGAGAAAGAAAAATATAACTTGTCAATGACAATAAAATACGCAATGCCTAGATGACTACTTGACCAGCAAACGGGTAAACCCTATCATGCTGAGATGCTTGGAGTAAAGTAAGTCTCCTTAAGAGAGAAGAGGCTCAGGAAGGTCAACGGTGAACTCTCTCAGCCTAGCTCAGGAACCTCTAGGCCAGTGTTTGGACCAGCGCTCCCCTGGGTATTAATAGTTAAGCCCTGGCAGAGGGTGCTAGCTCAACCACTTGGCACGCTTAGCAGTTTTTCTTTTTTTCAAGAATGGCGGGTACAGCTGTGCAAGGAAAACCCTTAGCACTCAGCTAAGGAGGATCCAAGATGAGGCCTACAATCACTTCGGATTCATAGATTAAAACCTTAGTCCTTTTTTTTTTTATTTACACTGCATATCAAAACAATATAAAAAGGATGGGTGAGCATCCCCTGAAAACTACACAAAACGAAAAGGCTTTAAGAACTGAACAACTCAGAATCTTATCTTTGGTTTTAGTTTCTTCGCAGCGTGGAGTGGCCTTCCTAGGTCAGCAGAACCCTACTACTTCCTTCCATCATGCCACGTGAATGAGGAGCAAGGAGAGGGCCTCTCCCTGTTCTCAGCTGCTCCACTCTGGTAATGACTTTAACCCACAATGCCGGCCCCCCAGAGGGCGGAATCCACTCTACACGAGAGAAAACAAATACAGACGACACGAGGTGGGGAAAATAAACGATCGGCTCTGAGCTCTCTGCTCTGCTCGACGTGGCAATGGCAGGTGGGCTGCGATAGCATTGAATGGACACTGGCGGAGCCCTGGCTACCACATCCTCTTCCTGATTAGTCGGGGTATAACGATACACGTATTCTTACCGAACCATTCGGTACAGGGACCTTGGTTAAAATCGGCACTGTGATCCCCGAATGTTTCCGTAATATAAAAATATTTATTAAAACACTAGGCCCATGGGCTATGTCTACGCTGCGTTGTATGCCTCTTATTAAGTAAATCTGAGCTGAAAAAAACATTTCAGGCATTCTAAACAATTAGAGCCTATGCGAACATTGTAATCTAAATTCGAATCTTTACTGGCGCATTTCAAACTATCCTTTTGTGAAGTGCAGCCGGGACCTACTTCTGTACAATGGCGAGTGGTGGGGTCGATCAAACAGAATTTGAGGATCCTCCATCATTTAAATCTCCAGTTTGGGGACATTTTGGCTTTACATATTACAATGGCGATGGACAGAGAGTTGTGGATGAAACGTTGACAGTATGGGGGCCTCCCGAGTGGTGCAGTGCTTGAGGCGTCACTACAGACCCGGGTTTGATCCCAGGCTATGTCACAACCGGCCGTGGATATCGCAAAACTGGGGAGAAAAAGGGGGTAAAGAAAATACAAATAATTATATTTGACTAAATTAAAAGTATATTGCCTCTGCTCAACGAGTATAGCCTATGCAGAGTTGCGCTTGTAGGTAGCTTGTTGTTGTCGGCCAATCACAAGTCATCAAAGTGGCACTACAGTCATAGGGCCTCAGTGTGTGGCAATGCAAGTTAGGAGAGGTTCAATCAGCAGAGCTGGCTGATGCAGACCATGGCATACAGGGGCCTCAGTAGTACGGTAGGGTGACATCACTCCTTCAGGCTTAATGAGAGTTCTACACTGTCAGAGGTTTACATATATTGATTGAGTCAAACAAAACAGCTGCTACTACTTGCCTATTTGAAATGTATAGAAACTAATGTAACATGTGAAAAGGACTGGATAGACGCTCAGTAGAATATGAATAATTACAAAAATAGAACTGTTTGGCCATAATGACCATCGTTATGTTTGGAGGAAAAAGGGGGAGGCTTGCAAGCCGAAGAACACCATCCCAACCGTGAAGCACGGGGTTGCCAGCATCATGTTGTGGGTTTGCTTTGCTGCAGGAGGGACTAGTGCACTTCACAAAATAGATGACATAATGAGGAAGGAAAATTATGTGGATATATTGAAGCAACATCTCAAGACATCAGTCAGGAAGTTAAAGCTTGGTCGCAAATGGGTCTTCCAAATGGACAATGACCCCAAGCATACTTCCAAAGTTGTGGCAAAATGGCTTAAGGACAACAAAGTCAAGGTATTGGAGTGGCCATCAGAAAGCCCTGACCTCAATCCTATAGAAAATGTGTGGGCAGAACTGAAAAAGCATGTACGAGCAAGGAGGCTTACAAACCTGACTCAGTTACACCAGCTCTGTCAGGAGGAATGGGCCAAAATTCACCCAACTTATTGTGGGAAGCTTGTGGAAACATTTAATCCAAGTTAAACAATTTAAAGGCAATGCCACCAAATACTAATTGAGTGTATGTAAACTTCTGACCCACTGGGAATGTGATGAAAGAAATAAAAGCTGAAATAAATCAGGTCTCTCTACTATTATTCTGACATTTCACATTCTTAATATAAAGTGGTGATCCTAACTGACCTAAGACAGGACATTTTTACTAGGATTAAATGTCAGGAATGTCAGGAATTGTGAAAAACTGAGTTTAAATGTATTTGGCTAAGGTGTCTGTAAACTTCCGACTTCAACTAACTATCCTCTACATGTTTTTACTCAACACCAGGCAGCAAGAACTGAAATTACACAGCAATAAAAAATATCCAAACCCCCAGGTGTATCAATTATGGCAGAGGGTAAGAGCTCCATGTAATAGCTAGGTGACCCACTTCTCCAGCCACAACACCATTCCACTCCCCGAAGAAAGGAGGTAACGTACTGGAGGAGACTGGCTGAGTGAATACTAGAGTCCTGGTCTGGCCCGGCCTAGTGTAGGCCTTGAACATTCTCCCTCTGGGCACCTGGGCCGAGTGTAATGGGCTGTGACTCTGCTTGGGTTTCGGCACCTGAGAGTGATCAGCCCACGTCGTTAAGGGGATCTAGGCCTGGCGGCAGCCTCTTCTCCCTCCCCTCTATTCCTGACCACAATGTCCTCGTCTGGCCGACAGGGTACAGCTCAGTGGCAATATGCCAAGCAAACAGAAACCAAACTCACCCCCAGTTGCGAAATATATCTCAGGCATTCCCTTTGTACAGTGCATTTGGAAAGTATTTAGACGCCTTGACTTATTCCACACGTTACAGCCTTATTCTAAAATGGATGAAATACATTTTTTCCCCTCAACAATCTACACACAAAACCCCATAATGGCAAAGCAAAAACAGGCTTTTAGAAATGTTAGCAAATGTATTAAAAATAAATAACTGAAATATCACATTTACATACAGTTGAAGTCGGAAGTTTACATACAATTAGGTTGAAGTCATTTAAACTAATTTTTCAACCACTCCACAGATTTCATGTTAACAAACTATAATTTTGGCAAGTCGGTTAGGACATCTACTTTGTGCATGACACATGTAATTCTTCCAACAATTGTTTACAGACAGAATATTTCACTTATAATTCACTATATTACAATTCCAGTGGGTCAGACGTTTACATACACTAAATTGATTGTGCCTTTAAACAGCTTCTGTCAGGAGGAATGGGCCAAAATTCACCCGATTTATTGTGGGAAGCTTGTGGAAGGCTAATCGAAACGTTTGACACAAGTTAAACAATTTGAAGGCAATGCTACCAAATACTAATTGAGTGTATGTAAACTTCTGACCCACTGGGAATGTGATGAAATAAATAAATAATTCTCTCTAATATTATTCTGACATTTTACATTCTTAAAATAAAAGTGGTGATCCTAACTGACCTACGACAGGGAATTTTTACTAAGATGAAAACTGAGTTAAAATATATTTGGCTAAGGTGTATGTAAACTTCCGACTTCAACTGTACACCATCGGTCAAAAGTTTTAGAACACCTACTCATTCAATGTTTTTTCTTTATTTGTACTATTTTCTACATTGTAGAATAATAGTTAAGTCTATGAAATAACAGAGATGGAATCTTTTATTAACTAAAAAGTGTTAAACAAATAAAATATATTTTATATTTGGGATTCTTCAAGTAGCCACCCTTTGCCTTGATGACAGCTTTGCACACTCTTGGCATTCTCTCAACCAGCTTCATGAGGTAGTCACCTGGAATGCATTTCAATTAACAGGTGTGCCTTGTTAAAAGTTCATTTGTGGAATTTCTTTCCTTAATGCGTTTGAGCCAATCAGTTGTGTTGTGACAAGGCGAGGGGGTATACAGAAGATAGCCCTATTTGGTAAGTCCATATTATGGCAAGAACAGCTCAAATAAGCAAAGAGAAACGACAGTCCATCATTACTTTAAGACATGAAGGTCAGTCTCTTACTGTCATGTGGCTTCAGTCTGGCCACTTTACCATAAAGGCATGATTGGTGGAGTGCTGCAGAGATGGTTGTCCTTCTGGAAGGTTCTACCATCTCAACAGATGTAGGAGCTGCACCTGTACACTTCCTGCTGGTGAAAATGCCTACACAGCCCAACCCTCAATATCCTTTAAAGTCAACTCGGATTAATCTTATTCTAACGAATACACCAGACAAATATTAGTTATTAGTGACCATTGCCCCGTTGTTATCGTTAGAGATGTGAGAACACAAAAAACTCACAAAGAGGAACTTTAAAAACTTAATCAAACAGGCCTTTTTACATTATCTTTATTTTAGTGGTTGTATTTCAGCTATCACTGAACTTGATTTAGCATTGAGCCTTTTTTCAGATGTCTTCAATAATATTGTGGATAATCATGCTCCCTTTCAAAAAATTAAGGGTAAAAGGTAGATCGAATGCCTGTTACACTCTGAATTATCAGAAGTAATTCATAAGAGATGATGCTTGGGTCAAGGCCAGGAACACAGGCTTAGGCCCAGACTGTCAAGCTTTTAAGCAACTAAGGAATCATTGTGTAAGACAAAATCAGAAAATAAATCTGATTTATGTAACCGCTCTTTTGGATTGTAATGTGTTCTCCCATCACCACAGAGGAACTCAGGAGCTCTGTCAGAGAGAGCATCGGGTTCTTGGTCACCTCCCTGACTAAGGCCCTTCTCCCCCAATTGCTCAGTTTGGCCGGTTGGCCAGCTCTATGAAGAGTCTTGGTGGTTCCAAACCTCTTCCATTTAAGAATGATGGATGCCACAATTTTTGTTGGTACCCTTCCCCAGATATGTGCCTTGACACAATCCTGTCTCGGAGCTCTATGGACAATTCCTTTGACCTCATGGCTTAGTTTTTGCTCTCACAACTGTGGGACCTTATATAGACAGGTGTGTGCCTTTCCAAATCATGTCCAATCAATTGAATTTACCAAAGGTGGACTCCAATCAAGTTGTAGAAACATCTCAAGGATGATCAATGGAAACAGGCTGAACCTGTTTCCATTTACGTAACTATTCAGACCAAAGGGTCTGAATAGTTACGTAAATAAGGTGTTTTTTTTCTTCATAAATTTGCAAACAAAAAATGCTTTCTCATTATGGGGAATTGTGTGTAGATTGATGAGGAAAAAAATATTAAATCCATTTTAGAATAATAATAACGTAACAAAAGTTAAGGGGCCTGAATACTTTCCGAATGCACGGTTTTCATTTATTACACACATTTCTGGGATGCTCTGGATCGAAGTGTACGACAGCGTGTTCCAGCTCCCGTCAATATCCAGAAACTTTGCACCGCCATTGAAGAGTGGGCCAAAATTCCTTAGGCCAAAGTCAACAGCTTGATCAACACTATGCGAAGGAGATGTGTCGCGCTGCATGAGGCAAATGGTGGTTACACCAGATACTGACTGGTTTTCTGTTCCATGCCCATACTTTTTTTTTGTATGTATGTATCTGTGACCAAGATGTGAAATCCATAGATTAGGGCCTAATTAATTTATTTAAATTGACTGATTTCCTTATATGAACTGTAACTCAGTAAAATCTTTTAAATTGTTGCATGTTGCATTTAAATTTTGTTTCAGTATATAATATGCTGACAGAGGAGCCGTTGTTTAGCACCGTGGACTACAGAGGGTGATAATCATACTGAAGGCCTTTAATTAATTTCAGAGGAACCCGTGCTGAGCATAGGGCACCAGCATTGGTGACGCATAAGGGACTACAACGAAGAAGAATTTGATGACTAGAATGGAATATTGTCACATATTGTGGGGGCGAGATATAGGTGTTCATTATATAACCGAAAAGAGGTCAGCAGGAAAGGGCTAGTGACATCCTTCCAGGGTATCAACATTGGCGAAGAATGTCTCCGAATGAACATATTGTCGCTGCACTTTAACAGGCATTCAAAATATAGATTCTGGCCACTGGTCAACCAGGTAGGTTCTAGGATCTCCCTGTAAACACAAGCATTTCGCTACACCCGCTATAACATCTGCTAATTATGTGTATGTGACCAATAAAATGTCATATTAAGAGGTGAATGCTTCAGTGTTGGTTCAAATTGGAGCCCCTCTGAGCCCAGTCTCCACATGCTAGGCCCCCATTCCAGCAGAGCGGTTTGTTCAGAGTCCTGACACTTTATTCAGTCTGATAGACACTAACAGCTTCTAGAAATTCCCCGGGGGGCAGCTGCCTAGTTAGGATATAGTGGTATCTGTTAATTTTGCTACACACATGGTGAGTGGGAGTGATACACCACAGCCCTGTGGCAGGCTAGGCGCCGGGAGGAGCTGCCTAGAAGGAGCTTTCCCAATATTGATTCTTTCAGAATCATGAGGCTGCATTAAGACGTGTTTAGAGGAAGGCCTAGGGGATTATTTTGAACTTGACAATAGAGTTTGCAGCTTGTTCACAGAGAGGTGAGGACGGTAGCGAGGTAGGCAAGTTGATAAGGTGAAAGAAGGGGCGCTCACCTTGTTGCCTGTCCCGGCACAGCAGATGCCCAGTGCCATGGCGGCCCCGCAGCGCACGTGCGGGTTGTAGCTCTCTGACAGGAGGGACACCACACTAGGGCACTGCTCTGGGGTCCTGTACACACACACACAGACAGACAGACATTGTTATTCAATTACGCTCATTGTTATTCACATCAAACATCACAGAGATCGTCTGCAGTCTTACCTCTTGTACACATACAATGTAAACAGGGTTAATACAAAATCCATTACTCATATAATCATTATAATAATAATTATTATTAACTGTTTTGACCATCTTTGAAGAGACTGGGGTTGTATCAACATTGCAGGTCATAGGAATGAATCCAATTGGACCAGGTCCAAGGCTTTAATATCATTATAGAATAATTGTTCATGCTACAGCAGCAACTCAGAACCGGTGTTGGAGGGGGAACTTGGGGGGCGTGTATGGTGTGTGAAAAGGGGCGATGATTTATAGATCTGACACCACCTTTTATCTGGGGGTGCTGTATGGGGAAGAAACAACCTTTTGCTTAACCATTTTTCTAGATTTAAATCTTTGGCTTGAAGTATAATGGCATGGGTCTAGTGCAACATGTTTAAAAAGCAATCTCTGCTAAGCATTAATGGTTATTTCTTTGCTGACTGAAGTGAAGACTGAGCCAAGACAATTAAAACGTATAGCAGGGGAGACTCCGGCCTCTTAACTGGCCCACTATATTTGTCAAAATCCCTTTTAGTCTTTCAAAAAGAACAGGCATGCTCAAACATTATAACGTCCATCCAACAGTCACTTAATAAAGAATGCTTTAAAAAAAAAAAAAAATTACGATCAAGAACACCATTTAGGTGATGGGATGTGGGCAGAAATCTGTGCCCCATGGCAACTTACGGAGTAATTTGGCAGGATGTTACCTCAAGTCGAAACACCGCCAGCGCAAGTGAACATTCTGTCTAACCCTTCCAATCCAATACCTTCAACCGTCGTGTTTTACGTGTAACTGCCACGGTTCCTGGTTTCTACGGGTCCAACCATCTCATTATGAAGAGCCTTCTCACATGTTTGTTTTGAACCAAGACTCAAATACCTTTTACAAACTCTCCCAAGTCCAGGCAGCTGTGTCAAGATGGTTTCTTTAAACAATTTACAGAAAGTAATGATGGTTTCCCCCCCACCCACCCGGTAGTAGCACCGTAACAGCAGTATGGGGTGTAGCACCCCAATATCTTCACTTAAACGCTCAATGGGCCATTAAGTGAATTTAA
Source organism: Thymallus thymallus (assembly GCA_023634145.1). Lineage (NCBI taxonomy): Eukaryota > Metazoa > Chordata > Actinopteri > Salmoniformes > Salmonidae > Thymallus > Thymallus thymallus. The sequence continues at coordinate 5,086,693 of CM042414.1, forward strand.
TGGACTCTGTTCTAAGAGGAGTAAAGTGGATCTGGGCCACCTGACTACTGCTGGGACAAGGAAGGTAAGTGCAAACCAATGTGGCCCTCATACAGTACCATCACGGCCACCTAATCAACCCCAGCTCATACAGTACCATCACGGCCACCTAATCAACCCCAGCTCATACAGTACCATCACGGCCACCTAATCAACCCCAGCTCATACAGTACCATCACGGCCACCTAATCAACCCCAGCTCATACAGTACCATCACGGCCACCTAATCAACCCCAGCTCATACAGTACCATCACGGCCACCTAATCAACCCCAGCTCATACAGTACCATCACGGCCACCTAATCAACCCCAGCTCATACAGTACCATCACGGCCACCTAATCAACCCCAGCTCATTCATCCCCCTCCTCTCCCCTGTAACTATTGCCCAGGTCACTGCAGTAAATGAGAATGTGTTCTCAGTCAACTTACCTGGTAAAATAAGATATAAAATATAAAACTGCAATACAAATGAGCCTGCCTGTCGTAGCCTGTGCAGTGCGTTCCAGTGTGTCAGCCAAACCAGTCAGCTAAATGGAACATTTATTACTCATATTTGGTCACAAAAAAAGGGAATGCAATTACAACTGGTATGGCGCAATACTGCCTGAGCAAGAGGGATTTACAAAGTCACTTCTTACTCAAATCACTTTGGTACCAGCGTTGGAAATGTATAACAGCATGGCCCATGTTAATGTCTTGAATTAGGGAATCTGTCAAGACAGAGCGAGGCAAACAGTCACCGTGGGATGAGGTCAGCAGCATTATATTGAGTGTGTTATCCGGTCTGCTATGCTGTAAAAGGCGGTTGATAAGACCAACATTGCCTTGGCATGGACGTTGAAACCGATGAGGCGATTACGATATCCCTTCAGATTTCCCAGAAAGGTTCAGTTCCCTGTAATGGTCATTGGGAGTCTATCAGTTAGGTTGTTTTAATTGTCATTCACCCGAAAAAGTATCGGTGGTAAACCAATCCCCTATAAAACAGACTACTCCAAAAAAAAACAAGCATAATTGTCAAAGTCGCAAATCCCTCTCCATGACTCCCATGCCACTAACTCACAAAAACGTCCAAATAGCACAGCTCTCCATGAAACGTGACGTGCCGCGCCGCAGCAATTGAAGAGGTCCTTTCTGTTTCTCAGAGAAACCCTAATTGATTTGATGGAGTGAAGAGGCCAGGAGGACATGATAATTATCAAGAAGCTTAAGAAAGCGCAGAGGACACTGAACACATTGTACACGATTGAGCTAATGCTCAAACCATATTTGCATGATTAGTTTCAAACCAAAAACAAAAATAGGCATAGCTATATGCCTATAGACAATTTCACTCGGTTTTGTACAACAAAATACAAAAAATATTCCAATGACTCTCTACACTATCCTTGCTTGTTTTGTGACAAACTGAAATTAGGCAAACTATTATAATTTTAGCAACCAGGATATGGCGGAGTGATTTCTTCATAGTACTTCTTTAAGATTTAATCCGAGTAGAATCAATTGCTGTAGTCAGACAGTTCATTAAAGCCCCTTACATGCTGACCAAAATAAAATGTACACATACATGTCATTCAAATCATTTCATCCACTAAAATATAACTTGGTTCTATTTTAGAAGTTTTACATGCTGCAAGTCCCGCCTCTCCCATCTACACATTGTTTGTTTACGAGCTTATACCCATGTGGGTGATTGAAAGACAAACGAGGTCCACACTCCAGTCCAGTTGGTGACGGTAATGTATGGCAAAAGAGAAACATTTTAAAGGACCATATGCATTTCAGGTTAAAATACCAAACCAATGTTCATCTCACAGGACAAATTTGCTAGCAACAGCAAGCTAGCTAAATGTACATGAATGTTTCATGTGTGTTTTGAACTGTCCCCCAAAAAAATAAACACCACATTTAAAGTGTTGGTCCCATGTTTCATGAGCTGAAATAAAAGATCCCAGAAATGTTTCATACGCACAAAATACGCTCTCAAATTTTGTGCACATCCCTGTTAGTGAGCATTTCTCTTTTGCCAAGATAATCCATTCACCTGACAGGCGTGACATATCAATAAGATGATTAAACAGCATGATCATTAGACAGGTGGACCTTGTGCTGGGGACAATAAAAAGGCCACTCTAAAATGTGCAGTTTTGTCACACAACACAATGCCGCAGATGTCAAGTTGTGGGAGCGTGCAACTGTGCCAAATAATTTTATGTTAATTTCTCTACCATAAGCCTCCTCCAACGTCGATTTAGAGAATTTGGCAGTTTGTCCAACCAGCCACACAACCATGCCAGCCCAGGACCTCCACGCCCAATTTCTTCACCTGTGGGATCATCTGAAACCAGCCACCCGGACACCTGATGAAACTGATAAGCAGTTCTGTCTGTAATAAAGCCCTTTTGTGGGGAAAAACATTCTGATTGGCTGGGACTGGCTTTCCAGTGGGTAGGCCTGGCTCCCAAGTGGGTGGGCCTATGCCCTTCCAAGTTCTACCCATGGCTGCGCCCCTGCCCAGTCATGTGAAATCCATAGATTAGGGCCTAATGAATTTATTTCAATTGACTGATTTCCTTATATGAACTGTAACTCAGTAAAAATCGATGAAATTGTTGCATGCGTTTATATTTCTGTTCAGTATGCATTCACATTCCTTCAACGCTGCTGCTATTCTGTTTATTATCTATGCATAGTCACTTCACCCTTACCTACAGTTGAAGTCGGAAGTTTACATAGTTTGAAGTCATTAAAACTCATTTTTCAACCACTCCACAGATTTCATGTTAACAAACTATAGTTTTGGCAAGTCTGTTAGGACATCTACTTCTTGCATGTACAAGTAATGACACAAGTAATTCTTCCAACAATTGTTTACAGACAGATTATTTAACTTATAATTTATTATATTATAATTCCAGTGGGTCAAAAGTTTACATACACTAAGTTGACTGTGCCTTTAAACAGCTTGGGAAATTCCGGAAAATTATGTCATGGCTTTAGAAGATTCTGATACTTTATTGATCCCCAAGGGGAAATTTCTTGGGAGTTGTACCTGTGGATGCATTTCAAGGCCTACCTTCAAACTCAGTTTGAAGGTTTTTGCTCGACATCATGGGAAAATCAAAAGAAATCAGCCAAGACCAAAATAGTAGATCTCCACAAGTCTGGTTCATCCTTGGGAACAATTTCCAAACGCCTGAAGGTACCACGTTCATCTGTACAAACAATAATACGCAACTATAAACACCATGGGACCATGCAGCTGTTTTGTTGATGAAACAAAAATAGAACTGTTTGGCCATAATGACCATCGTTATGTTTGGAGGAAAAAGGAGGCGGCTTGCAAGCCGAAGAACACCATCCCAACCGTGAAGCACGGAGGAGGCAGCATACTGTTGTGGGGGTGCTTTGCTGCAGGAGGGTCTGGTGCACTTCACAAAATAGATGACATCATGAGGAAGGAAAATTATGAGGCTATATTGAAGCAAAATCAAGTCAGGAAGTTAAAGCTTGGTCACAAATGGACAATGACACCAAGCATACTTCCAAAGTTGTGGCAAAATGGCTTAAGGACAACAAAGTCAAGGTATTGGAGTGGCCATTCCAAAGCCCTGACCTCAATCCTATAGAAAATGTGTGGCCAAAACAGAAAAGGCGTGTGCCAGCAAGGAGGCCTACAAACCTGACTCAGTTACAACAGTTCTGTCAGGAGGAATGGGTAAAAATTCACCCAACTTATTGTGGGAAGCTTGTGGAAGGCTACCCGAAACGTTTGACCCAAGTTAAACAATTTAAAGGCAATGCTACCAAATACTAATTGAGTGTATGTAAACTTCTGACCCACTGGGAATGTGATGAAAGAAATAAAAGCTTAAATAAATCACTCTACTATTATTCTGACATTTCACATTCTTAAAATAAAGTGGTGATCCAGACTTCAACTGTTCATATTACCTCAACTACCCCGTACCCCTGCACATTGACTCTGTACCGGTACCCCTTGTATATAGCCTCATTATTATTTTATTGTGTTCCTATTTTTCCCTGTAGTTTATCAAAAATATTTAAAACTCTACATTGTTAGTTAAGGGTTTAAGGGATCGTAAGTAAGCAGTAAGGGTTACACCTGTTGTATTCGGCGCATGTGGTAAATAAAATTGGATTTGATTTAGCAGCTCATCTCAACTGGCCAACCAGTTGATCAAATTATCTGGATTGCCTTTCAATTTCACCTTTAAGGATATGAGATGCTACTGTGGTAGACATCACCACCAACCTATTCTTGGATCAACCCCAACTTGTAGAGTAGAGCGAGACCTGTGGCCAAGCATATGCTTTGCCGTTATATAATCCATTGTATGGCTAAGCAAAACATTTCTGCCAGTGGCAAAAGTGTCAATGGCACAAATATCATCACATCCATCAAAATATGAATGAGGGTATGGTAAATAAGATCTTTCCAATGAGCCAATGCTTTATACATTTGTACAGACACAGGTACCCTTTTTCTAGCTACTTATTGGATAATGTTTGTATTATTGTATTTCTAGATATTACTGCACTGTTCGAGCTAGAAACATTAGCATTTCCACTGCACCTTTAATATCTGAAAATCTGTGTACGCGACCAATAAACTCTCTCCAAGAGTTAGCGGAACACCAACTGTGAGTATAGGCTATGCCTCTGTGTGTGCACCGAACACGTTTGTCCTGACGGTGTCTGACGCTGAGCGAGCAAGGAAAATAAAAGCACAGTAGCACCAGCTCAATTCATCCTGTCCCTTCCCCTCAGCCTCCAGAGATGACCAGCGTAGGGGCACACTACAGTGAAACATGAAGGCTAATGAAACCAGTAGCAGTTCATACTTGCACTGCCAAAAGCAGATATGATTGACTTTGTCATTCCATTCGATCCAAATCAGTCATGAAAAGTGTAGTGTTGCTCTCCACACAGAAACATAGGAACGTTTTGCAGCTCAGCCCTTCGCTTTGTACACCGTCAATCCCACTCCAATTAGAAATGACTGCAGACTTAATCAAGAGTTTGCCGGGCAGAAAATCAAAGTGAAAACAAGCCCATTGTTATGCTGTCAAGCTAGAAGATATCTGAAGAATTGGGCATGTCATTGCCGTAAAATCTAAGTCAGCTGAATCTTCATTCATATTGTATTTATTTAAATAACGTTTTCAAGTAGCATCTGCAGCGTTGGTGTAGCAAGGTGGAGAACAGATGTCTGTGAGGTGCTAACAGCAAATCCCTAGGCAACTCCTAACATCACAGGATCAGGAGCATCCAAGTGATTCACATAGGATCAAAAGGCAATTGCTCCGACTTGGCCATGGGTGGTTAGGCCAGTCCTTAACACCAGCTGTCAAGTTCAGCGAGATTTGAGACGCTAAACATATCCCCTGCACAGGCACACAAAGGGAGACAAAAAAAAAACTTGGCCCTGCAACCTTTTATAGAACAGTTATCCGCCAAATTTGTTTTTATCAACCAAAAAATAAAAATTACTATGCAAATTATTTTCAAGAAGAGAAAATAATAGGACCCGGGAAGCTTTGTGAAGCAACATTTAGCCTACACCACTAACAACTCCCTCCTCCTCAAACCCCCATCCTCAACCCCTACTGGAAGAGAGAACAGAAAGTGACAAATATAAACAGTAAGTCGGCTGTGTTGAAGGAAATTGCCTCCCAGAAACACTGGCATTCGGCCAGCTCTTAGACATTCATCTGTCTTCTCCACAGCCTGACTCATGGGTAAGTGAGGAGGAGAGAGAGAGATAGGAGGGAGGGGGAGGGAGGGAGAAGCAGCATGAGGGAGTGAGAGAAGGAGTGAGAGAGGGGGGAGACAGGACATCTGAAAGTTTTCAACCTGTGATCGCTGTAGGTGATGCGAATCGAAACCGGGGGCTCATCCAACACGCGTGACAAAGGAATTTCCCCAGGATGGAATGCACCGAAGTGAGATAATATTAGGCAATTATTTTCACAAGGGCTGCCTGTGACATTTTCAGATTTTGGAGGGGTTCTACGTATAAAAACGTGAGTGGGGCCAAGGAAAAAAAGGAGTTTGAGGATTGAGTTGTTTGGTGATGAACAGCACTGTTCATCCAACGTTCCAAGGTTTTTGCATGATTGAAAAATGAGGATATAGCAGCTCAGAAGGCGATACAAATGAACCAGACAAACTAAAGGAGGACACAAGGGCTGCTGCCTTCGGTGAAGGTAAGAAAGAAAAACACTATAAAATCACTATTTGTTCATCATTCGAAAATAAATAAAAAGTCAAATCTACAGGAAATTGTTAATGTTTTGGTCAAATAGTCTTAAGAACGTCTGAGCTGTGCTTGTTTTAACGTCAGTTACATTTATCTCTGCCATTAAAGTTTTCAATTACTTATGAGAGAATGACATGGGAAAAACATGTACAGGCTATTTAGATGATGTGAATATATAGAGTGTAATACTATTGTCAATTCAATAAGTGTTTGCAAAACTTTGATCTATAAATATGGAGGGGGGGGGGGTCATAATGATCCTAGTGCCTTAAGACACTTGAATACGCAGTAAATACGTTAAATGTGTTACAAGAAACTATATACACTACAATTCAATAGCAAAAATTAAGGAAAAAATTAAATGACTGGTTGCTCTCTAGGTTTCTTCCTAGGTTTTTGCCTTTCTAGGGAGTTTTTCCCCTAGCCACCGTGCTTCTACATCTGCGTTGCTTGCTGTTTAGGGTTTTAGGCTGGGTTTCTGTATAGCACTTTGTGACATCGGCTGATAAATAAATTTGAAATGAAAATAAATGATAAGCTTAATTAAATTGTATGTTCAAACATGAGCCATTAATAATTTAACACTAGTTTAAAGAAACCATTTTAGCCATGTATTTTTTTATGACATGCAATGGTTTTCAACTTTACGGGTTAAAATACATCACCATTCAAACGTTTGGGGTCACTTAGAAATGTCCTTGTTTTTGTAAGAAAGGCACATTTTTTGTCCATTCAAATAACATCAAATTGATAAGAAATACAGTGTAGACATTGTTAATGTTGTAAATTACTATTGTAGCTGGAAACGGCCTATTTTTATGGAATATCTACATAGGCGTACAGAGGCCCATTATCAGCAACCATCACTCCTGTGTTCCAATGGCACGTTGTGTTAGCTAATCCAAGTTCATCAATTTAAAAGGCTAATTGATAATTAGAAAACCCTTTGACAATTATGTTCGCACAGCTGAAAACTGTTGTGCTGATTAAAGAAGCAATAAAACTGGCCTTCTATTCTGGTTAGAGCCAGTTTGCGCTGTTCTGTGAATGGAGTAGTTTCTGGCCATTTTGAGCCTGTACTCAAACCCACAAATGCTGATGCTCCAGATACTCAACTAGTCTAAAGAAGGCCAGTTTTATTGCTTCTCTAATCAGCACAACAGTTTTCAGCTGTGCTAACATAATTACAAAAGGGTTTTCTAATAATCAATTAGCCTTTTAAAATTATAAATTTGGATTAGCTAACACAACGTGCCATTGAAACACAGGAGTGATGGTTGCTGATAATGGAACTCTGTGTTCCATCAAAAATAAAGAATTTCTGCCGTTTCAAGCTACAATAGTCATTTACAACATGAACAATGCCTACACTGTATTTCTGATCATTTTGATGTTATTTTAAAATGGACAAAAATGTGCTTTTCTTACAAAAAAGGAAATTTCTAAGTGACCCCAAACTTTTGAATGGTAGTGTATATTTTGTTTGAAAATTAATTTTCAAACCACTACACAGTGACCCAGAATTAACATATTAACAGATTTAAAAATAAAAAATAAAAAGTAGAAAAACATACCAGAGTTAAGCGGGCAAGCAAGCAGTGATTACAGCCGATAGCTGTTTCCTTGGTTAATTGCTCAGCCATGGTTTAGAAAAATACTAATGACTGTGAAGGAAAATGTCCAAGGGGTTAAACATTGTCACTTTTGTTTCCTTCTAAAATGTTTAGTAGAAACTGGCCTGTTCTAGAGCGTACACAAACCACAAGACAACAGCGCCCGGACTACGAGTCAGACAACACCACCTTTACTGTGGAGGCACATTCTGTGCTTGGATTACTGCCTTGAACACAATTTTAGAGGAGACCTGTTCCATTTTGGAGCTGCAGGGCTTTTTTGATTGTGAAGTGGCCCTTTTGGTTTATACACTGTGCCCAGGGATGAGCCACTGCCCTGTGTGCTGGACCTGAGCTGCCCTCCGCCTGCCCCTGCTCCTGCTCGCGGGACCCTGTGACCATGCTGACCAAGCCCCCTGAGCCAGCCAGAGCAGAGCCCCGACCCGCGCCCAGGCCAGCCATCCCCTCCACAGCAGCATGTCCCAGCCAGAGGCGGCCAACGGCTCGGGGTCCGGGGAGGTGGCCGGGGCTCAGCTACGCTGGGCCGCACTGCTCATCATCATGGTGATCATCCCCACCATTGGGGGCAACATCCTGGTCATCCTGGCCGTGTCGCTAGAGAGGAAGCTGCAGAATGCCACAAACTACTTCCTGATGTCCCTGGCGGTGGCCGACCTGCTGGTGGGACTTCTGGTGATGCCCGTCGCCCTCATCACTGTGCTCTACAGTAAGTTACCCCAACATGGCTGCCCTCTTGCCGTGCCATCAGAAAGGACCCCTTCACTGGTACATTCATTCAACCACTTGTAACTCAAGACACTGCTGATACTAGGCTTGGGCGGTATACCGTATACCGTGGGTATTTTGAAATTTTGATTTTCAATACCAAAAGGTTCAATTTGTTCTTTTAAAATAAAATACATGCATTTGACTTGTGCACTAGGTTAATAGATAAAGCAGATGCCGTTCAACATGAAACATACCATGTGTGCCTCAAAGAGCACATTCATGGAGCAAATGGAAACTTTTGTGACGATCCTACTAGTATGTTTGCCAGCTAAATATCTTATAACTATAAGTTTAACTATCGAAGATGTACCAAATAAATTATCTCCAGCTCAGGGCTCCAGCTATGCATTTGGTTTGCCTACTAAGTGGCTAGATGGCAAGATCAAGCTTATTGGTTACAGCAGAGACAATCAATCCCCTTCTGGATGAAGATTCCTGCTATCTAATATTTGAAATAGTTGTCTGCCTTTGCAATTTGTTTACGTTCGCTTGCCGTTGTTCGCATAAAATGATTTGAATTAAATTGTTACATTTTGAAATAAATGCCCACTTGTTTGGACTGACGATAATACTGTACACCCCAGGATAAAGGTATGAACATTTACTAATACTGTACACCCCAGGATAAAGGTATGAACATTTACTAATACTGTATACCCTAGGATGAAGGTATGAAATTGTGGATACCGCCCAACCCTAGCTGATACTAAAATCTACTGATCCTACAAGTGTGAACAGTTCATAAAACTGACACGATGAGTGCTTCAACATCAATTTGAATGATTATTTTTGGCCCCAACACAGCAACATATAGCTGATTCAAGCACAGAGGCTGGCCTCGACTTGTGCTTAGCTCCCATCAATCAGGTCTAAATTGCACTTGGTCACCCCAGTCCCCATGGAGACACTACTATAAAGCCGTTGTCAGTTGAGACCAGAGAAACACCTGAGCAACCAGTTTCAGTAAATGTGCATTGCAAAGCAGAAATCCACCACAGTAGGTAGCCAAAACATTTTCATTGGATCTAGCGGACTCATTCGATGAAAACAAGAATTGCCATTTGTTAACTGAACAACCGAGCAAAAAATAAACATGCATATTTACGATAATTCAAGAACAGCAGATGGCAAAAACATAAGATAGTGGACAATAAACCAGGTACTTCCTTTGGCTATGTAAGCTGAGGCACAGCTCCATCAGTTACCAATGATCATGATCACCCAATTTCTGCATGACTTTCACAAATGACTTTCCAATCACAAACCAAACTATCCCTCGGCTTGCACACTCATTCACGTAGGTTGCGAGGGGAAAAAGAGATACAAGAGCGAATTGAAAACATTTGCGTTGGATTCCAATAAGTGACAATAAGTGAATTAAACACCTCCCTCTCTAGCAGTCTGCTTTCTCCTTTCTCCTCCTTAACTCTGTTGGAGTAAATGGCCCTGTGACACACACACACCATCTCGTCTGTGCTTGGCAGGAATCTGATCTCAAGTCATGCTTTCAGAAAACAAACACTTTCTTTGCATAAGAACCATATGTGCCGTGCAAACGGGGGGGGGGGGGGGGGGCTCCTTCCTTCCATCGCATCTTAATGATATCCATCGGGCCTAGACGGAGGGAAAGGAGGGGATCATCTTAATGATATCCATCGGGCCTAGACGGAGGGAAAGGAGGGGATCATCTTAATGATATCCATCGGGCCTAGACGGAGGGAAAGGAGGGGATCATTGAAGTCAAGGCCATGTGATTACATAAATAACAGCCAGAGGCTTCTGAAGAGTAGTAGCCTATGTTCAGAGGGAGGGGGGCTGTGTGTGTGTACGTGTGTGCAGAGCTCCATGTCTGAATGTGTGAATGGACGCAAGGTGTTTGTGCAGAGGCAGCTGTCCTATCTCTACTGGCTGGAGACAGAGTGCACAGCGGGGGGGAGGGGCATAAACAGTAAACAGAGTTCAGTTCACGCCAAGCCTTGAGCCACTCGGCAGGGTGGGCCAGTTAAGGCCTGTGTACACCCGGACCGGCGGCACTAAGAACAGTGTGTGCAGGCAAAGTCTTAAAAATATGTTTATTTTATTAATGGAAAAATGCTTTAAGTGTAAACTTAAATGAATGTCAAATAGATTGATTAGTTTAACACTTTTTTTGGTTACTACATGTGTTATTTCATAGTTTTGATGTCTTCACTATTATTCTACAATATAAAAAACCCTGGAATGATTAGGTGTGTCCAAACTTTTGACTGGTACTGTATGTCTCAGTCACAAGTTACAGATAAAATAAGCCCCCTATGATGAACGAGTGGCTTGTAGAATCATTTATTTTTTGATTGAGTTTTTAGTTCATCGTTCGCCAGCAGGAGGTACTGAGTATTACTGAATCTAATGAACGAAATGAGTCTAAATATTATTTTGGAGCGAACGGAGTTGAAAATATCAGTGATTAAAAAGAGCCGAACTTCCCATCATAACCTCAAACATCCAATATTAATTAGTTGGTGAGCCCAATCATAAGACCTTCCTCCAAAATTAAATATTTTACTGAGGAGGGCATGTGTGCAATTGCTGTCGATAAGAGCTGTAAGACGTCCTGAGGGCCTCTTCCACATCTGCCCAGCAGATGGATGTAAGGCTTACAGTCAACACCTTGAAAAATTACATGGTTCCAATGTTTAAAATGGTACACTGTAGACTGACTACAGTGTTAAACTAAACATACAGCTGAATAAGGCTTGGGTGACCATAGAGAACCATTAAGATTTGGGTGGGGTGGGCCTGCGAGGTAGCCCCATGAGAAGTGTGTATATTGAGGACAGAGATAAAATGTTTACCTTAATATATTTGGGCCGTGGCACAACTGGGGCACAAGACCTGGCAGCGCAGAAACCTTATTTAATTGTTCTACCACCAGAGTAAAAAGTAGAATGAAGATTAAGATTTCAGGAAATAGCCCACCAGCCCAGACGTTCCTCTGGACCAAGAGGATGACAACAGAACATTCTTACCCTTCTTCACTAATGAGCTTAAGACTTGTTTCAGCGAGAGGTCACCCTTTTACAAGGCAAGCTTCAACCCCAGACTCCCCCAGTCTCCCCACACACGACAGGTAGGGCCCTAGGCTTAGATCTACATTTCCCACTCAACTAGAGCTGTTTTTTAGCCTAAGCTTCACCATAATTTGTTTTGAGAACCCTGGAAAATGTCATTAAGTCAAAACATGCCTGATTTAAAAATGTAAACAACCTCCAAACTACCCAATTAGTGCTCCGGCAGAGACCTTACAAGAAGAAAAATAGAACTTATGAACGAATGCTGCCTTGAAGGACGTCGGTGCAGAACAGAAAATTCTGGATGTCTTGTCCTTACAACCTTCAAAAGAAGACAATTATTTTCATCTGTGGGACATCGTTTGTCAAACAAAGCATCTATATCACGTCAAACTCATTCCACGGAGGGCTGAGTGTGTGGGTTTTCGCTCCACCCTTCTACTTGATTGATGAATTAAGGTCACTAATTTGTAAGGAACTCCCCTCACCTGTTTTTCTAGGTCTTAAAAGGAAGAAAAACACACTAAAACCTGCATAATGAATGAGACACCCCTGATCTATATCATACAGAAAGACCATAAAACATTTATGACGACCAGGTCAACTTTATCAGATTTAGGGTTAGTTTACAGACGCAAGCAAAGGAAAGAAAAAAAAAAAAATCCATATAAAGTATGGAAGCCCTTAAGAACTGTGTGCATGTGTTGTATAATCACAGCCTGACAGACATCAATGGCTCAGGTCAGATCGTTTATACCCCGGTATTTGCTGGAACAGGGACATTTCCTAAAGTAAGCAATAATAATGATTATCATAATGACAATAATACTTAGACACAGCGTTTTCAGCTTTGTTTTTATTTTAGTCCAAACTAGTCTTTTCCCCATTTTGGAATGGTGACCTCACCCTAGAAGTTGGTAGCTGTTTTCAAAGAATTAGACAAGGTGCTGAACAAAGCCCCTGAAATGGTGCACAGTAATTTTTTAAAATTTAACCTTTATTTAAATAAAATTAAATAAAGGTGAAATTAAAAAAAATAAAAAAAATAAAAAAAAATTTAAAAAGGCAAGTCAGTTAAGAACAAATTATTTTACAATGACAGCCTACCGGGGAACAGTGGGTTAACTGGCTTGTTCAGTGGCAGAACGACAGATTATTTACCTTGTCAGCTCGGGGATTCGATCAGGCAACCTTTCGATTACTGGCCCAACACCCAAACCACTGGGCTACCTGCCACCCCAAGTAAGACATGGAGCTGAACAAAGCCCCTGAAATGCAGTGGACCCCAAGAAAATGAGTAAGGAGCGCCCATTACAGTCATAGGGCACATGTAGAACACGTTTAAGGGATGACACTAAAATATTGTGTTCAAAGGCACATTTATTTTATAATTTAATATGTATTTAGAAATATTACAAGCAATACTTAAGCATATTCACTAATGAAATACAAAACATCAGCAAACAGGTTAACAAGAAAATCATTCAAGAACCTTTCCAACAGCATATTTTACGATGCTAATGTGCAATGGGACACAAACCAGCCCAATTACGCGTCAATTACACGCCTGGGACCCAAAATAAACAAACACGTCTGGTGAGAAGGGGCCTGAACACATCTACATGAAGAACATTGTGCTTTCAGCTCCATACAAAGTCATAAGAAGCATTTCTCAGCAGTAAATGAATTATTTACTAAAATAAACAGAATTCCTTACGTCAGCGCTGGTTTTAATCATTAGCTATTGAAGCCCATCTCCCTGATACGGGTGTAATCACTGGTGTGCTCTATTTAGAATGCAAAAGGTTTGCTGAGGACATGAGGGCACATCAGATATTAGTCAAATTTTCAAAACAGGCTACTTCCTCCTCCGGTATTAAAAACAAACACCTGCATCATAGACCACTGAAGAAAGAGATGTGGCATGACAATGTCGAACATATTCACACTTAATTTCCTATTTAAAAAATATCCCAGATTTACGCTTTTTATTTTGGCATATTTGACAAATCTCTATTTGCCTACTACACATACAAGGCCATTATAAATGCAACATGCAACAATTTCAACTATGTTACTGACTTACAATTCATGAGGAAATCAGTCAATTTAAATAAAATGAATTAGGCCCCAATCTATGGATTTCACATTACTGGGCAGGGTCGCCAATCAGAATGAGGTTTTCACAAAAAAAAAAAAAAAAAAGGTATTTATTACAGAAATAAATACTCCTCAGTTTTATCAGTTGTCTGGTCTCAGACGATCCCGCAGTTGAAGATGCCGGATGTGGTCCTGTGCTGGCGTGGTTACACATGGTCTGCGGGTGTGAGGCCGGTTGGATGTACTGCCTAATTCTCTAAAACGACGTTGGAGGCGGCTCATGGTAGAGAAATTAACAATCAATTCTCTTGCAACAACTCTGATAGACATTCTTACAGTCAGCATGCCAATTGCACGCTCCCTCAAAACATCTGTGGCATTGGGTTGTGTGCCAAAACTGCACATTTTAATGGCCTTTTTGTCCCCGGCCCAAGGTGCACCTGTGTAATGATCATGCTGTTTAATCAGCTTCTTGATATGCCACACCGGTCAGGTGGATGGATTATCATGGCAAAGGAGAAATGCTCACTAACAGGGATGTAAACAAATTTGTTCACAAAATTGAGAGAAATAAACTTATTTGCATATGGAACATTTGAGATCTTATTTCAGCTCATGAAACATGGGACCAACACTCTACATGTTGTGTTTATATACTCCAAAATAACTTCAGATCTTCATTGTAAAACGGTTAAACACTGTTTCCCATGCTTGTTCAATGAACCATAAACTACAAAAAGACATCAAAAGAAAGATGCTCAGGGTCCCTGCTCATCTGCGTGAAAGTGCCTTAGGCATGCTGTAAGGAGGCATGAGGACTGCAGATGTGACCAGGGCAATAAATTGCAATGTCTGTACTGTGAGACGCCTAAGACAGGGCTACAGGGAGACAGGACGGACAGCTGATCATCCTCGCCGTGGCAGACCACGTGTAACAACACCTGCACAAGATCGGTACATCTGAACATCACACCTGCGGGACAGGTACAGGTTGGCAACAACAACTGCCCGAATTACACCAGGAACCAGGCAAATCTGGTGCAGTCCATGAGGAGGAGATGCACTGCAGTACTTAATGCAGCTGATGGCCACACCAGATACTGACTGAATCTTATGTTCATACAAATATTTACACGTTACGTTCGCTGAAAAATAAATGCAGTTGACAGTGAGGACGTTTCTTTTTTTGCTGAGTATATTGTTGTTCAGTGTAGATAGCCATTCAAGTAATTTATTACTGCTGTTAATTTTATTTTAAATAATGACTTAAGGTCACTGAAATGTAATATCAATTAGGCTTATCTCAGGGTGAAAACAAAAGATTTAGCACCACAGTAATCACGTTTCTTGACAATTTGTCTAGAAAGGCCTTGTTTTAATCTCAAATGGTTCTGTATTGGCCTATGAGAGCAGCTAACAATAAAATGCTTTCCATCGTCTGTCTGTTTCTCAGATTCCGGGTGGCCTCTTCCAGAGTTTCTCTGCCCAATCTGGCTCTTCCTGGACGTCCTGTTCTCCACAGCGTCCATCATGCACCTGTGTGCCATCTCACTGGACCGCTACATCGCCATCAAGAAGCCCATTCAGCACAGCCAGTATAAGTCCAGGGCCAAAGCCATGGCCAAGATAGCAGTGGTGTGGCTCATATCTATTGGTAAGCTGCTCTGTTTTTTTGTCCTGTGTTGATATCAGGAGCATTCTGCAATGTCTCCAAAGTGTTAGTTTGAACAAGTTTCTTTAAGCGATGTCATTGCAGTTCAATACCTTAGCGTCTGTGATGTGACATGCCTAGTTAATGGTCAGAAAAGAAAGCCGGATGCAATAAAAGCAAAAGCTATATAAACGTTTACATACAGTACCTCTCTTAACTTTACCCCCACTGTAACACATCGTAAAACAGTACCAGAGAGTGTTAGCAGTCAAGGAGACCTTGACTGCTAACCTAGAGGTTAAATGATATTTGGAGAGTATGACCCCAGGAAGGAAATTCATTTCACATCACTGCCCTTGTAAAACACGTAGTGACAACACAAGGATTACAATTGCAAAATATGCAGCCTATCTTCGAGCAGTGCAACTACTAAAATATTGCTGCAACGCTATGGATCACAGATTCATTTTCAGAAAAGTTTTAGCCGAAATACCATTCAAGACAAACTAAGCCTTCAAACCACAACCTTATTTCAGGACTCCTGGACCAGTAACCATTTGACTCTTCACACTAAGCATCAATGTGCACTACAGAACAGATAGAAATTTGGACTGAAGAGGACGAGGGTTAGGGGATGAAGCTAAGACCTAACCTTAGACCATAAACGAGGGGGAGATGGAGCAGCTGAACCACTGGAATCCTCTTCCCACAGAGCATGTTTCATACGAGGGAATGTTAGACTCATATTTGGCCCAATGTTAAGCCTATACCCAAATGGGTCATTTGACACAGTCCAACGAGACCCGTTTGAGAAATAAACATAGTTTTATTTTCCTGATTGATGGTTCTCTTAGTACTTCAGTGTCCACTGCCCGAGTCTGTATTGTTGATGGCTGGCCAGTGAACCCTTGGCAAATAAGCACACTGGTTTGCTTTTAATGATGTGTTATCCGTTATATATTAGCTTTCCAGTATGAAATGAAACACCCCCTATGCTTGTTAACCATGGCGGTTCCTCTGGCTGAAGCATTTGGGAGACTGGTGTAAGGACTTGGCAGAGTTCAGCATGGCATTAATCAGGTTTCATTAGTCGCATGTACAGGACACAAATAGTATACACCGTCCAAGGAAATGCTTACTTGCAGGTTACTGGTATTCATAGAGTTCACAACAGGACGCTCCCACAACAGGACGCTCCCAATTTTCACTCAGGTTCTACACATTGACTTTCTTTCGCTGAGCAAAACCAGATGATTGCTTAAAGTTACGCGAGCAGCACTTAGACGCCACGACAGTAGAAGGGTCTGGCAATATATGGTTCATTTATTTGATTTTTAAGCAAAGATTGAGATCTTCCAGAAGTCACAGAATGAAGTTGTTCTTCCTTACCCTTTGCGCTACCTCCGCTGTCCTCAGTCGTGAAAGCTTGAAGCTTTAAACAGTTTTATACTCTGGCAACATCAAAAGGAAAAGCAGATGTGGAGATCTCATGTCCAACAATAAAATGCTAAAACAAAGCAGCATCAAGTGACCCCTGTGGGAAACTAGGCTGTGAGGAGATCCTGTATCTAATCCCAAAACTTTCCATCTAACACGGTAGACAGCAATATTTGGATTGATGATTTGACTGACCAAACTTCTCTCTCACACAGGTATCGCAATTCCCATTCCCATCAAGGGGCTGAGAAACTACCATCTTCCAAACAATGTCACCTTTAACAGCAACCACACCTGCCTACTGAAACCAGACAGCTTCCGAGAATTCATCATGTTTGGCTCCATGACAGCTTTTTTCATCCCTTTAACTATCATGATGGTCATCTACCTGCTCACCATCCAGGTGCTGCGCAAGAAAGCCTTTCTGCTCAGGTCAAAGGTGACCCAACGCTTCACTCGCCCAGCCGTCTCCTCAGTCTTCCAGAGGGAGCAGTCCATGGCCTCGCCAACAACTGAGAAACTGTCGGGAAAATCCATTGTTCCCGCCAACCCCATCACAGGTGACGAGATCCCCATCCGTCGCATGTCCACCATGGGCAAGAAGTCCATGCAAAACCTGACCAATGAGCAGCGTGCCTCCAAGGTGCTGGGCATCGTCTTCCTGCTGTTTGTGGTCATGTGGTGCCCATTCTTCATCACCAACATCACCTCGGTGCTTTGTGTCAGATGCGACGTCAATGTGATCGGCCGTCTAATGGAGATCTTTGTATGGGTAGGCTACGTCTCATCAGGTATCAACCCGCTGGTCTACACCCTCTTCAACAAGACCTTCCGCCAGGCCTTCACAAGGTACATCACCTGTAACTACAACAGCACCACTAACAGGCCAGCCAGGCAAACTAGGGAACAGTATGGTTGCAGGAATCTAACACGGATCTCCTTTCATTCATCTGTGGCGGAGAACTCTAAGCTGTTCATGAAGCGGGGGATGAAGAATGGTATCGGGCCGGTGAGCTATCAGAGCCCGCTGAGGCGACGGCAAGCACCCATGCAGTCCTCTGCTAGCGTTGTACTGGACACTCTGCTCCTTACAGAGAATGAGGATTGCAAACCCGAAGACCATGTCAGTTGTGTGTAGTGCTTTCAGAAAATTCAAGTCTGCAAAATGGAAATAATTAAAAGCAGAAAGTAGTGTAAAAGACGGACCAGGATTGAGTTGACCAGTGGTTCAGGTGTCAAGACACCTTCCATGAGCATCACTTTTGTGGATTCGGTGCTATTAAAAGAAAACACTGTGTGCTCTCAAGGGCGAAACGAAAGGAGATGCTAATCTCTGTCAAACACTTTGGCCAGAAAGAAGAGGCCCTCGGATTCTAAACAGAGATTGCTGAACATTATGAGTAAAATGAGACAGCAAATAGGTGCGTTGAGTTAGTTACCCTCAATAAAAGACAAACCCCACAAAGCTCAGGTCGGATTGTCCTTAAGGAGGCCGCTAGACAGATAACTAAGGAATGAAGACATACGAGTGTCTGGAAACTCTCTCAGTGGATACAATGTGTATTCCCATGCTGCTCCTGTCACCTTGGGCTATTTGGTTTTCTGCTATGGACAACTTCAAATGGAGGAGATGACATGCTTACCTATTGAGAGGACAAACACTCCTGCTAGACATTCAGCCTCCACATCACACAGAGGTCTGAAGAAGAATACACTTTATAAATGCCACCGATTTTAACTGCAATGTTTTGGTAAGTGCTTATAACTGTGAACAGATGTTTTAAAGTCACAAGTCCTATTTTCCCAAAGTGTTATAACATCCAAGTGGATTATTATACGTAAAATGCAACATAGACAAAACCTTTGCAAATCGGAAGCTTGTCAAATACAAATGTATAGCCTACGGCTGGATATGTGATGGTTCATAAATGTATAAAAAAAAAATGCTTGGCTTAAAGAAAAGCCCAAACTGAGTCCTTTTTTTTACAGTTCTTAAGAAGTCTTGAAAAGCAGATGTTGTAACTACAGACCAAGTAATCTTATTTTAACACGTCTTTTTCTCTGAAAATGTTTAGTGGCTGCAACGACCGATCCATTGTTTCACTTTCATCAGAGTTTATATAGTGTCTCCTTAATGGGGTGGTAATGAAGGAAGCAAAGCTAACTGGACATGGGAGCCAAAATAAACCACTGCGCTGGGAGTTCAGTCACAAACAACGACTACGAGGAGGCTGAATCCTGAAAGTAAGTGCTTAATGGGCAGCCATAAAAAAGGAGGGCATTTTGATTAATTCTCTGTACCAGTGAATTAAGTGACATTACAACTAAAAAACAATTGACTTTACAGAATAAACCAAAAAAGGGTCCCCAGGGTGTACCACATGGACAGAAAAGTAATGCAAGAGCCCATGTTTGGTTCATATACGACTTCCAATGCATATTTCTGACATCATGAGACTAGTCGGTGGGGGAGAGTATATTCCCAAGGCTTTTCGGAGCAGTTGGAGAGTGAGAGACGCCAGTGTTCACGCTGACCTTTGACCTCTGGCCCACTCAGACTGCAGCTCTAAGCACCACGTCCTGGTTTCCCAAGACTAAGGGGGCCTGGAAGCCATGGGGCAGTGGGAGCTCAGCTGAATTGTTGCCGCTCAGGAGGATCTCTAAACACAGGAAGGATTTACATAAGGTTTATCTAACAGACAATTGATCATTGGAATATCGCATAGCCTTTTTTGGGCTTAAAATGGTCCCCCCCATATTCCTCTGTCGTTTAATGCTGCAGTGCTGCCTGATGGGTAAATTCACGTCAGAGAATGAGTGATGAGCCTCCGTAAACAGACCAAAAAGAATAATGTGTGACTCGGGAGGACGACATGAAGCCAACGTCCTCAGACACTGAACTACCTGTAAGGAGCCAGGAAGTAATTATTTCCTCTCAGCTAAAAGTGCATCTAAATTCTATCGTCCATTTGAGGAGTTGCTGGTCATTACATCATTTTGATATTTTGCATGCAAACCAATCACAGGATCACTTAAGAGTGCCAACACTAGGAAAGTGAGGAATAGTTTGCAGCTGCTTGACGTAGGTTAGGCTAAGCTTTCTAAAGAGTAAAATAACTTCAAAATGTGTCATATCTTTGATCATGAATTGCACTTAATAAATATACAAGATTACCGAAAACCATTGCACAAATCAAAACAAGGGTGGTTCAAAGATTATTCGTGTTCCATAGATTTAACTTGGACATGAAAGAAATTCTCACATTGCTGAAACTTAAGCCCACTTTCAAAACATTTAACCGTGTTGGTTTTTCAAATGACAATTAATACCCAGAGCTTAACAGGGTTGGGCTCAATTCAGAATTGAATCCCATTCAACTTATGACTAAATTCAAATTGACTAGAATTTGAATGACAGGAAGTAGAATTTAATTAAATTCAAAGAAATTCCACTCATTGAACATGCGTTTCATTGAATGAGAGAATATCACTTTTCTGCGGAAAACAATGTTCATATACACCATTTTAACCTCAGTGCGTCGTATAGCCAATTATATTATCTTGACAAACAATGCAGTTAAATTAGACCCTACCAAATCTATTGTGTTTTGTATTCTAAAGCCACAATCATTGATTGGCGCAAAGAGTTAATATCACTCAGACTGTGTAGCCTGATGAGCTTAGAACTACTGATCATCACCATTATAACCCAAACAACAAAAAAAGGCGAGTCAGTTAAGAACAAATTCTAATTTACAATGACGGCCTACACCGGCCAAACACTGACAACACTGGGCCAATTGTGCGCCGCCCTATGGGACTCCCAATCACGGCCGGATGTGAAACAGCCTGGATTCGAACCAGAGACTGTAGTGACGCCTGAGATGCAGTGCCTTAGACCGCTGCTCCTATTAGTACAAACTAATACAAACGTAAACAACTCATTTAAAACTTATGGGACAATTGCTCTTACTACCAAACCATTTAATTTGTTAACTTTTTGAAGGCCTCGGGGTCAACCTGAGGATTAAAGTAATGCATTCTGGGAACTTTCATATTTTCCGTATATTGAACAGAATTTAAAGGCCCAGTGCAGTCAAAAACTAGATTTTCCTGTGTTTCATATATATTTCGATACTATGAGGTTGAAATAACACTGAAATTGTGATGATATGCATTGTGAAAAGTAACTAAGGTCTGAGATGACAGAGGAAGTGGCAAACATCCCGCTTATCGATCTGTGGCTGCCAACAAGCGAATGGCACTGTGGCATGGAACACACGCAGAGCAGCGCGTCTATCACACTACAGATCCACCAGGCGTTAATTACTTAATAGACCAATAAGAAAGAGTTCCAAACATCTTTGCCAATAACAGATTGTTTCAGTTCCCCTCCCCACTCTGACCACACCCAGACAGTCCTAGCTAAATTCTTGCATGAGAAATTGCTCTTTGCTAAGAAGCCATTTTTGAACTGTGTAAAACAAAATCACAAAACAATAGTTCGCCTTATGTCCGTTTATGTGACAAAACAAGCTAAGTGTAATGTAGAGAACCATTGTTGCCATCTAAACCGCTATGAAATACCCAACCAGAAATATTGTACTTTCAGGGGTTTAAAGCAGGTGTACAAAACCAAAATAAGCAAAAACCCAAAAAAACTGAACGGGGAACATAGAAAAAGTGCACATAGAAAAAAATAAATACATTTTACGTAATTACAGTAGTGAGTGTACATTTTCATACTGGTCTCCTGTGGGAATCGAACCCACAACCCGTTGCAAGCACCATGCTCTACCAACTGAGCTACATAGAACAGATCTACCACTTCTTAGATTTGCTTTCATTGAGAATGACAGATCTATAACTAATTAGAATTTGGTCAGGTCACCCAAAAAGTTACATATTGCAGTTAATTGTTACCCAGAAATGATTTGATATTGAGATAAAAACAGCCGCATTAGACCTTTTGTATACTTTTAGCCAGTAGATCTGAAAGTAGCGTCCACGAGCCAAAAGTGGTCCCCGAAAATTGCGTACTACGTCACAAATGTGCAGGTAAGTGTACCACATCATTTCTCTCTCGCTCTACTGTGTGTGTCTTGCTAGCTGTCACACAAACAGCGAGGGGCTGAAGTTTATTTGCTGAAACTCAAATTGCTAGGGGGCCGGCCCATGTGGGGGTAAATGTAGGGAAAATGGCAGCTTGTAGAAAACAGTCATTCTCAACCTGAGGATTTGATGGCTAATTGAGGTAAGACAGTAAATTTGCTCATAGATAAACGCATGTATGAACTACAAACATACACATCCAACCCAAAGCAGGTTTAAAAAAAATATATACTATTTTCCATAGTACCGGAGCATGTCTTTAAGTGATTCATGAAATATAATACTATTCGCACACAGGTTTTGTTGTTTTCTTCAAGCATTCATTTTTTGAGTTTGTCCTGAAAATCTAATTGTGTTTCAACATATTATATAGATTTAAATAACGACATGGTTGATGTTTTATGTACAAGATTTATAATTGTATAGACTACACATAATCAAGAATTATATTATACTTCCTTTAATTCAAATTGCAAATCTGTATCCTGTTAACTACTTCAATTTAAAAAAATTAGAATTTCTGAGGTATTCTCAACTCAATTCTGAATTGAGCCCAAACCTGGCGCTTACATAAACAATTCAGCGTATAAGAACACGCAGATCAGCCCAGACTCCATCTGGGCTAAAAGTTAACACTACTGCATGCCCTTGGTTACTTGAAACCTCAGTATTTAGACAACATCAATTCTTTAGCTAAGCAGGGTGAACATTCCACAGACTATGGTGAGGACTTGTGAAAACCCAATTCTTGATGGGAGAACGTGGAAATGTGGGTTAACCTCAGGGCCAAAGATGGGTAACGGCCCCAATGGCAATCAGGAGTGGAAAAGCACCATCTATTTATGTGAAGTCTAGGCGGAAGAAATCCATCTCACTGTTTGTTTTAGTTGTTTTAACAAATCAGGATGAGGAGAGGGAGGCTACATGAACTGCCAACACCCATCCGAGGACATACTCCAAACGCATTTGGCCGGGCTTTGGGTGGAATGCCGTCTTTGTGTATACACGTAGGGACTGATTGATCAGTTAGCTTGGCTAAGAGACTAGCAGTGGACCAAGAGGCTGAAAGTAGGGGAACCTCTGCTGGGCAGGAAGGGGATAAAGAAGGATGCAGGCTTGCATAGGGGCCTTACCTGAACATGATGAATCCGATGGACTCCACCGCTGCCCTTCTGACGTCATCGTTCACGTCGCTTACCTGACAGGTAGCGAACGATGTATTAACAGCAGAAACAATGATCCCCGAGGGGAAATTACTTTGTCAAGCAGCAACGAAAAACACAGGGAAGGTACAAAATGCCAGAACGAAATACACAAAAGACAGATACATAGAGCGGCAGCATGAAAAATTATAGATAGATAGATAGTCTGGAGTGCAAAAAGCTCTAAAAAGGCATTGCATACTATGAGTGAATGGCTGAATATGTACACTATACATTGTTAGAGTGTTAGGTGAAACAAATGATAAATATTGCACTAAACTATACAGATCGATGGCAGAGAAAGATACTTAAATAGCTAAATTATACATGAATACATCTATTAGGGCTTCCTGCACTACCAAAGAATTTCATTATGACGATTAATATACCAACACATTCATTTACTGTGAGGTATACTATTGTCTGTCATAACCATCTTCACAATTCCAATACCTTGCCAATCCCTACTCTGTTTCCTGGTTGTCAGTGTTTTGCGTGAGGAAGGGGAAAGAGAATACTTACAGCCACATGCAGCAGACGTCTGATGGCCTTGTTGTTCCCGGAGCCGCAGTAGGCCATGCCCACTGTGTACATTCCGGAGCGGCGCAGGATGGGGTCCTAGAGCAGACACAGTGACAGAACACAGAGCCTTAGCTAAGAGACAAGAGTCTGCAGCAGTAGGTAGCCATGGCAACAATGTGTGGTCAACAAGGAACACCTCTTATTTGACATCTAGCACATTTAAGTGGTTCCTCAACCAAAGAATGGGTACTGCATGTACCATTCATAGTACAGTTCAGGACTGGAACTCATTGTCGCAGTCATTTGAAACAGAGACGATTACAGGCTGGAAAAAGTACCAACAATAAGTAACAGAATTAGCCAGGGAATAAAGGGTCATGGGCGCATAGCCAGGGAATAAAGGGTCATGGGCGCATAGCCAGGGAATAAAGGGTCATGGGCGCATAGCCAGGGAATATAGGGTCAATATATCAGTAGGGGAGGAGGAGAGTTTCCGTTCCCCACAAAAAAAAAAAACACACGAGAGTGGTCCTGTTTTTAGACCAATCAATTGGATGAAATGTTTAAACACATACATACATGTTGAAGTCAGAGGTTTACATACACCTTAGCCAAATACATTTAAAATTTCACAATTCCTGACATTTAATCCTAGTAACAATTCCCAGTCTTATGTCAGTTAATATCACCACTTTATTTTAAGAATGTGATATGTATTTTTGTATTTCAGCTTTTATTTCTTTCATCACATTCCCAGGGGGGCAGAAGTTTACATACACGCAATTAATATTTGGTAGCATTGCCTTTAAATTGTTTAACTTGGGTCAAACGTTTCAGGTAGTCTTCCACAAGCTTCCAACAATAAGTTGGGTGAATTTTGGCCCATTCCACCTGACAGAACTGGTGTAAGTGAGTCAGGTTTGTAGGCCTCCTTGCTCACACACGCACACGCCCAGAAATGTTCTATAGGATTGAGGTCAGGGCTTTGTGATGGCCACTCCAATACCTTGACTTTGTTGTCCTTAAGCCATTTTGCCACAACTTTGGAGCATCAACATTTGTGGGTTCGATTACAGGCTCAAAATGGCCAGAAACAAAGAACTTTCTTCTGAAACTCGACAGTCTATTCTTGTTCTGAGAAATGAAGGCTATTCCATGCGAGAAATTGCCAAGAAACTGAAGTTCTCGCACAACGCTGTGTACTACTCCCTTCACAGAACAGTGCAAACTGTCTCTAACCAGAATAGAAAGAGGAGTGGGAGGCCCCGGTGAACAACTGAGCAAGAGGACAAGTACATTAGAGTGTCTAGTTTGAGAAACAGACGCCTCACAAGTCCTCAACTGGCAGCTTCATTAAATAGTACCCGCAAAAAACACCAGTCTCAACGTCAACAGTGAAGAGGCGACTCGAGCTTAGTTCCCAAGTTTCTAAACCATACCAAACCATCTTTGGTATAGTAATATGTTAATTGAGGAAGTGTGACCATAATCATCAGGATATTTTAGCAATCCGCAGTACGTCTTAAAAGCCCAACTGCCTTCAGATGTGAGCTAAACAGTGCACTTGTACCTGAGATGTGTTTTAAGGCTATGGATGAGGAACTTGTCATTTCCAAAGCTTTAAGTCGCTTAGCGATAGGGTTTCATTAAAATAGGCGCAATGTTTTTTTACTGATGCATTTGGCAATATTCAATTCATACACACAAAACATATGAACAAAAGCATTCACTGTGATAGTTGATACATGTAGGCCCTTCATATATATAGGCTAAATCGCAGCACTTCCTTCAATTTATCAAATCACTTATTGTTTTCTTGCTCAAACCGAGAGCAACACCTGTCAAAACACAGGGATGTCAATTCGTACGGGACTAGTATTACCGTGGAGTTTGCCGAAAAACATTGGGTTATAGTGGCTGGAATTGTTACCCTCCTGCAATGTACATATTACTGACATGGCAGATTCGGATGGAATTAAAATGACAGATGTGGTGATTTGTGCTTGACACCCAGCCCCCCCCCCCCCCCCATCCGCAGTAAAAACTAATCCCGTCCGAATAGGGCTTAAGCCATTGTTCTCGATCCCAATATGCAGGTTCATGTTGCTATTATGCACATAGCAACATAGTGAAAGGCACCAGTTCTATGGTGTGCTGAAGATTATGTTTCAGAACCGCAGACAGTGACCGTATCCAAGGCAGGAGAAAGAGCATTTCTTATACACTATATTAGATGTATTATTTTTTACATAATATAACCATATTATGACGTCTTGGAGTGATGACTGTGCCATCCACATGGCCTCCACAATGGATTAGTCCACTGAGACTTTTACATAATATAACCATATTATGACGTCTTGGAGTGATGACTGTGCCATCCACATGGCCTCCACAATGGATTAGTCCACTGAGACAGGCGCGAATCAGCGTCTTGTGCGCCATGAAAATAAATATATAAATTGCGAAAGCTCGCCTAAAGACATTTCGGTCTACCAACAGCCTATCGACCAAACAATCAACTAAATGGGGTTAGCCCGAGTGTGTGTGTGTGTGTGAGAATGCCTTCCAAGTCTGACTGTTACCTTGTCCCTGCAGAGGCTCTCGATGAGCGTGTCTGCCTCCTCCATGCGTCCGTACATGACCATGGCGATGCCCACGGCCAGGCCGCGCAGGATCTTCTCGTGCTGGGTCTCCTGGGCGTAGCCCACCATGTCCTCGATGGCCTGGGCCGACTTGGAGCCCAGCATGACTAGCCCCAGGGCCAGCCCCGCCGCCTCACCTGGGAACAGAGCACCGCATGATGGAACCAAAGAACAGTCCTTCCTAATCTGAACAAATGGCAGTAAGAGCACCATGTTGATTTTCTAAAACGTTGCTAGTATTACTGATCTCTTATAAATTGCACATGCAATGCCGTTTTTGTTGCAAGCATACTGTATATCAACGGAGGTAATTATTTCAAGATGTTTTTATGAATCCCCTACCGATGGGGAATTGACATGTTACACTCTCCAACGGCTACAGAGATATAATCAACAGAAATATAAAAACGCAACATGTAAAGTGGGGGTCCCCTGTTTCATGAGCTGAAATAAAAAGATCGCAGAAATGTTCCACATGCAAAAAAAAAAAAAGCTTACTTCTCTCAAATTTTACATCCCTGTTAGTGAGCATTTCTCCTTTGCCAAGATAATCCATTCACCTGACAGGCGTGACATATCAATAAGCTGATTAAACAGTACGATCATTACACAGGTGCACCTTGTGCTGGGGACAATAAAAAGCCACTCAAATGTTTTGTCACAACACAATGCCACAGATGTCTCAAGTTGAAAGAGTGTACAATTGGCATGCTGACTGCAAGAATGTCCATCAGAGCTCTTGCCAGAGAATGTTGTTAATTTCTCTACCATAAGCTGCATCCAACGTCATTTCAGAGAATTTAGTAGCACGCCCAACCTGCCTCACAACTGCAGACCACGTATATGGCGTCGTGTGGGCGAGCAGTTTGCGGAGGTCACGGTTGTGAACAGAGTGCCACATGGTGGTGGTGGGGTTATGGAATGGGCAGGCATAAGCTATGGACAACGAACACAATTGCATGAGATACGTGACGAGATCCTGAGAACTATTATCATGTCATTCATCCACCGCCATCACCTCATGTTTCAGCATGATAATGCACGGCCACATGCCGCAAGGATCTGTACACAATTCCTGGAAGCTGAAAATGCCCCAGTTCTTCCATGGCCTGCATTCTCAGACATGTCACCCATTGAGCATGTTTGGGATGCTCTGTATCGACATGTATGACAGCATGTTCCAGTTCCCGCCCATTTCCAGCAACTTCGCACAGCCATTGAAGGGGAGTGGGACAACATTCCACAATCAACTATATGCAAAGGAGATGTGTCGCGCTGCATGAGGCAAATGGTGGTCACAGCAGATACTGAGTGGTTTTCTGATCTACGCTTTACCTTTTTTTTTTTAAGGTATCTGTGACCAACAGATGCATATCAGTATTCCCAGTCACGTGTCATCCATAGATTAGAGCCTAATTTATTTATTTCAATTTACGGATTTCCTTATATGAACTGTAATTCAGTCAAATCTTGTTGCGTTAATATATTTTTGTTCAGTGTATAATAGTTGGCTACATTTGAATTTGACTAGCACCAAATGCCCTATTGTCGGTTCAAGGTTGTGTACCTGTGACTGCGTCGTCCTGGTACAGGTTAGACTTGAGCAGGTCGTACACATCCTGCCTGGCTGTACCCAAGGCAGCCAATCCCAGGCCTAGACCTCCCCCGTGACGGACAATCTGTGGGAGGAAACAAAGCAAACCAAACACATATGGCCATCACAGACACAAAAACAATTGAGTTTGTATTCAACTCAAATGTGACATGATGTCCCTCTGATGGGCTTTGTGGAATGATATCTGTATTGCTTAAGGCGTCAGCATGCTTCAGTTCGACTGGCGCCTAGAACCAAACGAGTGTGCTCGCAATAGTACTGTTTGTCAATTTTGAGACTGCGTAGCCAGTATACACTTCCTTAAAATGGTGAGAATTAATCGAAGATAACATAAAAATTAATTACATTCCTTGAGTTTTGCAGAAGAGATCTTAGTAGCGCAATTTTACATCTAAGATGTTTGATTCAGTATTTCTCAATGCAAAAATGTACATGAAAACGAGTCGTCTCTCGTTGAATGACAAAGACTTTATTGAAGAATCCCTATTGTTGACCAATCACAGATTAAGGGGCATAGACTTCGGCTACCAACTTTGTGTTCCAGAGAAGCCGAAAAAACCCTTACCGAAATGTCCTAATATTTGCACACTCTTCCAAACGGTTTCGTCTGGGAAGCATGCGGACGCCTTTACACACACATCACAAATCTTAGTGACCAAAGGGTAGGGGGGCTATGAGTTCATTTGGTAAATGTGACATGTCTGCATGTTGCCACTCACGTCATTGCTGGCATTCTTGAGCTGGCTGAGAAGGTAGTCAATGATGTCCCCCCCGTGGTTGGCGTGGATCAGCCCGAGGGCGTACAGGCCGCCTCCCTCCTGGTAGGCCGATCCGGGAGAGGTGTCTTTGGGCAGATAGGTGGCCATCAACTGCAGCGCCTCTTTCTCGTGGCCCTGAAAATAAGCAGATTTTTCAGTGAAACTTGTTTTATTTATATAAAATCCAAAAACCAGAGATATCTCAGATATCATTTTAGGTTTTAAAATTGTTTCAGTAAGTTTACCTTGTGAATGACGCCAAGACTGGCTGTGGCTGTGAACTTGGCCCAGTTGGTGGCTCTTGCAAGCCACTCCAAGTTCTCTCTGTTGAAAGAACAAATAAAATCACATACAAGCCCTCAGACAAGGCTTCGGTCAAATACTATTTCAATAATTTTCACAAACATTTAAAAGTAATTTGGGGGGAAGGGGGGGGGGGGGGACACAAGTAGTTGAATAATGGAATGTATTTGGAAATACATTTGGAAAGTATAAGAATGTATAAGAAAATGTCCTTTAATACAGATACATAATCCCATGCATTTGAACCCAGGTCCTATTTGAACCCAGGTCCTATTTGAACCCAGGTCCTATTTGAACCCAGGTCCTATTTGAACCCAGGTCCTATTTGAACCCAGGTCCTATTTGAACCCAGGTCCTATTTGAACCCAGGTCCTATTTGAACCCAGGTCCTATTTGAACCCAGGTCCTATTTGAACCCAGGTCCTATTTGAAATAAGTATTTTTTTCAAATAGTAGGCTATTTATTTATTTATTTAACCTAAATAAATACTTCCAATAGAAAAATATGATTTTGGCCATATTATATGAAAATACTCAGAAGCCAGGTGTGCCTCACACCAACTTCAACTGTATGTATGTATGTATGTATGTATGTATGTATGTATGTATGTATGTATGTATGTATGTATGTATGTATGTATGTATGTATGTATGTATGTATGTATGTATGTATGTATGCATGCATGCACACAGTTGAAGTCAGAAGTTTACATAGACCTTAGACAAATACATTTAAACTCTGTTTTTCATCATTCCTGACATTTAATCCTAGTAAAGATTCCCTGTTTTAGGGCAGTTAGGATCACCACTTTATTTAACAAATGTGAAATGTCACAATAATTGTAGAGAGAACTAGCCTATTACATTTTCTGGAATTTTCCAAGCTGTTTAAAGGCACAGTCAACTTAGTGTATGTAAACTTCTGACCCACTGGAATTGTGATATAGTGAATTATAAGTGAAATAATCTGTCTGTAAACAATTGTTGGAAGAATTACTTGTGTCATGCGTCATTAAAACTTCCAACTTCAACTGTGTGTGTGTGTGTGTATATATTGGCAGCACACGTGATTTTATAGCATAGTGGCTATACCTGAGAAACTGGTCACTTGTGGTCCCCGTATGCATGAAGGAGTTGGCTATGACCGTGGCTGTGTGGCACACTGAATTTCGGACCGCATCCTGGATTAGGTAGACAAAGCAACAAAAATTGAGTGAAAGACTTTTTATATTGCAGTACATGTAATATGCCTATTTAACATCCAATATATAAGCTGTTTAACACTCATACAGGCATCCTTTACCTTTGTGTTCTTGAGAATCATTAGGTCTGTGTTGTTGTTCCGGATGAGGAACTGCAGATGAAATTCGATGGCCATTTCTCCGCTGAGAATTTTGATCATCTTTGCGTTCTGGTCCTTAGGCTCGTCCTTCTATGCAAGCAGAGGAAGGGAAACCCCATTATTTTGGGTGACAAGAACAACCATTTAAAATCAGCTCTGCACAGCCACAGAGAACCACCAGGTAGAGGTACTCACAATGTCTACGGCTTTTCCTGCAGGGGAGCTGCCGGCCTTGTCGTCAGTCTCCATAGCATCACTGAGACAAAGGAGAAAACATATTTTGGCTAAATCAACTTTGTATCACAATAGATTACCTGTGATGTGTCAATATACTCTACCTACACCTATCATTCCTTACCATTTTCCCCAACCCTTTTCCTCTCCTCAACCTAGCCCTCCCACCCTGTCACTGCACCCTCATCCTCGCTCACCTGTCTTTGTCTGGGATGGGCACGGTGCCTGTGTTGGTGGAGCCAGGCACAGCAGGGATGGGCGTGCCCACGGTGCGCAGGTTCTGGATGACGGAGGAGAGGAACTGCTGGCTAGCGCTCTCGTACAGGTCGAAGCAGATCTGGTAGGCCATCAGCAAGTTGTCTTCCTTCACCAGTTTCTCCAGGATGTCGCTCACCGCCTGTGGATCGTCCAGGAAGATCAGGCACTGTGGAGGAGAGCGAGAGAGGTGGATAAGGCAGAGACAGAGTTTGAGTGTAATGCATGGGGGTCAAGTGGTTCCTTCCTTGTATTAGTAAGGTGGATTTATTTGATAGTGCACACATTTGCAGCTAAAAGCTGAACAGCAGTAACCAAAAAGAGATTCAGGTGGGGGGGGGAAAGAAGAGCAACAGTCTCTAGTCAGCCTCAAAGGGACTGACTCTGCTGGCAACACGTGAAGATCCACCTCAGACGGAAATATTGTTACAATATGGCGTCAGGTAGCCTAGCGGTTTGAACGTTAGGCCAGTAACTGAAAGGTTGCTGGTTCGAATACCCGAGCCGACAAGGTGAACCCGTCGATGTGTCCTTGAGCAAGGCACGTAACCCTAATTTGCTCCAGGGGCTGACCCTGTAGGTAGGCCGTCATTGTAAATAAGAATTTGTTCTTAACTGATTTGCCTAGTTAAATAAAGGTGAAATGTTACAAAAATAATTATAATTAAGGTGAACAATATTTTGTGGGTCTTTCATTTTATCATGCAGTTTCTCACCTACCCTCTAACAGTAATGTGTGCAAGTGACTATTTCCTAAGTAATTTGCCATTGAATGACTATGTAATTCCAATGGGGCAGGATGGTACTGGTGAAATCAGAGAACCGTCGCACCACCAAATTGCAGGCAGCTGAATGGATATTTTTTTAAATCAGAGCCCAGTTTGAAGTGTCCTTTCTCCCTGTTACCTGGCAAACATTGATGAAGTCAGGCTTCTCCAGATTCATGTAGAGCTTGACCAGCACTCGGAGGACCTCGTTGCGGAACTTCTTGTTCTGCATTAGAGACATGCAGACCTTTAGGCTGTACGCCAGTAGGCCACTAACGTCGTTCTGTAAAAGACAAGGAGGAGGAAGAGGGTTAGGAAGTTGTTATTGATTAATTTTTTTACAAAAACCTTCTAAAATGTAGGCTAAATGAAAAGTCATGGATCTGTGGATTTTCATTAAGCTAATCTTTTTTTTGTATTATTACATTAAGTAGAAGTAGCACCAAATTAAACGTCATCTGTGGAACCAAAATAGAACGTGTTCAGAAGACGACCCAGGTGCCACTGACCGATTCAAGGATAGTCTTCTCGAAGATGTCCAGGCGCCGCGTCTCCAGGGCGATGCCGATGGCCTGCTTGTACTTGTGGTCGCCCAAGCAACGCAGGAACATCTTGTTGACGATGCCCTCCAGCCGGGGGTCGATGATCTTCTTCTCCTCGTCCTCAGGAAGCTCAGCGTTCTCCACCCGCTGCTTGGTGTAGTGGTCGATGCATTTGGCTACGGGGAAGAGACCAGAGGTCATCAAAGAACTGCAGTGTGTTGGTATACATAAATTGAACATTGTTGAGGTGACTATGTGTAATGTAACAAAAGGGGTGCCTTAAGATCTGCATTAAAAGCCCTTGGATTATTAAGATTGTGTACTTGGGGATACCAAAACATGCAGATGTGACATCACTCACCGATAATGGTCTCCACATATTCAGAGTCGTCTGTGACATTGAAAAGGTCTCCTGCACCCAGAGCGTAGTTCAACGACTCATCAAACGCCCCGAGGTGGTAGAACACTTTGGAAGCCACCAAAGCAGCAAATGCCCTGCTCCGAAATGTCTCATCTTCATACAGGACCTCACTGTGAGGAGAGAACAACATTTACAAATTAAGCCATTTAACAAAACTTTCACTTGAGTCAATTTTCTCTTCAAATTAAAGTTGCACTATGCAGAAACCGCTACGCCATTTACTGGTTGATAAAACACTAGGTTTGCCTTATTTCAGTTACTGTGACAAAATAAGATAATATAGTGTAGAGAAACATTTTACCATCTAAACCTCAAACATTTTCCATAAACAAAAAAAAAAAAAGTTGTTTCAGTGGTTTAAAGCTGGTGTACAAAACCGAAGTAAAAGATGTAAAAACAAAACTATGTGAATTTGGTCAAGTCACCCAAAAGGTTACATATTGCCTCTTTAAAACCAACTAAGCAAATATTTGTTGCTTTATTTCCTTATTTAAAAACGTACATTTTGTCAACAGATCCCGATATCTCAGCCCAGAAGTCATTGACAATGGTGTTCAGCTTGTGCAGAGCAAACTCCTACAAGCAAAAAAACTGTTAGACACACTGTATGCAAACAATAGTTGAGGTTAATCATTGCAAAGTCAATATGAATGCTAGTGTTCATCAAACCTGGTCTAGGAGAGCTACATTTTTACAGCACTAACACAATTGATTCCACTAACTAACTACTTATGATGGTCTATAATGTTATAATCATCTTTTCTAGGACCAGGGTTGGTGACCACTGGTGTATTCTCACTGGATAACAAGCTAAGTTTATGAAACCTTGAGCTGGGGCTCCTCCTCATCCAGCAGTGAGATTATTCCAGCTGAAATCAAAGAAAGTTGACAGTTTCAACATCGTGGATAAAACCTGATACGTGTTTGTACCCTGATGCACTTCAGTGTATGTAACGTAGCTACTAGCTAGGTTAGACACCACGTTAACGTCCGCCCTCTCATTTGTGATTGTCATAGCCAAGTTGTATGTGAAGCCTAAACAGGTCTAAACTCGAACAGAGGATACCTAGTCAGTTGTACAACTGAATGCATTTAACTCCAATGTGTCTTCCGCATTTAACCCAACCCCTACTGGCCAAACGCTCCTAGCCGCCAGGCTATCCATCTGCCGCCCCGTTTACCGGGCTTTGAAAACATTACATTATAAAATAACGTTAGCTAACTAGTTTGCCGGACACAGCTAGGTATCGTTAGCAGAGAATGTGCTGAAACTACCCAACGCGGTCGGTACATTACTAGTTAGCTATGCTAGCTAGCCAACTAACTAACATTAGCTAACTAACGTCACTGTCCAAAGACTAATAATGACATTTGACATTAAACAATATAATATAAATACAATTGTTATCTAGCCAGTTACATGGCTAACGTTTGTTAACTTACAGTAACTAGAAGTTTGTAGATAGCTAGTTAACTAGCTAGCCAGTTAGCTTTGTGACTCAGCTAAATCAATGCATGCTAGCTTGCTACAGTTAGCCATCTTTCCAAAACGCTGATATATGTTACGTTACTGCTTACCGGCAGACGTTATCATGGTTGGTTCTTTATTCTTCCCCTCTCAACTCCACGAACCCAGGTTATCGTTTCAGTTAGCGACAATTAAATTATGTAAAATCAAAACCTTGAAAGGACAGTAAAATCCGTTGTCCATAACAGTGGGACACTGTCTGTTGAAAATGAATGTTCGTTCAACAACGAAAGCCCCCTTTCCAAAAACCCATAGTTAGGTATACCTAGAGAGTGCCTGATGAAGTTACAGCTCGTCGTTGTTGTCAATTATTTCAACCCGCACTGATTCTTGAACAGGAGTAAGAAAAGTGGTGACTGAAATCATTGTAAAAGGCTGTACATTTGTATTCTTAGCTAGAACATTTAAAACATAATTTTCGGTATTTTTTAAATCCCCAAACCGGCTTCTATTTTGCCAGTCTCGAATGAATCAGTTATTTTACCTGTCCTACACACTGTTTTTCTGCCCCCTAGTGGTAGTGCTTTTGCTACTTTATGTAAATTGAAGTTTACATACACTTAGGTTGAAGTCATTAATACTAATTTTTCAACCACTCCACAGATTTCATGTTAAACAACTATAGTTTTGGCAAGTCGGTTAGGACATCTGCTTTGTGCAAGACACAAGTCATTCTTCCAACAATTGTTTACAGATAGATTATTTCACTTAGGCACTGTGCCTTTAAACAGCTTGGGAAATTCTAGAAAATGATATCATGATTTAGAAGCTTCTGATAGGCTAATTGACATAATTTGAGTCAATTGGAGGTGTACCTGTGAATGTATTTCAAGGCCTCCCTTCAAACTCACTGCCTCTTTGCTCGACATCATGGGAAAATCAGCCAAGACTTTAGAAAAATAATTGTAAATCTCCACAAGTCTGGTTCATCCTTGGGAGCAATTTCCAAACGCCTGAAGGTACCACGTTCATCTGTACAAACAATAGTACGCAAGTATAAACACCATGGGACCACGTAGCCGTCATACCACTCAGGAAGGAGACGCGTTCTGTCTCCTAGAGATTAACGTACTTTGGTGCGGTACATGGTTGCTCTTTCAAAATAAAATGTGTTATTTGATATGTTTATTGTAATTAATTAACTGCAGTAGTTTTACACCATTGGTTCCATAACAAGCAGCGGCTTTAAAACAATGAATGAATTGCATGAAAACGGTGAATCCAGCATACAAGAAAGATAATTTAGCAATATAATCCAACAACCAAATTCAAAGTGTTTATTTTTCTTTAATATTGTATGAATATACAAACTATATAGAGTGCAATTATACAATCCCCATAATTACCAGTTAAAGTAAACCCATAACCCATTGGATTATGGTTCGATTAGTGCAATTGCTATTGTCATCATGCTCTAAAAAAATGCTGGTTTAAAAACAATGCATTGTTTGTTAAGTTGGATTGTTGATGCTGGGTTATTGAGCTATGATCCACCGGGTCAGATCAGAAGATTGGAGGCATAGCTTTAAGATAGTTATTTTTGGCCACCTGTGAGAGTACATGTCCTTCCGGTTATTCCGTCAACACATGTTAAGGTTGAGCACTTCCACTTTTGTAGCTTTAATAAGGCTTACACAGGAGTATTTACCCTTTTCTCCCTAATTGGTAGCTACAGTCTTGTCCCAAGACTGCAACTCCCCTACAGGCTCGGGAGAGGTGAAGGTCGAGAGTCATGCGTCCTCTGAAACACAACCCTGCCAAGCCGCACTGCTTCTTGACACACTGCTCGCTTAACCCAGAAGCCAGTCACACCAACATGTCAGAGGAAACACCGTTCAGCTGGCGACCGAAGTCAGCTTGCAGGCACCCAGCCCAGCCCAGAGTCACTAGAGTGCGATGGGACAAGGAAATCCCAGCTGGCCAAACCCTCCCCTAACCCAGACGACGCTGGGCCAACTA
The DNA here is from genome assembly GCA_023634145.1 of Thymallus thymallus. Taxonomy (NCBI): domain Eukaryota; kingdom Metazoa; phylum Chordata; class Actinopteri; order Salmoniformes; family Salmonidae; genus Thymallus; species Thymallus thymallus. Next base: position 5,122,862 of record CM042414.1, read on the forward strand.
TGTGCCGCCTCATGGGTCTCCCGGTCACGGCCGGCTGTGACACAGCCTGGGATCGAACCCGGGTCTGTAGTGATGCCTCAAGCACTGCAGTGACTTAGACAGCTGCGCCACTCGGAAGCCAATGTTGGGATATCTACCACTTTGTTATAATATTTAAATAATAATGTTATACATTTTATATAGTAATATACAAAAATATTAAGGAAAATTGCCAAAAGCCATCCCCCCAATAGGCAATGGCAGCCTACCTACAGGGTCAGCCCCTGGAGCAAATTAGGGTTAAGTGCCTTGCTCAAGGACATATCCACAGGTTTTTTTCACCTTGTCGGCGCCGGTGTTCGAACCAGCAACCTTTCGGTTACTGGCCCAACACTCTAACCTTTAGGCTACCTGCCACCCCTGTAATCCATATGCTATTTTCAGGAAGCGTGACTAGTTTTGGACACCCATGAAAGTAAACGCCATTCCTGTTCATCATGATGTTTGTACACTGCAAATGTAAATTTGCCTTCTATATTTTTGCATATTACATATTTGAATATACAATTAATAACATTATTATTTAAATACCATAATAAAGTGGTAACTTTCCCAACATTGGGATACACATAGGCACTTAAAGAACTCAACTTGTGTAAACCTCATTAAGCTACAAAAGTGTCAGTACTCAACCTTATGTGTTGACAATACAACAGAACAGATGAACCGGATCTACAGTTACTCTCACACGAATGGCCAAAATAACCACATAAAAGCCACGCCCCCTACTAAGCCACACCAGCCTTCTGATCTGACCAGGTGGATCACAGCTCAATAACCCAAATAAGTGTCCCAACTGGCTAGGTCAAAAATAACCCAACGTGTGTTCTGTCCATTATTTACCCAGCACTGGGTTGTTTTTAACTCTTTCTTTTCTTTTTGTTTAGACTGAATTTCTAAGGCACCAAAATGTTTCACATTTCTTTCATTGTTTCTAACACTTTTTCATTGTGCCTATTAAATCTACTGTATATGGGTTAAAGAACAATCTTTTCAAACAAACTAGTTGCTTAATGTTAATTGAAGTCATGTATAAATGGCCATAGTGTTTGTTGGTCACACATTTTTTCATTGTTGTTTTACATTTCAAAATGAGAACTTAGTAACTATGTTATCTCAACAAAAGCTGATATTACATTACAATTATTTCAAGTGACCACATACATGGATGGCTATGTAACAGAGTAACCTTCACAAGATACGCATGTACACTGAATGTATTAAGTAGCGTACCTTGAGTTATATCTCTAAATTCAAATTGTTCTAGATCACAGGCTAATGTATTAACTCTTCTGTGGCTGATCATCAACCCATTGCAAGGCCAATGTGTCAGTCACCTGACTTAACTGCAGACGTCAATGTTCCTTGAGACCAACTTTTGTAGGTTTGACTGAGACTATTGTCCACAGTTGGACATGGGAACTCATGACCCATGAGTGGCATCATGACTGTCCTTTCTCGTTACACCACAGTCTGAATCTGCCTGGGGTCCAGTGGACAAAACACCAGTCTTCAGAGGGATCCCTTCTTCTGCACTTCCTGTGTCACCTGAAAAGCAACAACAATGAACTGTTACAGTGCCTTCGGAAAGTATTCAGACCCCTTGACTTTTTCCACATTTTGTTAGGTTACAGCCTTATTCTAAAATTGATTAAATTGTTTGAGGTTTTTTTCTCCTCATCAATCTACACACAATACCCCATAATGACAAAGCAAAAATAGTTTTTTAGACAAGAAATACAAAACTGAAATATCACATTTACATAAGTATTTAGACCCTTTCCTCAGCAGGGCTTACAGCCTTGAGTCTTCTTGGATATCACGCTACAAGCTTGGCACACCTGTATTTGGGGAATTTTTCCCATTCTTCTCTGCACAGCTATTTTAAGTTCTCTCCAGAGATGTTCAATCGGGTTCAAGTCCGGGCTCTGGCTGGGCCACTCAAGGACATTCGGAGACTTGTCCCGAAGCCACTCCTGCGTTGTCTTGGATGTGTGCATAGAGGTTCGTTGTCCTGTTGGAAGGTGAACCTTCACCCCAGTCTGGTTTCATCAGACCAGAGAATCTTGTTTTTCATCTTTAGGGGCCTTTCGGCAAACTCCAAACTCCAATCAGGCTGTCATGTGCCTTTTACTGAGTAGTGGCTTCCGTCTGGTCACTCTACCATAAAGGCCGATAGGTGGAGTGCTGCAGAGATGGTTGTCTTTCTGGAAGGTTCTCCTAACTCCACAGAGGAACTCTAGAGCTCTGTCAGAGTGACCACCGGGTTCTTGGTGGTTCCAAACTTCTTCCATTTATGAATGATGGAGGCCACTGTGTTGCCACTGGGGATCTTCGATGCTGCAGAAATGTTTTGGTCCCCTTCCCCAGATCTGTGCCGACACAATCCTGTCTCGGAGTTCTACAGACAATTCCTTCGACCTCATGGCTTGGTTTTTGCTGTGGGACCTTATATAGACAATTGTGTGCCTTTCCAAATCATGTCCAATCAATTGAATTTACCACAGGTGGACTCAAATCAAGTTGTAGAAACATCTCAAGGATGATCAATGGAAACATCCTGAGCTCAATGTTTAGTTTCAAAGCAAAGGGCCTGAATACTTATGTAAATAAAGTATTTCATTTTTTTTAGTTTTAATAATTTTGCAAACATTTCTAAAAACTAGTTTTTTCTTTGTCATTAGGGTGGCAGGAAGCCTAGTGGTCAGAGCGTTGGGCCAGTAACCGAAAGGTTGCTGGATCGAATCCCAGAGCCAACAAGGTGAAAAACTGTTGATGTGTCCTTGAGCAAGGCACTTAACCATAATTTGCTCCAAGGGCGCCGTACTACTATGGTTGTCCCTGTTGGTAGGTCGTCATTGTAAATAAGAATTTGTTCTTAACTGACTTGCCTAGTTAAATAAAATAAAAATATATATCTGGGGTATTGTGTGTAGATTACTAAGGATTTTTTTTTTTAATACTTAATCCATTGTCAAGGGGTCTGAATACTTTCCGAATGCACTGTATGAACCCTATTTACTGTCAAGGACGTACATGGAAGAGGACCACATTTGTTATACCTCTTTGCCTGTTTGCTGAAGTGTTGTTGGCCTGGCCGCTGTGTCTTCTTCTAGACCAAGGCAAACATTGGAATGGCTTGAAAAACACGTTCCCTCTTTCCCCAGAATTATCTGCAAAGGCAATAATGAGCATGAACATTTGGCAGCAAATCTATGTGGCAGTTTGCTTAATGAATGTTTATTTTGTTCTGAAGTCCACTAGCCTGTGAGAATATTGAATGCATGGAAAATGTCCCCAGTCTTATGGGTGTCATGAACTGACCTACATAGGCTGTAGGCATATGGCCAAACATTAATTATAAAAGTACAAAAAAAATCACAAGGCCTATAACACAGTGCATAAAATAACTGGCCATGGTTTACAAGCCACAAACATTTGAAAATGTGCATTTCACCTGAGGATTGCGACGAATAGATGGCTTTGCAGGCATATTTCTTGATGGCCAGCATCCTATCCTCCGTCTTGGGAATGAAATGCCCAGCCCATATGGTTTCTGTGGGATGTTTCCGAAACACTGAACGAAGCAAGCCCTCCAGAAATCCCACAGATTCACGCGACTCGTTGCTCTCAGCTATTGAGCGTATTAACCCGACCAGCGCTGGGCGGACACTAGCACGTTTCGTACGTTCCCTAACATCCTTGAGAATTTCTTTCAGGCAAATTGCGTTTGCACTGCCACTGAAACACTCGTGTCTGAATATGAATATTATAATAGGATAGTCTATTATTCGCTTTCCTCTACAACTGTTCATGCTTGAGGTTTTGGTCTTTTGAACGTTCCCATTGAGCCTCAGTGGTCCTTTATCCTCCCCCACAGACTTGGCACTCAAACCTAAATCCTTTGGCCTCGTTGACAGAAGTATTTCGTTCCCCTGGGCTTGAGGAAAAGCCTTGCAATCGATTACTGTTTCGCATGTAGTATCCCCTTGACTATTTGGAGAGGAACAACCCTGACCATTAGTGTTGTTGCTGGCATGGCTCGTGGCAAGGTTTTCAGTGCGCCCGCTATGAAACATGTCCTGAATGAACTCCTTCAATATCCCACTGGCGTCGTCTTCCTCATCCGATTTGACGGCATCACTTACCAAGTATATATTCTCTTTACCTCCAATTTGACCCAGTACCTGCTGAAATTCGATGTCCTCGGGTGGCTGCGGTGTGTCCTTTGCATAGATCGGACAAGCCATAGTAAATCGCCCTCTTAGCTCTTTATTATCTAGCTCCAAGACAGCGCACTCAGGCCACGCTCCAAAGAGTTCAAACAACCTTAAATAAGACGTTTTATTTACAATGTACTATTGTAATTGAGCGCTCCATTCACAGACAAACATTACATGTGTACATAAGAAACCTCCAAAGCGCTGAAGGTAAGCAGCGCCGGGGGGGAAAAAAGGGGTGGGATTAAAGACTCTGAGCCTATTGCTATTGTTTATCCAGTTTTATGGGCGGGGCTGTCTGTCTCATTCTGGGAGTCAACAAGTATACGGTTAGATTTTTCATCGTCATGAAGTTCATTTTTAATACATGTGATATAACAGGCAAATAAACCAATTTGAGTGTCATCTTGATTCTTGACGGCACTACAGAGATAGACAATAAACAAACAAACAAGAAGACAAGAGAGAATAAAGAATTTAAGGGGGTCTGCATCTTTAGGTGGTGAGGTCCAGAAGAGTCGATGTGACGCAATCTCAGGGGTCAGAGGTCAATCTTTCTTATTCCCATTATTCGCAGTGAGATCACCCCTTTTTTCTCTCCAAGACTGTAGAGAACCGGCTTTCTCAAAGAGAAATGAGAGATCATGAAGTTACTTAGGCATAGTCAACTGTGTATGTATACATATGTTATTACAGTAGCGTTAATCCCTAGTGTGTCCTGCTGTTACTTCATTTTTACTGCACTCACATATTTGAGTTTTTCCTTGCTTGCTACATTGTGTTTCTTAATCAAGGAGCTGCCTTTTTCCAGTGTCAATAACCCTAACTGAAACCTAAACTAGCCACAATCTCTGATAACATTAGTGTAGTAATTTATTGATATGGCTTTCTTTACATGAGCGTATATGGCTCTTTTAAGTGCCAAGTCATAAAATATATAAGCACCACAACAATATCTAAACGGACCCTTTCATAGTAAATGAATGATAAACCTGAGTGACTGATCAAAGCTAACAGAAACTGCTCAGTCATTGAACTTTAGACTTGCTGATTAATGGTTGACAGGGGGCAGTTTCACTTAGGTTGAGATTTATACTGTTGACATTCAGATTATCATTGTTGGGAAGTGTTTTGGTATTTTTACATTTACCATTATTAACATACTTTAAAATGTGTATTTGTACAATTTCAGTATGATCTCATAAAGTTATTTGTGTAAACAGTACCAACCTCTTTGTATAGGACAAGAAGTAACTCAGGGACGAGGAATTCTCTTGGACCAAAGAGAGCCACATGCACACCTAAGCGGACTGAAAAAAAGAAAATGGACACAGTATGAATGCAGCTATTTTGGCCATAGTGTGGAGACAGTCTGGTCAAGGTCAATCGCTTTACAACATATTTCCACAGAATAACAAACTCTAATGTCACAAACTCATTCAAAGTAAACAGCAGATATGAAAAGTTAACACTACCTGTGATTTTTCTTTTTGACCCTGGATCCTTTTGATTGGCAAAGTTAGTTTGAGGACTAGTGTCTAGGTTTGGGAGGACAGAAACTTCAGAAGGTGTAGAGACAGAGTTGTTTCCCTCATGTGTGACATATCTCTTTTCAGTTGTCCATTCTGTAGACAATGGTGTATATCAGTTTCAGATTTCCAGTCAAAATAGCTGTATGGTTGCAATTTGCCATAAATTATACTAATTACCAGAGAGTTTGCAAAAATAATAAAACACACAAAAAAAATGAAACAATCAGTTATATTTTACCTCTTCATTTGAGCTTTTGTTTTACATTTCATGATTCACTTCCTCTGATAACAAGAGCACTTATTTACTTATGAATACTAAGTCAATCTGTCCCAGTGAGGGGGTGACGTGGTAACCTGTTGACATTGATGGTTCGAGTGTGAGTTTTTGTCCCTCAGTTGACCCCCCCCCCCACCAGTCATGTGAGCTAGCAGGAACATTTTTTTGGAGAAGTTTGACCAGATTTAATTTCTAATGCAGACGGTGTCTCTTACCCTGTTGCCATTGTTCAATGTGACATTGAGATGGTGGCTATTCATGTTCTTTTATGAATATTGTCTGAAAATAAAGAATTATGACTGGTAATGTTGATCCTTTGTTCAGAGATTGGTGAACTGGAGTGGGTTCTGAGATGGATAAGTTAATTTGTTCTATACCAAATCTTATCTAATCATCATTAAACTGTATATACACACAGTTGAAGTCGGAAGTTTACATACACTTAAGTTGAAGTCATTAAAACTCATTTTTCAACCACTCCACAGATATGTTAACAAACTATAGTTTTGGCAAGTCGGTTATGACATCTTTGTGCATGACAAGTAAATCTTCCAATAATTGTTTACAGACAGATTATTTCACTTATAATTCACTATATCACAATTCCAGTGGGTCAGTAGTTAACATACACTAAGTTGACTGTGCCTTTAAACAGCTTGGAAAATTCCAGAAAATGATGTCATGGCTTTAGAAGCTTCTGCTAGGCTAATTTATATAATTTGAGTCAATTGGAGGTGTACCTGTGGATGTATTTCAAGGCCTACCTTTAACCTCTGTGCCTCTTTGCTCGACATCATGGGAAAATCAAAAGAAAAATCAACCAAACCCCCCCCCCCCAAAAAAAAAAATTGTAGACTTCAACAAGTCTGGTTCATCCTTGGGAGCAATTTCCAAATGCCTGAAGGTACCACGTTCATCTGTACAAACAATAGTACTTAAGTATAAACACCATGGGACCACGCATCATGTTGTGGGGGTGCTTTGCTGCAGGAGGGACTAGTACACTTAACAAAATAGATGGCATCACGAGGAAGGAAATTTATGTGGATATATTGAAGCAACATCAAGACATCAGTCAGGAAGTTAAAGCTTGGTCGCAAATGGACAATGACCCCAAGCAGTGGGCATCACAAAGCCCTGACCTCAATCCGTTAGAAAATTTGTGGGCAGAACTGAATAACCGTGTGCCAGCAAGGAGGCCTACAAACCTGACTCAGTTACACCAGTTCTGTCAGGAGGAATGGGCCAAAATTCACCCAACTTATTGTGGGAAGCTTGTGGAAGGCTACCCAAAAACATTTGACCCAAGTTAAACAATTTAAAGGCAATGCTACCAAACACTAATTGAGTGTATGTAAACTTCTAACCCACTGGGAATGTGATGAAAGAAATAAAAGCTGAAATAAATCACTCTCTCTACTGTAATTCTGACATTTCACATTCTTAAAATAAGTGGTGATCCTAACTGACCTAAAACAGGGATTTTTTTTACATGGATTAAATGTCAGGAATTGTGTAAAAATTTGTTTAAATGTATTTGGCTGTAAGGTGTATGTAAACTTCCAACTTCAACTGTATATGTCCAGTACAACACACAGTCTTAAAAAAACAAAAACAATTTGCTCTTATGAAAGGACTGATGGAACGGCATTATTCACAGATCAATGAAATTACAAACCATTGCGAATCCAATTTTGAAATACTTAACAATGGTCTGTCATGCATAGTTAGGTCATTGTATTAATGGTAACCAATGGCTGTTTGTCTGTTTACAACAAAAAAGCCTGAATACACATCAACAGAATTGTCTGAATTCCTTACCTACTGCAGAATAGGTCCTGGAGAGTAGAAGGGAAAGTAGTTGACCAACAACAAAAACGGTCTGGAGTCTTTTGTTAAAAGCCCAATCGGCCTGCTCTCTGCTCATGTTGACGAGCAGAACTGTAGCAAACGAGAGACTATAGTCACAATGTGATGTGGCATTGTGACTATAGAGTTTATATACAATACCCGAAGGGCCAGAGATTTTCTTGCAAAGGGTGTAATTTCAGCTACCTTCTGTCTGCAACCCAAAAGAGGAGCAAATCCTTAAAGGGCTGGATTCCTTTTTGAAATAGTGGTAGGATTAATGCCAAGACGATATTTAGTTCGTAAAATTTGTTTGAGACCAAACAAATAAACAAACCATATTTATTGAGAGATAGCTGACTACACACTATCTTTCTTAAATGTATGATCCAATGATCAGTCTATCATCGGTCTAGTTTAATGGAAAATAAATAAAAATAAATTGACTTCATATTTATCATCTCCAGCACCAGCGCAACATCACATATGTGAAAATTGAGTGTTTCTATGTTTTGTAGTAAAACAAGTTTTTCCAATGACATCAACCAATTAGTTGATAATTAGCAGGCAATTAGTAGGCAACACCTACTCATAATTGGTTAAAATCACATGATGCACACCGATGATGTCATTGGAAACACTTATCTCCCTCCATCTGTTTTTCCACAAAACATAGAAACGAGTAACTTTCATATATGTTGATGTGGTGCTGAAGATGTTTTTATGTATTTAACAAGGCAAGTTAGTTAAGAACAAATTCTTATTTACAATGACGGCCTACCCGGGCCTCCCCTAATCCGGACGACGCTGAGCACCGCCCTATGGGACTCCCAATCACGGCCAGTTGTGATACAGCCCGGGATCGAACTAGGGTTTGTAGTGACGCCTCTAGCACTGAGATGCAGTGCCTTAGACCGCTGTGCCACTATGAAGTTGAAAGATTGTGATTATGAAGTTGAAAGATTGTGACATTTTGCCTTTAATAACAATATGTACGATAATTATGTAAAATAACAGCCTTAACAGAAGACAAAGGTGAAGAAAATAAATCTGGAAACAGCAGTGGCAGGATCCGATACAAAGATCACACAGTGTACACATGGCTACACAACCTGCGCGCTAGTGTTAAATCAACACAGTGCTAAATTTAACACTGTTCCAGTGCCTACACGGGTCCACACTTCAGTGTTAAATTAACACATAAATGAACACAGTGTAAAGCCTTATTTGCATATTTCCCAGAGTGCTTTGCCATTCAATGAATTGTAGAGTTACTGACCATGACTAATTGCTAGTGACAGAGACAAGTTTGTTGCATTCATTCATTTTCAGTAATTTGGCCTTCACTCAAGGTTGCCATGTTTGTGAATTTCTGGAAATTGGGCTACTTTGAAAATGATGTTGTGGGTGAAAATGTATTGGTGGCGGGTTTTTGGGCAAAATCTAAATTGCACTGGACCGCCATGGCATTTCTCTTAAAACAATATACCACTACCATTGTCCTCTATGTCCATTTTTAATGGTCATGTCTTGAAGGCATCCAGATCTGTCAAATTAATGTCAGATTTGATGTTTTGTAGCAGGACAGGATAACTTAAGCAGTAGGTTAAGCTAATTAGGAAGGAAGGTTAGGGAAAGGGTTAGTTTGACAAATGGTAGTTCCCTTCCTCCTTGCCATGTCAATTTGTATTGGATCTGGCAACCTTGCAAAGACGAAGAGGAAGAAGACGTTGGTGTCCGCAGTCAGCTACTCTACTCTCATTGGTCCTAATGATTTGTTTACGTTTTTGCTAGACGCACGCGACACAGACCGCAAGATTTATCCGTTCACAAAACGGTCAGCTATCGTTTGCTTGGTTGGCTAACAAATAACGGTAACGTTAGCTAGCTACAAATAGATTGGTAAACTTAATGCATATTTAAGGTGTTTAACAGGGGAAATAGTTAGTGGTTTTATATTATATTTACCTGTATACTTAGCTAGCTATCTACCTGCCTGGATCTGTAATGCAGAGAGAAGCAGTGTCTTGCAATGTCAAGGTCAGAGCTCCAGCAAGCATTTTGAGACATAGATACCTAAACAAAAATCCAGTGTACAAGCAATGTAATAGTATATAAACAACATATCACAACCAGGACATTTCCTTAATCCCACCTGGCCTATCAGAGGTCAAGGTGGAGCTTCCAGCATATTGATTAAACCTATCCAATGCTTCCAGATGCACAAGTTCTCAGATATAAAGTATAGTAGGCCTGCTTATACTAGGGTTAGTAGGGATCAGGCATTCCTGACCTGTCATGGCATGTAGGGCATTGGTCAGCAACCCTGTTCCTGGAAAGCCACAGGGTGTGCAGGCTTTTGTCCCAGCTAACACTATGAGGACTAATACGCTGGAGGGCTTGACCTCAAGCCTGCTTCCCCCACCGCTCTACAGGCCCATGGTTGAATCGTGTGTACCGTCCTACATATATGCTGAGAGCTGTTGCAGGTAGGCATGCTATATAATACATATACAACATAACTACAGGTATAAGGCTATTTATTATAGGCAGGGTTGGATGCTGACCACAGGTCATAAGTTACCTTGGCTTTAAGGGAAGGGCAATATCTGCACTTACAATGTCACCGTAAGGTAATACTGATTCCTCAGTGTGTGTGATAGCATTAAAAACGATTAAAACATGAAATGTTAAATTGTATATATATATATATATATATGTTGCATGATGTATCTGATCAATTACATTTATTATATTATCTAATAATATTTACCTCTCCATGTGTCACAGTCGCTAGGATACAGGACCCGAGGCACAGAGCTGGGGTGTGAATACATTCCTTTATTCCGTATAATAAATCCACAAACCAAACAAAGGCGAGACAGCGACCTTGAACTGGCGTGCAACAAACCCAAATGAAACACACACAAAAACCCACAAACACAGGTGAAACAACTGAACTTAAATAGAATCCCCAATTAGAGACAACTCAAGACAGCTGCCTCTAATTGGGGTTAAACAATTAGCTGGGACCTAAGCTAATAAACAATTTCTTTAACAGAAAAGAAACACCCAGAACTATTGTCAGGTCCTGACTGTGGCCATCCAACTCCCACTAGGGGGAGCCAGAGACCTGGCCTCAGTCAGGGCCTGACACCATGAAGCAATTCAGGAGCCAAGTAGAGAGGAGGCTCGCCAAGAGGAGGTACGTAAAGAAGAGGCTTGGAAGTGTAAAGATGTAAAATATGTTAAGCTAAGTATGTTAAGTACAATTTCACCAATCTGAAATGGTGGCAGCATCTCACACTATGCATTAGTAGCCTTCCCACTGGGCGGTTTCACAAGCCGATCTAAGCACATGGCACAACATGGCCTGATAGTAGCCTTCACACTGGGCGGTTTCACAAGCCGATCTAAGCACATGGAACAACATGGCCTGATAGTAGCCTTCCCACTGGGCGGTTTCACAAGCCGATCTAAGCACATGGAACAACATGGCCTGATAGTAGCCTTCCCACTGGGCGGTTTCACAAGCCGATCTAAGCACATGGAACAACATGGCCTGATAGTAGCCTTCCCACTGGGCGGTTTCACAAGCCGATCTAAGCACATGGAACAACATGGCCTGATAGTAGCCTTCCCACTGGGCGGTTTCACAAGCCGATCTAAGCACATGGAACAACATGGCCTGATAGTAGCCTTCCCACTGGGCGGTTTCACAAGCCGATCTAAGCACATGGAACAACATGGCCTGATAGTAGCCTTCCCACTGGGCGGTTTCACAAGCCGATCTAAGCACATGGAACAACATGGCCTGATAGTAGCCTTCAAGCCCATTGTTTACACTCGAGCCCCACGTCTATATTCACTCCTATTGTGCAGTCATGGTTTAGGTGAGATAGGAGTGCCATGCCGGGGCACCGTATTGTAGTACAGGCTTAACGTTGGTGATATAGGTGGTCGCCGGGCCGGGTCTGTTGACACTGAAACACTCAAGACGGCGCAGCTCAAATATATACAAAGTTATAATGTACATGTCATTCAGCTCACTTATCCGAAGCATCTGTGCATACATTTTCTGAATGGGTGTCCCCAGTGGGAATCGGACCCACGATCCTGGCATTGAATGCGCCATGCTCTACCAACTGAGCCACACGGAACCACAAAGAGCTTCTTGTTCCCCTTTTTCACCAAGGACTCCACCTGCTGGTCCACCTGGACATCCTTGCTCCAGGGTCCCAGCAGTTAAATATCAGATGTTGTTTGCAGAGTGTCCATTTAGGTACAGGGGCTCCAAAGAGGGTGGGTTGTTTGTACAGCAAATATGCAGGACTTTGCACTTGTTTGGGTTGAACTGCATGGAGTGCACATTGACTTAGCGACTTTCCTCTATTCTCTCCTGTCTCTGCATTGGAACGTTTTGGGGATTTCAAGGCCTTTATACTGTAATTGTGAATAACAATTATCAAATGTATGTGTCAACAATTAAGGTGTCCAGTTGCTTATGTTATTCACTTTAGATGTACCGGAGTTAAAAGTATTATCAACATAATGGATATGAAATGGATGCTGGGTTTTTTCACGCTCAACAGTTTCCTGTGTGTATCAAGAATGTTCCACCACCCAAAGGATATCCAAACAACTTGACATAACTTTGGGAAGCATTGGAGTCAACATGCGCCTGCATCTCGGTGGAATGCTTTTGACACCTTGTAGAGCCCATAACCCAACGAATTGAGGCTGTTCTGAGGGCAAAAGGGGGAGCACACATACACCCTCGGTCAAAAGTTTGGAATTCAAGGGTTTTTCTTTATTTGCACTATTTTCTACATTGTAGAATAAAAGTGAAGACATCAAAACTATGACATAACACATATGGAATCATGTAGTAACCAAAAAAGTGTTAAACAAATCAAAATCAGATTCTTCAAAGTAGCCACCCTTTGCCTTGATGACAGCTTTGCACACTCATGGCATTCTCTCAACCAGCTTCACGAGGACCGCCACAGGAATGGAAGACCCAGAAATACCTCTGCTGCAGAGGATAAGTTCATTAGAGTTACCCGAAATAAATGGTTCACAGAGTTCAAGTAACATACACATCTCAACATCAACTGTTCAGAGGAGACTGTGTGAATCAGGCCTTTATGGTCGAATTGCTGCAAAGAAACCACTACTAAAGGACACCAATAAGAAGAAGAGACTTGCTTGGGCCAAGAAACACAAGCAATGGACATTAGACCGGTGTAAATTTGTCCTTTGGTCTGAATTTGACATTTTTGGTTACAACCTCAACCAAATTTAGATGGTTTGGGATGAGTCAGACCGAAGTGAAGGAAAAGCAGCCAAAAAATGTGCAGCATATGTGGGAACTCCTTCAAGACTGATGGAAAAGCATTCCAGGTGAAGCTGGTTGAGAGAATGCCAAGAGTGTGCAAAGCTCTCATCAAGGCAAAGGGTGGCTATTTGAATATAACATATATTTGGAAAGTATTTGGATACTTTTTTGGTTACTACATGATTCCATATGTGTTATGTCATAGTTTTGATGTATTCACTTTTAATCTACAATGTAAAAAATAGTGCAAATAAAGAAAAACCCTTGAATGAGTAATATTCCAAACTTTTAACCTGTACATATGATTGAAATGGATTCAACAAGTGACATCAATAAGGGATCATAGCTTTCACCTGGATTCTCCAGGTCAGTCTATGTCATGGAAAGAGCAGGTGTTCTTAATGTTTTGTACACTCAGTGTATACTCCACCTTATGGATTTAAAAGGAATGGAGTGGCGTAAGGAAAATGGTTGAAATTCCTTGAGACCTTCTTGCCTCAATCCAACACTTTCAAATGCATTAGGGGGCATGAACAAGTGTACACTTCTGGGTGAAGGGTAGAGGATCAGGACACGTGTATATTTCATATCCTGGTCACATAATACACTTCTGGGTGAAGGGTAGAGGATCAGCACAGGTGTATATTTCATATCCCTGTCACATAATACCTTGCTCTGTTTTCTTCTGATACTCCTCATTTTGGCCACATAGTAACCACTCCCCCATTCTCCCTCCTAGTTAAAATAATGACAAAAGAATATACAGTGTGTCACTTGCTAATATCCTTACATTGAATAATTAAAAGGTACAATTAGTACTATAAAGTTGCCATGACCAGCACTGCAGATATTTGGGCAGCAGGTAGCCTAGTGGTCAGAGTGTTGCGAAAGGTTGCTGGATCAAATCCCTGAACCGACAAGGTGAAAACCTGTTTATGTGTCCTTGAGCAAGGCACTTAACCCTAATTTGCTCCAGGGGCGCCGTACTGCTATGGCTGTCCCTGTTGGCAGGTCGTCATTATAAATAAGAATTTGTTCTTAACTGACTTGCCTAGTTAAATAAAAGGTAAACAAATATATATATATATATTGCAACGATCATAATGCAAGACTACACACACTCACAAAATATCTGAGCATAAGCAGCGGTTCGCTTCACACTGCTACAATGTGGTTTAGTTACGGGACCAAAACAGCGGAGTTAAGCCTTGCGTTTTAACGCTCTTGGTTGTTATGGAAGTTGACCCACTTCTGCTGTTTACTTCCTGCATCTACATCGAGCTGAATCTGAATTAATCAGAGCCACAAAACATTTGCATATTCACATATCATTAAAAACCCTTTAGGATGTGTTTAAACTAAAACAAAAGATAACTTCACACATTTGATGAATATGGCAGTCAGTACACGTAAGTGTATCATTACCTGTTTGATTACATGATGTTTCAAAATTGATATATTCTCCTGAATAAAGTACTCATGGTTGTCTGAGCAACTAGTTAGGATGCAGCACCATTGATCCTGTAAAAACAGTCCAGTTCAATGTGTATGGCACAGATCCATATATGGCAATGGCCTATTTGCATATAGGCCTACTGCAGCTCTGATTGGTTATGGCGCACTGTCGTATTTGCCTGTCAATGCAATACAATCCTAATTCGATGTGTTCTGCCTACAACAAGATAGATAGGTAGGTAGGTAGGTAGGTAGGTAGGTAGGTAGGTAGGTAGGTAGGTAGGTAGGTAGGTAGGTAGGTAGGTACTTATAGTTAGTTTTGCATACTAAATCTTGCATAGTTCGTTTTGTTTCGGTATGTTGCATTGAAAGTGGCTAATATTGAGTTGATTCTATCACAATTCCCACAGTAAAGGGAAACGTTGATAGTGCTGACTACAGATGTAAAGACCAGATATTCTTCTTCTTTGCGGACGTTGCCAGATAAATAAAATTGACATTGTAGGTAGAGTTTAAATAAATGGGATGATATTGCTGTGTGGGTGGATTTTATGGGAGAAAATGTAACGTCTGAGCTGGACAGGAGGGGGAGCCAAAGCGAAGGCTGGTGTGACATTCTATTATATCATAATTATTTCGATGACAACATGTTTGGTTAACAATATTGGGCTGTTAACACGTTTTCTATACATAAACATATATAAATAAATGTGGGACACAAAAAAAGGCAGTGTAGAAGACCATTGCCCATCATGCATTGCTCCAATAATTTTTAAAAAGATTGTTCTGGAGTTTGCCCACTAAAGATGTTTTTTTTTCCTACGAATTATGTTGCACAAAAATGTGTGTATTTTCACTCTAACACACAAAACGCACAAAAACGCACAAAATCTTCTGCAATACTTTTTGTACATATTTGCACAAAATGTAGTTATTGTGTTGCAAATTTCACTGTGACTTTGCTGTAGGCTATTTAGATTGAACAGACACCATTTCCCCATAAAACATTAAAGAGCTAGAGCTGATATAACTGTGACAAAGCATTGGAAAAGGACTTTAGGCTCGCTAGAGCTCTTAAGATCATTTCGCTCAGAGGTGGTTTAAAGTAAACTGCATTCTAATGTTGACTTTTCTTGTGGAAAACCACATCAAGCAAAGGGTTTTACTGATGCTCCGGCTCTGGAGTCGAACTGGAGACCGGCCCCGGACTGGGAACCGATGTAGGTGGATCTCTGAGTCCACCTCTGAGTGGATATAAAATACAGACAAGGTGTTTTCCGGATGGCCCAAACAATCAGAAAGGGGATTCATCAGAGAAAATGACTCTACCCCAGTCCTCAGCAGTCCAATCCCTGTGCCTTTTGCAGAATATCAGTCTGTCCCTGATGTTTTTCCTGGAGAGAAGTGTCTTCTTTGCTGCCCTTCTTGACACCAGGCCATCCTCCAAAAGTCTTCGCCTCACTGTGCGTGCAGATGCACTCACACCTGCCTGCTGCCATTCCTGAGCAAGCTCTGCACTGGTGGTGCCCCGATCCCGCAGCTGAATCATCTTTAGTAGATGGTCCTGGCGCTTGCTGGACTTTCTTGGGCGCCCTGATACCTTCTTCACAACAATTTAACCTCTCTCCTTGAAGTTCTTGATGATCCGATAAATGGTTGATTTAGGTGCAATCTTACTATCAGCAATAACCTTGCCCGTGAAGCCCTTTTTGTGAAAAGCAATGATGACGGCACGTGTTTCCTTGCAGAAAACCATGATTGACACAGGAAGAACAATGATTTCAAGCACCACCCTCCTTTTAAAGCTTCCAGTCTGTTATTCTGACTCAATCAGCATGTCCTCGTCAACACTCTCACCTGTGTTAACGAGACAATCACTGACATGATGGCAGCTGGTCTTTTTGTGGCAGGGTTGAAATGCAGTGGAAATGTTTTTTGGGATTAAGTTCATTTTCATGGCAAATAGGGACTTTGCAATTAATTGCAATTCATCTGATCACTCTTCATGACATTCTGGAGTATATGCAAATTGCCATCATCAACACTGAGGCAGCAAACTTTGTAGAGACCAATACTTGTGTCATTCTCAAAACGTTTGACCATGACCGTACAGTCTACTCAACCAAAAGTTTGGGCTGAAAAATGCCGTTCCTCCTTTTCTCTACAAAATAATTGTTTTAGTTGACCAACCAGTTGCTTTTGTTTCACGGAGTAAACTGCTATTTTAATTTGAATAGATCAGAGACGTCTTGAAATTGAGAGGAGCCCAATGTAACATAACACAATGGGGTTGCGTAACAGATTTGTTGTCATCCATAATCTTTGTGTTGCCACCTAATGGCAGTGTTTACTTATTCAAAATAGTCTGCCATACTTCAGGGTTTCAATCTTCACAAAGCCTTTTATTTGCTACATCCAAGTTCAGAGTTAAATGGATATATTTCCACATATTGATTTAAACTTGTTGATTACAATATCTACCAGTCCCTGTCATACAGTAAAGTACATTACCAGAACGGAATCCTAGCCAATATCGTTAATTAATTATTCATGAACTCCATGTTAACTACTAGGATACCTCGATGTGAAGTGTTACCAATAACACTCACTTTAAATATCATAGCTAGTACGAATTTGTATGACATATCTATGTACCTAGATTTCATGTTACCCATTTGCCTTAACATTTTCATTTTGGTTTCAAATTCTTGACAAGTTAACAATCAACAAGTAAGCAATACAGTTTTCTAATAAAGCAGTGATGATTATTTTCATTATTTTATACTATTATATTATTATAATAATAATTATTGTATTATACTACAAATTGGGAGGGATCTTAGACTATTCCTCCTTACAGAATCTTTCCAGATCCTTGATATCTTTTGTCTGCGCTATGGACTGCCCTCTTCAATTCAAACTACAGATTTTCAATGTGGTTATTCTTTCTTTGGTTATGTGTCTTTCTTTTGAAGCAGAACCCACCACTAGTGTGTGTGGCCAAAGAGCTCTATTTCCACCTGACCATAGCACAAGTTCCAATCCAAGTGCCAGTGGCGTTTAGCGAACGCCAGGCATTTAGATTTATTGGATGACATGAAAATATAGCTATTTTGCCTCGCACACCAGTGGTGTGTTTTGCGTCGAAAGAAAGATTATGCATATGCAAGAAATAACCCCATACCTACTATAAAATATGGGGGCGGATCTTTGATAAAATTAAGTTATTTTGCTTTGGTCAAATGCATTATGAGCTTTACTCAGTAGGCTACTAGGACATGTTAGCCAAAACACCTACTTGCCACTGTGTGACTCTGTCGCTATCAATTGATCAATTCACTTTCTGTAAAAGAGAATATGTATAATTAAATAGAAAGATTATTTAAATTATAATAATAAAACATATTTTATCCTTAAAATATGTCACAAGTCGTACACTACGTAGCATTTATTATCTTGTTACACTACGTAGCATTTATTGTCTTGTTACACTACGTAGCATTTATTGTCTTGTTACACTACGTAGCATTTATTGTCTTGTTACACTACGTAGCATTTATTATCTTGTTACACTACGTAGCATTTATTATCTTGTTACACTACGTAGAACCATACTCACGTCCTGCGGCGCTCTTCCTGGTCTTAGCAGTTTTTGTAGATATTTGCAGAGCTGGCTTGCTGGTTCCTGCAAAAATGTAATTGAACACATTCACATTCTGTCCATCACTTAAATGGCCATGGGTCACCTCCTCCTACTGTTAATGTTCCTAGGAAAAGGCTGTCATCCTCTTCTTGAACCTTGTTCACGGCTCTTGATGATATACTGTCCCTTTTTCCCCACAGGAGTGACACACTATTTAATTAGATGCACTCTGTGCACTTGGATGTGCAGGGCTTTTGCCACAGTTTGACCGATTTTTGTCATTAGCATTTTCACGGCTAGCTTTCTCACTCTGGAATGTATGTTTACACTAATACTGGTTGCCTTTCTACATAACTCCACTGAAACTCTTTTGTTGTCACAGTGTCACCTCGCAGGCATCTTTCTACATAAATCCACTGAAACTCTTTTGTTGTCACAGTGTCACCTCGCAGGCATCTTTCTACATAACTCCACTGAACCTCTTTTGTTGTCACTGTGTCACCTCGCAGGCATCTTTGCTGCTTTTCCACTTCTTCAGTTTGCCTTACCATCGTAATTGCTCTCTCTAGGGTGAGATCTTTATCTAGCTGCATCCGTTCTGACAGATGCTGCTAACCCAACGACTAGCCTGACTCTAATTAGCTCATCGTGCAAAACTCCATAGTTGCTATGCTCAGCTAGGGCATATAAGGCTGTGACAAAAGAATCCACTGTTAAATAATTCCCGTCTCTTGCAGTTCTTTTTCCACAATAAAGAATGCATGAAATCTGTCTCTTACTTGCCCATACTGTTGTTGCTCGAGTTCGTTCAGGTTTGGCCCCCTCAAAGCGTGATCTGCTTTGTCACATGGAGTGTTTACATGGTTCTCCTCGTTGGATCTGTGAAGATAACTCGCTTGACAAAAGCGCTCGAATCACCCAATCCGTTCGGTCCATTCTTGTGGTTTAGAAAAATGTAACGGCCCCGGCTGCATGCACAATCTGTGCCTCTCCCGCTGCACTTTGTACAGTCCTGGCCTCTTCCTCTACCCACTGCTGCCTGTGGCTGCTGCGCTTCTCCCGGGACTTCATCCATGCTAATTAGCCTCCTCGATCTTCTTCCCAAAACTTCCCAAAACAACCAGGTACGCTAAACTCTGTTGCTAAATACACTTCTTCTAGTCCACGTTTCTTTGTAAATGTTTAACCAAATGCTACTGCATTACTGGAGAAGAGTATAAATATACTGAATAAAAATATAAACGCAACATGCAACAATTTTAAAAGATTTTACTGAGTTACAGTTCATATAAGGAAATCAGTACATTTAATAAATTAGACCCTAATCTATGGATTTCACACAACTGGTGCAGCCCACTTGGGAGCCAGGCCCAGCCAATCTGAATACGTTTTCCTCCACAAAAGGGCTTTATTACAGACATAAATAGTCCTCAGCAACACCCCCAGTCCCCTCAGACGATCCCACAGATGAAGAAGCTGGATGTGGAGGTGTGGGCTGGCGTTTTTACACGTGGTCTGTGATTGCGAGGCCTGTTGGCCAAATTCTCTAAAATTACATTGGGGGTGGCTTATGGTAGAGAAATTAACATTCAATTATCTGGCAAGTATCTCTTCCTGTCATTTACCTGTACAGTTAATGTAACCATGCAAAATATTCACTTACCTGTACATTTAACGGTACATTTACCTGTACAGCTAATTTAACCATGCAAAATATTCACTTACCTGTTCATTTAACCAGACAGATTAAGTAAACTATCATTACCCTCACTTATATCATACACACATTTAGCTATTTAAGTATTTCTCTGCCATCTACCTGTATAGTATAGTTAACCATGCAGGTATTCCTTATATATTTATATCAACTTGCAATATTTGTATAATTTATTTTCACCTAAAAGTGTACATGTTCAGCCATTCACCCACACTATGCAATGTCTTTTTATAGCTTTTTGCACTCCAGACTTCTTGTATTTTTATACTTTTTCATACTGCCACTCTATGTATCATGTATCGGTCTTTTGTATATTTTCGTTCTGGCATTTTGCACCTGCCCTGTGTTTTTTCGTAGCTGCTTGACGAAGAAATTTCCCATCTGGGATCAATAAAGTAAATATCTATCTCAGCTCTGGTGCACATTCCTGCAGTCAGCATGCCAATTTCACACTCCATCAAAACTTGAGACATCTGTGGCATTGTGTTGTGTACCTTAGAACGTTAAGGAGTGCCATATATGAAGCGAGTATATAACCTATTTCCTGATCTGGTAATCTAACCAGGTAAAACTCCGGACCTTATATGGTATGACGTGATTAATATGTTGTAAAAAGGTTTAATATGGGCTATGATGGGACCAGAGCAGGTAACATAGTTAAAAAAAAACTGTACAATTGCTGTTGTTAGATACAATATTGTAATTTCCATGCAATACACCATTCAGATCGCTAGTGTTTAGGTGTATAAACTGCTACATTTAAGTTTTTGATTGTGTCTGCCCAGAGTGATGAGTTATCACGCTTGCCGGAGAAAAGTGGAGAGCGCGCCTTGAGTTGTGTGTGCAACCTGCTATTTCCGTGAATCTGATTGGTCAAGACAGGCAAAGAGCACGCATCAGCAGTCTGATCTGAAGGACAGAGACATTGTGCGAGAGTTGGCAAATCTGTAAAAAAACAACAACAGTACTCTTTTTAACACCTTGCGTCTATATTTTATTAAACTAAATCAAAAGAGGTGTGGGGCTGCCACACCTGATTGAAAAGTGCTGTGTCAAATTCTGCCTTGCAACACATTTTCCAGTGGCGCTGTTTGTGGCACTGGGTGTGTGTGTGAGAGAGAGTGTTTAAAGGTTCCAATGCAGCCGTTTTTTTATCTCAATATCAAATAATTTCTGGGTAACAATTACGTTATTGTATTTTAAAAGTCAAGTGCAATGTGATGTCTACGCAGTGCAGAGCAGTGTGAATCCTGGCCTGGGTCTGAACAAGTCATAGAAATGTTGTTTCCTTCTTGTCAATCAAGCACATTTGCCTTCATATCTTAGGGTTAGCGGCATTGCAGCCATAGAGAAACTGGACAAGATACTTGGCATAACTTTAAAAAATCTCACATTTTTGGGTTGCACATTGTTGGTGTCTATACAAACTATTTAGAAAAAGTATGTGTGTCCATGCATGCTGATGATTCACCTACTGTATATGCATTTCAGCAAACACAGCTCATGAAGTCACCGAAACCCTGTTTTGGAATATTTTGGAATGGGTCGCCAGTAATAAACATCTCTAAAACTAAGAGGATTGTATTTGGTACATTCCCTAAGTTCTAGACCTCAGCTAAATCAGGTAATTATTGGTGTGGCTGTTGAACAAGTTGAGGAGACTAAATT
Organism: Thymallus thymallus; assembly: GCA_023634145.1. Classification (NCBI taxonomy): domain Eukaryota; kingdom Metazoa; phylum Chordata; class Actinopteri; order Salmoniformes; family Salmonidae; genus Thymallus; species Thymallus thymallus. The sequence goes on from CM042414.1 coordinate 5,144,599, forward strand.
ACTTGGTGTTACCTTAGATTGTAAACTGTCATGGTCAAAACACATAGATTCAATGGTTGTAAAGATGGGGAGAGGTATGTCCGTAATAAAGAGACACTACTTTTTTGACACCACACTCCACAAAGTCCTGCAGGCTCTAGTTGTATCTTATCTTGATTATTGTCCAGTCATGTGGTCCAGTGCTGTTAAGAAAGACCTAGTTAAGCTGCAGCTGGCCCAGAACAGAGCGTCACGTCTGGCTCTTCATTGTAATCAGAGGGCTGATATAAATACTATGTATGCCAGTCTCTCTTGGCTAAGAGTTGAGGAGAGACTGACTGCATCACTTCTTCTTTTTAAAAGAAACATGAATGTGTTGAAAATCCCCAATTGTTTGCATAGTCAACTTACACACAGCTCTGACACACACACTTACCCCACCAGACATGTCACCAGGGGTCTTTTCACACTTACCCCACCAGACATGCCACCAGGGGTCTTTTCGGTCCTCAAATCCAGAACAAATTCAAGGAAGAGTACAGTATTATATAGAGCCATTATTGCATGGAACTCCGTTCCATCTCATATTGCTCAAATGAACAGCAAACCTGGTTTCAAAAACCAGATAAAGCAACACCTCACGGCACAACACCTCTCCCCTATCTGACATAGATAGTTTGTGTGTATGTATTGATATATAGGCTACGTGTGCCTTTTTTAAATGCATTTTTTATTGATGTAGTTCTGTCCTTGAGCTGTTCGTGTCTATAAATGTTCTGTATTATGTCATGTTTCATGTGGTCCCCAGGAAGAGTAGCTTCTGCTTTTACGGCTAATGGGGATCCTAATCAAATACAATGCAGATAGACAGACAGACAGACAGACAGACAGACAGACAGACAGACAGACAGACACTTTATTGATCCCCGGGGGGGAAATTTCATTGTCAAGCAGCTACAACAAAAACACAGGGCAGGTGCAAAGTGCCACAACGAAAGTACACAAAATACAGATACACGGTACAAAACAAAACATTTGATATGCATGACAGTCATAATGCCCTACATATGTTTATACCCTATATAAATGTTTCACAGTCTTATGCAGCATTGACATAGAACAGTAAAATGCCCACTCCAAAACAACTGTTCTAAGCAGAAACACACTACTTTGTCTCTGCCAAACAACCTCTACAGCCATGTATCTGTTAACCAATGTTCCCTCAAATCTTCTTCAGCACACTTTTGGTCTTGGAAACTTGAACGCTATGAGCATTCTGTGCAACTTCTGGCAAATGTTTACTGTGACCACTGAGGTTGTTCCCACTTTAAGTTACAGTTTTAGACAGTGGACAAGTAGGCTACTGTGGCTATTTGAGCATAATATAGGCCTATCAGAGTGGCCGATCAACAAAAATGCATCCTATAAGATCTTGAACTTAAGCATGAGAATAGCATGCTATTCACCCAGCTATTCGTTCGGGGTGGAGATCACTGAAATGAAAGTGTGGCAGAGGTGTGTCTACAGATACACCAATTTCCTAGTTTGGTTTGGATTTCAATCATGCCCACATGTCCAGGGCCGGATTAATGCAGGGGTTTACCGGGGATGAAGCCCCTGGGCCCAGGCCCGTGGGGGGCCCAAGAGACAAAAAAATTAAAAATATACACTGGGGGCCAAAAGTTTGGAATATTACTAATTCTATGGTTTTTCTTTATTTGCACTATTTATTACATTGTAGAATAAAAGTGAAGACATGAAAACTATGACATAATATATATGGAATCATGTAGTAACCCAAAAAGTGTTAAACAAATTAAAATGAAAGACACACTGAACGGTCCCCTCTGCCTCTGGTAGTTGTTTCTTCTTACCGCGTCGGGTACGGCATCTCGTCGGTATGCATGACCGCGGCCACCTCCGCTCTCTCGTTGGATAAAAAACTGCCACTGGAAGCGGATGAGGCGCTGGTTGTAGAGCGTTGGTCAGACGGGACTGGATAGAAGTAAGTGGCCTCCCTCCTGCGTCTGTCACGGAGGACCTCTTTTTTTCAGGGAGTCTCCAGAAGTAGACTTTGTCCTTGACCTTATCTTTTTTGTCTTTGTTGAATTTCTTGATTTTTAAGCTCCTTTATTTCTGTAGACAACTTGTCTTGGAGCGTTTGGTTAGTTTTCATCAGTTCATTGAATATGCCATCATCGTTAACAGCTCCTTGCAGAGCTGTGCGTTTCTCTTCAATCATGTTATCCATTTCAATTAAATCCTTTTTCAACTGGTCAACAATTAATGTAATTAAATCAATAGAGCATTTGTTCAGGATGGCGCACAAATGACGGTTCTTCTTTGCCACTCGAGTCCCCGTGGAATAATGCCTTGACGCACATAATCACTGAGAGTGACTATATGAAGATGCATTCTCGTCTGGCGTTAACAGTTCTTTCGAGAGGTCAGAGTTTCTCCCCGGCATGTCAAGAAGGGACTCCGATACAATTATCTTATTACGTTCCCTTCGGCTATATTCAAAGTAGTCTTGTTTGGGTCTTTGACCAGTGTCAGGAAAATAATTTTCATTCATGAAATCTTCACAAAGCAGAGCTTTTTATTTTACTACATTGAAGTTCAGCATCAATTAAGATATTTCCAGATATTAATTGAAACTTGTTGATCATCCCTATCTACCATTCCCTGTCATACAGTAAAATATATTACCTAATCCCAGTCAGTACAGTTGATGTTAAAGTATTTATAAACCCTTTACAACTCACTTAAAGGATACCTTAATGTTAACAATATCACTCACTTTTAAAAATCATAGCTATTCCTTTAAAGTTAAGAGTATAAACTTGTATGACATTTATGTACCTACATTTTAATTTACACCACTCCCTTTCAAATTATTGACAAGTTAACAGTCAACAAGTAGGCTATACAGTTGTCTGATGAATCAGTGATGATTATCAAACTGAATTGATAAATGGACTGGTGGGTGCGATGGTTGTGCTGTCTGTGGTGGTTGTGGTGGTTGTGCCGTCTGTGGTGGTTGTGCCGTCTGTGGTGGTTGTGCCGTCTGTGGTGGTTGTGCCGTCTGTGGTGGTTGTGCCGTCTGTGGTGGTTGTGCCGTCTGTGGTGGTTGTGCCGTCTGTGGTGGTTGTGCCGTCTGTGGTGGTTGTGGTGGTTGTGCTGTCTGGGGTGGTTGTGGTGGTTGTGCTGTCTGGGGTGGTTGTGGTGGTTGTGCGGCCTGTGGTGGTTTGAGAACTAGTGGAGTTTCTGACACTTTTCAATGTTATCTTCAGCTGCCCATAGGAATAACCGTGCATTTGCTGCAAGAACTGAAATACAAGAAATATATTGTGATTTATAAACTGGGTGGTTTGAGTCCTAAATTCTGATTGGCTGAAAGCCATGGTATATCAGACCGTATACCACGGGTATAACAAAACATGTTGTTTTAATTCTCCAAATACGTTGGTAGCCAGTTTATAATAGCAATAAGGCTCCTCTGGGGTTTGTGATATATGTCCAATATACCACGGCTTAAAAACGATAAATCAAATACAATTACCTGTACATGTATATTTCCCCATCTTATTGGTAAATATACACATTTAGAGGGGAATCTATAGATTGACCATATATACACAAATAATTTTCTAAAAATCCTGGTACATTTGTAAAGAGAGGCCTTTTGAACATCAGTAGGATATTATGCAGGCAGATATTAGCGTGTATGGGACAAAGTTACATTTTGGGCCAAATAAGTAACTTGGGTATTTTAGATCAACAGAAAGCTCTTGGTGAGATCTATCTAGGTCAAACCAACATTATCAATCATGTTGTTTTTTGCTCTCCTGTCAAGTTCTTACCAAGCCTCTCCACACCCATGATAGTATCTGCCTGCATTAGCCTACCACTGTTCAAAAGGATTCTCTTTTCACATTCAGCAGGAGATCTACAGAATCTCTTGGGGTTAAGTCTAAAGATTCCCTAGCATGACCAGGAATCTATAGATTTATTCATTTACCGTAATGTTGGAATTTCAATTAATTTAATTTAATCTTAATGAATTCAAATTCTGGATCCTGTTTACTATTTCAATTCAAAATTAGAAAAAGGAATTGTAATTGATCAAGCATTCACAATTCAATTCTGAATTGACACCAACCTTGACAGGGAGAAGACAGACAAGAGGTCAAATCAGATAGATTGTCAACATACCTTCTCAATGTTAAAAACGATTGCATTGTTATCAAGATATTCATAGCTGGATAACTTCACCTCTGCATGTGCAAACGTGGTCAGTTCTGAGGAAGATGGAAGTGAGACATAAATAGTTAAGGTCAATGTTCAGGGAGTAAATCAAACTCAATACAAACTAGATGTACAAACATGTGGTACTAAATATTTCAATATTTTCAGATCCCTTCCCTTGTACAGTGCCTTCAGGAAGTATTCACACCCTTTTATTTTTTCCACATTTTGTTGTGTTACAGCCTGAATTTAAAATAGATTTAGACTTTTGTCACTGGCTTACACACAACACCCCATAATGTAAAATAATTATACATTTTTACAAATTACTAAAAAATGTAAAGCTGAAATGTCTTGAGTCAATAAGTATTCAACCCCTTTGTTATGGTAAGCCTAAATAAGTTCAGGTGTAAAAATGTGCTTAACAAGTCACATAATAAGTTGCATGGATTCACTGTGTGCAATAATAGTGTTTAACATGATTTTTTTATGACTACCTCATCTCTGTACCCCACATATACAATTATCCGTAAGGTCCCACAGTCAAGAAGTGAATTTAAAACACAGATTCAACCACAAAGACCATTGAGATTTTCCAATATCTCGCAAAGAAGGGCACCTATTGGTAGATGGGTAAAAAACAAACAAACAAAAAAACATTGAATATCCCTTTGAGCATGTTGAAATTATTCATTACACTTTGGAGGGTGTATCAATACACCCAGTCACTACCTAGATACAAGCGTCCTTCCTAACTCAGTTGCCGGAGAAGAAGGAAACCGCAGTTTGCAACAAGGCACTAAAGTAATACTGCAAGAAATGTGGTAAAGCAATTCACTTTATGTCCTGAATACAAAGTGTTATGTTTGGGAAAAAACCAAAACAACACATTACTGAGTACTACTCTCCATATTTGGTGATGGAGGGGCCGATATGATAATTATTGTAGAATAACAATTATTGATTAAATATTAATCTGTTATGACAAATCAAGAGGCACCAGTCCGAATGAACAGTCTTAGTAATGCTAACCCATAGGATTGCACTACAGTAACACTCAGGGTAATATGAGGATAGTAGGAATAGTAATTAATGTCATATCTTTTGAGTTTTCCGAGCTCGTTTGATTGTTTTGCACATTGTACCACCCCTAACTCGTCACAACACAACTGATTGGCTCAAATGCATTAAGAAGGAAAGAAAATCCACAAATTAACTTTTAACAAGGCACACCTGTTAATTGAAATGCATTCCAGGTGACTGCCTCATGAAGCTGGTTTGAGCGAATGCCAATAGTGTGCAAAGCTGTCATCAAGGGAATGGGTGGCTACTTTGAAGAATCTCAAATATAAAATATATTTTCATTTGTTTAACGCTTTTTTGGTTACTACGTGATTCCATGTGTGTTATTAAACAGTTTTGATGTATTCACTATTATTCTACAATGTAGAAAATAGTAAAAATAAAGAAAAACCCTTGAATGAGTAAGTGTGTCCAAACTCTTGACAGGTACTGTATGTGAATAACATGAAGATGATTGGGAATGTTCAAAAGGGGATCATTAAGAACTAACTAAGTTGATGGCAAGCAAACTTTGGTCAGTCACATTTGTCCCACAATGTACATTTTATAACATATTTTTGTTTATCCCATGTACCTTCTGAAGGAGTCATTGTTGTTGTCGGTTGGACGGATGTAAACACCTGGATAGCATTTGATGTCGTAGTTGTATCCTGCATGACAGTAGTTTGTGTTGTAGAAGTGGTGGTTGATGGTTCCACCAACGAGTTAGCAGTGAAGGTTATAGGAGTCGATGTTGTAGTTGTAGGCCATGGGTTAGCTGTTGTGACTGTGAAGAAAGAATTGATGCAGCAAAAATAAATGATCATCAATGCCAATTAAACAAATGTACAGCCTGTCGCACAAAGACTTGGTGTTTACCACTCAATCCCAAATGCTTGAAATGCTTTTGGACTTGGAATACAGTGGAGGATGTGTTGCCACAGGAAATATAGCCTGAATGTCCAATAATAAGTTAATGCTGTCATAACAAAAAAACGGAGAACTGTTGAACAAGCTGACATTTAATTACGGTTTTCATGAACATGCTCTATTTTCGTCTGGCGCTAAGGCGACGCTAGTGTTGAACGCACGCTCTCTGGTCATTTCAACTTGTAAAAGCCAGCGCTCTGCTATTTTCCAACCCTGTAATTTACCTGTCTTTAAACCAGCTTGCTTGCTCTCAGGTGTGTCCTTAAAAACACATTTCAAGCAGCGCTACTATTGATATATAAGACTCACCAAAAGCTGGTCTTGGTAGTAACACAATTGGTTATGGCATTGATTTTGCCAGCGGAGGCACACGGTAGCATTTAACCGTTGTTTTATTACAATTTCACGAGCAGCAAAACAGTCAACAGGCGTTACATTGTTCTTTCTATTCGTTATTTTTGTCCATGCAGCTTCTGTGAAAAGTTTGGACTCATTAGCGCTCCCGAGTGTCGCAGCGGTCTAAGGCACTGCATCTCAGTGCTAGAGGCGTCACTGCAGACCCTGATTCGATCCCGGGCTGTATCACAACCGGGAGTCACATAGGGCGGCGCACAATTGGCCCAGCGTCGTCCGGGTTAGGCGAGGCCGTCATTGTAAATACGAATTTGTTCTTAACTGTCTTGCCTAGTTTCAATATAATAATTAGGCCTATGTCCGATGTCTATAAAAACATGGGACCAACACTTTACATGTTGCGTTTATATTTTGTTCATCGTATAAAGATTACGTCACACAAAATGTTGTCCGTTTTTCCCCAATGCGAAGTGTAGACTGCGTCTTGCTTGTGCTATGGCAATATCCGTTAGAGCAGACAGATAGGGTTCATATATATGTTTTTGGAATGTTCGTTCAAATCCCCACCGAGTTTTTATTTCAGCTGTTCACAAATATGAGACAGAGACATAGGCTACACCATCACGTCGATCAAATTGGTTGAGGGTTCAGAAGATGAATCTGTGTGTAAAAGACGTTTCCAGAGGGACGGGGCGGCGGCGAAAGATGTATTCGTAGCCTCGTCCATATAAATATTCTTATTGTTTAAAACGCCGATTGATTGTTTTTCTTTCATTTGATTAGAAAGCAAATTTATTAGAAGGATTCGCCGTCCATGGTTTTATGTTGAGAACGTACATGGCTCGAGTGCATGCTATTTCAGCGATTTCT